>CM062291.1:365717454-366341638 GCA_031216915.1 Pictodentalium vernedei | reverse complement strand
TGAATTTGCATATTATGCGGGTGGATGCGGCCGATTCATTGGGTAAAGGGTTAAAATTTCAATATTTCAACATCAGTGTGCAGAGGAGCAATACTAAAAGCTTGGTATGATTGAAATTTTATTTTTATTTATTGGTGTTTAAGGTCACATATTTCTGCACAACGTCTTATAACCACAACATGGAGATAAAGTCAAATTTAGTCAGTTGTTTATATTGATGTTGGGAGTGCGATGGCTCAGTGGTTATGGCATTGAACTTCAAACTGAAAGGTCCACAGTTTGATCCACACCAGGGTTAACTGCATTGTGATCCTGGGCAAGGTACTTAATCCCGATTGCCCACGTAGGGGCACGGTGGTGCTATGTACTAAGGCGTACTGCTTGTCGATGGTGCACATGTCTTCAACCGATGCTAACCCTGCTTGTGTGGAGTTAGTATGTTGGGGAGTCTGACAGTTGCTTGCCATTGCTTGGTGGTTCTCTCTGTGTACTTAAGCTTCCTCCACACATAAAACTGTCCGACGCGAGGTGACCCTGGCTGTCGAATGTGTTGTTAAACCCCAATAAATAAATATATAAATATACTCATGTTGCCTATTTTAGAGGATTTCCATCCCAAGCATTGGTGACTGGGTCCTATTTTACCAGTAGAAAAGAGCCTGTCTACCACTGCTTCACTTCCCAGGGTTGCAACGGAGGGGATAAAAATTTCCGATATCAAAGTGTCTTGCTAAGTTCCAAACATGAATAGCAGGCCTTTCCAAAAATTGTGAGAAGCACCTAGGTTGCATTGGATGGTGAAAAGTCCATAAAGGGCAATAACTCTGACGAAAATACTGTAACAACACAAGCATTGGAAGTGGGCCTATACATTAATAAGATACACTTGCATGCCCAAAATTATGTCATTCTACCACGTTTTCTAAAAGTTATTGAGTTTAATGGTAAAAATTAAATTCCAAGTCCACAAAGGGGAATAACTCTTGAGAAAAATACTCTGAACAACCACTGCATTGCACATGGGACAAGATATTGATAATATACATTTGCATACCATATATGATGTCATTTCATGAAGATGTTTAAAATTTACAGAGTTTTGAAATGCTTTGGTCACATACTGACTGACCGACAGGAGGAAAGACAGACCAACTGATCGTCAAGACCACATATGGAGCTGCTGTCATCACTAAGAAAGAAAATTCTTAACCTTGTAATTTTCATTTTTGTTTCCAAAAGCCAGCTTCTGACCTTCACTGGAACAAACTTAACGAGCTCATTCCAATGACAAGTCACAACCAATATTTTTTTCTGCAAAAATGAAAACATATAATAAAATTTAAATGACGAATTTTAAGAACAGCGCAGGCCAGTTATTGACATTATGTTAGGTGAAGTGCAAACAATAGGAAAAATGGAATTCCACTAACATATTATGAAAAATCTCCAAAACAAAGGCATAAACAGATTAACAGCGCATAAGCTTCACAAATACAATCCCTACCATGTTTATTATATATCTGAAATGGTATTTCACAGACTTCCCCACCCTACAACCAGCACCCCACTACAAATTGTAGAATTGTAGTCCACTCAGGTACATAGCTATGATATCAAAGTTGTGTGTGTGTGTGGGGGGGGGGGGGCAAAAGTCAGATCTAGGGAGATAGTTCAGTGATCTGAATGTAGCGGCTATCCCCTATGTAGGGGGTATCCATTAGGTTCTGATCGCTGAACTACTAGGGGGGTATATATAAAAGGGGCACCCTCTCTCGCTGGAGAGGGGGGGGGGGGGGGGGGGCTTTCCCGGGAAAACATTTGAAATTTGAGAGGTAAAAACCCGCAATTTCCTTCATTCTGAGTCCATTTGTGTCTATAATTTGAATATTCTCAAAGGCATCAATAATTAGGCCACATAACCTAGAAGGGGGGGGGGGGGCATGACTGAAATTTGGGGAGGGGGCATGACTGAACTTTAGGTTCCGATCGCTAAACTACTAGGCGGTATATATAAAGGGGGGCACCCTCTCTTGCTGGAAGGAGGGGGGGGGGGGCTCCCCCGGGAAAAAAATTGAAATATGAGAGGTAAAAACCCGCAATTTCCTTGATTCTGAGTCCATTTGTTTCTATAATTTGAATATTGTCAAAGGCATCAATAATTAGGCCACATAACCTAGAGGGGGGGGGGGCCCTCCTCTTCCCCCTTATGCCACTGTGTCCATTGGTAGAAATGCTACTAATTGTTGGTGCGCACGTTGGAACAGATAATAAGTTATTAAACTGCATTTATTGAACTGCTGTGTAATATCAAATGAAAATGCATATTGCTTTTCAGTATAAAAGTGGGTGATATGCCACAGGCCGGTGGCAGAATATTTGTGTGGACAATAACAAACAACAGTTGAAACTGGAAGTCCTGTGACTGTATTGTGCACTATTTTGAAGTAATAGTGCATTGACTAAGTGTACCTTTGTCCGTATCAGACTGCACCATTAGCGTAACTCAATTCCTGTAGAAAAACAGTGTACCTAACTCTGTACAATTTTATACAAGAAAATAGAGATCATTAACTTCATTCCTAACCTCCACTGGGATACTCTTACATGTAATGACGTAAATAGATATTAAAATTTGACTCCAAATACAGAATGAAGAGAGTGGATTACTACTTAATTGCTGAGCCAAATGTTCCCCAATCGAAAAATATTTATAATTATTCTTAACAGCTTAAGAAACACTTGCAAACTTTCATCACATGGACCACCGGGTGCAATGTGGTAGTCAATGTGATGAAAGTTTGCAAGTGCTTCTTGTGTTTTGTGCTCAGAAATTGTAATTAAGTATTAAATGAATGAAAGTGTCAATGACACTGCAGCTCAACTTGTCCAAGAAGAGACTGAACTAAATAGAAAGATTCAGTCTAGAGATGGGCGGTTTACAAATTTCATGTCGGTTCTGGTTTCGGTTTCATACAAAGAGTCGGGTTTTCAGTTTCGGTTTTCATTGTACAAACATAACAATACATTGCATTTGCGTACATGTATCAGAAGTCAGTGTCACAGGGACTCCCTTTTCAAGGCAACGCACCTGTGTAATAGCCTATACCAGTACTCTGATTTCCTGAGCACAATGAATTTGCATAAAATATCTCAAGAGTTTCAAGTTTGAGAAAAATGATTTTTGCCTTGAGTCTGTTGCAAAATTACCTCCCACCCCAATACCTGCGTTTAGGGTAACCCAACACCCTAAAAAATTATGCCGACCATAAAAATTTTATCAAGTAAAAGTCACTCATATAGGTCATTGTAACCCTAAATTTCCATCCAACTTCAACTGTGATTATGACGCTGGCTTTGGAGTTCAAGCTTTCAAAATTACGTGCAGAAATAAATATATTTGCCAATATAAATGTGGAACAAGTGACATGTTCCAGTCCTGCAAAGGAAATCGCATTTGATAAACAGATGAACGTTTAAACCATGATGCGTAAGAAGTAATTTTATCATCTATTTTTGCGGCAAATGCCACGCTCGAATGCAACATCAATTAGTGCAGCTGTTCTGAAAAAGGGTATCGCGACTCTGAAGTTTGAAAACAAGGTTAACTTTAGGTTGTTTCTCTCTTTATTCTGAGAAGTGAAGACCTGATTAGAGTTTATCAACACTGAAGCTGAAAACCACGACGACAGGTTTTCTGCAATTGTTTTGGTTTTGATAACAAAACCGAAACTGAACCAAATTTTTGATTAACTGCCCATCTCTAATCCAGTAATACCAAGTCATTCACTCAAGTTTCTTCAGAAAAGACATCAGGTGGCAGCCATGTTTTTCAACGGAATGCAGAAAAATTTGATAACTCCTATCTGGACATCATACCAAAGTTACATATAAAATTTAAAAAAGATTGGGTGAGAGGTTCAGCCTTGTTGGGTCTGCTAATGGAATTGTTGACAATTTATATGCTAAGTCCAAGATGGCTGCTGGTGGCCAGGTTTTTCAACAAAATTCAGAAAAATTTGATAGATCTATCCTGTAGGGTGTGCTAATGGGATTGTTGACATTTATATATCAAATCCAAGATGTCCACTGGCGGCCATGCTTTTCAGTGAAATTCAGAAAAATTTGATAGTCCCATCTAGACTTTACACCAAAACTACATATGAAATTTGAAAAGGATTAAGTGAGAGATGCGTCTTGGAGGGTGTGCGTATGGAATTGTCGACAATTCATATGCCAAATCCAAGATGGCTGCAGGCGGCCATATTTATGAACGAATTTCAGAAATATTTGATAGCTTCCATCCAGACATTGCATTAAAGCTACAGATGGAATTAAAAAAAGATGACGTGAGAGATGCGTCCGTTAGGGTGTGCTCATGGAATTATTGACAATATATATCCAAATCCAAGATGGCTGCAGGAAGCCATGTTTTTCAACAAAATTCAGAAAAATTCAATATCTCCCATCTAGACATGACACCAAAGCTTCATATGAAATTTGAAAGAGATTGGGTGATAGATGTGGCTTGTCGGTTGTGCTAATGGAATTGTTGATAATTTATACGCCAAATCTAAGATGGCCGCTGGCAGCCAGGTTTTTCAACAAAATTAAAAAAAACTGATAGTTCCCATGTAGACATTACCCCAAAGCCACATATGAAATTTGGGACTGATCAGGTGAGAGCTGCGGCCTGTAAGGTGTGCTAAAGGAATACCGTTTGTACAGATGTATGGCGGACTGCAACCCATCCCAATAGCTCATACTTGACGTTATCAATTTGAGCTAAAAATCAATCCCATACCAATTTAGGAGTAATCCACCCTACAGATACTGTAGTCTCAATATTTTCTTCCTGTTTGATCGGTTTAGCTCGTGATTTCACTACTGACCATGCAAATAGTGCATTAAATTTTGCATTCCACAGTGCAAACGCTGTTGTGTATTTCAGACTACTTTATTCTTTTACAGTAATTAGTGCATTAACTAACGAGCATTTTCTGTGCTAATTGTGACAGGACTTCTAGTTTCAACTGTACAACTTTCAAAATATGGTGATTACTAGTCCCTATCATACACTTTATTCAGATGGGATTGTATCATTTTAATTTGCCCATTTCATATAAGACCGACAACTAAAAATGAAAGTGTCAATGACACTGTAGCTCAACTTGTGTAAGACATGTACGTACATGTATAGTACACAGCAATGACACACAATTAGGTAATGACCTGATAACAAAGGTACATATAAAGTATTGTAACGGTCTGCACATAAATACTGACCATAGCCTGTAACAAATGTATAGCTAAAGTATTGTGAAGGTGGGCAACTGTTAGATGCTAAACTAGAAAAGAAATCTTCATGGGGTTAATATTGCAATGGGGATCCTTGTAATATTAATATATATCAATTACTTATTAAATATTTGTCCAGTTCTCCTTAAAATATAGGCATTTGAATTTTTTATCTTTAGCTCATAGGGTTCCCACGGGTGAGGAGATTTTATTTTTCTCATTGTAAATAGAAAATCGGGTTGTGCTAATAATGTTTACCCCCACCACCACCAGACAACAACAAATATTAACAGAGGAACTTGGCTTCAACACATTTGAATATACACATCCCAGGGATGTTGAATTCAAGAAGCATTATTTTGTATAGTGTTTCTGGAAAAGACTTTTAATTATCTCCCTTTTTAATTTCCAGGGTGGGACTGACTGAAACCCAAAATATTTGTTTTCATAGCACAGTAATAACAAGGGCGCCCAATAAATTTATATAGCAAACATTACTGACATAAAAAATCTTCTTTACAGGTTCTGTACAAAAAATGTAATACACAGAATTCCTGAAAATATGACTGCCAACAGGCATTTTGAATTTCTGGCCGAGCCCCAAACACTTATTACCATCCCATGATGATAACAAACGTAGTTCTAAAAGTTCTGGACTGTACAAAAAACCGATTGCACCTAATTTCAGTATAAAATGGCCTCGGCAGCCATCTTGAATTTTGGACCACACTCAAAAACACTTGTTTCTGTCCCAAGGTGATAACAAAGGTACCCAAGAAGTTTCGTGAAGATCAGTTCATAAATACGGCCTCTAGCCTGAGCTGTATTGACAAGTGCACTTACTGTGTATAAGTAGCACTGAAAAAATCAAAGTTCATCTAATTTGCATAATTTCTGCGCGAAAAAACCCCTGTATTATATGTGATGTATTCCATGTTACTAAACATTCATTCAAAAATTTATTCAAATCAGAACCTTCAAATAGAAGTTCTGTACAAATAACTGACTGAACCTAATTTTGGTACAAAATGGCTGCCAGCAGCCATCTTGAATTTCAGACTACGCCAAAAAACACTTGTTCTCGTCCCAAGGTAATAACAAAGATACCCAAGAAGTTTTGTGAAGATCAGTTCATAAATACAGAGGTCACCCTAAACAAGCATACCAGGTTTCAAAGCAATCCAATCATAAATGTGCCCTGTAGGGTGTGCCAAAGGGAAATATTGTGGTCTGACTAAACTAAGTTCTAAGAACGTTGGCCACGGCAACAGTTTTTAATGGAAATTGAAGGAAATCGATAGCTCCCATCTAGAGGTCACCCCAAACAAGCATGCCATGTTTCAAAGCAATCTGATCATAAATGTGCCCTGCAGGGTGTGCCATTGAGGTCTTCTGACTAAACTAAGTTCTAAGAACAATGGCCGCGGCAACATTTTTTGACGGAAATGGAAAAAAAATCACCCCAAACAAGCATACCAGGTTTCAAAGCAATCCGATCATAAATGTGCCCTGTAGGGTGTGCCAAAGAGAAATATTGTGGTCTCACTAAACTAAGTTCTAAGAACGTTGGTCGTGGCAACATTTTTTGACGGAAATTGAAGAAAATCGATAGCCCACATCTAGAGGTCACCCTAAACAAGCATACCAGGTTTCAAAGCAATCCAATCATAAATGTGCCCTGTAGGGTGTGCCAAAGGGAAGGTCTGACTAAACTAAGTTCTAAGAACGTTGGCCACGGCAACATTTTTTGACGGAAATTGAAGAAAATCAATAGCTCCCATCTAGAGGTCACCCCAAACAAGCATGCCAGGTTTCAAAGCAATTCGATCATAAATATGCCCTGTAGGGTGTGCCAAAGGGAAATATTGAGGTCTTCTGACTAAACTAAGTTCTAAGAACGTTGGCCGCGGCAACATTTTTTGACGGAAATTTAAGAAAATCGATAGCTCCCATCTAGAGGTCTCCGCAAACAAGCATACCAGGTTTCAAAGCAATCCGATTACAAAGTGTGCCAAAGGGAAATATTGTGGTCTGACTAAACTAAGTTCTAAGAACGTTGGCCGCGGCAACATTTTTTGACGAAAATTGAAGATCGATAGCTCCCATCTAGAGGTCACCCCAAACAAGCATACCAAGTTTCAAAAGTGATCTGATCATAAATGCGACCTATGAGGTGTGCCAAAGGAAATTGTGGACATACGTACTAACGTACGTACGCCGACGGACGAGAAGTGATGGCAATAGCTCAACTTGATTTTGTCCAGTTGAGCTAAAAAATGAAATGGTTCATTTTTCCCAACCAACACTAATTGATCCGCCCCCCCCCCCCCCCCCCCCCACCCCCAATATATATCTGTTTAACCCTTTAGCTCACAAATCGGCCGCTTAGCCCACATAATATACAAATTCAGCAGTTGAAAGAACTTATTTTCCCAAAAATTTCAACAATACCATATCCTGACCCCCTCATTGGAACTCGTTTCAGTGAGGCTCACTTTAGTTTTTATTTTTTGGAAAATGATGACTTCTGTGTACGTTGCTGGTCACGCTCATTTTGGTAATTGCATTAAGTAGAGGGTTAACTGGAGATACAATAGATACTGAAAAGTTGCCAACAACATGTTGGAGGCATTTGTTCTGTTATAGCAAAAGTGATCAAAGTCGGGTTAAAATTATATAACCTAATCTGTATAATTATGCACTTTCTATATACTGTGTGTGTGAAAATGACAGCGAAAAGCCTCTCAATCCATTCTCACTATATGCAAGACGAGAAAAACATCTGTAGAGCTGATGGATGCTCCCTAAATATGAGCCCAAAAGATAAGTCATCACAATGATAGTTTGTGATACTTTGGAGAGAAACTCAATCAAACAATTTAAAATTTCAGTGAAAATAGAACGAGTTGAAGCCTGCAAATACTTTTTTGTTTTCGTGCCTGCATTGCAGGTGAACGGTCTGTAACCTTGAAGTTATAACCTTGGGTCAAGGTCATGACACAAACTTGAGTAATGAGGCAAGACTGTGTGAAGAATGAACAACATCTGTCTGCTAAAACTCTTGGACTGGACAAAGTTAGATCGGATACATGGCCAGTACACTGGACCTTGTGTCATGAACCTGGGTCAAGGTAATGACTCATCCTTGATTCATGAGCAAGCACTGCATCAAGTATGAACAACATAAGTATGAAGCAGACAAAGTTAGAATGAATGAATGATATGTGACCTTGTCCTTGGAGTTAGGACCTTCATTCAATGTTTTGACACACCACATAATCATATGCAATAATTGTGTAAAGTATGAACACAATCGGTCATTTGAATCAATTCTTGTGTACCAACCAAAATTACAACACAAGACCAGTCTGTGACCTTGCCCTTGGACCTTTTACCTTGGTCATGACACACCATTATGTTAAGTATGAACAAGATCTGTCAACTGAATAATTTAATGGACATGACAAATGCACAGGCATGAACAGACAGGTTTTGGGGCCTTGACCTTTGCACTATGAAGTATGAACGTGAGGCAAGATCACACACACTCGAGTTGTCAGCAATCATTATGTGAAGTATAAAGCAGATCAGTCCCATCATAATGACTGGATGGGGAGAGGGGGAGAAATGTGCCTTTGTTTCCCCATTCTCAGAATCTGTTCCCAATACTTTTGATGTTTTTTCCCTGAGAAACATATGATTGCTGTTTCTTTGTTATAAGTCTTCTCTTTTGTTCTTTGTCTTCCACATTAAGGTAAGGTTATGAAGCTCAAATAGGAAATGTCACCGATATCAAAAGATTAGATCTTAAGCTTCGGCGACATGCTCAGCCTCAAACAGAGTTTGCATGCAAAAAGCAATCTGTACAGACAGTGCTGTATTCAACATTATCAATAAATACTGCTTTCCAACTGCAAACTCTCCTAACCCTTTATACAACGTATCTGACCACATAAGTTACAAAATGAGCAGTTGAAAAATATTATTTTTAAGAAAATGTGAACAAAACCATATCATATGACCCTTCATTGGAACAAGCTTGTAGAGCTTGTTCCAATGAGGGGCACATCATATTAGTTTGTTGAAATGTTTTGAAAAATTTGAAAAAAACAATAATTAAAATAATAAATTTTAATATCCTGTGCTATGGGTAAAGGGTTAAACTTCTTAATATTGTGTGCTTTGGAAAGCATGGCCAATCTTAAGTAGAAACACTGCAAAAGTTAATAAAATATTCTGGAACACTGCAGTATTTGGGCACAAGCTGGGACGGATCCAGAGCCGATTTGATACCTGTTACATGTATGAGTGCCCAAGCTCTGGAGCCCAAATGTCCCAAATTCCTAAATGAAGTTAATAAAAAGCACTTCAAGATACATACAATGGTCGGATCATCTGTATTAAAACATCTCAATTTATTTGGGGACAACCTCAATTCAAAATCAGGCGTCTCCCAAAAATTCCTGGATCTGTGGGCACAAGTTCAACTATTTGGATACAGCATTTACCATCCCTATTTGGGAGAATTTAAAGGTCTAAAAGAATATGAAGCCTTTAAGTTTTGTACTTCAGAATATAGCCCAAATATGGGCTTCCAGCAATCATTCAGTTAATAACAGATGAAAACTATCAAATGACTGATGTCAATGGGAATGGGGAGACAGTACAGCAATTGATGTCATCTCTGTTTTTAACCCTTTACCTAACGTAATGGCCAAAACCGGCCAGCGCTATTCTCAAAAATCGCCAATTAATTTTCATTATTTTTTTCATTTTTTGTCTCAAAAACATAGGTTATGACCCCTCGTTGGAACGAGCTCATCGAGCTTGTTCCAACGAGGGGTCATAACCTATGTTTTTGAGACAAAAAATGAAAAAAATTAGTTACTCAAGAATTATTTTTGCAAGTGTCGTCTGCTTTTCAGGTTAGGTAAAGGGTTAAAAAATGATGTGACAGGTATGGGTTCTCTACTTTTTAGAACTTATCCATTTTTTTGTTATCAGAAGAAGAGATCGACACACTGAAAAACCGAACAAATTCCGATATCACAGGGATACCGAAAAATTGAACTGAACCTATCGTTCAATATCAAAAATATCTGAATTTTCATATTTTTTCGTACATTTGCTACTTATAAGGCCTTGTTGAGACTTGATAGCATTTGAAGGGTTCATTTTGGGAATTGATTTTCTTTTCTTTCTTGTTAACTCTTTAGGACCTTGAGTATTGTCCTGAATTCCCATCAGACTACAAACTGTACAAGTCCAGTTGCTTAATAGTGATTTCTTGTCAAGTCTCGGCCACCATAACAGGCAGCCAAGACTTTACAAAAAATCACTGCTAAGGTGATCTATCTATTGAAAGCAGGACCTTCTAATGATCATATGGCATGTTAATGGCACATGTTCTGAGATTGCAAAAGCCTGAAATAGGCATTTGAAGTTTAAGGTGTGTTTGGAACAAGTCACAAAATTACTGTAGATATGATTTATGTTGGCAAAAGAATGTCCATATTGAGCTCATTGGCAGTGGCATTGGTGGCACTGTGGTGGAATTCTACAAGAATTACTTATTCTGTACAGAACAGTGGGACTGGGCACTTTCCATGAGTGGGCAATATTTCAATGGACGCAATGATATTAGATTCCAAACACTAATTATAAGAATAATCAACAAAACTTTTATTAATGAGATACTGGTGGATCATGACCAGTCTATGGTGACTGTAATGTATTTTCCTGATTTGAATCTCTCCTTGGTAGTACCAGCAAACCTTAGTCAAGCGATATACCAAATACCAAACCGATACGACAATATACCACTCTAAAAATACCGAAACCGATATTGAACTAAAAATTCCAATACAGTCCATCTCTAATCAGAAGAAAATCACTGTAGACATCTAGTGCTGCACGACATTCAAAACAGAATACCGGTATCGGTATTCAAAAAAATACTGCGGTATACCGGTGTATCGAAAACTATTCAGATATCTGAACAAAATTAACACAATCTAGACTTGAGGCATCACAGTCAGAACGAATCAGCATGCATTGATGATGCGGTTCGAAAAACCTTTACCCAATGCAGACGATATCAAACTTTTTTATTTTAAATATTAGTTTATCAAATTTTTCCAAAATTGTTTACAAAACAATATCATGTGACCCCTCATTGGAACGAGCTCAACAAGCTCGTTCCAATGAGGGGTCATATGATATAGTTTTGTAAAAATTTTTGAAAATTATTTTTTCAACTGGTGAAATTGTATATTACGTGGGCACATGCAGACGATTCCTTGGGTAAAGCGATAATATTATTCATTCGGAGATACAGTTAAAAACTCAAGACATCTTGAAAATTAAATTGTGGGTAAATAAATAATGACGATAAACTGATAGTTTTGTAATTACACCGGTATTCAATCGATATTGGTTTGAATACCGGTATATATCGGTTTATCGATATACCGTGCAGGCCTATAGGCATCCTCTTCCTCCAACCAAATCCACATGAATTTATTACTCAAGCCAGCATCCATTTTACTATGGATGGCTTTATTTTCACTGGAACCAGCTTTTGTGGATCCCCCCCCCCCCCCCCCAATACTTTTTTTGTGGGTTCAAAAATTTGTGGGTCACCAGGGCCATACCCAGGACGTTTTGGGTACTGGAGCACAGATTTGGGTACCCAAACTTCAGGCAGCCAAACTCACTGTATTCGTGTATAAGCTCCATCCCATAGTCCACCAAAACGGTTGAAATTCATCAAAAATTCTACATAACTAATAACGGGAAGCTGATCCCTTGAATCCCGAACTGGAACACCTAAGCTGACTAAAAACACGTCTGAGGCAATTATTCCACTCTGATAAAAAACACACACAGAACAGGTATGCGGAAAGCACGTGGAGGCATTGCAGTAATTTCAACTTTTGTGTTTTCAAAATGTCGTGTTCAGCAGGCCTGAAAATAAGCAGTCTGACATTTGCAGAATGAGGTCCCCAGAGGGTGAATTTGATGATGCTATCCCATACAATGGGCAAATTTACCCTCTGGGTACTCTTTCTGTTTAGTTTTGAGACCCTGATTCAGACTGAAGTTCACAGGGGGTAAATTTAGTGATGCTACCCTGTTATGCAGGGTAGCATCACTAAATTCACCCTCTGGGGGACCTCATTTTGCAGATGACAGTCGGCTTATTTTCTGGCTTGGTGTTCAGTATGGTAATCCTACTTTTAGTTTCCATCTCTACTGCCTACAGCGTTTGGCTATGCCTGAGGTATATATGGACATATGTCCCCAAATTATCCCTGGATATGGCCCTATTCAGAAACATCAAAAACTGAATTTATGGGTCCCCAGACATAAGCCTGCATTAGCCTAATATTGACATGCCAGAATGAATTTATCACACACATGTAATCACCATCAAATAGCTCATTATGGTAAATATCGTTTACAACACATCTAACACAGGAGTGAGGTCAAAAGTCAATGTCGACGTTGTACATGTAAATGAGTTGGTTTTAGAAAAAGAATTGATTTAATCTTTTCTTATCAAATATAATAAAAGAATAGACATTTTTTTTGTAGACCACCTTTCACTGTTCTGACAGCATATATACCAGAAATTGCTGCATTGAACTTTAGTATTCGTTTTGAAGCAACATTCTCAACATGTCTGGAGCTTCACAGATTTCAATTTTTCAAGAAATTAATGAAAAAACATGGGAATTTCTACATAAAGTATTTTTAGAAAAGTTGTGATGCCATGTGGACATCCTCTGTCAGGCGTTTCATCAACCAGGCGAGAATCCAGACAATTTTTGCTTCAAGCATGTATTCAACATACAGATATCCCGTATCGACTAAGAAAGCCAAACAAATGGAAAAGAGAAACTTCCACACTTTTCACGAAAGTTATTCAGAGTTATTATGAAATTTCACTTCATTCTAATGACCTCTCGAAAATCGTTTCAAAGGCATGTTATAGTTACGGTTACCAGTTCGCATTTCAGAACTGAAATGGTAAACTACACTTGACACAAAACACACTAACGTCACTGGTAGCTAAAGTTCACTATAATTGGAGACATACCAAAACACATGGCAACTCAGGTTAATTTAATTCGCAGATTAGTCCACAATACTGTCGAAAAAACAACAATGAAAGTACAAAGCGCTCTTTATCCGACAGTCTTCAATACTCTTCATTTGGAACAAGGACGACAGTTTACACAACTTCATTCAAGTCGCAGTTCATCCAGAAATTTATAAATCGAGAGAACCCCCCCTCCCCACACACTCCCATTTAAAGCTCAAGATCCCGATGAAATACATTTAAATGGTTTATGGTTGTTTCAGCCCATGACTGGATGAAAATAAAACAATAAAAAAATTCAATGAACTTTAAGTGTAAAATGCCCAGTGCCCTCTCCTTCAAGAGGTCAGGTCATCCTAAACACTGAAATCCCCCTTAATATTTATTTATTTATTGGGGTTTAAGGATACTTTCAACAGCCATGATCACCTCCTGCTGGGACAGTTTTATAGGTGGAGAACACCACAATACCCAGAGAGAATAATTTATTTATTTATTGGGGTTTAAGGTCACATATTTCTGCACAATAGCTAATCATGACCATGACAGTTTTACGGGTGGAGGAAGCCAGCGTGCCCGGAGAGAACCACCGAGCAATGGTGAGCAAATGTCAGCTCCCCAACATACTAACTCCACACAAGCAGGGTTAGCATTGGTTGAAGACAAGTGCACCATTGACGTGCAGTACGCCTTAGTACACGATGTTACCATGCCCCCAGATGAGCAATGGGGGTGAAGTGTCTTGCCCAAGGACACAAAGCGGTTGCTGCAGGTGGGATTCGAACAGAGGACCTCTCTGCTTGCACCCTGCACCTCTACCTACTGAGCCACCGCGCCCCTCGGAGAGAATAATAGATGCCTGGTCCCCTCTCCTTGAAAGTATATTTTATGTGTCGGGTCATCCTACATATAAACACCGATATCCTCCTCAATATTTATTTATTGGGGATTAAGGATACTTTCAACAGTCATGGTCACATCCTGTAGGACAGTTTTATGGGTGGAGGAAGCCGGAGTACCAGGAGAGATCCATCTAGCAATGGCAAGCAACTGTCTGACTTCCCAACGTACTAACTTCACACAAGCTAGGTTAGCATTGGTTGAAGACAACTGTACTATTGACGTGCAGTACACCTTAGTACACAGCGCCACGGTGTGCCCTGGGCCCTGCCCCCACACTTTAATAGACCGAAAAATTGAACCCCCCCATTTAAAGCCCACGATCACAATGAAATACAATTAAATAGTTGAGTTGTTTCAGCCCACAACAGGGGGGAAATAAAACAATACAACACTTCAATGAACTTTGTGTAAACTGCCTGGTCACCTCCCCTTGAAAGTATATAAAAGAATCTTAAGTCGATTTTGTACCACTGCCTAATTTCTGACAAAAATGCTGGAAGGGGTGCACCCCTCCTCTTTTTCTGTATCTATGCAGCTGGATAAGTAAATTACGCATTACAAAAAATCTCTGTCAAAACTTTTGGCGGGGAATGTGCTTCTCCTTCTAGATATTGACATCACTGAATTAATATTGTGCATTACATGTGTTTTGACAAGATAGTTTTTTTCTTAGTTTTAACTTTCAATAAAAATATTGGAATATCAATTAAAACATTTCTCCATTTATGTTTTCTCTTATTCCTGTGTATACACACATTTTTTTCTATTTATTTATTTATTTATTTATTTATTTATTTATTTATTTATTGGTGTTTATACTTATGCACGGATGGCTAATAATGACTGTGACAGTTTTACGGGTGGAGGAAGCCGGAGTACCTGGAGAGAACCACCGAGCAGCTGCCAGCTCCCCAACATCTTAACTCCGCACTGCAGCGCAGGCAGGGTTGAAGACATGTGCACCATCGACGTGCAGTATGCCTTAGTACACGGCGTCATCGTGCCCCGATGTGGACAATTGGGGTTAAGTGCCTTGCCCATGGACACAACGCGGGAGTCTGAATCGATCGCTAAGACGGTCACCCATCCGAGGATTAACCAGGCTCGACTTTGCTTAACTTCGATGATCAGACGAGAACCGGTTACCGCAACGCCACCGCGCCCCTATTTTTCTGGTAATTCATTACCTGTTTACCTGAAACAAATAGCAGAAGACTACTGCAAAAAAATACATTTCCTGAAAAATAAAACATTTTCATTTTTTGCCTTTGAAACTTTGAGCCAGATCGATGAGCTTGTTCCAATGGAGACCATAAGCTGTTTTCAAGAAAAAAGTTGTAAACACGATGCAATGCCGAAGGTGGATTATGTCCCCTTCTGCAATACGACACCTGCAATACCATGGGTAGCATTACAGAAATGAAACATTTATTACTAAGTGACGGATAGAGGATGACAGACGACAAACCTTTGACAGATTACAAATCATTGGGACATTATCATAAAAATTATTAAGTGTCACCATAGGGTGACACAAAAAGGTACCCCCACCTCTTTACCAAATGTAAAAGTGATGTGATTTGATTTAACAATTTTAACAATTGTGTGAAAAATATTTTTCCGCCAACTTTGTATATGTTGCACATTCCCAAGGCGTGTGTAACCATATCCTAGAGTTGATTACACCATGTACGTACCATATTTGGCAAATTTTATGAACAGTGCTTGCGAGTTCAGTCATTACATTAGTTAAAGGGTAAAATTATACGTGATAAAAAGAATCTGAAATTCATCACAATTTGACATGAAACTTTCAAAACTTGATCACTAAAATTGATCTGTGCCTTGGTAAAGCTCGGCTCAGATTGATTTTAGTGAACACAGTACTGAAATTTCATATAAAATCACGACTCATCAGAGATCCTCTACATCTTGACTTGTCAAGTGAACAAGTGTGTCTAACCAGGCCTGACAATTCCATATTTTGATTAACCCATTAACAGGTTACACATTTAGTTGTTCATTAACCTATTCTGAAGGTTAAGTAAATTTGTTCCAAAAATCCAAACACGATATGCCACAGGCATATCCCGAAAGCTGGTGCTGTGCTGGTGGGAAGGTTTGGGAGGTAAATGTAAAGTTATGCCCCTTCTGCTGGCAACATGTGATGACTTCAGATGATAAAAATATCAACGAAACAGAAATACGCAATCACTAGAAATAGAGAGTTGTGCCTCTTCTGCTGGCAGCATTGCATACAAGAGTTGTGCATCTTCTATTAGCAGCATTGCATATAGCGGTGAATAAGTCCAGAATTGATTTGGCTGTGGCCCCATCATACATCAGGCTGCAGTGCATTTCAATTTTGATAAAATGTAACAATATGTTTCTAATTATGCTTAAAGTAGTCCAAACATGGCCTGAAAGTCTGTAAAATAATTTTTTGGTTTGGTAGGTCCTTTCAAGGACGTACCAAACCAAAAAATTATATTACAGACTTTCAGGCCTTGTTTGGACTATGCTTACAGCTGAATAATAAGCACAAACTTAATATTTGTATGTGTACTACTTTCTGTTCAGACATCTAACATGCCGATCGTAAAAAAAATTGGTTAACCGATAGATCCTTTTGGTTAACCGATAGTCTGTTCACCTCAACGATCGCCTGAATTGTCGAGGCCTGTCTACCTGTCCATTGGCATGTTTGAGAACGACCTTATGTGGCTTCACCAGATCCCATAACATTTCGAACTACAATCATGGAGGAAAACACTTTATGAATTTAAACATGGATTAAGACTAACATGATATACATGTAAACGTCAAGCTGTTCTTCAAATGTTTTAAATACCAATCATGTATCTTAAAAGTTGGCTAAAATCCATGACAACTGGCTTCTGACCACCAACAGGAACCGGACTACAAAATACAGTAACTCTGTTGAAAACATTTTGATCTGGGTTTTAAACTTGTGGTTTTAATTGACATGTAAACAATGAAAATTGAACCACAACATATGTAAGGACATTTACAGTATGGGATGCCATAATACAAAGATCCTGAACTGTTCAGATACACTATTGTTTAATGCTTTCAAAAAAAACAAGAGACCCCAGGGGGCCTTAGACCTCACCTGACAAAGTTGTTTAACTGGTAAAGTACAAAAGAAATTTTGACCATCAAGATTTGTTCAGTTGTCTTTGCCTTGTTACAATTCTTGGGAGAGTGCCTGTGGGCACTCTCCCATGAATTGTAACAAGACAAATCCTAACAGACTAAATAACATCACTTCAAAGATAATATGAACCATAGCCACTGAATTTGAAGCCTTAGTTGTGGAACCTTCACTTCAGAATAGAGCCCAAATATGGACTTCAAGCCCTCTACAGTTAAAACTAGAAGTCCTGTCACGAACTGTGTGCTTATCTAGTCTTAAATACGTCTAGGAATTGCGTGCAATTGCCATATCGAATGGCATCCAAAGCACAACAGGTTCTCCTGGTTACTCATAGCAAACACAGGCAATGGTTCTGCCAATGGACCTCCGGGTTACCCGGAGGTCCATTGGCTGAAACATTGCTTGTGCACAGGCCATATGTACAGAATTTGATAGCCTTACTATCTTCATAATGCATAGATCGATGTGCTATTTGTGCGCATTTCATGACAGGACTTCTAGTTTTAACTGTACCAGTCAAAGAAGGATTTAATTAGCATGTATGCTTAGTTAACACTTCATAAGAATTAAGTAATTTGATTATTTATGACTGTCTTGTTCATGTAAGATGAGTTTGTCTAGTACTGGGATGACACCACAGAAATGATGTGGGCTTCCAGAGAGAGACAAAATATTAACCTAAAGACTTGATTACAAAAAAAAAAATGAATCTACCCCCAGCCCCCCCCCCCCCTCCCCCCCTCCCATAAGGATGTTGTATACCAAATATCAAAAGATTCTGACTAGTTGATCTGAAAAAGACTTTTAAAGATTAATCTCCATACTGCACTAAAATTAAAATCAGGCTCCCAAAGAAACACATATATTAACCAAGAGACTTAATGTGAACAAACTTGAATGTTGAATTCCATATATCAAAGGATTCTGACTCGTGGTTCTGTAGAAGATTTTTGAGGATTATTCCCCATTTTGCACAGACAGGCCAACTATTAATGGATGGATTTGATTTGACAAAACTCAAATCTGATCTCTGTAACATTTCTGTATATCATATATAAAATGATTCTGACTAGTGGTTCTGGTGAAGAAGAGTTTTAAAATTATTCCTCATATTGCACTAAGTAAAAATTCAGGACTGAGAGACTTGATTTTAAAAAACATGAATCTGATCCTAGTAATGATGTTGTATACCACATTTTAAAAGATTCTGATTGGAAGCCTGGGAGAAGAATATTCTTTAAAGAAAACTTCTCATGTTGCACAAAGTTAAAATTTGGGCTCTTGTATTCAGTCTTGTAAATGGAGTGGCTTAATTTTAACAAACTTGTGTCTGTATCTCTGTGGATGCTGTTTTCCAAACATCAAAAGATTCTGATCAGTAGTTCTGGACAGTTTTTTTTTACCATTCCAATCTCCTGGTCCTTAGAATACTTCATCCATACCATATAACAGTCTTCTGTTCTGTGTGGTTTGCAAAATATGGGTGTTTGAAAATATTTGTACTTTGGGCTTATGGAGTTTCCATGAGAATGTGAGAAAGCTATTTTTTTGCATGATATAAGTACTTACACATGTATGACTCAATAATACCACATACCATATTTGGTTCAAATCGGCTGATCTATTCATAAAATAGAAATTTCAAGTGATGCCAAAATATTTGCCTCCTATTACAAAGGCAAATATTGCCCCTACAAACTTTGTTTGAACAGACTTTATTCTGCACCTCAAAAGGAAACTCAGTACCAAATACCAAGTCATTTTACCCATTAGTTCATGAGATTTCTTAAAAAAAATTGGGAGCATTTCCCCCACCCCTCCCCTATGGGGCCGGGCACAATGATTTAAACAAACTCAAAATGTGATGTCAAAACAAACAATGATTTGGGAGAAGTCATGAACACCATGTTAGAATCACAACAAATAAAACCAAAACCAACACAGAAAGCCAGAAGTCTGGAAAAAATGATAAAACTAAATACCGAGAAAGAGCTTACATTATCTCCAGCACCTTCCGCATCTATGGACAAAATGGCAAAGTTTTTTGGAATGTTGTAGGTTGTGACAAGTGTTTTCACTGTAATACTCTTAACTTTAGTCATCACTTGTAACACTGCATCATCTTTATCTTGCGGTAGATGTGACTCCATTGAAACTGGATCATTAGCCACGACAAAATCAACCATTCCATCAATATTACTTATTACTGCCTCTACAAACTCTACATTCTGTATTTTTTCACTGTTTACCTGAAGGTAACTGAAAAAATAACCCATAAAAGATTAAAAATGCAAGTTTGCACCTACATGTAAGTTGTGATGGATGGTTATTTATTTATTTATTTATTGGTGTTTAGAGTCACATATTTCTGACCAATGGCTAATTGTGACAACATGTAGGAAATAAAGCCAAGTCCAGAAAATCGTTTATACCCCTATTGCCCATTTTCACCACAGGCATTGGTTACCATGTCCTATTTTCCTAGTAAATAAGAGCTTCTTTACCACAGTAAAGAAGCACTGCTTCAATTACTGGGGTTCCCACGAGGTGATGGATGGTCAAAATGAAATGATTTCCAAGACCATAGAGGGAAATACCTCTTGACGATAATACTTTGAATAATCCCTGCATTGAACATTGGGCTATCCATCTATAAGATACACTTGCATACCGAATATGATGTCATTCCATCAAGCATTTTCAAAAGGTATTGAGTTTAAAAAAAACACATAAACCGACTGGCAGACTGACAGACAGACTGACATTACCACACACAAAACTTGTTGTCGCTGCTAAAGTTAAAACTAGAAGTCCTGTCATGAAATGCGCACAAATAGCATCTCGATCTGCATGTTAATCTACGTGTTATGACCATAGTAAGGCTATCAAATTCTGTACATATGGCCTGTGCACAAGCAATGTTTCAGCCAATGGACCTCCGAGTAACCCGGAGGGCCATTGGCAGAAACATTGCCGGTGTTTGCTATGAGTAACCAGGAGAACCTGCTGTGTTTTGGATACCATTCAATATGTCAATTGCGTGCAATTCCGACGCGCAATTAAACCTAGATAAGCGTTTAGTTCGTGACAGGACTTCTAGTTTTAACTGTATCACCCAGTTTGGACACTCAGGTTACATGTACCTTTTTCACTCTTAAGTCAAAATCTTTCCCAAAATACAGCTTGGAATTTAACCAATTAAATCTTATTCGATAGAATTCAATCAGCTCTGTCAAACAAGACTGAATTGGATTAATTCCTACAGTTAAAACTAGAAGTCCTGTCATGAACTGTCAGCTTATCTACACTTAATTGCCCATAGGAATTGTGTGCAATTACCATATCGAATGGCATCCAAAGCACGACAGGTTCTCCTAGTACTCATAGCAAACACAGGCAATGTTTCTGCCAATGGACCTCCGGGTTACCCAGAGGTCCATTGGCTGAAACACTGCTTGTGCACAGGCCATATGTACAGAATTTGATAGTCTTACTGGAGTCATAACGCGTAGATTAACACGCAGATCAACGTGCTATTTGTGCACATTTCATGACATGACATGACTTGAAAGGCCCACAAAGTAGATCTTCTGTTTATCATGCCCTTTTTGTACAATCGCATATGGATGGGCAGTTTTTTATTTTATTTTTTATTTTTGTAATTATTTATTTGCCATCAAAAGTTCATGTTCTTGGTTTGTTTTATGTTTTTGGCCTCATAATCTACAGAATAGGATGGGTGGTGGTGTATTGAGTCCGTTGAGTGATAAAGCATTGCAAAGCCTTTTTGTACTCAATGGACAAATTTATCAATTTTATTAACTTGGGTAAAATATCAGACAAAAACTATTTCATTTTTATTTTTTAAAGTTTGCATTGGTTATAAAAAGAGAACATGCGGCGGTCAAAAGGACCATGCAGAAAGGCATGAGAAACAGATTTTTAACTTTTAGACCTTACAGAAGTCAAGTGCTGTAAAGTGTTACTCACCATTCAGAATGTGTGGTGACCTATTAAGTTTCATGGTCTCGATAAAGCAAATCTGTGGTAACCCACTGACATTGAAATGCCCTGATAAAACATGCCATAAATATATATTGGGCTGAAATGGCAAAAGCAGTCAAAAATAAAACTGTCTAATTATAGAAAAAGGAACTATACCCATAATTCAGGTGATTTCAAGACAGTACTGTGATCACAACAGAAGTGATAGTTTTGTTGATCAGAACACACTTTGTTTGGGACACACATGAGTAGACATTCCAAAATAAAATATTGCGATTTCCAAGAAATATATATGTTGTTACTGCAGCAAGTACAAACGCAAGTCAAACCAATCATTTATACATACACCATGCATTTTACAGGACTTCCACAGGCTATTGGTTACCTGTCTCATACTTTATCAGTAAAACATACCTGTATCTTGTTTACCACAGGAGACAGGCACTTTTTCCATCTCCCATGGCTCCCAAAGGAAAGCTGCCAGAGTAAATCTTTGTGGGCTCATAAGATTTTGTTGATGCAATTAGAAGTTTACTCAAAATCTGCATGCATTTAAAAGGCGTATTCAGCTCTACTGTACTTAAATGTTCATTTTCTATTATACTAGCAGTGTACCAGCCTTCCTTTCAGAATCAATGAATCCATGGAACTACTTCCATGACAGGGCTTACATTTCAATGAGAATCTGAGAATCAATTCACGCAAAGATTCACGTAACAAAACCAGCGAGAATCCATGTAGATTCTCGCTGCCCCTCTGCTAGGATTCGCATGAAAAGAATTGAGTCAATTCAACCCTTTACCTAACAGAGCAGCAGCAAATTAACCAATACAAGGCTAATATGACCTGAAATATCCTGACTCTTTGTCAATAAAATTGTACAAATATGGCGGTCATTGGAATCAGCTCAATGAGCCGGTTCCAATGACAGCCATATTTGTAAGGTTTTATTGGTAAATATTGTTTATTTTTAAAAAAATTACCAAATTTAGTTCATGTTTTAAAATTTAAAAAGCTGTGTTGGGTAAAGGGATAACATGTGCTATCAGTGTACATAATACAACAGGAGTTCAACCATGGTGGCCTCATGAGATCCTGGGTCATTTATAACAGGTATGGATTATCACAAACATTTTCGCGAGAATCCAAATCGATTCTCTCAAATTTAGATGAAATATAAACCCTGCATGAAGAGCTGACAATTTAATTAGTGTTCTGCGATTTCAAAAGGCAAAAGAGAATTTCAGTTGGATCGTGACCAAGTTGAGATCTGGACCAAATTCTCTGTCCACTTATCTCCCTATAACAAAATGTACTGAATCTTTTTAAGGAAATGCATAAACATTAACAACAAGTAAAATTTGGCACTCAACATACACTATTTGGCACCAAAAATATACTTTTGGTAGGTCCCTTTGTGGTTCATTATTTCATTGCATCGTTTTCAAATAAAATCGCTGTCTGGCTATGCAGGCAAGACAAAATTCACATCAGTCAAGTAATCTATTGGTAACAGTTGTAATCCTGGTTCTTTGTTATGGGTCATATTGAATTAACAATTTATTCATTTAATCATATTCTTATCCAAACATGTTTTGTTACTTAATAATTTTTATCTTGCTTTACGCCGAGCACACTGGTAGTACAACATAATTTTCTCCAATCACCTGTTTTTCTCGTTCAACTATGAATTAAGCCATTTACATCTTGTTTGACAGAGCATACTGAGGCTGAGCTCTGTCAAACAAGGTATATTTGGTTAAATATCAAACAGCAAAATGGGAAATATTTACTGCTGCAAATTTTGCCATTTTGACATCCAAGTGTAGAGGGTTAATTTGTTTATAAGCCTTCTTCAAAGGATGAGACATGATTAATTTGTCCTCATTTACAATATTTTTGGGGCCAGCATGAACACAGTTTGTGCAATTTGTAGTCAAAGTTTAGGAAAAGCATTTAATCCTGAGTGCCCACGTGGGGGTCGGTGGTTCTCTGTATTGAAGGTGTACTGCATGATGATGGTGCACCTGTCTTCTACCAATGCTAACCCTGCTTGTGTGGAGTTAGTATGTTCATTTAGATAAGACGTTCCCATCTAGTGATATCAGTATTCCTGGGTTTTCAGATCCCTTTAGGAGCGATAGAGGTCAACGCGGAGGGGGTATCGCTGTATATTTTGATCAGGGGTTACTGTATTGCCGGAGACCGGACATGGAATTTGACGACTCGTTAATGTGCTTCGAAGTTAACTATAGAACTGAAACGTTTCTTCTAGCAGTCTCCTACAGATCGGAGCGTTATGCTGCATCCAATTACTGGGAGCTCTTGGACAACTTTATCGAAAAAGCCCTGGACAGCCACCTGTCCTTAATTCTGACCGGTGACTTCAATTCGGATCTGTTACAGCCATCCGCAAGGTTAAATGAAATTGCAACCCACTACAACTTGCGAAACTTGGTATGTAAACCTACTCGCATTACTCAAAACAGTCAGACTCTTCTTGATCCAATATTGGTGAGCGACCAGTTTGTGATAACGGAATGTGATACTCTTGATCTCGAAGTGTCTGATCATTCTGCCGTTTACTACTGTATTACATTTAACTACTCTTTGAACACATCTTACACCAGAGTAATTCGGAACTATAAACAAGCAAATTTTGATCTTGCAAATAATCTCATTACACAAGTGGACTGGATATCCCAAATTGAAAATGCCCAGGATATAAATATTGCCACGAAAAACTTTACCGAAACTTTTCTGAATATAATCGATAAGTGTATACCTAAATCCCAAATTCTGATCCGCCCTAAGGATAAACACTGGTTCACATCGGAACTACGTTACACAATACGGAAACGTGGCAGACTAAGAAAAAAGGCCATAAAAACTCAATTAATTGAGGACTGGGAAAAATATAAATCAACACGAAACACTGTCAACAATATGAAAAAATACGCCAAAAGACAATATGAATCTAATCTTGAAAACTTACTCTCCTCTAACACATCTGCGAGGAATTTTTGGCATGTTATAAAAGAACTATTAAACAGGAAAAAATTATCTGTGATCCCACCCTTATACAAGTATGACATAAATACTCCCAATAGCGTTGCTTTCACAGATGAAGAAAAAGCTGATCTACTTAACGATACATTTATAAACAATGGTCTCATCTGCGATACTAACAGCGAACTCCCAAATAATACTCCACGTTGTCCAAACAGTCTGACTGAAATTATCTTTGATATCGACGATATCACGTCAGCTATTAACCCGATGAAATCAAACAAGGCCCATGGGCATGATAATATCAGTGTTAAAATGTTGAAAGGTACTGCCGAAAGCATAGCCTTCCCTCTGAGTCTATTATTCCAGCTTTCCTTCAACTCGTGTGAGTTTCCAGATGCATGGAAAAAAGCAAATGTTATACCAGTCTATAAAAAGGGTGACTCAAGAGATAAAACTAATTACCGACCTATTTCACTTCTACCTTGTTTAAGTAAAACACTTGAAAAAGTGGCCCTAAAGTCCATCTTCCAACATTTTCATGAGAATCACCTTCTGTATCCATACCAATCAGGATTTATTCCCGGACACAACACCACTTTCCAACTTGTAGAGCTCTATCACTCTCTGTGCGACTCTCTAGATAAAAAACTCCAAACATGTTCTGTCTTTTGTGATATTTCTAAAGCATTTGAGCGAGTATGGCACACGGGGTTGATATTTAAACTCAGAGAATATGGTATCTCCGGAAAAGCCCTCACATGGATTGAAAACTACCTGAAAAATCGTAAACAACGAGTGTTGGTCAATAATACATTCTCGCGATATAAAAATATTACATCTGGCGTCCCGCAAGGCTCTGTTCTCGGTCCATTTCTCTTCCTGACTTATATCAATGACCTTTCCGACGCCCTTGACTCACTGGCACGAATGTATGCTGATGACACGTGCTTGACTTCGAGTAACTACAACCCAGAAAATTTAGCTAATACACTGAACAATGATTTGGAGAAAATTAATGTCTGGGCGGAGCGCTGGCTGGTTGCATTTAACCCAACAAAGACGCGGTCGATATATTTCTCACACACAACGAATTCTACTTTTCCAGATATCACTTTTGCTAACAGTAACATTTCTTATAGCAGTAGTCACAAACACTTAGGTCTTTATATTCAGAGTAATTTGAAATGGGATGTTCAAATTAAAGAGATCTGCAAAAAAGTATCTGCTAGAATATCACAACTTAGAAAGTTGAAACTTACTCTCCCTCGAAAAATACTGGAAAGAATATATTTATCCTATATTCTCCCGCTGATGGATTACGGAGATGCAGTCTGGGATTGTGCGCCCAGCTGCCTTCTAAAAAGACTTGACAGACTGCACATCGATGCTGCTCGTATCATCACAGGCCTGACAAGATCAGTTTCCTCCGAATGTATTCTTCTGGAACTCGGATGGCCCACCCTTTGACGACGTCGTGAAATCCACAAATTCTGCACAATGTATAAAATAGTAAATCATATAGCCCCAGACTATTTGTATGATCTACTACCCCCGCGTGTGGGAGACATTGGTAGCTATAACTTACGCAATCCCAACAACTTCAGTGCATACCAAGCCCGTACGGAATGTTTCAAAAAATCGTTCTTACCTTCAATGGTTTTATCCTGGAATAACCTACCTCGTTACATCGCCGAATCGGAAACTGTCACAGAGTTTAAAATAAAATATTTAAACTTAAACCCTACCCCGAAACCCCCAGTTCATTTCTCCTTGGGCGCAAGGAAATTAAATATTATACACTGCAGATTGAGGAATGGTTGTAGTGATCTGAATAGCGACAAATTCATTAATTACATTTCTGTTTCACCTTGTTGTAGCTGCGGAAATCCCGTTGAAAATACGTTTCACTATTTTTTCGAGTGCACTTTATATGATGAACAACGAGAAATCCTTCGCAGACGCCTTTCTCATCTACATGTTGACATTGACTCCACAGACGATCTTTTGTTTGGCAAACCTACAATATCGCCTAATAAAAATATTCAGATTTCGAGGGCGGTCCAGTCTTTTATTTCCCAAAGTGGACGTTTCGAATAACATAACCCCTATGCACCCCGATATCTATCAATAATCATAGTGCTATGGGAATTGGACCCACTCCGTCTTGTCTGACGGAGCTCTTCGAGCTCTGTCAGATGGGACTGAGTTGGTTTGGATTCCTGACTGTGCTGTGAGGTACATTCCCTTTAGCGTTTGGTTTGGCTGGCTTCAGTCTGTAAGAAAAAGAAAAAGGAAAGGTTGATGCGCGCCAGTATGTGAAAGAAACTTCCTTACTTATTTGCTGCATGCAACCTTCCAGTCTTTATATACTGGTGCGCACACCATGCTATTCCGTACGAATTTTCATAGTTTAGCAACCTGGGTGTAAGAACAGTGATGTAGGACCTGGAATCTTTAAAAAAAACACGAATTCGCGATTAAAGGGTTTATGCGGCCATCATTTAGATCTGGTATAGACTTTGGGGCTGAACGCACGAGACCTACTACTGCCTGCCACTTTCGCATTCCTTAGTGTACCTCACTGACTATTCTACATTATCTTATAATAACTAGTTATCCGAAGTTTATTTCTCAACCCAACGACTATGGTAACCTTAACATTCTCTTCATTTCTCTATCTGTTTATTAATTCAAGTCTAACTCATTATGCTATTTTGTTAATGTCGTTATGTAAATCTTATATGTATGCTTCGCCATTGTATATTAGGAGAGGAACGTAACTAAGTTGCAGTAACTTGTGTTCCAATCCTTTTGTCAGTCAACATCTTACGACAATAAAATATGCTTAAATCAGAGTTAGTATGTTGCAGAATCTGACAATTGCTCACCGTTGCTTGGTGGTTCTTATCGTATACTCCAGCTTCCTCCACCCGTAAAACTGTCCTACATGAGATAACCCTGGTTCTTGAAAGTGTTGTTAAACCCCAATAGGGGGCCTGAGGAAATTCACCTGACATGGTAGCCTAAATATCAAGCCAGGGAATTGATTTCAACAAGTTGCATCTGCCCTTCCTAAGAAAAACTTATACCAAATATCCAAAGATTCTGACCAGTGGATCTGAAAAAAAAAGATTTTTAAAGAATATTCCTCATATTGAACTAAGTTATAATTCGGGCTACCACAGGGAGCCCAAATATCAAACCAGGCACTTGGATTGAACAATCTTGAAACTCACCACCCTAAGGATGCTGCATACCAAATATAAAAAAAATTCTGACTGCTGAATCTGAAGAAGATGATTTTTAAAGAAAATTCCTCATATTGAACTAAGTTATAATTCCCACAGTGAGCCCAAATATGAACCCAGGAACCTGGCTTGAACAAACTTTAATCTCACCCCCTTAAGGATGCTGCATACCAAATATCAAAAGATACTGATTAGTGGATCTGAAGAAGAAAATTTTTAAAGAACGTTCCTCATATTGCACTAATTTGAACATTTGGGCTCCCATAGAGAGCCCAAATATGGACCCAGGGAATTTTTTCAACAAATATGTTAATCAATCTTCCAATGATGTTATATGTGAAATATGAAAGCCTTTGGACCAGTGGTTTGGGAGAAGAAGATTCTTTAATGTTTTCCCCATTACCCATAGTGTTAAAAAATGCTGACACTGCTGTGCAGTTTTGGAGATATGAGCGTTTTAAATTTTTAGCTTCTGCGGTTCCCATGGGGTGACAGGAAAATTCTTTTTTGGCATAAATTAACTACTTATGTCCCAATAAAACCTCATATCAAATTTGGTTTAAATCAGCCTCTCGGTTTGGAAAATAGAAATTTTGGGCGGGGCAAAAATTCTTGCCCCTCCCATAACGATGGCAGATATAGACCCTAGAACTTCTCTTGAACACATCTGAGTTTACACCTCAAAAGGAAGCAGCACACTTTATATCAAGTCTCTGCTACTGCTGGTTCATGAGAACATGTTTTAAGATTTAGGCTCACTTTTTGGGCATGGCCCTACAAAGGGGCGGGTCAACTTGATTTGAACAAATTTGAATTGACATGTGACAGGGAATATGCACACCAATTTGGTTCAATTTGGTTGAGTAGTTTGTGAGAAGAAGTTGATAATGTAAAGTTAAAAGTGATTAGTAAAGCTCCCCTTGAGCTTTGCTCAGGTGAGCTAATAAATAAATTATAGTCATGTTTGTTCATTAGAAAAATATTAAAAATGTAAGACTAGTTGTGGAAACAATTTTGGGATGGAGGCAGATGGACTGTCCTGAGTATCCTTTATACATGTACAGTACTGTGATCAGCGGTGTATCTACAGAAAAAAGCACTTATGTATACGCACATGAATAGAATGGCATGCTGTTTCCATCTTAACTCTTTGAATGCTGCTGGAAGATATTCCTGCCCAGCATAGGGTTTCTCATGTCAGTGAAATCAATATAATTTGGGCATAATCAACCCTTTTTTCCCTGAAAAACTGAACAGATTTTTTATCAATGATTTCTTGTGTTATATTTAAATTAATTTTTCATCAAATCTAGTCATAGCTGCTTCACAGCAGCCATGACTAGATTTGATGAAAAATATGTTGAAATTACTCAGCGGGTTAAGAGTTAATAGAATTACTACCAAAAATATAGAACCTTAGTGAGCACGCTCACATACCCCACGCGCTCCGATATTTCAAACTCGGAAAAGTGTAATTTTTAGGAAAATGACCCGGAAATCTGTTACTTGTATTTTTCGGAGTCCAGGGCCCGTAATTTCCGCAAAAATCAGCCGAGCAAAATGAAGCGCAAACTTGATCTGTAAGTCATTGTGGTAGACTCACATACTAAAATGGCCGTAATTTCGATAATATCTGAAAGCGTGTAGAAAAAAAGTCCGGAAAACTGTAATTTTGATGAACTTTTCAAAGTCTATGGGGCCGTAATTTTGGTAAAAATCAGTGGCGCGGAACAAAACCCAAACTTGTTCTGTAGGCCACCATGTTTGACTAACATACCAAAAATCAGCTCAATATCTGAAAGCGTGTAGGAAAAAAGTCTGCAAAACTGTAATTTTGATGAACTTTTCAAAGTTCAAGGACTGGAATTTTGGTAAAAATCAGTGGAGCGGAACAAAATGCAAACCTGATCTGTAGGCCACCATGTCAGACTAACATACCAAAAATTAGCTCAATATCTGGAAGCATGTAGAAAAAAGGTCTGGAAAACTGTAATTTTGATGCATTTTTCAGAGTCCAAGGGCCGTAATTTCGGTAGAAATGAGTGGAGCAGAACAAAACGCAAACTTGCTCTGTAGACCACCATGTTAGACTAACATACCAAAAATCAGCTCAATATCTGGAAGCGTGTAGGAAAAAAGTCAGCAAAACTGTAATTTTGATGAACTTTTCAAAGTTCAAGTGCCGTAATTTTGGTAAAAATCAGTGGCGCGGAACAAAACCCAAACTTGTTCTGTAGGCCACCATGTTTGACTAACATACCAAAAATCAGCTCAATATCTGAAAGCGTGTAAGAAAAAAGTCTGCAAAACTGTAATTTTGATGAACTTTTCAAAGTTCAAGGACCGGAATTTTGGTAAAAATCAGTGGAGCGGAACAAAATGCAAACCTGATCTGTAGGCCACCATGTCAGACTAACATATCAAAAATCAGCTCAATATCTGGAAGCATGTAGAAAAAAAGTCTGGAAAACTGTAATTTTGATGCATTTTTCAGAGTCCAAGGGCCGTAATTTCGGTAGAAATGAGTGGAGCAGAACAAAACGCAAACTTGTTCTGTAGACCACCATGTTAGACTAACATACCAAAAATCAGCTCAATATCTGGAAGCATGTAGGAAAAAAGTCCGCAAAACTGTAATTTTGATGAACTTTTCAAAGTTCAAGGGCCGTAATTTCGGTAAAAATCAGTGGAGCGGAACAAAATGCAAACTTGATCTGTAGGCCACCATGTTAGACTCACATACCAAAAATCAGCTCAATATCTGGAAAGGTGTAGAGAAGAAGTCCGGAAAACAAGTAGGACGGACTGACGGACGGACCAGTCAAAAACATTATACCCCCGCAACTTTGTTGCGTGGGGTAGAATAAATAGCTACAACTGACATGTGATCAAGATTGCGCATTAGTTGTTGATATTTATGTTGGTGTAAATTCTGTAGAGACATAAAAAGCATGACTGGCATAGTAAAAACCCAGAAGATAGAAAAGCGACACAATCTCCCTAGTTTGCACAGGAGAATGGCCTTACAGTTAAAACTAGAAGTCCTGTCATGAAATGTGCACAAATAGCACATCGATCTGCGCGTTAATTTACGCGTTATGTTCCTAGTAAGGCTATCAAATTCTGTACATATGGTCTGTGCAGATGCAATGTTTCAGCCAATGGACCTTCCTGGTAACCCAGAGGTCCATTGGCAGAATCACTGCCTGTGTTTGCTATGAGTAACCAGGAGAACCTGCCGAGCTTTGGATGCCATTCAATATGGCAATTGCGCGCAATCCCTGCATGCAATTAAGCCTAGATAAGTGCACAGTTCATGACAGGACTTCTTGTTTTAACTGTACTGCCAACTGGTACTGAGGTGGAACAGTGGTACTGTGGTGTATATGGTCATGTTGCTCCCAGCACTGTACTTTTACCTAATAATTTATATTATATAGGTGGTTTAACAATCTGGCCACTGTAGTGCTTCTCACCCATGATAATCAAACACAGATCATACATCTGAATAAAATTCTTTTTCCATTACTTGAAGATGGCTTGTCTGACTTTAATAGAAACTGCTAAGTGGGGGCCTCCCACCTTCAAGTGGCACCCTTAGGTATGCCACTGACTGTGATCATAAAACCAGACAGAGAATTTCAATCAGATCATGACTGAAATACAAGAACATTAAATCCGAGATGCAATTTTCATTTGATTTTTGTTTATGCGGTCTTCATTTCGCAGTATTTTATTTACGAAATGTCGACCCACTTTGAAAGTTTGTCATGATCTGATGGCAAAAATGACTGGTTTAGTGATGACAGTATAAATATATAAAACTGTTATCAAATATCATTCTTCCTTCTACTTAAATCAGGTCAAGCACCAGCAAGTATATATATGGGTACATTCTTGTAGGAAGCAGAATTTTGTATGCTACAGACTACAAACCAATAGTTATGGATATGACAACTGTTACTTATTCCAAGTTCTTTATTTGACATTCATTATCAAGTGATTTTATTGATTGATAATGAATGTCAAATAATGAACTGGGAATAAGTAATCGTTGTAATGTCCCTCCCCCCAATGGTTTGTCAGAACTCAATATAAGATTGTATGCATCCACATTCTCTTGAATGCATTTCTGTTCTAAACATGGACTAATAATCCCTGTATACATCGTATCTCAACTCTGCACTTACCACACTTTATTTTAAATCTGAGAAATTAATTGCATATTAAGGACATGTAACCCATATTAAGGAAAAAAAAATTAATAAAAATTTGTTTGTCAGGCCATACCACCTGGTGATTATGGCTGCTGAATGATAGAGATTGGCGTTTTTCAAATTTACTTTTTGGTTTTTGTTTATAATATCAAAAAACCTCGGTTCAGTTCGGTTTTTCGCATTTTTTTTTCAAGGCTGGAAATAAGCAATCTCCCATTTGCAGAATGTGGCCTCGAGAGGGTGATTTGCTGAAGGTATCACCAAGCCAGAAAATAAGCAGACTGTCATCTGCAATATGAGGTCCCCAGAGGGTGAATTTAGTGATGCTACCCTGATCACTAAATTTACCCTCTGTGAACCTCAGTCTGAATCGGGGTCTCAAAACTAAACAGAAAGATCAAGGTACCCAGAGGGTAAATTGGCCCACTGTATGGAAGAGCATCATCATATTCACCCTCTGGGAACCTCATTCTGCAAATGTCAGACTGCTTATTTTCAGGCCTGTCTACCACACAGAGAGTGCTAGAATCCCCCACAGTTCATTCATTCTCAGCCATAAGACCCTAATTCAGATTCAGGTTCACAGATGGTAAATTTAGTAATGCTACCCTGCTGTGAAGGGTAACATCACAAAATTCACCCTCTGTGACCCTATTCTAAAAATGACAGATTGCTTTATTCCTAGCCTGTATTTTTACCTCTCAGGTGTATATCGACATAACTGAGATGTGGGTGCAATTACTCCCCCCAGAAAGTTTTGAGGGAGGGGGCACATCTCCCTCATCCCCCCATAATCTGCGCCCATGGTGTAGTACATGGATATATACTCTAAATAATTTTTGCTACTTCAACTTGGTGAAGTGTGCAGAGCGTGTAAGGTTAATATGTTTGCCAATGGGATTGCTATAGGTTTTCATAACCCCATGCTGAAACTGTTCCTGAAACTGTTCCTCAATGTCAATGATGCATTCTCTAACAAGATAATTCCCCGCAACGTCGAATGTCCAGCACATTTTGGACACTAAATTTCAAGATTGATTTCCCTTCATTTTGAATAAAGTTGGAATTGAATACCACATATACATGCATAAGAGTGACTGAACTCCAGTTTAAAAATAGCTCAAACTGTGTACTTTTGGCATACAACTACAAGAAAATTACGAAAAGTGAGTATAACTATTGCTAAGGAAGCCAATTTGGGTTTTATTTGCAGAACGTGTCGCTTTAAAATCAATTTCCTTCTTAATTTCCAGAAATTCTTTCTGGTGTTTCCTTTGAAGGAATGCATGAAAATTAGTTGTATTACCATACTCTGCAATGATTTCTTTTGAACAAAGACTGCATTGGCAATGCCATTGATCATTACAATTGAAATGCAGTAACCACTTGCTTTTGGATGACATTTTTGTTGTGTGTGAAATGGGGAATGAAGTAAATTCCGGTCAAACTAATTGCTGTGTTTCTTGACAACCTGGTGTGGTTTTACGGTGATTAAAAAAAATAGGCCGATGAAATCGTCAGATGTGTACCCATACGCGCAACTAGTAGAAAGCTGTATGACGGAGGGCCACCACGGATGCCAACATTATGTTCACCATACAAGGTATGGGTACATATAGAAATGGATTGGAGGAGTGTCTAATTTGATGGATAAAGGGTTAATATCTCCGGATCAAATTATCAGATTTATATAAAAAACTATACAGCACAGCACATCAGTAACCTGAATAAATATATAAAGTAACATGACAATCGGATTGATATTTTTTGAGTTATCTCCTGCCAAAGGGATTGGAGGAATTTTCAATTTGAAGGATAAAGGGTTAATATCTCCAGATCAAATTATCAGATTAACACCAAAAACTATACAGCTCAGCACATCAGTAACCTGAACACAATTATAAAGTAACTTGACAATCCAAGTAATATTTTTCAAGTTATCAAATGCCAAAGGGATTGGAGGAATTTTCAATTTGAAGGATAAAGAGTTAATATCTCAAGATTAAAATAACAGATTTACACCAAAAAATATACAGCTCGGTACATCAGTAACCTGAACACAAATATAAAGTAACTTCACAATCTAAGCAATATTTTTCAAGTTATCAAATGCCAAAGGGATTGGAGAAATTTTCAATTTGAAGGATAAAGGGTTAATATCTCAAGATTAAATTATCAGATTTACACCAAAAACTGTACAGCTCGGCACATCAGTAACCTGAACACAAATATAAAGTAACTTGACAATACAAGCAATATTTTTCAAGTTATCGAATGCCAAAGGGATTGGAGGAATTTTCAATTTGAAGGATAAAGGGTTAATATCTCAGGATCAAAATGACAGATTTACACCAAAAACTATACAGCTCGGCACATCAGTAACCTAAACACAAATATAAAGTAACTTGACAATCCAAGTAATATTTTTCAAGTTATCGAATGCCAAAGGGATTGGAGGAATTTTCAATTTGAAGGATAAAGGGTTAATATCTCGGGATCAAATCATCAGATTTACACCAAAAACTATACAGCTCGGCACATCAGTAACCTGAACACAAATATAAAGTAACTAGACAATCCAAGCAATATTTTTCAAGTTATCAAATGTCAAAGGGATTGGAGGAATTTTCAATTTGAAGGATAAAGGGTTAATATCTCAGGATCAAATTATCCGATTTACACCAAAAACCATACAGCTCGGCACATCAGTAACCTGAACACAAATATAAAGTAACTTGACAATCCAAGCAATATTTTTCAAGTTATCAAATGCCAAAGGGATTGGAGAAACTTTCAATTTGAAGGATAAAGGGTTAATATTTCAGGATTAAATTATCAGATTTACACCAAAAACTATACAGCTCGGCACATCAGTAACCTGAACACAAATATAAAGTAACTTGACAATCCAAGAAATATTTTTCAAGTTATCGAATGCCAAAGGGATTGGAGAAATTTTCAATTTGAAGGATAAAGGGTTAATATCTCGGGATCAAAATAACAGATTTACACCAAAAACTATACAGCTCGGCACACCAGTAACCTGAACACAAATATAAAGTAACCTGACAATCCAAGCAATATTTTTCAAGTTATCGAATGCCAAAGGGATTGGAGGAATTTTCAATTTGAAGGATAAAGGGTTAAGATCTCAGGATCAAATTATCCGATTTACACCAAAAACTATACAGCTCGGCACATCAGTAACCTGAACACAAATATAAAGTAACTTGACAATCCAAGCAATATTTTTCAAGTTATCGAATGCCAAAGAAAATGGATACGGACGCCGGACAGACAGATGGATGGATGGACAGATGGATGGACAGATGGATGGACAAAGGATGGACGAACGATGGATGGTCACCCCGGATGCCGGCATTATGTGTACCATACATAGTATGGGTACACATAAAAAAGCGAACCTAATTATAAAAACGAAAAAACACCCATCTCTACTGAATGCTCTCCTTTTAGTACCACTGCAACTTAAACCAGAGGTTCAAGTGACCCTAAAATGCTCACCTGGCTCAAATTGTCAAAAGAGATGAGTGTATCAGTAAGTGAACGGCATATGGAGCCCAAATAGTAACCCAGGGACTTGAACTGAACAAATTTGAATCTGATGAGATGTCACACACCAAATATGAAAAGATTCTAACTGGTGGATCTGAAAAAGAAGATTTTTCAAGAAATTTCCTCAAATTGCACCGAGGTAAACTATGGACCCCAATAAAGAGCCCAAATATCAACCCAAGGGCCCAATTTGAACAAAATTGAATTTGACCACCCCTAGAGATGTTGTATACCAAATATAAAAATATTTGGACTGATGGATATGATGAAGAAGATTTTTAAAGATTATTCCCCTAATTGCACTAAATTAAAATTAAGACTCCCATGGGGAGCCCAAATATTGACCCAGGGACTCGATTTTAACAGACTTAAATCTGCCCCCCTCCCCCCACCCCCCCCCCCTCCCCCTAGAGATGTTGTGTACCAAATATGAAAGATTTCTGACTGGTGGATCTTAAGAAGATTTGAAAAGAAATTTTTTCATATTGCACTAAGTTCAACTTTGGGCTCCAACAAAGAGCCCAAATATCAAGCCAGGGATCCAATTTGAACACACTTGAATCTGCCCCCTTCTAGAGATGTTGTAAACCAAATATGAAAGAATTCTGACAGCTGGATCTGAAGAAGAAGATTTTAAAAGAAAAAAAACTAGAAGTCTTGTCATGAACTGTGTGCTTATCGAGGCTTAATTGCGTGTAGGAATTGCTCGCAATTGCCATATCGAATGGCATCCAAAGTACGACAGGTTCTCCTGGTTGCCCAGAGGTCCAATGGCTGAGGCATTGCTTGTGCACAGGCCATATGTACAGAATTTGATAGCCTTACTATGGTCATAACACACAGATTAACTCACAGATCGACGTGCTATTTATGTTCATTTCATGACAGGACTCTAGTTTTAACTGTATGGCACAAGTTCAACTGTGGGCTTCAATAAAGAGCCCAAATAATATCCCAGGGATCTGATTTGAACAAACATGAATCTGACCCCCATCCCCCCCCAACCCTAGAGATGTTGTATACCAAATATAACAAGTAAATTCAGTGAATTCATGTCTCCCGCTGGGCAGCAGTTTCAAGGGGAATGAATGCATCCAGTGGAATATAGTTGAGTTGCAGTTGAGTTGAGTTATTTATAAGAGACAGAACAGACAGTGCTTCAGACAGTGGTTATCAGATTTATTTTTATGGAGGGGAGCGTGGTGGCTTAGTAGGCAGAGGTGCAGGCTGCAAGCCGAGAGGTTCTCGGTTCGAATCCCACCTGCGGCAACCGCGTGTGTTGTTGGGCAAGACACTTCATCTCCATTGACCGCGTGGGGGCACGCTGGCGTTGTGTACTAAGGCGTACTGCACATCGATGGTGCACTTGATGGTGCTTCAACCAATGCTAACCCTGCTTGTGTGGAGTTAGTATGTTGGGGAGCTGACCGTTGCTCGGTGGTTCTCTCCGGATACTCCAGCTTCCTCCACCCGTAAAACTGTCACGGTCATGATTAGCCTTTGTGCATAAATATGTGACCTAAACACCAATAAATAATAATTTTCACGGAGGTCACTGTCAAAGCAAGTAAAGTGATGTGGAGTATAACTGTGAGAATCACAAAAAAATTAAGACTGTATGATAAGACATATTACATTAAACTGATGTGAAAAGTAATCCATATATGAAATTTCATTGAAATCGGTTGACTCTAAGGAAAGTTAGAGTCTGAAAAACATCAGCCAATCAAATTTAAGCAACCTAATTAAATATGCACAGAAAATTCCCATGTTCGAACTTGGACCCACAATTGATGAAAGTGATCTACTACCCAAATTTCATCGAAATCGACTGACTGTAAGGAAAGTTAGAGTCTGGAAACGAAAAACACGGAAGGTGTGCACTTACTGTGTATTAGTAGCAACACTAAATAAATCAAAGTTTCCCTAATTTGCATAATTTTTGCACAAGAACAAAACCCATATTATATGTGATGTATTGCATGTTACTAAACATTCATACAAAAATTTATTCAAATCTGAACTTTCGGAAAGAACTTCTGTACAAAAAACTGATTACACCCAATTTCGGAACAAAATGGACGCTGGTGGCCATCTTGAATTTTGGACCACACCCCAAAACACATATTCAAGTCTCACAATGATAACAAAGATACCCAAGAAGTTTCGTGAAGATCGGTTCATAAATACAGCTTTTAGTCCGAGGAGCGTTGACGCACGAGGCAGAAAGACAGATTTTCGGTACAAAATTTCCCACATTCGAACTTGACCTAGGTATTGATAAAAGTAGTCCATATATGAAATTTCATCGAAATCGGTTGATTTTAAGGAAAGCTAGAGTCTGGAAACCGTCAGCCAATCAAATTTCAGCAACCTAATTAAATATGCACAGAAAATGCCCATATTCAAACCGGGACCCACAATTGATGAAAGTGATCTACTACCCAAATTTCATCAAAATCTGGTCACTGTAAGGAAAGTTAGAGTCTGGAAACGAAAAACATGGAAGGACTGAAGGACACCCCGAATTTAATATCTCCCATCTTTTTCAAAAAGCAGGAGACAAAAACAATCTGACTGGTGCATCTGAAGAAGATTTTTAAAGATTATTCCCCATATTAGACTAAGTTAATATTTGGGCTCCCATAGGGAGCCCAAATATTAACCCACGGTCTCAATTTGAACAAACTTGAATCTGACCCTCTAGAGATGTTGCATACCAAATATCAAACCAATCGGACTGTTGCATCTGACAAAGATTTTTAAGCTTATTTTCCATATTGCCCTAAGTTAATTATTTGGGCTCCTGTACTGAGCACAAATATTAACCGAGGAGTTTAATTTGAACACACTTGTATCTGATCCCCATATGGATGCTGCATACCAATTATCAAAAGATTCTGATCAGGGGTTCTGAAGAAAAATGTTTTTTCAATTTTTGCAAATATGCTAACTCAGCATTTTTTCGATGCCCTGGACAGAACTGCCTGACACAACTAATGGCAATTTCTTTTACGTTTCTATTCTACTGGTCCTAAGGATGCTTCATATCAAATAACAGTTCTCTGTTCCATGTGGTTTGGGAAATATGGGCATTTTAATTTTTTTCTATTTTTAGCCCCTGGGTTCCCACAGGGCTGTAAAGATTTTTTTCAGACATTATTCAATTACTTAGGGCCCACTTATACTACATGCCAAATTTGGTTCAAATCGGCCCACCGATTCTTAAATACAAATTATGGGTGGAGCCCAAAATGGATATGCTCCCACAGAGAGCCCAAATATTGACCTACCAACTTCCCTTGAACAAACTTTAATCTTCAATACCGAGGGATGTTCCATACCAAATATCAAGGCATGCTCTCTAGTGGTTCATGGGAAGAAGGTTTTTAAAGACTTTTAAGCTTTTGGGGCATTAACCAGAGTCCAAAGATGGCAGCTGCTTCATTTGAGAAAAATAGAAAGGGTCTGTGCAATATATGTTTGAATTTGGCTTAATGGTTGTGAAGAAACGGATGACAGATACCAAGTGATAGCAATAGCTCACATTGACTTGTAGTCAGGTGAGCTAAAAAGATAACAAGAGAGGTGTGTCCATCCCCATTAGCTCACCAATACATGGCATTCAATAAATCTAGGCTTATTAGAAATCTGCAAAAAATGTCCGCAGTGACAAAAAAGTCTAACATTGCATTAAAAAAGTCCAAAATCTCTGAAAAATGTCCGGCCAAGGGTTAATGTCATCTTGTATTGATGCTTTTAACACATATATGAAATACATGTATGAAAGCCACAGCATACCGGTGGTAGCCTCCACTCATATACAGCAGAACAGGTCAGAAATTTTCCAAGTCCACACTGACAAAAAAGTCTAACATTGAAAAAACACTAAAAATCAATAAAATATCACTGGTTAAGGGTCTATCCATAATTGTAAGCCACAGAAACACAGTATGAGATGCATAGTAACAGGGCAAAGTCAAAGTGGACTAGTACAATAACTTTAACACAAGTGTTGGTGCTGACGCGCCTCGGGTCATGATATAAGCTGACACAACTTCATTGGTGAGCTAAATATTAAGTGGTTTATGTCAGATAACAAGTGGAATGCCATAGAATGTCCAATCCTAGGCCACACAATTCCCACAAGGGAAATAACTTTTGAAGAAACATTTGGACACAGCTGGTTCGCACCTCTATTTATGATAATATCCCCCAAAAAGCTATGTACTAAATTTGAAAAAAATATCAAATTGGTTTTCTTTCATTTCAACAGGGGCAATAACTCATAAAGAAATATTTGAACACAACTGAGATTGCAATCCCCTTCATGATACTATCAACAAAAAGCTAAAAATGAAATTTAGGAAAAATATTTTGAACAGTTTTCTTATAAATGTGATGATAAGAAATGTGGAAGATGGATGGATGGGTGGGTGACTAAAATTTTAAGGATGTAGCCAACCCTAACCATTTTCCTTTACTGACCCAAACCCAAACATTAACCTTACCCTTAACCTGAAATTAAAAGATATTGAACAAAGCTCTCAAAGTCACACAATGTAAAAGAAGTCACCCAACATGTTTTTAAGTTTCCTAATGTCATGTTGTAGAAACTTCTACTTGTGGAGCTCCGAGACAATTCACTTGGCGTTGGAGAAAAAAAATTGTCCCCAACGCCATCTGAAGTGTTCCCAGAACTTTATAAGTAGAATCAGTCATACAAATGATGCAAGGTATATCAATCAACCCACAATGTAGTGGGTTCATAGACCACATAGACTAAAACCTACTTGTCCCAGATGGTAGACCACTCATCCCAGTTGACGAGTTGGCTTGGCCCAACTTGACAGTCCAGTCATTCCATGCAGGAATTAAAATTCATGCGCGAATCCGAATCGATTCGCGCAAATGATTCTCGCAAGGGAAACAATGAGAATCAACTTAGATTCGCGCAAACTGTTCATTTGATTCTTGTAGATTCTAAAGGTGGCTTTAACAAGCCAAGAGAATGCTCTGTCTTTGCCCCTCATAATAAAGTAAAACAAACTACACTTAGCAGTGGTGTATAGTGAAGTCTTGGCTGCCTATATAGGCAGCCAAGACTTCACTAGACACCACTGCCACGATACTGTAATTTCCATCAGCCAGACCACCAAAAGCCTGTATGTTGGAACATGTGTTCTACGTGTACATGTGTGAGAAACTCGACAAAATGGAAACTGTGCCCATAAAGGGAAACCTCTCTGAAAAAAATATGACGTTTGCCTTTTACTATGGCATATGTAAATGTTGCACTCACATAACAGTACTCTCAAATTCAAAATATTTAAGAACTGAAAATTGATTCTCGCAACAGGAGCTCGCGAGAATCAAAACTGATTCTCGTGAATCAAGACAAATTTTAAGGCCTGCCATGTCAATAGTCTACTCAGTCCCAATAAATATAATTATGACAGATGTCTATGTTGACAGGCTGACATCTGATTTTTAAAAATTATTGTCATACCCACTATATTAGAAATTTAAAAAAAACATTGACAATTACTGTTCCCTGATATAGTAAACTCATTAGCAATCAACAGTCCCACCATTATGAATATTATGTAAACAACAGCATCAGAACTTTAATTACAGCCTGTTGAAAAGAAAATCACACTGTCTGTTTTGTTTTCAAATCAAATGATTTTTTCCAATGGGTGGTAATTAAAGTTTTAGCTTTAGAAAGTAATTCATTCATTCATTTCATTTAGCTTGAAATTGCTATTTGTCATCAGTACATTGAATATAGACATTTATTTTATTTTATTATATGCTAAACGATAGATTATTGATAAAATTGCGGAAAGATAGAAATTGTATCCCCCACTGTGAATTTATAGAAATTTTCACATTCACGGTATCAATCAAAATGGCAGCTTTCAAAGCATCACTTCAAGGTGAATACGCATCAAATTATCACTGAAAATGATCAATTTGTTCTAAAAACGTATAGTGAAAAGTAAATCTAGTGTTTTTGAGTGGAAACCGATCATTTCCAGCAATAATTCAACACGTATTCACTTTGAATTGATGCATGAAACCCGCTAGTTCAAACATGGCCTGAAAGTCTGTAATATAACTTAAATTACAGTCTTTCAGGCCATGTTTGGACTAGAAACCCACCAGCTAAATCAGACTGCAAGACGCTATTTGTTCCGAGTATCGATCAAATCACCTCAGCGTATCAATGATTCAATGCACTGTTTACTTTCATGCATCAATTCATGGTTGAAATGAGTGGAATTATCAGATTCTTATAAAAATAGGCCGATGAAGTCGTCAGATGGGTACCCATACGCGCAACTAGTAGAAAGCTGTATGACGGAGGGCCACCACGGATGCCAACATTATGTACACCATACAAGGTATGGGTATATATAGAAATGGATTGGAGGAGTGTCTAATTTGATGGATAAAGGGTTAATATCTCCAGATCAAATTATCAGATTTACATAAAAAACTATACAGCACAGCACATCAGTAACCTGAATAAATATATAAAGTAACATGACAATCGGACTGATATTTTTTTAGTTATCTCATGCCAAAGGGATTGGAGGAATTTTCAATTTGAAGGATAAAGGGTTAATATCTCAGGATCAAAACAACAGATTTACACCCAAAACTATACAGCTCGGTACATCAGTAACCTGAACACAAATATAAAGTAACTTGACAATCCAAGCAATATTTTTCAAGTTATCTCATGCCAAAGGGATTGGAGGAATTTTCAATTTGAAGGATAAAGGGTTAATATCTCCGGATCAAATTAACACCAAAAACTATACTGCTCAGCACATCAGTAACCTGAACACAATTATAAAGTAACTTGACAATCCAAGCAATATTTTTTCAAGTTATCGATTGCCAAAGGGATTGGAGGAATTTTCAATTTGAAGGATAAAGGGTTAATATCTCAGGATTAAATTATCAGATTTACACCAAAAACTATACAGCTTGGCACATCAGTAACCTGAACACAAATATAAAGTAACTTGACAATCCAAGTAATATTTTTCAAGTTATTGAATGCCAAAGGGATTGGAGGAATTTTCAATTTGAAGGATAAAGGGTTAATATCTCGGGATCAAATCATCAGATTTACACCAAAAACTATACAGCTCGGCACATCAGTAACCTGAACACAAATATAAAGTAACTAGACAATCCAAGCAATATTTTTCAAGTTATCAAATGCCAAAGGGATTGGAGGAACTTTCAATTTGAAGGATAAAGGGTTAATATCTCAGGATCAAATTATCCGATTTACACCCAAAACTATACAGCTCGGCTAATCAGTAACCTGAACACAATTATAAAGTAACTTGACAATCGAAGCAATATTTTCATGTTATTGAATGCCAAAGGGATTGGAGGAATTTTCAATTTGAAGGATAAAGGGTTAATATCTCAGGATTAAATTATCCGATTTACACCCAAAACTATACAGCTCGGCACATCAGTAACCTGAACACAAATATAAAGTAATTTGACAATCCAAGCAATATTTTTCAAGTTATCGAATGCCAAAGAGATTGGAGAAATTTTCAATTTGAAGGATAAAGGGTTAATATCTCAGGATCAAAATAACAGATTTACACCAAAAACTATACAGCTCGGCACATCAGTAACCTGAACACAAATATAAAGTAACTTGACAATCCAAGCAATATTTTTCAAGTTATCTCATGCCAAAGGGATTGGAGGAATTTTCAATTTGAAGGATAAAGGGTTAATATCTCCGGATCAAATTAACACCAAAAACTATACTGCTCAGCACATCAGTAACCTGAACACAATTATAAAGTAACTTGACAATCCAAGCAATATTTTTTCAAGTTATCGATTGCCAAAGGGATTGGAGGAATTTTCAATTTGAAGGATAAAGGGTTAATATCTCAGGATTAAATTATCAGATTTACACCAAAAACTATACAGCTTGGCACATCAGTAACCTGAACACAAATATAAAGTAACTTGACAATCCAAGTAATATTTTTCAAGTTATTGAATGCCAAAGGGATTGGAGGAATTTTCAATTTGAAGGATAAAGGGTTAATATCTCGGGATCAAATCATCAGATTTACACCAAAAACTATACAGCTCGGCACATCAGTAACCTGAACACAAATATAAAGTAACTAGACAATCCAAGCAATATTTTTCAAGTTATCAAATGCCAAAGGGATTGGAGGAACTTTCAATTTGAAGGATAAAGGGTTAATATCTCAGGATCAAATTATCCGATTTACACCCAAAACTATACAGCTCGGCTAATCAGTAACCTGAACACAATTATAAAGTAACTTGACAATCGAAGCAATATTTTCATGTTATTGAATGCCAAAGGGATTGGAGGAATTTTCAATTTGAAGGATAAAGGGTTAATATCTCAGGATTAAATTATCCGATTTACACCCAAAACTATACAGCTCGGCACATCAGTAACCTGAACACAAATATAAAGTAATTTGACAATCCAAGCAATATTTTTCAAGTTATCGAATGCCAAAGAGATTGGAGAAATTTTCAATTTGAAGGATAAAGGGTTAATATCTCAGGATCAAAATAACAGATTTACACCAAAAACTATACAGCTCGGCACATCAGTAACCTGAACACAAATATAAAGTAACTTGACAATCCAAGCAATATTTTTCAAGTTATCGAATGCCAAAGGGATTGGAGGAATTTTCAATTTGAAGGATAATGGGTTAATATCTCGGGATCAAATCATCAGATTTACACTAAAAACCATACAGCTTGGCAAATCAGTAACCTGAACACAAATATAAAGTAACTAGACAATCCAAGCAATATTTTTCAAGTTATCGAATGCCAAAGGGATTGGAGGAATTTTCAATTTGAAGGATAAAGGGTTAATATCTCAGGATCAAATTATCCGATTTACACCAAAAACTATACAGCTCGGCACATCAGTAACCTGAACACAAATATAAAGTAACTTAACAATCCAAGCAATATTTTTCAAGTTATCGAATGCCAAAGAAATGGATACGGATGCTGGACAGACAGACAGACAGATGGACAGACGGACAGACAGATGGACGGATGGACAGACAGACGGACGGACGTTCCAACTATTTGAGCTTAAGGGCTACGAAAAAAATATTTTATATGTCCATCACCTTATTTTAGCCAGAGCCCCACCCCCTCCACCCTAGAACTTACTATTTAACCCTAACCCCACCCCATCCACTCAAAAACCACACCCTAACCCTACCCTACCCTACCCTGACCCTAAACCCCACCCCTGACACTAACTCTCACCCCCTGGGACCTAACCCTCCCCAACCTTAAGATCTACTCTGGGGCTACCCCTAACCCTAACCCAACCCACCCCTGACCCTAACCCCACCCTAGCCAGACCAAAAGGATTAGGGGCTATTTTTTTGGTTTAGGGGCTATAAAAACTAAAACCCCACCCCTGACCCCAACCCCCCCTGGGTCCTAACTCCCTCCAACCTTTAGCCCTGCCCTGGGGCTACCCCTAACGCTAACCCCACCCCTCTCCTAACCCTAATACTACCCTAATTTCGACTAACCTCCTAAAAATAATAGCTCCTAAACAGGCTTAGTTGGCCCGGACAGACTGACAGATGGACGGACAAAGGATGGACAAACGACGGATGGTCACCCCAGATGCCAGCATTATGTGTACCATACATAGCATGGGTACACATAAAAAGAAAATCTCGTGTTTTTGAGTGCATCTCGTGTTTTTGAGGCTCAAGTTGTATCGGTCACTCATGAGATAATTTTCGGTATCCACTCAAAAACACTAGATATCCTTTATTCATTTTATGATATCTTGTTTGACAGAGCTCTCTTCTCTAAATATTTTGCCATTACTGCCATTATCTGCTTTTTTAGATTGGGAAAATCGCTAGAAATAAAAAACCAGAGGCTTAAGTGAGCCTAAAACGCTCACCTGGCTCAAGTTGTCAAAATAGATGAGTGTATCAGTAAGTGATCAGCAGCAAGAGCAATTTTTTGATTTGCTATGACACTACCAAAGGCAACTTTTTTGGCCATTCATTTCTGCTTTAGATTGGGAAAATCGCTAGAAATAAAAAACCAGAGGCTTAAGTGAGCCTAAAACGCTCACCTGGCTCAAGTTGTCAAAATAGATGAGTGTATCAGTAAGTGATCAGCAGCAAGAGCAATTTTTTGATTTGCTATGACACTACCAAAGGCAACTTTTTTGGCCATTCATTTCTGCTGGTCCCAGGAAAGCTTTCTAGCAAGCTCTGTTCTGTGAATTTTTGTTTTGTTTTCAACTACTGTGGTTCTCTCTACCCCCCCCCCCCCCCCCCCCCACACACACACACCCTAAACAAACAAAAAACAACAAAAAATTCTGGCATAAATGAAATAATTATGACCCAGTTATATGCTAAATGACAAATATGGTTCACATCTGCCCACTGAATCTGAAAACAGAAATATTGAGTGTAGCCCAAAATTTGGGAGCCCAAATTTTGACATACTGAGTTTATTTGAAAAAAAGTGAATCTGCATAACTAAAGTAAGTTCCAAAAAGAAATCTAAGCATTATTGCAAATGGCTTAGAAAAAGAGGATTTTAATAGCATATTAGGCTTATGGAGCATTAACCCCACCCTAAGTGATATAGTAATTTGGAGGGAAAATCAGAAGAGTAAATTCCACCAGCCTGAAGATGGCAGCAGCTTCATTTGAACAAAGGAGAAAAGGTTTACTCCAAAAATGGTCTGTGTCATAAATGAATGAATTTGGCCCAGTGGTTTTAAAGAATAAGAAAGATTTCAAACTAGAGAAACAGAATCTTACTGCCACCAGTAAATTCAAGTCTGTGTGAAAATGGTTAATGCATCAAAAATAAACAAAACAGAAAGAGAATTTATGGAGGCTTATTTTTTTATTTTTTTTTTTTGGGGGGGGGGGGGGGGGGGGGGTAAAATATTTTTAAAGAAATCAGAAATAGGTTTTCATTAACAGTATTACATGAAATAAAATCTTTGGAACCCACATTGAAGACTTGAGAGGGTTAAATTAAAGATATTCACACAGGAATTAGAGATATTTTTTCCAAGAAACCAGAAAAAAACATATTTGTGCACAACATTGAATTGATCAAGGCATCAATAAAATCTTTGAAAGCCATACTGAAGTCTTGAGTGAGTTAAATACATCCATATAGGAATCAGATAAATGTTTCCAAGAAACCAGAAAAAACATATATATTTGCACAGAACTGAAAGGGTTTAGCATAAAATAAAATCTTTGGAAAAAACGCTGAAGTCATGAGAGGGTTAAATTAAAGATATACATACAGAAATCAGATCAATTTTTTTCCAAGGAACCAGAAAAAAACATGTATGTGCACAGAACTGAAAGTGTTTGATCATGGCATCAATAAAATTTTTGGAATCCACATTGCAGTCTTGAGATGGTTAAATTAAAGATATGCATCCGATAAATGTTTCCAAGAAACCCGAAAAAAACCGTTATATATGCAGCAGTGAAAGAGTTCACCGTGAAATAAAATCTTCCAAATTTTTCAAAAAATTTCAACAAAACCATACCATGTGACTTTACCCAATGCAGACGATGCCAAAATTTATTATTCTAAATATCAGTTTTTCAAATTTTTCAAAAAATTTCAACAAAACCATACCATGTAATGCCTCATTGGAATGAGCTCGACGAGCTCGTTCCAACGAGGTGTCACATGATATGGTTTTGTTGAAATTTTTTGAAAAATAATATTTTTTCAGCTGCTGAATTTGCATATTACTCGGGCGGATGCGGGCGATTCGTTGGGTAAAGGGTTAAAGAAAATCTCCAGACAAAATTCAGATCTATGCAGCTGCTATTTCAAGTCGAATAGGGCCATCATTCTTGCAAAAATAATCTGACAGGAACTATAATCGCAGGTGCACAGGTTCCCATGGGGATGAACAATCCTACCAAGGTTCAAGCACATCGATCCATAAACGTCTGAGAAAATATCCGAACAAAATTATATCTACAGACTGATGGGTGGATGGATGGACAAGATGATTCCAGTATAACCCCCTCCCCAACTCGATGCAGGGGGAAGGGTATAAATATTAAATGTTATTACAACTGTAAATCACCATTCAAGTATTGTATTGAATGGTGACTCGTCTGTTTGGGTAAAGTCAATCAAAAAAGTGGAATATTGCAGAATGGAAGCAAAGTAGTTGCAGAGGCAGAAGCTTCTTGAACCCTTTGTCTATCATCGGTTCTTCAGGAGAATTGAATGAAGAGAGCTGTAACTAGGGCTGCACGCTATTCAAAACTGAATACCGGTATTCAAAAAAATACAGTGGTATACCAGTATATCGAAAACTATTCAGGTATATGAACACAAGTACCACAATCAAGACTTGAGGCATCACAGTCAGAACGAATTAGCATGCCTTGATGATGCGGTTCGAAGAACCTTTACCCAATGCAGACGATATCAAAATTTATTATTTTCAAAATTAGTTTATCAGATTTTCCCCAAAGATTTCAAGAAAACTATATCATGTGACCCCTCATTGGAACGAGTTCAACGGTCTCATTCCAATGAGGGGTCAATGATATAGGTTTGTAGAAATTTTTGAAAATTATTTTTTCAACTGCTGAATTTGAATATTACGAGGGCACAAGCAGACGATTCCTTGGATAATTTATTTATTTATTTATTTTATTGGTGTTTAAGGTCACATACTTATGCACAATGGCTAATCGTGACCGTGACAGTTTTACGGGTGGAGGAAGCCAGAGTACCCGGAGAGAACCACCGAACAACGACGAGCAGCTGTCAGCTCTCCAACACCGTAACTCTGAACTCTGCACCGCAGCACAGGCAGGGTTAGATTGGTTGAAGACATGCGCACCATCAACGTGCAGTACGCCACAGTACACAACGTCATCGTGCCGCCATGTAGGCAACCGGGATTCCTTGGATAAATGGATAATATTATTCATTCAGGGCTACAGTCAAAAAACTTGAGACATCTTGAAAATTAAATTGTAGGTAAATATATAATGACGATAAACCGATATTTTTGTAATTACACTGGTATTCAATCGATATTGGCTTGAATACCGGTATATATCGGTTTATCGATATAACGTGCAGCCCTAGCTGTAACATGTAGTATTTTCGGAACATCCTGATGATTCAAAATCAGCATAAATCAAATCAAATTCTAGGGATAGTTTGAATATTCACAGGGCCTGAGGATAAAGTAACTTAATATACATAAACAAATATTTGTTTTAGGCCAACAAAAGTTAAAAATCTGTTTCTCAGACCTTCCCTTGTGGTACTTTTGACTGCCACGTGCTCTCTTTTTATAACCAATGCCAACAAAAAAAATAAAAAATTAAATGGTTTATGTCTGATACTTTATCCAAGTAAATAAAATTGATAAATGTGTCCCTTGAGTGCAACAAGGTTTTCCATTGTTTTAGCTTTGCAAAGCCTTCTTGCACTCAAGGGATGAAATACATCACCACCCATGCTATTCTGTAGATTATGTGGCCTAAAACATAAAACAAACCAAGAACATGAACGTTTGATGGCAAAGAAATAATTACAAAAATAAAAAAATAAAATAAAAAAACGCTCATGCAATTTTACAAAAAAATAGCCTGAGAAACAGAACTACTTTGTAGGGCCTTACTTTTTCAAATTAATTCTTGCATTTATTATTTCGCCAACCTGTGGTTCAACAAGTACACCATCCCATCCAAGCTTGATAAAGTTGTATGAGTTACTGCCCAAAAGTCCATCATTAGCTCCTATATCAACAATAAGATGTTTGTAAGGAAAGCTTTCCCTTGAATAGATCCGTTTCAACAGATACAGACTTTCCCCAGAGTGTGAAACATCTACGTGTAAGTCTAGAATGTCAAGTGATGGAAATGTCAACTTTCCAGATTTTTTCTGCGAATTATGATGGGACACAATAAAGGAGCGATCAATGGTTTCTTGCAGTAGGCTTGAGAAACCACCATGTTTTCCTTCATGTAATATCCTTTGAAAGACTGGCATCTGTATCAGTTTATATAAAAATGAACTCCCGGAAGAATCCTGAATGGAAAACAAGTTATATGTTTGTTGTATTGTCAAGTATCCTTGGTAAAGAAGCAAATTCAACATCACCACCTCTATGACAACAAATGCCATGCCCACAAAACAGCAGCATCTCCAAAATTTTGGTGATGCCAATACTCTCATGCGAGCCATTTCCTTTTTTCTTCGTGTATCAGGTATGAAACAACTTCATATTGTGTTGTGAAATTTGCTGCTAGCTGTTCAAACATACCAGTAACCTGTAATATAAAATAAATCTATACAGTACCATTCAAGATACAGTTAAAACTAGAAGTCCTGTCACGAAAAGTGCGCTTCTCTAGGCTTAATTGCGCGTTGGGATTGCGCGCAATTGCCATACCGAATGGCATCCAAAGCACGGCAGGCTCTCTTGGTTACTCATAGCAAACACATGCAATGTTTTTGCCAATGGACCTCCGGGTTACCCGGAGGTCCATTGGCTGAAACATTGCTTGTGCACAGGCCATATGTACAAAATTTGATAGCTTTACTTGGGCCATAACGCGTACATTAACGCGCATATCAACGTGCTATTTGTGCGCATTTCATGACAGGACTTCTAGTTTTAACTGTATGTTGTAAACTTGTACATGTATTAAGTGGTCTCATCAAACTAAAATCACAGTTTTGAGGGTGTAAAATCATGGTCTACAGGTTTAACCCTTTACCCAACGAATCGGCCGCATCCGCCCACATAATATGCAAATTCAGCAGTTGAAAAAATATTATTTTTCAAAAAATTTCAACAAAACCATATCATGTGACCCCTCGTTGGAACGAGCTTGTCGTGCTTATTCCAACAAGGGGTCACATGATATGGTTTTGTTGAAATTTTTTGGAAAATTTGAGAAAATGATATTTAAAATAATAAATTTTGATATCGTCTGCATTGGGTAAAGGGTTAAGGAATCGGTCCAGGGCATTTTTCTTTTATTTAAATTCCATGTACATGTACAGGAGAAAATATAAACAAGAGGCCCCAAGGGGCCTGAGGGCACTCACCTGACATGGTAGCCTAAATATCAACCCAGAGAAATGATTTCAACAAGTTACATCTGCTCCTCCTAAGAAAAGCTTATACCAAATATCCAAAGATTCTGACCAGTGGATCTAAAAAAAAGAAGATTTTTGAAGAATATTCCTCATATCGAACTAAGTTATAATTCGGGCTCCCACAGGGAGCCCATATATGAACCCAGGGACTTGGCTTTAACAAACTTGAATCTCACCCCACTAAGGATGCTGCACACCAAATACCAAAACATTCCGACTGCTGGATCTGAAGAAGATTTTTAAAGAAAATTCCTCATTTTGAACTAAGTTACAATTCAAGCTCCCACAATGAGTCCAAATATGGGCCTAGGGACATGGCTTGAACAAACTTGAATCTCACCCCCTAAGGATACTGCATATCAAATATCAAAACATTCCAACTGCTGGATCTGAAGAAGATTTTTAAAGAAATTCCTCATTTTGAATTAAGTTATAATTCGGGCTACCACAGTGAGCCCAAATATGAACCCAGGTACTTGGCTTGAACAAACTTGAATCTCACCCCCCTAAGCATGGTGCATACCCAATATCAAAAGATTCTGCCTGCTGGATCTTGAGAAGATTTTTTAAGAAATTTCCTTGAAATGCACTAAGTTCGAATTCGAGCTTCTATACTGAGCCCAAATATTAAACCCAGGGGGCCGATTTGAGCAAACTGAAATCAGATCCACCCCACAATGTTGCATACCAAATATCAAAAGATTCTGCCTGCTGGATCTGGAGAAGAAGATTTTTTAAGAAATTTGCCTGAAATGCACTAAGTTCGAATTCGGGCTTCTATAGTGAGCCCAAATATGAATCCAGGGGGCCGATTTTAATCAACTTGAATCAGACCCACCCCACAATGTTGCATACCAAATATCAAAAGATTCTGCCTGCTGGATCTGGAGAAGAAGATTTTTTAAGAAATTTGCCTGAAATGCACTAAGTTCGAATTCGAGCTTCTATACTGAGCCCAAATATAAACCCAGGGGGCCGATTTGAACAAACTTGAATCAGATCCACCCCACAATGTAGCATACCAAATATCAAAAGATTCTGCCTGCTGGATCTGGAGAAGAAGATTTTTTAAGAAATTTCCCTGAAATGCACTAAGTTCGAATTCGAGCTTCTATACTGAGCCCAAATATAAACCCAGGGGGCGATTTGAGAAAACTTGAATCAGATCCACCCCACAATGTTGCATACCAAATATCAGAAGATTCTGCCTACTGGATCTGGAGAAGAAGATTTTTTAAGAAATTTGCCTGAAATGCACTAAGTTCAAATTCGGGCTTCTATAGTGAGCCCAAATATGAATCCAGGGGGCCGATTTGAACAAACTTGAATCAGATCCACCCCACAATGTTGCATACAAAATATCAAAAGATTCTGCCTGCTGGATCTGGAGAAGAAGATTTTTTAAGAAATTTGCCTGAAATGCACTAAATTCGAAATTGAGCTTCTATACTGAGCCCAAATATAAACCCAGGGGGCCGATTTGAACAAACTTGAATCAGATCCCCCCCACAATGTTGCATGCCAAATATCAAAAGATTCTGCCTGCTCGATCTGGAGAAGAAGATTTTTTAAGAAATTTGCCTGAAATGCACTAAGTTCGAATTCGAGCTTCTATACTGAGCCCCAATATAAACCCAGGGGGCCGATTTGAACAAACTTGAATCAGACCCACCCACAATGTTGTATACCAAATATCAAAAGATTCTGCCTGCTGGATCTGGAGAAGAAGATTTTTGAAGAAATTTGCCTGAGATGCACTAAGTTCGAATTCGAGCTTCTATACTGAGCCCAAATATAAACCCAGGGGGCGATTTGAACAAACTTGAATCAGATCCACCCCACAATGTTGCATACCAAATATCAAAAGATTCTGCCTACTGGATCTGGAGAAGAAGATTTTTAAGAAATTTCCCTGAAATGCATTAAGTTCGAATTCAGGCTTCTATAGTGAGCCCAAATATGAATCCAGGGGGCCGATTTTAATAAACTTGAATCAGATCCACCCCACAATGTTGCATACCAAATATCAAAAGATTCTGCCTTCTGGATCTGGAGAAGAAGATTTTTTAAGAAATTTGCCTGAAATGCACTAAGTTCGAATTCGAGCTTCTATACTGAGCCCAAATATAAACCCAGGGGGCCGATTTGAACAAACTTGAATCAGATCCACCCCACAATGTTGCATGCCAAATATCAAAAGATTCTGCCTGCTCGATCTGGAGAAGAAGATTTTTTAAGAAATTTGCCTGAAGTGCACTAAGTTCGAATTCGGGCTTCTATAGTGAGCCCAAATATGAATCCAGGGGGCCGATTTGAACAAACTTGAATCAGATCCACCCTACAATGTTGCATATCAAATATCAAAAGATTCTGCCTGCTGGATCTGAGAAGATTTTTGAAGAAATTTGCCTGAGATGCACTAAGTTCGAATTCGAGCTTCTATACTGAGCCCAAATATAAACCCAGGGGGCCGATTTGAACAAACTTGAATCAGATCCACCCCACAATGTTGCATGCCAAATATCAAAAGATTCTGCCTGCTCGATCTGGAGAAGAAGATTTTTTAAGAAATTTGTCTGAAGTGCACTAAGTTCGAATTCGGGCTTCTATACTGAGCCCAAATATATACCCAGGGGGCCGATTTGAACAAACTTGAATCAGATCCACCTCACAATGTTGCATACCAAATATCAAAAGATTCTGCCTACTGGATCTGGAGAAGAAGATTTTTAAGAAATTTGCCTGAAATGCATTAAGTTCGAATTCGGGTTTCTGTAGTGAGCCCAAATATGAATCCAGGGGGCTGATTTGAACAAACTTCAATCAGATCCACCCCACAATGTTGCATACTAAATATCAAAAGATTCTGCCTGCTGGATCTGGAGAAGAAGATTTTTTAAGAAATTTGCCTGAAATGCACTAAGTTCGAATTGGGGCTTCTATAGTGAGCCCAAATATGAATCCAGGGAGCCGATTTGAACAAACTTCAATCAGATCCACCCCACAATGTTGCATACCAAATATCAAAAGATTCTACCTGCTGGATCTGGAGAAGAACATTTTTTAAGAAATTTGCCTGAAGTGCACTAAGTTCGAATTCGGGCTTCTATAGTGAGCCCAAATATGAATCCAGGGGGCCTATTTGAACAAACTTGAATCAGATCCACCCTACAATGTTGCATACCAAATATCAAAAGATTCTGCCTGCTGGATCTGGAGAAGATTTTTTTCCTGAAAAAAGTATCTTGTGATCAAACCGATAGGGATTTTTTTTGACCATTCTATTCTACTGGATAAAAGTAAGCTTTATACAAAATAAGAATTCTCTGTGTCGTGTAGTTTTGGAGATATGGCAGTTTTAAGGTTTTTCCTATTTTTAGCTTCCAAGGTTCCCACGGGGCAATGAGAAAATTGGCTATCAATAGAGAAGACCAACCCAAAGAAAAGAAAAATAAAGAAAAAAAAACAGAACAAACGACTCTGATGCAAAACATCGTAGAGTCACCGATCTGGTAGAAGCACCAATACCCCACTATCCCGCATACCAAACAGAGAGAGAGAGAGAGAGAGAGAGAGAGAGAGAGAGAGAGAGAGAGAGAGAGAGAGAGACCATGCTTCCTACTGTTGCATCCGTAATATTGCCCGAGTCGAGTGGTGTGTGCAACAGCCTTTAAATATAAAACATAATTAGTCAGGTGTTGATTGACAGTGGTCTCACATCAGAAAGCTGTAGTATAAACTGTCGTTGTTAAACTGTAACTTATTTTTGTTATGAACATTTTATGGTCTCAATATTCTATGTGACTCCCGATGAAAATAAACATTTCAACATCTCCCATATGTCTCTCAAAGCCTGAGCGTTTCCACCAGTGTACATGTGGGATGACACTATATCGAGGCCATATGATTTTATGAGCTCAATAAATGACCTATATGTCGGTGTGTAATTCTCTTATTCTATAAAGATTTTTTTCATCCTCTCAAGCAGTGAGCCAACTATTGTGGTAGAAAAATCATGCCAAAAAAGGAGTCTTGCTGTTCGTCACTTCTAATTCATTGTTTCATTTCTGAAGTGCACTATCATGCCGACCACTGTTTCCATCATATAATCTACAAATTGTGCAGTAGAAAAATTTTTAAACAATTCAACACATCCGTATCATGTGACCCCTTCAGTGGAATTACATGTAGCTCATCGAGCTTGTTCCAGTGAGGGATCACATGATATGATCACGCCACAGTTACATTGTTTTCTCTTGTTTTGCCAAGAACCTAAACATTATCTGCGTAGTGGTAAACATCAAAAGCACCAGTATACTTTTTATCTGTTTGAATTTCACAAATATGGATATCATTAGAACCAGCTTGTTGAGCTGGTTCTAATGATATCCTTATTTGTATGGTTCTATTTAAAAACTGTGAAATTTGTTTTTGAAAAAATGTGAAATTTAATTTATTTTTTAAAAATAAATTAGATTTATTATGTGAACACTGATTTTAGAATCCTTTAGTTTATCAAGATTATTCCAGGTGGGCATTTGCTGATCACCTTATTTTTAAATGTGTAGAGGGCAAGGCCAACTGCTTTGATGGTATCTTTCACTAAAGATGGGTGGTATTGGCATTTTGAGTTCGGTATTGGTTTCGGTATTCTTAGAGGGTACATGTATACTTCGGTATCAGTTCAGTATTCAGTACCTGACTTGACTGAGATTTGCTGATAGTACCAAAAATGAATTCACATCAGGAAAAACAAAACTAGAGGGGTGTCATTTGTGTGCAAAGCACACTATAGTATATCCCTGCATTCACATTTGTGATTATTGTCGGGGCCGAATCAAAAATCCAAAGCCTTTATGCACATCTACAGACCCTATGAATGAACATGAACACACTTTCAATGTTTTGAATTGAAACCCCTAGGAGTTTTTCTCTGGAAACCATTCTTCTAACGACAAAAATGGTGCCCCTTGCACCCCTCGAAGCTGAATCAAAAATCTAAAACCTTTATGCACATCTACAGACCCAATTGATTAACATGAACACACTTCCAGTGTTTCGAATTGAAACTCTGGGAATTTTTTTCCCGGAAACCATTCCTCTAACGACAAAAATGGTGCCCCTTGTGCCCTCCGAAGCTGAATCAAAAATACAAAACCTTTATGCACATCTACAGGCCCTATTGATTAACATGAACACACTTTCAGTGTTTTGAATTGAAACTCCTAGCAGTTTTTCGCCGGAAACCAATCCTCTAACGACAAAAATGGTGCCCCTTGCGCCCCTCGAGGCCGAATCAAATCCAAAACCTTTATGCACATCTACAGACCCTATGAATGAACATGAACACACTTTCAATGTTTCGAATTGAAACCCCTAGGAATTTTTCGCCGGAAACCATTCCTCTAACGACAAAAGTGGTGCACCTTACGCCCCCGAGGGCCGAATAAAAAATCCAGAACCTTTATGCACATCTACAGACCCTATGAATGAACATGAACACACTTTCAATGTTTCGAATTGAAACCTCTAGGAAGTTTTTCACCGGAAACCATTCCTCTAACGACAAAAGTGGTGCCCCTTACGCCCCCGAGGGCCGAATCAAAAATCCAAAACCTTTATGCACATCTACAGACCCTATGAATGAACATGAACACACTTTCAATGTTTCGAATTGAAACCCCTAGGAGTTTTTCGCCGGAAACCATTCCTCTAATGACAAAAGTGGTGCCCCTTACACCCCCAAGGGCCGAATCAAAAATCCAAAACCTTTATGCACATCTACAGACCCGATGAATGAACATGAACACACTTTCAATGTTTTGAATTGAAACCCCTAGGAGTTTTTCGCCGGAAATCATTCCTCTAACGACAAAAGTGGTGCCCCTTACGCCCCCCAGGGCCGAATCAAAAATCCAAAACCTTTATGCACATCTACAGACCCTATGAATGAACATGAACACACTTTCAATGTTTAGAATTGAAACCCCTAGGAGTTTTTCGCCGGAAACCATTCCTCTAACGACAAAAGTGGTGCCCCTTACTCCCCCGAGGGCCGAATCAAAAATCCAAAACCTTTATGAACATCTACAGACACTATGAATGAACATGAACACACTTTCAATGTTTCGAATTGAAACCCCTAGGAGTTTTTCGCCGGAAACCATTCCTCTAACGACAAAAGTGGTGCCCCTTATGCCCCCGAGGGCCAAATAAAAAATCCAAAACCTTCATGCACATCTACAGACCCTATGAATGCACATGAACACACTTTCAATGTTTCGAATTGAAACCCCTAGGAGTTTTTCGCCGGAAACCATTCCTCTAATGACAAAAATGGTGCCCCTTACGCCCCTGAGGGCCGAATAAAAAATCCAAAACCTTTATGCACATCTACAGACCCTATGAATGAACATGAACACACTTTCAATGTTTTGAATTGAAACCCGTAGGAGTTTTTCGCCGGAAACCATTCCCGGACGTACGGACGGACGAAGACAACCAATATATCCCCACATTTTTTCAAATGCTGGGATAATAAGTTGCTGTAGTATCATTCTATCACAATACTATAAATCGCACCTCCAGTACATGTAAGTTCAACAGTGGCATTCTTTTATGACCACAAATCATATCTACAGTAATTTTGTGACTAAACACACCTTAATGTTTACCTATTTCAGGCTTCTGCCATCTCAGAGAATGTGCCCTGACCATGCCATCTTTAGGAGGTCCTGCTGACAATCCACTAAACACATGGGCAGTGATTTCTAGCCATGTCTTGGCTGCCTGTTAAGCCAGCCAGGACTTGAATCGAAATCACTGCTAGGCAATTGGACATGTACAGGTTATACAGTTAAACCTAGAAGCCCTGTCATGAACTGCGCTAATCTAGGCTTAATTGTGCAGAGAAATTACGTGCAACTGCCATATCGAATAGCATCCAAAGCACATCAGGTTCTCATGGAGAGTCAAAGCAAACACAGGCAATGTTTCTGCCAATGGACCACCGGGTTAAACCTTTACCTAACGTACATGTAACTGTGCACAAGCAATGTTTCACCCAATGGACCTCCGGGTAACCCAGAGGTCCATTGGCAGAAACATTGCCTGTGTTTGCTATGAGTAACCAGAAGAACCTGCCGTGTTTTGGATGCCATTCGATATGGCAATTGCGTGCAATTCCGACATGCAATTAAGCCTAGATAAGCACACAGTTCTTGACAGGACTTCTAGTTTTAACTGTAGATTAATGTACAGATCGACGTACTATTTGTGTGCACTCCATGACAGGACTTCTAGTTTTAACTGTAGGCTAGAAGGAAATCAGTACACTTGCCCAGTCCACTGAGGGCTAACAAAACTGAACAGAAAATCAGTCACTTCTTTCAGGAAAATGAACCTTTCAGCTGTTATCAAGCCTCAACAGGGACTAATGAATAGTGAATGTAGGAAAATTTGATGGTTTTGGTATTCAACGTTTGGTTCGGTTTGGTTTTTTGTACCCCCATGATATCGGTATCAGTTTGGTTTTTCGGTATACATGTATTACTCATCTCTGTCTTTCACACTAGTACTGTGTCATTAATTGGGAGAGTCTATATTTGTTACTTTGGGAAAGGCAAATCAAGATTTTCAACCTTAGGGCTGCACGTTGAAAATCTTGATTGGTCTAACACACAAATTTGTCGAACAACTATATACAGTTAAAACTAGAAGTCCTGTCCTGAAATGCGCACAAAAGGTACGTCAATCTGCACGTTAATCTATGCATGACAACCATAGTAAGGCTATCAAATTCTGTACATGTACTGACTTTCAAATCGAATTTTGAATCAAATTCAAATTTTCACCAGAGTAGAGTTAACAGATTACTTTGATATTATTGCTCTCTATATTTATTTATTTATTGGTGTTTAAGGTCACATACTTATGCACGATGGCTAATCATGACCGTGACAGTTTTATGGGTGAAGGAAGATGGAGTACCCAGAGAGAACCACCGAGCAACGATGAGCAGCTGCCAGCTCCCCAACATCGTAACTCCGCACTGCAACACAGGCAGGGTTAGATTGGTTGAAGCCATGCGGACCATCGAATGCAGTACGCCTTAGTACACAGCGTCAATGTGCCCCGATGTGGACAAATGGGGGTTAAGTGCCTTGCCCTAGGACACAACATGGGAGTCTGAATTGATCGCTCAGATGGTCACCCATCTGAGGACTAACCGGGCTCGACATTGCTTAACTTCGGTGATCTGATGAGAACTGGTTACTGCAAAGTCATGCGCCCCCACTACTCTCTATAAGACTCATCCACAGTATTCCACACCCATACCTCACTCGGCTACAATGAGTCTACGTAATCTGCTGTGACACAGAATTTTTCAGAGAAATTGTTAATATCGACCTGAAAGTTGAGTGATGGTACTGGTATCAATAGATTCTGAATGGTGGATCTGAAGGAGGAGATCTTTAAAGAATATTTGTCAGATTACACTAAGTTAAAATTTGGACTTAATGTGGGTAAAAGACGATACTTGCAAAATAAATTCTTTAATTACTAAAAATTGTAAATTTTTGTCTCAAAAACATACAGTTAAAACTGGAAGTCCTGTCATGTGCACAAGTACAGTTAAAACTAGAAGTCCTGTCATGAAATGTGCACAAATAGCACGTTGATATGCGCGTTAATGTGCGCGTTATGGCCCAAGTAAAGCTATCAAATTCTGTACATGTGGCCTGTGCACAAGCAATGTTTCAGCCAATGGACCTCTGGGTAACCCGGAGGTCCATTGGCAGAAACATTGCATGTGTTTGCTATGAGTACCCAGGAGAACCTGCCGTGCTTTGGGTGCCATTCGATATGGCAACTGCGCGCAATTCCAACGCGCAATTAAGCCCACACAAGCGCACTATTCGTGACAGGACTTCTAGTTTTAACTGTAGCATGTCGCGCATTAATCTACGTGTTATGACCATAGTAAGGCTATCAAATTATGTACATACATGTATGGCCTGTGCACAAGCAATGTTTCAGCCAATGGACCTCCGGGTAACCTGGAGATCCAATGGCAGTAACATTGCCTGTGTTTGCTATGAGTAACCAGGCGAACCTACTGTTGGATACCATTGGATATGGCAACTGTGTGCAATTCCTATGCGCAATCAAGTCTAGATAAGCGCATAATTTGTGAGTATCGTGACAGGACTTCTAGTTTTAACTGTAGCTTATGACTCCTCATTGGAACAAGCTTAATGAGCTCGTTCCAATGAGGGGTCTTAAGCTATGTTTTTGAGACAAAAATTGAGAACATAATAAAATTTGAATGGAGACTTTTGGCCATAGTGCTGGTTACGTTTGTTTGTTACACTGGTTAAAGGGTTAATGCTGTAGATCATCAACGGTATGACAATTATTCTGCAACCTATTAGGCCAAGTGATTAATTGGTTAACCAAGGTTAATCCATGTGTTTATTGATTAATCGATCAAGAAAATCCTTTAACTGTTACAGCTCTAGTCAATATTACCTCAGTAACATGCATCTCTCATTTCACATTGTCAATTGTTTTTAAGTCTTGCCTGCCTTGGAGACTGACCTACCCAAGCGCCAAAGCACCACTGGCGCTAAGAAGTTGAAAAAGACTACAATTTGGCACTAAAAAATGATCATGTGGCACTAAATTTGACGCGCAGCTAAACACTAAGACTGATGGCTATATCTATAATGTGAACCCTTTACGCAATGTAACGGCAAGAGCCGCAAGACCGGCCAGCACTACACTCGAAAATCGCTATTCAATCTTTTTAAGATTTTCATTTTTTTGTTGTTACACAATTTTTTTCATAAGTGTAGCCTGCTTCAAGCATTGGGTATTGGGTTAAAACAATATAAAACCACAAGGATGAGTCCAGGCATTGACCACTCAATGTGTGCCTACCCCCCCCCCCCCCCCCCCCCTATTTTATTCTTGGTATGGATTTTGTTGTGGATATACATGTATGCATCTGCATCAGGTGTTAGGTGTGGCCCCCCTCTCCCCTCCCGAGTCACCCAATTTAGAGGACTTCCACCCAAGCATCGGTTACTGGGTCCTATTCTACCAGCAAAACAAGGCTTGTTTACTTCACTTCCCATGATCACCATGGAAATTTGACTCTTGACTTATGCTATTTCACTCCCAAATTTCTCATTTGGCTCCAATTCTGGGCCCATCTTTTTCCCTCCCAGGTCGGTCTCTGCCTATATATAAAGCCAAAACTTGCCTAAAAATGAAAGTGTTAATGACACTGTAGCTTAACTTGTCTGTGTCTTATGTAACTTATGTTTGATGAAAAGGATAATGTTCAATGTTTATGAAAGGATTATGAAAGAAGACAAGAATTGTGATAATTGGGAATATGTTAATTTCTGTTCCCTGTATGCTGTTTTCAATAAAAATAATATGAGGTCTAGACTGTACTAAAGGATTGGTGGGTGGGTTAATGTGGCCCTCACAGTTAATGTACGTGGCCCACCCAGTCGAATCTAATATTTGAGAATCCAGCATGGCTAAACATGAACCCTTTGATGGAGGATTACTTCTTTTTTCAGTTTACTGCAATGTACTGCATTGAAGAGTACTGAATTGGATGATGTTACCTTTATAATATTCAGCAAATTGGCTTTTTATTTTTATGAGGGTGGTCCTGAATTTGTTTGGATGGAAAACACCTTTCTCCCAATGCCGCTCAATATCTCAGGAACTGATAGAGTTAGGCATATGAAATTTTATCATGTGGCAGACTAGTCTAGTCTCTGAACACAAATATCAGTAATGACAATCATTCTTGGAAAATACATGTTTAATCGTAATTTGAAAATTTAGAAAAATGGAATGTCCATGAGAAAATGCTCAAAATCAGGGATGAATGAAGAAATGTCGAAAAATGGTGAAGAGTAGCTGGGCGATATAATGTGATTAATTACTGTAGTTTGCCTAATTACCAAACTATCAATTACATGAGAATCCAGCATTCATACGGACATATTCTATATTGTGTGAAGGGAAAACTCCATTCAGATAACCAGCAACCCTTAATTTGCTGTATAAGTAAGGGTAATTTCTTCCCTTTGAAATTCTCACCACTGTTATTCCATAAATTCAAATTGAATATACACAAATTATACATCAAAGTAAAGGTTGAGATGTATAGAACACAAAAAAATATATGAAATCAACTCAGAGTTGACAGCAGGCACTGTAAGTCTGCTACCATATTCGTGCCAGAACTGATAATAAAATAATATTTCAGGAGAACAACTCATAGCTAGATGTAAATGTGCTTCAGATATCCAAGAACACAGAACTGCATTGGGAAAAGGACAACACTGTCTGCATTTTTAATGAAAATGGGTTCCATGACCAATGGACATGCACGTATCGCATTATACCACACATTTTCAGTGACAAACAATCGGGTATTTCTAAGATGTCATGATACCTTGCAAGTAATATGGCAACTGTGCAGTCTCCATATAATAATAGTACGTAGTATTAAGGCGATCTTTCTCATTATTTGATTTTAGACAGCACTGTGTATCAATACTTTTTTCAGTCCAATGACCTTGACCGAAAACCTAGATAAACAGACAATGTAAACAAAGACGAGAGTTTAGGAATTTACCCCCTCGAAGCTCTGTTTTTGCATTTTGAAGAATTTTGATCTCCCAGCATTGTTCTTGGATATCTGTAGCACATTCAGGGGCGGATCCAGGATTTTATAAGGGGGGGTGCTATTATTGGTCGGCAAGCGCCGAAGGCGCGCAGCGTAATGGCGCTCTGCGCCGTCCCTGCGAGCGCCGAAGGCGCGAAGCAATTAGCGGGGGGGTCTGGGGGTCCTCCCCCTTTAAAAATTTTGAATTAGGAACCCATCAGATGCTATCTAAGACGTATCCTGGTCATATATTTGTCTTTTCTCTTAAACCTATTTTCTGCCGATTTGGCTTGAAAGTTGGTAAAAACAATTATGGTACTGACACTGCCCAATGAAAAACAAAATAATCATTCGAAATTGTTACCTATCAAGAAGCAAATATAATCACCCCTAGATTTTGCATCAAATTAACTGAAATGCGGGGATTGCCTGGAAGAAACATAATAATTTTCACCATGACATACCTGTTGTACGCAGGGGCGACAGAAGTTCCAAGAAGTATGAGTGTGTGTGGGTGGGTGAATGTGTGGATGGGTGGGTGCCACTGGGAGAGTGGCCGAGGGGGGGGGGGGGGGTCACATTTCTTCTGGTCAACTTTGAGATGCATATACTATTTAAATGTTAAACACCCCAAAGGCAGATTTAGACGGGGGCGCACGTGGTGTGCGCCCCTCTATTTTCTCAGAAATCATTTCTGAGAAAATAGAGGGGCGCACGCCGCGTGCGTCCCCGTCTCTTAATCAGATATAAAAAGTATATGTCGTTGGAAATTATTTTGTTAGAATTGACTGGAGCGTGCCAAAGGCAAAGGCACGCCCCAGTCAATTCTAATAAAATAATTGAAGCCAGTGCGTACTATAAATTAATAGTATGTGCACACTTGCATCACAACAGTTTGTGACCATATAAGTATAGAGGGCGACGTCCCTGTATTTCAAAATCCTGGATCCGCTTCTGAAACACCCAAGTCCTGTCTCAGTTTGTGCGCTTCTACCGTGCTATGTGAACGCACAAACTTGTACACTGTGTTGATTTATTTATTTATTGGTGTTTTAAGGTCACATACTTATGCACAATGGCTAATCGTGACCGTGACAGTTTTACGGGTGGAGGAAGCCGGAGTACCCGGAGAGAACCACCACTGTCAGCTCTCCAACATCGTAACTCTGAACTCTGCACCGCAGCACAGGCAGGGTTAGATTGGTTGAAGACATGCGCACCATCGACGTGCAGTACGCCTCAGTACACAGCATCATCGTGCCCCCATGTGGGCAATCGGGGTGAAGTGTCTTGCCCAAGGACACAACGCGGTTGCCGCAGGTGGGATTCGAACCGAGGACCTCTCGGCTTGCAGCCTGCACCTCTACCGACTGAGCCACCGCGCCCTCTGTACACTGTGTAAATACATTGTTCCATCAACTGATCTTAACTGGTAAGTAGCTTAATTATTTTATTCATGTTATCGAAGAAATAAGATGTCCTGTTGCTCTGTAACATTAAATTGTTTCAGTTTACTAGAGAATGCCTGTAGGCATTATCCAGCAAGTTCAACTGTTGCGACAATTTAATATTTAACAAAGAGCATTTAACATTGGTGAATCATTCACCAATGTTAAATGCTCTTTGCTAAATATTAAATTCTCCCATTCAACCATCAGTCATAGTGTAAAACTATTGCTGAAGGCAAACGTCACTATAGCATCACTGATTCAGCTGAACAAAGATATATTTACGAACAGAGCTGATATACATGGAAACTTTGTCCACAAGACCGTAAATATATGGATGACATTGGAATCAGCTCGTCAACTGATTCAAATGCCATCCATATTTGTATGGATATTGGTATATTTTAAATTTTTTTTTTAAGAAATTCACAATTTTGGGAAAAGCTGTGATTGGTAACTGGTTAAATTCCAGGCACATTCTTATAACAATTACATTTTATTGAAATTAAATCTTCAAGATAGATTATTGGAGGCTGGATCGGAAATACAGTAATCGCGTATGCTTATTACAGTAACACTTGTGATTGGGATGAAGTTCTCACTCTTTCAGAATGTCTGCAAATTCAAATTTTCTTGGATGACTGTGAGTAGTGAGTAGGCGTATGTGTGTGTGTGTGTGTGGGGGGGGGGGGGTGCTCGAGCACCCAGAGCACCCCCCCTGGATCCGCCCCTGACATTTGGCCACAAGTTGTTTGCCTGAAATATTATTTGTCGAGCTGTTACGAAGTCAAACTCAACTTTTAGTTTGGTGAATGGCAAGCGGGCAGGCATAAACAATTGGTTTCCGGATGATAACTTCATAATGGTTCGACCCATGTTCATGAGACTTCATAGGTAAGTTGGCATCGGTGAGAGGCAGAAGCCTATTTATCTTGGACTTGCTGGGTCAGAGGTCAAGGTCACAGTGACCTTGAACATAGTAAATTGTAAACAGTTGGTTTCCGGATGATAACTTGACTATGGTTTCACCCAAATTCATGAAACTTCATATGTACAGTTAAAACTAGAAGCCCTGTCATGAAACGCTCACAAATAGTATGATGATCTGTGTGTTAATCAACGTGTTATGACCTTAGTAAGGCTATCAACTTCTGCACATATGGCTTGTGCACAAGCAATGTTTCAGTCAATGGACCTCCGGGGTCCATTCGCAGAAACATTGCCTGTGTTTGCTATGAGTAACCAGGAGAACCTGCCGTGCTTTGAATGCCATTTGATATGGGAATTGCATGCAATTCATACGCGCAATTAAGACTAGATAAGCACACAGTTCGTGACAGGACTTCTAGTTTTAACTGTATGCTGGCCTTTGTGAGAGGAAGAACCCTATTTATTTTGGACTCACTAAGTCAAAGGTCAAGTCACAGTGACCCTGAACACAGGAAATCAAAACAATTGGTTCCCAGATAACTTGATAATGGTTCAACCCACGTTCATGAAACAACATAGGTAGGTTGGCATCAGAGAGAGAAAGAACCCTATTTACAGTTAAAACTAAAAGTCCTGTCCTCAAATGCGCACAAATAGCATGTCGATATGCGCGTTGATCTACGCGTCGCGATATGACCGTAGTAAGACTATCAAATTCTGTAAATATGGCCTGTGCACAAGCAATGTTTCAGCCAATGGACCTCCGGGCCATTCGATATGGCAATTGCGTTCAGTTCCTACGCGCAATTAAGCCCAGATAAGCGCACAGTTCGTGACAGGACTTCTAGTTTTAACACTATTTTCGACTCACTAGGTTAAAGGACAAGGTCAGTGACCTTCAACATAGTAAATCGTAAACAATTGTTTTCCGGATGATAACTTGAGAATGATTTGGCCTATATTCATGAAACTTCATACATGTAGGTATGTTGCCTAGGTGAGTAGAAGAACTCTATTGATTTTGGACTCGCTAGGTTAAAGAACAAGGTCACAGTGACCTTGAACATAATAAATTGTAACAATTGGTTTCCAGATGATAATTTGACAATGGTTCCACCCACATTCATAAAACTTCATAGGTAGGTTGGCATTGGTGCAAGAAAGAGCACTATTTATTTTGAAATCACTAGGTCAAAGGTCAAGGTCACAGTGACCCTCCACACAGTAAATTGTTAACAATTGGTTTCCGGACGATAAGTTGATAATGATTAAATCCACTTTTGTGCTGTCACAACTCAACATTGGACCGGTGATCCTATCGGTATTTTTTTATTATCAGTTCTAGTATGAGTATGGTAGCAGACTTCCAGGAGGCACTGGAGCCTGCTGTAAACTCTCTGAGTTGACTGCATATATTTTCTGTGTTCTATACATCGCAACCTTCATTTTGATGCATAATTTGTGTAAATTTAAATTTGAATTTATGTAACATCAGAGGTAGGAATTTCATAGTAAACAAATTTCCCTTACTTGTTATAATAGCACCTTAAGGTTCTATATAAGTAATGGAATTTTGTTTATTTTGAAATTCTCACCTCCGATATTCCTTAAATTTAGATTAAATATACACAAATTGTACATCAAAATGAAGGTTGGGATGTATAGAACACGACATACTTATGTAACCAACTCATAGAGTTGACAGTAGGCACCACTGGTTCTTGGAAGTCTGCTATCGTATTCGTACCAGAACTGATAATACAATATTTCCTTAGAACAACTCGTGGCCCCATGTGTGTCAGATATTCAATAACAAAGCTAGGCATTAAAAACACATTCGAATGCAGCAATGGGACTGCATTTTGGAAAAGGAAAACACTGTCTACATTTTTTATTGAAGATGGTTTCCATGTTCTACAGATATGTGCAAATCACTCGATACACAAATTTCCATCTAAAAACAAAATCGTAATTCTAAGAAATTTCAACAGGTGTCATGATACCTTGCATTGAATATGGCAACTGTGCAATCTCTATACAATAATAGTCTTACTGTATTATGATGATCTTTCTCATTATTTGATTTTAGACGGCATTGTATATTGATGTGTCTTCCATCTGATGACGTTGACCGGAAATCGAAAGTAAATTCATATGTAAACAAATGCGAAGGTTTTGGAATTTACCCCCATGCAGCTCTGTCGCAGTGTTTTGAAGAATTTTGATACCCTAGCTTAAAATTGTACTTGGATATGTAAAGCACATTAGGCCACAAGTTGTTCTCGTGAAATATTATTAAATTATCAGTTCTGGGACGAATACGGTAGCTGACTTCCAGGAACCAGTGGTGCCTATGTCGAATCTATGAGTTGATTACACAAGTGTTTCGCATTCTATACATCTCAATCTTCATTTTGATGCACAATTTGTGTATATTCAATTTGAATTTAAGGAATATCAGAGGTGAGAATTTTCAAAATAAACAAAATTCCATTACTTATATAGCAGCTTAAAATTAATGTGAAAGCACCCATTTATGAACACTTGACTCCCCCCACCCCTCCTCCTCCCACTTAAAAAAAAGTGTTGTTACATTGTGATGAGTAAAAATTACGTCATATCATTTTCTAATATCTTTCATTTATTGCCTGCTCGTAAGGGCCTATATAGGTAATGAAATTTTTTTTATTTTGAAATTCTCACCTCTCATATTCCTTCAATTTACATTAAACATACACAAATTATACATCAAAATGAAGGCTGGGATGTATAGAACACAAAACACATATGTAATCAACCCATAGAATTGACGGCAGGCACCACTGGTTCCTGGAAGTCTGCTATCGTATTCGTACCAGAACTGATAATAAAATAATATTTCGCAAGAACAACTTGTGGCCGAATGTGCTTCAGACATTCAATAACAAAGCTAAGCATTCAAAACACTTTCGAGTGCAGCGATATGACTGCATTTTGGAAAAGGACAAAACTGTCTGCATTTTTTATTGAAGATGTGTCCCATGCTAGACAGACATGCGCATTCACTCGATACCATGTATTTCCATCAAAAAACAAAATCGTAATTCTAAGAAATTTCAACAGGTATCATGACACCTTGCATTGAATATGGCAACTGAACAGTCTCTAATAACAGTATACTGTATGAAGGCAATCTTTTTCATTATTTGATTTTAGATGGCGTTGTTTTTACATGCTGTTTCTGTCCGATGACGTCGACCGGAAATCGAAAGTATATTCATATGTAAACAAAAGCAAAGGCTTTGGAATTTACCCCCATGTAGCTCTGTCGCCGTGTTTTGATCCCCTAGCTTTGTTCTTGGATATGTAAAGCAAATTTGGCCACAAGTTGTTTTCGTGAAATATTATTAAATTATCAGTTCTGGTATGAATACGGCAGAAGACTTCCAGGAACCAGTGGTGCCTACAGTCAACTCTACGAGTTGATTTTACATGTGTTTCGTGTTGACTATACATTCCAACCTTCATTTTGATGTACATTTTGTGTATATTAAATTTGAATTGAAGGAATATCCGAGTTGAGAATTTTCAAAATAAACAAAATTGCATTACCTATATAGGACTTTAATGGGACGTGGATGGGGGAGGCAATCTGTTTCGTTCCGTTTATTCGTCGTAGCCATAAATAATTTGTACGAGGTACCGCGAAATAAGGCGATTACATTGTATTAATGTCAATGAAACAGCGAATCTATAGAGCTTTTTATTCCATCTGCTACAAAAGCGTAGGACGAAACGTTTGATTAAAATGGGCCAATTTACATGGCATGAGATCAGTCGAGCGGGTATTCATAAACACATTTTTTTGAGCCAGATGCGAAGTATTGGTTACAACAAACTAAATGATGAAAATATCCGCCTGGTGGGAGGAAGGTTTCTAGACAACTCGTTCCGACGGCAACTCGTACCAGTCAAGTCGTACCCAAAATTGGACGACTCGTACCCATTTTCGGCTGGACAACTCGTACCCACAATTGGACAACTCGTACCCAAGGTTGGACAACTCGTACCCATGGCTGGTCAACTTGTACTTGGTGTTTAATTGTATGGGCGAAGGCCGTTAATGGCATAAGAACTATAGAAGCGGGATTTTTGCTTTTGTTTCATCCGTTTAAGGTGCTATAATAGTAATAGAAATCAGTTTACTTTGAAATTCCTTCGTCAGATATTCCATGAATATGAATGAAATATACACAAAGTTTACGTCTAAATGACGGCTGTGATACACAGAACAGGAAACCTATATTCATTGACCGTACTTTGTTGATAGCAGGCACCAGTGGTTCCTGGAAGTCTGCAATCGTATTCGTACGAGAACTGGCGTGAATGACACCCCCCTCCAACCCCGACACCCGGTTTCTGTGCTTCAGTTTTGGGAAATAGAGTACTGGAAAAAAACAAAAAGGCCTCGCGTCTAGGCCTAGGCTCTGCAAATTATCAGGGTGAAAACCATAGCCTTCGTCGCATTAACTCTTGCCTTTCCTAATTAATAATGCCACTCTCCACCTTTACATTATTTTTTCGTGTGGCAAAGTTACATCACTGGTGAGGCGCCACTCCGGTCAGGCGAGAAAGGATTTCATTGTAAATTGAGAGTCCAGCCGGATTTTGTACTTGAAGCGTAGCACATTTACCCGCTGGGAAGAAAAACGGCAAACAATGACCAGTGATAGACTGAATCAAGAAGATCACAAATGATGTTCATTTAAAAAAAATCTAATTAAAAAGCTCTAATACATCTCTCTCTATGAGTCCACCAGCTCGCATCAACTGATTTCTGTCGGAAATTTTATGGTCAACCGTGACACCGACACACCTGAAAACTCGACAGTCATTTAATTTAGACTTACCCGGCAGTGACAGGTGTGAGATCACGAAGAATTATTTTCTATCGTCTATTACCTTATAATCGATTGGTGTTTAATTTTCTGTGCATATTATTATCGCCAATTAAGTCAATCTTCCAGTTGGGAGGTGTGTTTTTCTAACAATTATCTTCCATGACAATCATGAAAATTGAATGATAATTAGCATTTTTGTTAGGTTTGCAATTCGACTATAAAGATGAATAAAAGTGAATCTCCCTCTCTCTCTCGGCACCTGACTGTCGTGCCTCGACCGATCGAAACAAAAATTGGCGCAGGTCTATATAGATGTAATTTGACCAGGAAAGGACTTCTGATGGCCACGATCGCGTCCGACAGCGCGTTAATCCTTCAACTAATGAAGGGGTGGGTTAGGATGGGGGAATGAGCCCCGATCGCATCTGATTTTGCATTAACCCTGAAACACGTCAACTGCTGGGTATGACTACCAGTACAACACAATATTACGTAGAAAAGCCCTCAGAAGTTTAACGAATAGCCAAAGATTACCCGATTTTGGGGAGGGCGGTGGGAGTGGGGGGTCGTCTCCCGTATCTACACCACTGTATTAATATATAATTTAAATATTTCCTGTTTCCTTCCAATTGCTCTCTTGATGAAATGTCCATACCGGCGAAATTGTCTTTCGGCGAAGTCTGTTCAGACTGTTGAGATAAATGCTAAAAATGGAAAGTTTTTGCCTTTATGCACACCCATTGAAAGCAGACACAAATCGTATCAAGTCCTTCAGCCAATATTCACCTTCGCCCATACAATTAAAGACCAGGTACATGTTGACAAACTGTGGGTACGAGTTGTCCAACCTTGGGTACGAGTTGTCCAGCCGAAATTGGGTACGAGTCGTCCAATTTTGGGTACGACTTGACTAGTAGGAGTTGCCGTGGGTACGAGTTGTCCTGATACCGGGAGGAATGCCGGAGAATTTCGCCACCGGGGGGCCTTTCGCCACCGAGTGTTTTAGTCATTTCTCCACCTATTTTATGTACAGTGGAATAATGAACAGATATACGATACATTTTATTTACAGTTATTATGGTTAAAATAAATTAACTCATTAAATTAATTTAAATTTTAAATATCTGTTGGCAAGAGTCCTTTGGGGGCATAAATCTTAGCACATCCACACAGGAAAGAGCTTGTTGAAAACAGCCTCTTATTATATTATCTTTTTTATTTCATTGATATGGATGACCCCAGTTCCCGTGTGACGTATTAAATTCCAAGGTTCCCCGGCGTCACTAACTGAACTTTCTGCGATGGTGATGAATTCAATTTCAAATTGCCCAACTGTTGAATGTTCTAATGCACAATCTGGGATGGTATTCTTTTGTTTTCTAATTGGGCCAGACCCAGTGCAGAGCTTTGTCGAGATGGGCTTGGTGGTTATTCTAGGGGTTTTTTTTTCTGTGCATGGTGCATGTGACCAATCGATGTCCGCTCCATTCTTAACATCCTCTCTATACGCTGCCTGTACGTGTAATACCCGCCTCACATGTCCGATGTTGCCACCGTCCACACAGGTCCGGGTCTTTTCGGCCTCGGGAACATTCAGACCCAGGTATTTTTCCGGGAACAGTCGAGGCCGAATGTTCCCACTTTTGAGACCGAATGTTCCCATTTTTGGTAAAACATTTCTGAGTTTGGGAGTTGAAAAATAACTTTAAAAAATATTTTTTTAGTTCATTTTGTTGTGTTTTTTTGTATATTAGGTGTTTTTCCAGAATATTTTTTTTTAAAGAATAATATATATGACCTACCTCAGTTTATTCCTAAAGTCGAAATATATTAAGCACGAGACCAATCCATAATGAATAATGAAATATAAAATCCATTGTGTAAAATCCACTATTGAATAACAGAATGACAATATGTGTGCTCCAGAGCCGACATGCAAATCCGAATCGTATTTGATTAGGCGATCATACTGTTTTTACAGTTTCCTTGAACACTTAAACCTTTTTATATAGACTGTAACTTTATCCCTCTCCCTTATAGGCTGATGGACGACTTCCAGCTTTAAAAAACTCTCGTGGATTCGTAAGCAAATAAAGTTATAAAGCAAATAAAGTTGTTCGGGTCTCAAGTGATTTAAATCCCACATTGTCCCTGTGCGCCTTGTGCGCGCTGAAACCTTTCATTTCATTAATTGCTTCAGCTTTCAGAAACACATATCGGTGGATTTTTTCTGGAGCAGCCTCTTTACCCTCTAGGTGCAGCCAAGCGACGTGATCAATTGCCGATGTTATCGTGGAGTGTTCCCCACTTACTCCTTGCTGTTTTAGTTAATTTTTGTTCTTTGGTGGGTGTACACGAATACTAAATGAAGACCAGCTACAACAACATGTGTAAGACAGAGTTTGAAATCCGAGATCTCTTCAGAAAAGGATCTTGGCTTTCAGACCTGGCAACATTTAAAAACTTCTGGAATAGATGGTGGTCGTAGTCATGTTCCATATGTAACATTCTTTGACTCAGTTTGTCGTGGAACTATGCTTTGTATGATACACGGTCATGTTGCTATAGTCAGGTATTCTCGGTCTATCCAATATTTCTTCAATAACTGTGATCCTTATATGCTCGGTCATTTTGTTAATAATACAAAATTGCTCAACTTAAAAACTGTTTTCGAATGCACGATCTGCTGTCGAGAAATTCTTCTATTTTTACAAGGGGCGACAGGAAGACAACTAACTTTGCTATGTCGCCTCCTTGCAGTATACCAAAGTATGTTAAAATGAATTGTTTGGTTTACCTACTGTAATTTATATGTAATTGATATACTGTGAATAAAGGTGAATTGAATTGAATTGAATTGAATTGTAACACATATCGGTGGATTTTTTCCTTTTTGTAACCGTTATGGATAACATGCTGGAGCTACTCCCAAACCAGCGACTGTTTGGGTTTCTTTTTCTGTTTTTCTAAAACAACCAACAAACTGCGATTTCAGTATTCATAAGGAAATAAAATTATAAAGCAAAGTTATTCGGGTCGTGCAAGGGATTTAAATCCCACATCATCCCCGTGCGCCTTCGACGCGCTTTTTCATTCATTCGAGTCCAATATCAATCTTGCTCGCTTACTTGCTTGTCCAAAGGTATCCAAGAAGTTAGAGGAAGCATCGGAGAAATATAAAGAGAATGATATAAGTACACCTAGATTTTTGAGGTTGTGTGCCAGAATATATATAAATTGTGTATATTTTATATTACACGGTATTTTTTTTTGTTAGTTGTAATAAAGGTATTTAAACTCATATTAAACCGCGTCTCTCTTAGTCTCACTTGTTGAAAACGGAGGCCGAATGTTCCCAGGCCGGATGTTCCCAGGCCGAATGTTCCAGAGGCCGAAAAGACCCGCTCCCGTCCACACCATAGATATCAGATAGAAGACTGTGTTCTATCCGATATCTATGGTCCACACCCAGTACACAGTTACACCTGCTAGTGTGATCTAACTTCACCCCACAGTGTATACATGTATTATTCGAAGACATGATGTCAATGGTAAGAAGTTCAACTGCATGCCTCTGATTGCCTCATATAGAATCTGACTTGAATCTGTTAACACACAATATCAAACTCAGTCAACCAGTGAGTAGTTCTTTAGAACACGGGGTAGTGCAATGTTATCACAATTAATTAATAAGTCAGCAGAGTTTAATACACTATGAGTGGAAGTTACGTTAATTTATAAATTGGATGTTTAATATAATAATTTATTTAATCATTTGTTTATGCAATGAATATTACTTGGGTGACAAAAATGATAGGTGGAGAAATCGCCTGGTGGCAAAGGACCGAGTAGCGAAAACGCTCGGCGACGAATTCGCCAGGTGAGGAAATGGCCGGGTGGCGAAAACGCCGGATACCGGTGGGAAGCCACGCTTAAAGATCAACGCTGCAACATTTGTTGATCCCTATGGGTGGAGCAAGATGCATTTAGTTTTTCTGGCATTCAGGAGAAGTTTGTTAGCGGCACAACAATCACTTATTTGTGACTCTTCATTATTCGTAGTGTCAATTAAAGTGTCCAAGTTGTCACTTACCAGAGGTGAATGCAGTTGTGCCATCGGCGATTGACAGTATTTTCAGAAGCGTCTATTCACTAATATCATTTATGTACAAGAGAAATAGGATGGGGCGAGAACAGAACCTTGTGGGGCACCCTTGACAACAGGCTGGAAATCCGGGGACTTATTCCTGTTTGACACGAATTGTGAGCGACCAGACAAGTAGTCTTTAAACCAGGAATTGGCAAAACCCATTATCCCATATGACTGCAGTTTCTTTAACAGAATGGGGTGATTTATCGTGTCAAAGGCCTTCGAGAAATCAAGGAAAAGTGACAAAGTGCACTCTTTGCATGGTCTGTCATTCGTTTCAGTAAAGTTATTTATAAGATGCAGTATTGGATGTATCGTTATATGTCCCCGGCGGAATCCAAATTGACATCGATATATTAGATTGTTTTCGTTTAGGAAAGCTGTCTTCGGTGCATAATCTTTTCGAGAACTTTAGAGAGAGCAGGATGGATACTGATTGGTCTGTAGTTGTTCAAAAGTTTATGATCGCCAGACTTAAAAATAGGTAAGATTTTTGCTACTTTCTTTTTATCAGGAACTTTTCCAGTTGAGAATGAAAGATTAATTATGTGAGTTAGTGGTTCTGCTATTTCTGATATTATATTTTTAACAGCCTGGTAGAGATGTTGTCACAGTCCTTACTCATTTTTGGCCGTAGACCATTTACAGATAAGATGACTTCCTGTATATTTGTAGGTGAGATAAAAATGACTAGACGTTATTAAACTTGATCTAATCCGAAAAATCGGAATTACCACTCTGAATTTGATTGCTTACTTTTTTCCCATGTTAGCAAAGAACAGGTTGAATTTTTGCTATTTGTTCAGGGTCAATTATTTCGATATTCTTTTCCTTGAAGGTGCAAGGTATGTCTGGGGCACGGTTTGACCTGTTTATTGCCTTACGAAGAATCTCCCAAGTCTTCTTGACGTTATGTTTATTCTCGAGGAGTACAGAGTTATAGTATTCTGTCTTCAAACTACGTTTCAGGCGATTGAAAATACAGCAACGGTTTTTAAATTGTTCAACATTGTAGTTTGAAGGATTTTTTAGTTTTTTTCTAAATAGCTTTTCCTTATTTAGTGAGGATTGTAGCAGACCGGCAGTCATCCATTGCTCGCATTTTACCCGTTTGGGGAAACAAATACCTTTTTCAAGGGAAAGCGACGTTGAAGGCTTGGTGGAGTTTGTCAATCAGATTTTCATACGCTTCTTTAGGACAAGTTGCATTATATATATTTGAGAAGTCGCAAATAGACAGAATGGTTTTGAATCTCATTGAGTTCTCCTCTTTAAATGATCTTTCAAATTTTTCTTTGCATATGTAGCTACGGCGTGCCATCCGTCGACATAAAATGTCGCAAAGTGATCGCTCACGTCTGTGATGATTATTCCTGCTTTGTTATCTTCATTTTTATTGCAAAATATATGGTCAGTTAGCGTCGCAGAAAAATCTATAACTGATTGGTTTTGTGATGACTGGCACGAAACCTGCACTAAATATTAAATCAATAAACTGATTAGTTTTGGTATGCCTACAAAAACTAAGAAGATCAATATTGAAATCTCCAATCAAGTAGGCCTTTTTATTTGTATTATTTATCTTACTGATCAACTGTGTCAGCGATTCCAGAAACAAGTCAAAGTCGGCTGTCGGGGCTGTGTTGGGTCTATAAATTATACCAACTATACATTTACAGTACGTGGAGAGTGGATTGTAACTAAATCACCGCGGAGTGGAGTTATCACCCAAGCTATAACTTTCAAATTGTGTACATATCGAAAAAAAACCACAAGCAAAGTTTCAGCCAATGGACCTCCGGGTTGAACCCGGAGGTCCATTGGCTGAAACTTTGCTTGTGCTGCTTATGCTTTGCAACAAATTTGCAATTATTGCTTGGGTGGAATCTCCACTCTGCGGGTGATTTAGTGATAATGCACTCTCCACGTACTGTATGTTTGGAAGTAATTTCTATAAACAGGGATTCAAAAACATGAGGGATAAAAACTGAGAGATTATTACGGATTTTGTAGCCAAAACACCCTTTTACGAACATGGAAATCCCTCCACGGTCATCACCTCGGTCGGGGCGCGGGTGGGTTTCTAGCGGATGATAGCCTTCGAGAGTGTACTTTTTATCTCCGACATCAAACACTTCTGTTATTCCGACAATATCTAGAAAGTTGAATGATGGCTGGAGATCGCAAATTAAGTTATTGAAGTTGTCCCAGTTAGCGTTCAGACTTCGACAATTGACGTTGAGTAAAGAGAAAGTTTTATTTTCACTTACTACAGAATCTTCAAATTCTTTCGGGCTATAGTACGAGCAACAATTTCTATCGATAGCGAATTCCGGATGGGGCTCATCATTGGAATTACCAATGACAGCTGTATTGAACTTACTAATGGAATCAAAAGAATCGTTGCTTTGGATTTCATCCAGAGTAATCTTGTTAGGCATAGTGTTGTATGGGGAGGCGAGGACAAGTTCCAAGGTCTGTTCCGAAGTTAGGTATTGGTACCGGTAAGTGAGGTTCTAATGAGCAATATGCAGTTTTGAAATAAGAATGCATAACCGTGCTGTCATGAATATGTACAATAAAATATAATGACAATGTTTGATGAAGATGGTGAGAGATGTCATACAATATATTTACAAACAAGTGCGGAAATTGTAGTAGATTACACAGTAACCTCAATCTGGACAATCTCCTCAAGAAAGCCAGGTTTGATTTTCCGCTGGTTTGGTCTGAGGAATTATTATTATAATGGTAGATCTTTTTACAATCCAGTTAGGTGTATTGCACGTTAATGTGTGAAGCAGCGAACTGTATCATTTGAAAAGCCACTCGGCCAATGAGAATTATTCAACTAACATAAGTATTCGATTATCAGAAATTAATAGCTTTCCTATATTTTGTGGGTCAATTGAGCATTTAATCTACCATGTCCTATTTGCTACAACTCGCGGAGCTCTGTCAAACAAGGCAAGGCAGACAACGTGCATATATTGTACGTACGGATACCACATTCGTGTAGGTCAAGGAAGCTATGGGAATGCAATGACTATCGGATTAATTACGCAACAAGTTGCATGGTTTTTATTCAATTAAGTGCAATTTAATCAAAGCCGAATGCAATAAATATGTCAAATTGGCACCGATGGTACTAGGATTGGTTTGTGTTTTGGAAGCACTATCCATTCAACCTGGTTATTCAGTTATGCAATTGCTAATGGGGTGCCCCCCACAGTATATCTAACCTTCCACAATGATACTAAACTTTCCCATTATCAATGTACAGTGAACAGTATACAGTGACCAATATACAGTGATCTCCCCTTTGTACAATCACAATTTTGTATCGGCAGATGGCGACCGCTTCGCGCTATGCAAGTAAGAGTTTCATCATTTACTTTCCACAGTTGTAGTTGGTTCAGTATAAAACATTGGTTGAAAACAACTTCCCCTGAGTTCCAACGTGACCCATGTGTCATTAGGCACGCAGTCCATATTGAAACCCAGGGGTCAGGGGACAATAAATCATTACAGGATCAGATAGTTCCTCAGTATGGCGTATGCGGCGTCAGTCAATTAAATAAGGACTCTTGTTCTATTTGAGATAAACCAGTTAGAAATTAACCAGCGCAACAATGTGCTCTATATGCCATTAGGCACACATAGCACATTGGTGCTCAGGGAACGAAAAACCATTATAGGAACCCCAAGCGGGCCGTAGGCCCGCAAAGGGTTCCACATACCCATTCAGATAAATGTGTTCCAGAACAGAATTCTCTATAGCCGTCAATGTGATTTTTGAAGTGGACAGTAAATTTCAGTGAAAAAACCACGTAACTTCCGGTGTCGAATTGCCCATGCAATTGCAATTGGCCTGTCCCCCTCTGGGAATCAAATGTTTTTTGTTTCGCCTCAAAGCTTTGCGTGACACATTGGCCTACATATCTACACTTCAGGGGTAACCAGGCCTTCTCAACCGAGAACCGCGACAAATCAGCGGCCGGCCAAAGTGTTACTATTATTACTCGAGTTCTGTCCTTCTGGAGGTTTGTCAATATGCTCAGCTGATGATCTCGTCATTTCAGATCGAACTCTGAGTCCTGATTTCGTTGCAGCTTGTCTGACAGTGATAACCTCAATCGAAAAAAACGTACATATAACCGATAATATAACTGATAATTGTTGTTATATTAGTGCGATTGTATACAGATATGCATTGACACGTACCTCTTGAAATATCAAGATGAACAGAAACTCAGTTGTTGAATTATCCGAATGTTATTGTTAAGGTGTTGTAAAAGTAAGGAAAAGTTTGCTCGAAAAAAGGGTATTCGGACGTTTCGTCCTCAAGCCGAGTCGTCCGCTTGTCAAGGAAAATATTGTCTGCACATTTTCTACATTTCGAACAAGACTCCCACCCCCTCCTTACGTGTGACAACTGACATTTCCCCAGATTTAGCCCAATATTCTCACATATAAAGCCTCCTGATGTTGTATTTATGTTAAGAGTGTGATGTACAACATCATCTTTAAGGTTTGAAACACAAATGATGTCATATATTGGCTGATATATTGATATGTTTTTAAAAAATTGCACAAGTTGGAAATGCACATTTTTGGTGCACTCAAGAGACTCACCCACCCCCACATCACGTCTTGCAAAGTTTTGGTCCCCCCCCCCCCCAGGACCCCCCCCCCCCCTCCCCCTGGAATAATTGCAAAATTATAAGATTATGTTACGGAACTTAATATAACAAGTTTTGATGCATTTCTTAATATAATTATAACACGTTTTGATGCGTTTCTTAATATTATTAATTCCTATAATACATTTGCTAATTTGTGATTATTCATTGTAAAGTGCCGGTGATGCTCTTCGAAGAATAATTGCAAAATTATAAGATTATGTTGCAGAATTTAATAAACCATAAATTTTGATGCGTTTCTTAATATAATTAATTCTTATAATACATTTGCTAATAATTTTGCTATTATTCATTGTAAAGTGATGGTGCGCCTCAATGAATACTTGCAAAATTATAAGATTATGTTGCAGAACTTAATATAACAAATTTTGTTGCATTTCTTAATATAATTAATTCTTATAATACTTATGCTAACAATTTTGTAATTATTCATTGTAAGGTGCCGGTGGAGCTCTTCAATGAAAAATTGCAAAATTATAAGATTATGTTGTGGAACTTAATATAACGTACATATACTTTAAGAACTTTTACTGTAATAATATAATTTTTATTGGTAATCCATTGAATAAACAGTAATTAAAATTTATTAGATGGCTGGATAGTTTATTTTGTTCTGACATTTCTGTTTTCAGAATTTCATACACATATATGAAATTTAATGCAAGGAGGTACATTAAGATATATTACAATGGAGGTACATTAAGATATATTACAATAGGTAATATACAATAAAATTATTATATAAATAAAAAATGATTCAAAATACAATACTTGAATACTTTCCCCCAGCGAACGAGTTTCGGACATGTTGGGTATAATTGTAGAGGACGACTTGGGTAAAATTGCAGCGGACGATTTGGTTAGCAGACGAAATGGGTGTAATTCGAAAAAGTGATACTGATAGGTTGCTTTCAGTCCCGTTAGAAACCAAAACAAAGTAATAATGTGTTACTTTTTGGTGCATCTGTATTTCTGAACAGTGCTTCGTAGTTTCAAAAACTAAAAAATGGAAAATAATAACCCTTTTGGATATTTACTGCCATTGAAAATGGCATGTCATCTTTTTTTGGGAACTGGGGGAACCTTTAGCCTGGGGAAAACTAGGCCCAGGGAAGAATCATCCAAAAAAAAAGCAGTACACATCTGTTAGGATATTTTAGATACGCTACGATATTCGCTTTAACTACTGAAAATAATTCTTAAAAAAAATATTAATAGATTGTTCGATATTTATTGAAAAAATATTAATATAATATATCGCGAGCAATTATCTCTGCAGTAAATTCACATTCAATGTGTTCTGTAATAGGGCCTAATTAACGTCTCTCATCTGTTAGAATGATATCCAATCACTTCGGCTCCAAGTCATTTCGTCCTCTGGTCAATTCGACCTCAAAGTCATCTCTGTCCTAGTCACTTTGGTCCCTTGGTCATTTCGGCACCATTTTAAGTGTAGAGATATATAAAGATCAGTGCATAGTTCATGTTTAGAAATAATGGGTAATTACCTTTATTAAGTAATGTTCAGTTATTTGTATTTACACAGTGTACAGAACAGTTATACATGGCATTAAAAATTATCCATGTGTTCAATTTTACATACATTTAAGATGCTATCTGTATAAGTAAGAGAAATTATTTTACTTTGAAATTTTGCAAAGTACCGGAATATGCAGTCATTTATTCATATTGTTATGCACAATTCCTAGTCACCTTCCAGTTTGAGGTTCACAGGGTTTCTTTTTCTTTTCTTTTTTTCTGAAACAACCACCAAACTGCAATTTTGATACTACCATAAATATGTCCACATTTTCTACAACACAGAGCAGAATCCTTGTAGTTAAGCGCAATTCCTAGTCCCCTTCCAGTTCAGTGTCCCCGGGGGTCTGATCCCAGTGCCCCACTTCCAAGGCGTACACTCAAACCAAATCACATTACTTACCCTCGCTTCCGGCTCTCATAGATTCATAAGCAAATAAAATTATTCAGGTCACAAGTGATTTCAAATCCCACATAGTCCATGTGCATCTTCGACATGCTGAAACTTTTCTTTTATTTATTCATCATGAAAGAAAATCTACTAGACATACATCATGTATACCTGAATATCTAATTGAGAGATATATATGTTGAAAAAAAATTAAATAGAAAAATGTTAAAATTCAAACAATATTTGAAAATATTTAAAGAGGCCGAAATGACCTGGTATATTGGGGCTGAATTGACCTGAGGCTGTAATGACTGGGGCTAAAATGACTTGGGGCCAAAGTGACTGGAGTTCGTGAGAATTGCATCCAAACTGTCCTCCAACAATTTGACCCAAACTGGATACTAATCTAACCCAAACCATCCTTTGGCAATTTGCCCCAAACTGTTCTCCAGAATAGGGACACATGATTTATTTATTGGGGTTTAATGGCACTTCGATAGCCAGGGTCACTTCATGTCGGACAGTTTTACAGGTGGGAAAAGCCAGAGAGAACCACAGAGCAATTACAAACATCTAACATACAAACAGCACACACGCTGGGTTAGCATTGGTTGAAGACAAGTGTACGATTGACATGCAGTATGCCTTGGTACGCAATGGCACTACGTGGGCAATGGGAATGAAGTGTATTGCCCAAGGAAACAAAGTGGTTGCCACAGGTGGTATTTGATAGAGGACCGTTTGGCTTGCAGCCTTCACCTCTAAGTTCTGAGCCCTTTAACCTTCAAAACTGTATAGTACCAACTAAAACATTTTGTAGAATGACCACATGAAAATTTCACAAGTACATAGTTTCATTATTAGTTTGTGATATTTGTTTTTGCTGTACAGTGGAACCCTGTTAATCGAAGAGCCACTTTGCCAATAACATTATTCAATCAGCAGGAGTATTCAGTTAACAGGGATTGTGTCACTTTCCTGTATTCCAGAGATAAACTTAGCATTTATTCTATTATATTTTGTTTGAGAGAGCTCCATGAGCTCTGTCAAACAAGATATAATAGATTAAATGCCTGTAATGAATGTACTGAGGCCAAATTGGTCTATAACCAAAGGAAAACTGGGAAGAGTCAGGGCAATTTCTCAACATGTTACAAGATTTTTTATTCAATTAACAGGAGATTACTCTATAACCTATATTCAATTACCAGGTCAAATGTGTACTGGAGGTAAATGGTTTTGTGTTGGGAAATTATATTCTATTAACAGGGATACAGTTAAAACTAGAAGTCCTAACATGAAATGCGCACAAATAGCACGTCGATTTGCGCGTTAATCTACGCGTTATGACCATAGTAAGGCTATCATATTCTGTACATATGGCCTGTGCACAAGCAATGTTTCAGCCAATGGACCTCCGGGTAACCCAGAGGTCCATTGGCAGAAACATTGCCTGTGTTTACTATGAGTAATCAGGAGAACCTGCCATGCTTTGAATGCCATTCGATATGGCAATTGTGCGCAATTCCTACGCGCAATTAAGCCTAGATAAGCACACAATTCGGGACAGGACTTCTAGTTTCAACTGTATACAATTAAGATATATCCAATTAAGTGGGCACAACTGTATAACCCCCCCCCCCACCCCACACACACCCCAATCAAAACCATCATTCAAAGGTCTTGGATTCAGCAAATTTGATTTCTTTATTTATTGGGTTTAACAACAATTTTTACAGCCAGGGCCACCCAACAGTTTTACTGGGGAGGAACCCAGCCAGAGCACCCAGAGAGAACTACCGAGCAACAATGACAAGCAACTGTCAGCTTCTCAACATTGTAACTCCAAGCAAGCAGGGTTAGCATTGGTTGAAGACAAGTGCACCATCGATGTGTAGTACACCTTATTTCAGTTGCCGCAATTGGGATTCGAGCTGAGAACCTCTCACAGCTTGTTTTGGGAAGGTTTTTTTTGTTCCAGCTTCATTAAGGTTTGTTTCATATCGCACTTGTAATTTTGTCATAATTAGTAATCATAAATCCTTAACATAAAACAATAGAAAAAATGCATAGAATATTTAAAAAAAAAAAATTCTGTGAGGATTTGACCTCAAGAGGTGATGACATTCGACCACGACTGAGACCGAATATTCTAAGAAAAAGTATGAGGGCTGAATCTTCCTGTGACTGAATCTTCATGAACCCCTTTTTTCAAACTAAATTGCCCATTACTTATAAAGCACCATAACTAAGGCAAAAACAATACTATGAAATTTCCAAGTCTGAAATTCTATAAATTCCAAATAAATTTACACAAATTATATAGCAAAATGAAGGATGTGGTGTATAGTATGTGTGCATCTCACACACTGACACACATTCGTCATCAGACATCAGCGGATCCTGAAAGTGTGCTATCGGTACCATATTTGTACCATAATTGATAATAATAAAATAATATTTCATAAGAACAACAAACACAGGAATTCAAAATGCAGCCTCAAGGCAGCATGGTGGTGAATGCCAGTGCTGTCCCATTGTCCTTGAAAGGGGGAGTCCTTTACAAAATAGGTTTTTGTTTTGTGATACTCTGGATACTCCCCATTTTTAGCTCAGCTTTGAAAAAGTCATATTTAAGGTTGTGTCATAGCCCGTTGTCCGTCTGTTTGGGAACAACAATTCAATACGACTCGGGCTTCCGTCTGTTTGGGAACAACAATTCAATATGACTCGGGCTAGAGGTTGTATTTATGAACCGATCTTTACGAAACTTCTTGGGTACCTTTGTTATCACCGTGGGATGAGAACGAGTGTTTTTGGGTGCGGTCCAAAATGCAAAATGGCCTCCAGCAGCCATTTTGTACAGAAATTAGTGCAATCAGTTTTTTGTACAGAACTTCTGTATGAAAGTTCTGATTTGAACAAATTTTTGTATGAATGTTTAGTAACATGGAGTACATCACATATAATACAGGTTTTTTTCTCGTGCTGAAATTATGCAAATTAGATGAACTTTAATTTATTCAGTGCTACTTACATGTATACCCAGTAAGTGCACATGCCAATACGGCTTGGGCTAGGCTGTATTTATGAACTGATCTTCATGAAACTTCTTGGGTACCTTTGCTATCACCTTGGAATGAGAATGAGTGTTTTTGGGTGCGGTCCAAAATTCAATATGGCTACCAGTGGCCATTTTGTACCGAAATTAGGTACAATCAGTTTTTTGTACAGAACTTCTATACAACTTGGGCTAGAGGCCATAATTATGAATCGATCTTTACAAAATTTCTTGGGTACCTTTGTTATCACCATGGGGTTAGAATGAGTGTTTTGGGGGGGGAGTCCAAAATTCTAGATGGCCGCTGGCAGCTATTTTGTACTGAAAATGAAATTACTGCAATCAGTTTTTTGTACAGAACTTCTGTATGAAAGTTCTGATTTGAATAAATTTGTGTATGATTGTTTAGTAACATGGAATACATCACATAAAATACAGGTTTTTTTCTTGTACAGAAATTATGCAAATTAGACAAACTTTGATTTATTCAGTACTACTTATACACAGTAAGTACACATGTCAATACGGCTTGGACTAGGGGCTGTATTTATGAACCGATCTTCACCAAGCTTCTTGGGTATCTTTGTTATCACCTAGGGACGAGAATGAGTACTTTGGGGTGGGATCCAAAATTCAAGATGGCTGCCAGAGGCCATTTTGTACCAAAATTAGATACAATCAGTTTTTTGTACACAACTTCTATACGGCTCAGGCTAGAGCCCGTATTTATGAACCAATCTTTACGAAACGTCTTGGGTACCTTTGTTATCACCGTGGGATGAGAGCGAGTGTTTTTGGGTGCAGTTCGAAATTCAAGATGGCCACTAGCAGCCATTTTGTACCAAAATTAGTGCAATCAGTTTTTTGTACAGAACTTCAGCATGAAATTTCTGATTTGAATAAATTTTTGTATGAATGTTTAGTAACATGGAATACATCACAAAAAATACTGTATAATACAGGTTTTTTTCTCTTGCAGAAATTATGCAAATTAGATGACCTTTGATTTATTCAGTGCTTCTTATACACTGTAAGTGCACATGTCAATGCGCTAAGGCTGGAGGCTGTATTTATGAACCGATCTTCATGAAACTTCTTGGGTACCTTTGTTATCACCTTGGGATGAGAACAAGTGTTTTTGGGTGCGGCCCAAAATTAAAGATGGCTGCCGGCTTTCACACTGTTGCTTACTGAGGTGAAGTCACTTTACCATTACCAAGCTACCTACTAAATACCAAAGGGAAGATTTTTCAGTGCACTCTTATTACTTCAGTGCCCATAATTCTCAAATATGGCATTAAAACCAATCACATACTTATACTGCTTAAATCTATTCACATAATCAGAATACACCATCAGGGGTGCATTAGCTCAGTTGGTAGAGGTGCAGACTGCAAGCCGAGAGATCCTCGGTTCGAATCCACCTGCGGCAACAGCTTTGTGTCCTTGGGCAAGACACTTCACCCCCACTACCCATGTGGGGGCAAGGTATGCTGTGTACTAAGGCATACTGCATGTTCTTGGTGCACCTGTCTTTGAACAAGGCTAACCCAGCTTGTGTAGTATGTTGGGGAGCTCACAGTTGCTTGCCATTGCTCAGTGGTTCTCCTGGGGTACTCTAGTTTCCTCCATCCATAAAACTGCCATGGTCACAATAAGCTGTTGTGCAGATAAATGTGACCTTAAACACCAATAAATAAATAATAAAAAGAACACACCACCTCATACCCGTTTCTCTCCAGTTTTCATTCACCTTGTTATCCCTCGGTTTGCCTTGGTGTTTAGTATGCCTGCCAGAAAAGGAGTGATTTCTTTTTCTAAAAGAGCAAAACAAGAAACAGTGATTTATAACAGGTAGTAACGAAATAATTTTCATGAAGCGCACAATTTTATCTTAGTTAATAGCTGAAAAAACGCAGGGTGATATTTGCAAATCTTATTTTATTACTGGCACCAAGTACTGGTAATGAAAATTGCTGTTTGTCATCAATACTTGATCAAGTTTCTGACAAAGCACATTATACTATTCCAGTATGTTAGCGACTGGACATAAGCGCACAATTTGATGTTGGTTTACCACTATATACTGGTGCTTAGGCAGGAAATCTAAGTTACATGTAGGGGCAAGAGTAATATCTAGTGGGAGTGGGGCCGGGTAATAAAGAATATGATGCACAGAATCACCTGAGCCACATAGCAGTGAGATAGGGGCAAGGACAAGAGGGTGTGTGACCCTCTCATCAGTGGAGGGGTCGGGTGCACCTCCCCCCCCCCCACCCCCCAAAAAAATTTGAAATTCAAGACAGTAAAACACAATTACCTTGACTCTGTGTCCATTTGTGTCCATAATAAGTTGCGAACAAGCATAAATATCTAGATATTAAAATGTCTTTTGGGATGTTCATTATATGGGATAACAGGAGAGAGGGGTGGGGGCATGAATGAAATTGGGGACCGAATATTCTCAGAAAAAGTATGAGGGCTGAATCTTCCTGTGACTGAATATTCATGAACCCCCTTTTTATCAAACTAAATTGCCCATTACTTATAAAGCACCATAACTAAGGCAAAAACAATACTATGAAATTTACAAGTCTGAAATTCTATAAATTCCAAATAAATTTACACAAATTATATAGCAAAATGAAGGATGTGGTGTATAGAACCCCAAAAGTATGTGTGCACCTCACGCACTGACACACAGTCGACATCAGACATCAGCGGTTCCTGAAAGTGACATATATACTGCTATCGGTACCATATTTGTACCATAACTGATAATAATAAAATAATATTTCATCAGAACAACAAACACAGGAATTCAAAATGCAGCCTCAAGGCAGCATGGTGGTGAATGCCAACACTGCCCCATTGTCCTTGAAAGGAGGAGTCCTTTACAAATAGGTTTTTGTTTTGTGATACTCTGGATACTCTCCATTTTTAGCTCAACTTTGACAAAGTCAAATTTAAGGTTATGTCATGGTCCATTGTCCGTCTGTTCGGGAACAGTAATTCAATACGACTTGGGCTAGAGGCTGTATTTATGAACCGATCTTTACGAAACTTCTTGAGTACCTTTGTTATCACGTGGGACGAGAACGAGTGTTTTTGGGTGCGGTCCAAAATTCAAGATGGACTCCAGCAGCCATTTTGTACAGAAATTAGTGCAATCAGCGTTTTTGTACAGAACTTCTGTATGAAAGGTCTGATTTGAATAAATTTTTGTATGAATGTTTAGTAACATGGAGTACATCACATATAATACAGGTTTTTTTCTTGTTGTGAAATTATGCAAATTAGATGAACTTTAATTTATTCAGTGCTACTTACATGTATACCCAGTAAGTGCACATGTCAATACGGCTCGGGCTAGGCTGTACAGTATTTATGAACTGATCTTCATGAAACTTCTTGGGTACATTTGTTATCACCTTGGGATGAGAATGAGTGTTTTTGGGTGCAGTCCAAAATTCAAGATGGCTACCAGTGGCCATTTTGTACTGAAATTAGGTACAATCAGTTTTTTGTACAGAACTTCTGTGCAACTTGAGCTAGAGGCCGTATTTATGAACCGATCTTTATGAAATTTCTTGGGTACCTTTGTTATCACCATGATGTTAGAATGAGTGTTTTTGGGGGGAGTCCAAAATTCTAGATGGCCGCCGGCAGCTATTTTGTACTGAAATTACTGCAATCAGTTTTTTGTAAGGAACTTCTGTATGAAAGTTCTGATTTGAATAAATTTTTGTATGCTTGTTTAGTAACATGGAATACATCACATAAAATACACGTTTTTTTCTTGTACAGAAATTATGCAAATTAGATGAACTTTGATTTATTCAGTGCTACTTATACACAGTAAGTACACATGTCAATACGGATTGGGCTAGGGGCTGTATTTATGAACGGATCTTCACCAAGCTTCTTGCATACCTTTGTTATCACCTAGGGATGAGAACGAGTGTTTTGGGGTGCAATCCAAAATTCAAGATGGCTGCCAGTGGCCATTTTATACCCCAAATTAGGTCCAATCAGTTTTTGTACACAACTTCTATACGGCTCAGGCTAGTTGCCGTATTTATGAACCGATCTTTACGAAACGTCTTGGGTACTTTTGTTATCACTGTAGGATGAGAGCGAGTGTTTTTGGGTGCAGTTCGAAATTCAAGATGGCCACTAGCAGCCAATTTGTACTAAAATTAGTGTGATCAGTTTTTTGTACAGAACTTCTGTATGAAAGTTCTGATTTGAATAAATTTTTGTATGAATGTTTAGTAACATGGAATACAGTTAAAACTAAAAGTCCTATCCTGAAATGTGCACAAATAGCACGTCGATATGCGTGTTAATCTACGCGATATGACCATAGTAAGGCAATCAAATTCTGTAAATATGGCCTGTGCACGAGCAATGTTTCAGCCAATGGACCTCTGGGTAACCCGGAGGTCCATTGACAGAAACATTGCCCGTGTTTGCTATAAGTAACCAGGAGAACCTGCCGTGCTTTGTATGCCATTCGATATGACAATTGCGCGCAATTCATACGCGCAATTAAGCCTAGATAAGCGCACAGTTCGTGACAGGACTTCTAGTTTTAACTGTACATCACAAAAAATACTGTATAATACAGGTTTTTTTCTCTTGCAGAAATTATGCAAATTAGATGACCTTTAATTTATCAGTGCTACTTATACACTGTAAGTGCACATGTCAATACGCTAAGTCTGGAGGCTGTATTTATGAACCGAAACTTCTTGGGTACCTTTGTTATCACCTTGGGATGAGAACGAGTGTTTTTTGGGTGTGGCAGCCCGATATTAAAGATGGCAGCCAGCTTTCACACTGTTGCTTACTGAGGTGAAGTCACTTTACCATTATCAAGCTACCAACTAAATACCAAAGGGAAGATTTTTCAGCGCACTCTTATTACTTCAGCACCCATAATTCTCAAATATGGCATTAAAACCAATCACATACTAGTACTGCTTAAATCTATTTACATAATCAGAATACACCATCAGGGGTGCATTAGCTCTTTAGGTAGAGGTGCAGACTGCAAGCCGAGAGATCCTCGGTTCGAATCCCACCTGCGGCAACAGCTTTGTGTCCTTGGGCAAGACACTTCACCCCCACTACCCATGTGGGGGCAAGGTATGCTGTGTACTAAGGCATACTGCATGTTCTTGGTGCACCTGTCTTCGAACAAGGCTAACCCTGCTTGTGTAGTATGTTGGGGAGCTCACAGTTGCTTGCCATTGCTCAGTGGTTCTCCTGGGGTACTCTAGTTTCCTCCATCCATAAAACTGCCATGGTCACAATAAGCTGTTGTGCAGATAAATGTGACCTTAAACACCAATAAATAAATAATAAAAAGAACACACCACCTCATGCCCGTTTCTCTCCTGTTTTCCTTCACCTTGGTATCCCTCGGTGTTTAGTATGCCCGCCAGAAAAGGAGTGATTTCTTTTTCTAAAAGAGCAAAACAAGAAACGGTAATTTTTAACAGGTAGTTACGAAATAATTTTCATGAATCGCACAATTTTATGTTAGTTAATAGATGAAAAAAATGCAGGGTGATATTTGCAAATCTTATTTTATTACTGGCACCAGGTACTGGTAATGAAAATTGTTGTTTGTCATCAATACTTGATCAAGTTTCTGACAAAGCTCATTATACTATTCCAATATGTTAGCTACTGTACAGAAGCACACAATTTGATGTTAGTTTACCATTATACTGGTGCTAAGCCAGGATATCTAAGTTACATGTACATGTAGGGGCAAGAGTAATACATGTATCTAGTGGGAGTCATAAAGAATATGATGCACAGAATCACCTGAGCCACATAGCAGTGAGATAGGGGTGAGGACAAGAGGGTGTGTGACCCTCTCATCAGTGGAGGGGTCTGGTGCACCCCCCCCCAAAAAAAAAAAAAAAAACAAAACAAAAAAAACAAAAAAACAAAAAAAAACAAAAATTTGAAATCCAAGACAGTAAAACACAATTACCTTGACTCTGTGCTGCTGTGTACTGGTCACTTTCTATGGGTGGCCAATATTTCTGCAGATGCAATGATATTAGTTTTCAAACATTGTTCACAGCAATAATCATCAAAAATTTAATTAATGAACCACAGGATACAATTCGGTGCTTCATTAATTAAAATTTTATTGATGATGATGTTCTATTACCTGGAAAAAACATGCATGGACATCATGCACTGCCCATGCAAGGATTATGACCAGCAACTGTACTGTATGTTTGTGTCACTGCTATGAGCAGGGACTAATCTAAATGGGTGGGTGTGTTTACAAATATTCATATTTTTTAACACCTGATAACAAAGTAAGTTTATAAACAACCACACAATTGACTTTTAATTACAATACTCCTAATTCCTATTAAACATATATGAATGTTTATTAATTTTGTGGAATTTTTACACTGTGTATGAAGCTTATTTTGGCCTGTATGTTTGTTAAAATTGCCCTTCCACTACAGAGGACTTTTTGAAATCAGTCTACACTGGATTGTGTGGTATTCATTTGTGTAAGACAGTGTATTCATTGTAATAATATTCATGTATAAGTTCATGTTCTTGGTTTGTTTTAGGTCTCATAATCTACAGAATAGCTTAGATGGAGGTGTATTCCATCACTTGAGTGCAAGAAGGCTTTGCAATGCTACATGTATAGCATAAACCTTGTTGCACTGCAGGGACAAATTTATCAATTTTAATAACATGGGTAAAATATCAGACATGAACCGTTTAATTTTTTTTTTTTTTAGCTCACTTCTACAAAGTCAAGCAGGGCTTATCTAATCACTCTCCATCCATTGTCCATCCATCTGTCATCCATCAACACCATGTTTTGGTCAATTCAAGTTAAAGTTTGTGTGAGTAATGGTACCAAATGGGTATTACATTTTTGTTTAACTCAACATGCCCAGCCCCATAGGGAGGGGGTGGGGTAAAATGCTCCCAAAATATTTTAAAAATCTTATGAACCAGTGGGTACAGTGACTTTATATTCGTTATGGAACTACCTTTTGAGGTGTAGAATCACGTGTGTTCAAACGAATTTTGTGAAGCAATATTTGGCTTTGTAATAAATTTCTATTTTCCAAACTGATGGTCCGATTTGAATGAAATTCAGTATCGTGGTAATATTGGGTCATAAGTACTTACCTCATGCAAAAAAAACCCCTGCATCCCCATGGGAACCCCGGGAGCAAAAAATAGAAATGTTTTCAAACTCCCATGTTTCCCAAACCACTTGGAACAGAGAACTGTTATGTGGTATGAAGCATCCTTAGAACCAGTAGAATTGAATGGTAAAAAAAAATGCCCTCTGTTGTTGTTAGAGAGTTCTGCAGAGGGCATCAGAATAATGTTGGTGCAGCATTTTTGCAAACATTTTAGAAAGTCTTTTCTCAAGAACCAATGTTCAGAATCTTTTGATATTTGGTATACAGCATCCATAGAGGGGGCAGATACAAGTTTGTTAAAATGAAGCCCATTCGTTCATATTTGGACTCAATGCAGGAGCCCAAATTTTATGGGGAATTTTCTTTAAAAATCTTCTTCAGAACTACGAGTCATAATATTTTTATACTGTACCAATGACCCAGACTTAGCTGGTGCTAACTCTAACAAAACCAGGGCCAAACACAAATTTTGCCCCCCAATCCCCAAAATTTGCATCCAAAACAAAAAGAAATCATGTCCTAAAGGACCTCCATACTACGCCTCTACTGCGCATGCGCAGTGACGCAAACGTCCTGAAATTGGCGCCAATTATCATTCTCTGTTTGGCCCTTCATCAGTCAACATCTCACTGATCTTTGTGCTTGTAAATCTCAGTTTAAAGGATGCCAGACACGTAATTTTTGGAGAAAATGTGATTCTAAGGAGGATAGAAGGAGGAGAGGAAAAAGAAGTGACAAAAAATAATCAGGGCTGTACTTAAAATTTTTTGATGAAATTATGTTAAGTTGCCTATTTTCGAGGCATGGGCCTCTTGTTGTCATTCTTGCTAATTGTTGCACTGCTTATTCAGTGTTTCCTCTCCCCTAGCCTTCTAAAGTCCCCCCTTGCAATTCTCCCATGCTTTTGGCATATTTTTGAGAAATTTCATTTCTAAAATTTCCTGGGAGAGTTGCTTGGTTACAGAATGTTTTCTGTTATTTTCCCCATAGTTACGTTTTCACCCATGGGTGTATAACGTTTGTTTTCTGCATCTTCCATCTGATGTTCTACAGACTCTCCCCTGGGAGTCTCTGTTTTGCATCAGATAGAGTGTTATTGATGACTGATTCCGGGCCAGTTTTTTCAGTGCCTGGAGTCATGTTTTCTGGTGTTTTTACACTGTTTGTTTTCATTGGCAACAGCCTTTTTTGAGGGGGGCTGTTTGCCTTGGCTGTAGTTTATCTCACTATAAGATACATTTATATTATCCGAAAGTGTCTCATTAATTATTTAATATAAATTTAAAATTTTTGACCACACTTTGCCATCGGATCCATCGGGGCTCAACGTTACTTTTCAGCAACTTGGGCTTCGCTGAAAAAATATTTTTTCAAAATTATTTTGTTTTGCAATTGTTTTTTCATTTATTAATGGATCATGTTATTATGTATCTTTGTATCAGGGTTTTTTGCGAGTAACTAGGACTTATTGTTGTTCTTTCACAATGAAGGGACGTTGTTCAAATTGTAATAGGAAGAAATCTTCCTCTGACTTTCATGATCATTGTATTTATTGTAGTCAGTGTTCTCGCATTAATCCCTGTCCTATATGTGAACATTGGGATGAGAAACATTGGAAACGTGTGTCACGATATGTTGTTTCTGGAGAAAGAGCGATGCCGGCTCTTTCTCTGCAAGGTCACTCTACTCTCTCAGTTTCTATTTCAGAGGAACCAGAACAGGGTGATGTTTCCATGTTATCTTCTTCAAGTGTGCGTCCGTCGTCACAAATGAATTCAGAGCTAGCGGCAAAAGTGCTCATGGAGATTAGACAAATGTCGTCCGCTAGCTCGCCCGGTGTAGCGTCCATTCACCGAATGGTTCGGCAGCCGGGTTCGTCCGATGCGGTCCAAGAGGAAATTTTGGGTGATGCGAGCACTATAAACATAATAGATGCACACCCAGTGACGGCGGATAGTAAGCGAGAACGGAGGAAGCCTTTGAGTCCGGTTCCTAGCTCGTCCAGGTCCAGCCGGGCCGCGAGCGAGAGAGGCCCCTCTCTCGTACAACAACATCTGTGACCAGATGTTGTGGTACAAAATGTGTCTTTAGCGGAGCATACGTCCGTCGCTCGGGACGCTCCATTGTATAAGCAGTCCGCAGAGACTGTTAAGGCTTCCTCTTCTCGTCAGCGCACACGACCGCACCTTGGCTGCGTGACCGCCGATATATTACCAGCTTCGCCGATCAAGGATTCTTCGGCGACCAGGTCACACCATCTGGCAGCCAGGGATTCGAGACCGATGGACTCCGGACGTTCGCATAGGAAAAGTATGCGGGAGCCATCTGATGCGGAGCTGCCCTCGGCGAAGCAGCGAAAGACTGCGCCTCCGCAGGTCTCGACGCTGGACATTCTTGTGCAGATAGCACAGCTTATCGCAGCATCCCAGCAGCCGACAGAAACGGTGTCGGATCGAGAATTATCCGACGCCGCTGGGTCGGTACGCTCCGCCGAAGCATCGGGGGCGGACGACCGGGAACATCATGAGGTCCGACCGGATGGTGAAAGGGATACGGATGACTTGGAGCTATCCCTTTCGGAACAACATAAAGCTGCCGTGGACTTCATCCGGCACTTTCTCCCTCAAGTTGTTCCGTCGGGCCAGACTGCTGCGCTTCCGGACAAGAGAATTATAGCGTCATTGGACTCTGAATTTTTTGAGCGGTTCAGGGACATCGCTCCCGAGTTTCTGTCGCAGTCCAATAATGTTGCAAGAACATTTGAATTATTGAACGACGCTATATTTAAACTTGCTTCCAGGACCGGGAAAGCAGGTTTCTTGTCCGCTAATACTCTCAACCTGCCTTTCATTAATGCAAGGAATAAATTCGATACAGCAGGACAGGGTATACCGAGAGTTCCTCTGCGTATGGACGACGAGGCGGAAGACTTAGAGCTATCATTACCGTCGTCAGCTTCTATTCCAACCGCGGTGTTGGAAACAGCTATTGCGTCTAACAGAGCCAATTTAGATGCCTTATCTTACGCAGATCACCTTACTAAGGCGTTATCACTGCGCCTTCAGGGGAAAGAGTTTCAGGATATACAATCCTCTTTAAGACTTCTTTCAAGGGCAGTAGCTTATTCCACGTGTAACTCTGCCCTTTCAGTGGCAAATCTGGAGTTGGTTAGACGTGACGCAGCCCTAGCTACATCCACACTAGTGGATTCTAAGGTGAAGAACTCTCTTAGAGTCGCTTCGGTCTCAGGAGAACTTCTCTTTGACGGCAAGCTTTCCGCTATTTATGATAAAATTACAAAGAAAGCTAAGGATTCTCTGTTGTTCAAATCTGCTCCTAAGAAGTCGGATACAGCAGACACGAATAAGACAGGCACTTCTGGGTCTAATGCGCCCAAGAGAGGTTCCTATAGAGGTTCGGTGCGTCCTCTTGGTCTTATTCGAGAGACCGTCAGGATAGCGACTCTCGTTCGGGACGTCCTTCAGGCCGGGACAATCGGTCGGACGCCCCGAGGTCGACGGAGCGAGGTGCGGGTCGTGGAAGACGTGGTTTCTCCTACTGCAGGCCTCGCAGGTCCAGGAGGTGATGGCTTAAACCTCTATCGCTCCGGTTGGCGGAAGGTTGTCGAGCTTTTCACAAGAATGGGCGTCGATTACGGACGACCCTTGGGTGAGAGGAGTGACTTCGGAAGGTCTAAAGATATCCTTCAAATGAAAGCCTCCATTAACTCGAAGTCCAAAGTGGACTCATCTTCCGTCAAATCCGCAGAAAAGAGACGCTCTGTTATCAGAGGTGCAGTCTCTTTTGATGAAGAATGCGGTAGAGGTCGTAGAAAACCAGGAATCTCCGGGATTCTACAGCCATCTGTTTCTGGTTCCGAAACCAGACGGCTCGTTCCGTCCAGTCATAGATTTGAGCTGGATAAACAAGCTGATCGTCGCTCCAAAGTTTTATATGGAGACGATTCGATCGGTCAGAGCGAGTATTCGGGTGAACGATTATGCAACGAGCATAGATCTCAAAGATGCGTACTTTCACGTCATGGTACATCCGACATTCCGAAATTATCTACGCTTCGCAGTCCTAGGAGTGGTGTATCAATTCCGGGCGATGTGCTTCGGATTGAATCTAGCACCCTGGGCTTTCACTCGGGTAATGAACTCGGTAATGATCTACTTCCGAGCTCATTCGTCTGCGGTAACGTCGGCCTACCTGGACGACATTCTTCAGAGGTACGGCAACGAGTTAACGCTTCAGAACGATGTTCAGAATCTTCTTCTATTGCTCCGACGTCTCGGTTTTATAGTAAACGAGGAGAAGTCGGATCTGGTGCCGTCCAAGTCATTCACTCATCTGGGAATGAGCTTCGAGACGCACAACAATCTCGTTCGTCTGCCATTAACCAGAGCGAAATTAGTCAGTTGTTACGCTCGCTATTGCACGCAGACAAAGTCATGGCAAGAGAATTTATGAGACTGATAGGTCTGTGCGGAGCCGCCGCGGATCTCATTCCGATGGGGCGGTTACGTACACGTCCTCTTCAAATTTTCCTGACTCAGAATTGGATTGTGAAAATTCATTCGCTCGATGTAGACGTTCTCTTGTCAGATCAAGTGAAACAAGAGATTCAGACTTGGGCAAACATTCAGTGGTTAACTCAAGGAGTTCCGCTGCAGTTGCCGGATCCGAGTTTTACCGTTATGACGGATGCCAGTCAAACAGGTTGGGGTGCATCATTAATCCCAACGGATTCGAGATGCCAGGGTCTTTGGGATCCGCAATTCCTGTGCAAGCACATAAACATCAAGGAAATGATGTCAATTTGGCTTGCGTTACGTCACTGGATGGACATTATTCACGATGCTCATGTCCAAATCCTATCCGACAATACGACAGTAGTGGCGTATATACGGAATCAGGGTGGCACTCATTCAGTTCCGTTGTTCAATCTAACGGAAAGAATCCTTCTGTTTGCGTTAGAACATCACGTTCTTCTTTCGGTCCGTCACATACCGGGTCGTCTGAATGTGCTAGCAGACTCCCTTTCACGAAAGGGTCGCTTGTTGCCGTCGGAGTGGACTCTCAACAAACAAGTGTTCAATCAGATTTGCTACCAATGGGAACGGCCAATGATAGACTTATTTGCGACACATCTCAACAATCAGTTGCAGACGTATGTGTCTCCGTGTCCGGATCCAAGAGCATTTGCAGTAGACGCTCTGTCGATCCCTTGGGACGGAATGATAGGATATGCGTATCCTCCAGCGCCATTAATTCAACAAGTATTGCTAAAGATAAAACAATCTCAATGCAAGATTCTGTTGGTAGCATCTCTGTCGCCACAGAGACCGTGGATAAATCTACTCAGGTGTCTGTTGTGGGACCTACCGCGGAAGCTTCCTCCACGGGAGGATCTTCTTTCGCAGGGGAAATCGCGCCAACTCCATCACAACCCGCAAGGTCTCAACCTTCACGTTTTTCCGTTGTGCGGTCCTTCTTGCATGGCAAGCACTTTACAGGACGAGCAGTGGACGCGATTTCTAACTGTAGGAGGACCTCCTCTTCGCTAAACTATGCGGCTAAGTGGAAGGTTTTTCGTCGTTGGTGTAGGGATCATTCTGTAGATATATTCGATCCCTCTATACCAGACATTGCAAACTTTCTAGTATACTTGTTTGACGAAATCAAACTGCAGCCTGTTACTATAAAGGGTTATAGATCTATGTTATCTGATACCTATGCACATCATGATAGTTTACAAATTGGATCTAATGTCTCTTTATCGAAGTTGGTTAGAAACTTTTCGATAAATAGACCCAGAACTCTTAGATTAATTCCTAAGTGGAATTTAGCTTGGGTTCTTCTTAAATTGAAGGAAAAGCCATTTGAACATCTTGGGACAGTAGATTTCAAATTCTTATCTTATAAGACAGCTTTTCTCTCAGCTTTCTCTTTTGCTAGAAGAGTCAGTGAGCTTCATGCACTATCGGTGGATGATTCTCATTATCGTAGTGTTGGGAACACTATCACCTTCACTACTAATGTGGGTTTTTTAGCTAAGAATCAGGCTCCTAATAAATATCCGGAACCTATTGTTATTAAGGCTCTTCCGTCTTCAGACGGGCGTAGGCCTTTACTCTGTCCTGTTAGAGTATTACGTATCTATAAACAGAGATCTCAGTTTATCAGAAAGGGACGGAAACGTTTCTTTCTGTCTTTGATGCCTAATAGAAAGGATATTTCAGTCCATTCTATTGCTAGATGGATTCAGTTAACTATCCGTACTGCTTATGAAGATTTATCTTCTTCTCAGCAGTCTGTGCTTAAGATTTCTGCTCATGAAGTAAGAGCTCTTTCTACTTCCTGGGCTTATGCTAATAGCGTTGCTATTACAGATTTAATGAAGGCTGCTTATTGGTCTCAGCCATCCACATTTACGAATTTTTATCTCAGAAATATTGAGTCCATTTCTGGAGACCTGCATTGTTTAGGTCCGTTATCTGTTGCTCAGAATGTCGTCCACTAAACAGTTGCAACTATAGTTATGCAGGCTTTCTGTTCCGGCAGTGACTCCGTCCGGCTGCCCTCTTCGCTCTGGGCTATTTGACCCAGGGCAAGGGGAAGGGGGGGGGGCGGGTGTTCCATTAGGTCACCTGCTTTATAGTGAAAAGCAAGGGAATGCCTCCTCCAAGTCAGTATTTCTGAGTCGCTTCCGGGATGGTTTTAAAGTGCAATATTCATGTCTTATTTTTAAAGTGTAGCTCGGTGTGAAGCATTTGTATATGTCAAGTGTCAAACGGGCTTTAATATACAATACTCGGACACTTTTAAATGACTATAAAGAGTCTCAATTCTCTGGACTACTTTATTTATTGGCTTGCTTTAAAAATAATTAGTATAAGGGTTATACTGGATGTTAATAGAGAACATGAATGTTATTGTGCTCAATTATTAAGGGTAGTGTATCTTTCTAATTTAATATTAAATAAGAAAGATACTTGTAAAGCCTAATACTCCTTTTCTCCTTAAGGGGTTACCTCTTTACTATATAGTTGAGCTTATTGGATTTTCCTCTATGTCCTAGGCCCTCCAGCCTGTTTACTATTCAGCTAAGTCTGGGTCATTGGTACAGTATAAAAATGTTAAAAAGTTTATAGTAATTTATATATTTTTAATACTTACCAATGACCCAGACGGGGATGGCCCTCCCTGGAGTTGGGAACTCTTGCCTCCCCGCTGAGTACATAGCGCTGACCAGGCACTGCCAGTAAGAATGATAATTGGCGCCAATTTCGGGACGTCTGCGTCACTGCGCATGCGCAGTAGAGGCGTAGTATGGAGGTCCTTTAGGACATGATTTCTTTTTGTTTTGGATGCAAATTTTGGGGATTGGGGGGCAAAATTTGTGTTTGGCCCTGGTTTTGTTAGAGTTAGCACCAGCTAAGTCTGGGTCATTGGTAAGTATAAAAAATATATAAATTACTATAAATTTTTTAACTTTTTAATGTTTGGTACCCTCATTCTTATGATGGTTAGATTCAAGATTGTTCAAACCAAGTCCCTATGTTAGTATTTGGGCTTCCTTTGGTAGCCTAAATTTAACTTAGGGCTGTATGGGGAAGTTTTTTTAAAAAATCTTCTTCTTCAGATCCACCAGTCAGAATGCTTTCGTATTTGGTATACAACATCTCTAAGGGGGGAGGGGTGGGGGTGGGGGTGAGATTAATGTTTGTTCAAATCGGGTCTGTAGGTTAAAGTTTGGGCTCACTATGGTAGCCCAAATTTTAACTTTGTGCAATATGAGGAAATTTCTTTAAAATTTTGTTCTTCAGATCCACCAGTTAGAATGCTTTCATATTTGGTATACAGCATCTCTAAGGAGATCAGATTCAACTTTGTTCAAATCGAGTGCCTGGGTTGATATTTGAGCGCCCTATGGGAGCCGGAATTGGCCAAGTAGCTGAAGAATTAGACATTTTTTATTCTGTACCCTCAAGAGGTGAAGAGTAATCTACATAGGTTGTATCAAGGTGCTTGAGAGGGGAGCTTCACATTTTACATCATAATCAACTAAAGAAAAGGCATGATGCTTGGACTGTTTTTGTCACTCCTGAGGGGCTCAAAGATTTGCAGTGTATCCTATGGAGATGGATTGCTTAATGTAGATTCATTCTTGGACTCTTATATCGTGTTCTGTTCTCTGTTTATATCGTGTTCTGTTCATGGTGAGCGCTTCAGGCCCTGTGGGGCCTCTTGTTTATTTATTTGTTTATTGGGTTTTAACAATACTTTCGAAAGCCAGCAGCTACAAGTTTCTTCTCTCCTTGAACCAAGCATCTCTCCCAACTGCAGCACTCATGGTCCACTGAGTTTTTAGCTCACCTGACGTTCAGTCAGGGTGAGGTGTAGTGATCACTTGCCGTCTGTCGTCCGTGAACATGGTGTTTGCGTCTTCTCCTCCAAAACTGCTGAACTGATTAATCATTTAAGTGAAATGTGAGATGCTTGTTTGTTATGACATTGCATTTTGATTTTGCTTAAATCAAGTTGCCCTGCCCCCAGTAGGGCCATGCCCCAAAATTTTGCCTAAATCTTAAAAAAATCTTGTGAACCAGGAGTAGCAGAGATTCGATATGTGGTGTGCTGCTTCCTTTTGAGGTGTAGACTCAGTTTTGTTCAAGAGAAGTTTGTGGGTCTTTATTTGCCTTCATTATTGGAGGGCATGTATTTTTGCCCCGCCCAAAATTTCTGTTTTTTGAACCAAGAGGCTGATTTGAACCAAATTTAATATTTGGTTTTATTTCATCATAAGTCATTAATTTATGCCCCCTAATATTTTCCCATCCCCCCATGGGAACCGCAGGAGCTAAAAATAGAACAAAATTCAAAACACACATATCTCCAAAACTACATGGCACTGAGAATTCTTATTTGGTGTGAAGCTTCCTTGGGACCAACAGAATGGAATGGTCTAAGCAAATTTCTGTCAGGTCAGTCATGGATTACTTATTCGTGACTTTGAAAAAATGCTTAGTCAGCGTTCTGTAACACTGTGGGTAATGAAGAAAGCATTTAAGACTCTTCTTCACCCAATTCACTCCTCCAAAACCTTTCAGATTTCACATATACCATCTTTGCAAGATTTTTTTACATGTTTATTGAAATCAAATCCCTGGGTCCATATTTGGCCTCTATGGGAGTCCAAATGTTGAAATTAGTGCAGTATGAGGAATATTCTTTAAAAATCTTTTTCTTCAGACCCACCAATCAGAATCTTTTGATATTTGCTATGCACCATCATTAGGCGGGTGAGATTTAAGTTTCTTCAAGCCAAGCCTATATTTTGGCTCACCAGGGTTTTGCAAATTGCGAGAACGGTGATTTCATTCCACTGATGTTCTTGCAAATGCTTAAGAAGATCCATATTTACCATTCCCCCAAAATTATAAGCATTTTTTCATCAGATAAAATTTAATAAAATAAAATTAATTTTAGAGCTGAAACGATTAAAGGGTTTTCGTCATTGATTAATCGCATGGGTTAACCTTGGCTAACCGATTAATCACTTGCCCCAATAGGTAGCTGAATAATTGCTGTACCGATGACCATTTATATAATTAAAAGTTTACTCAGCATAATGGACAAAACCGGGCAGCGCCATATACAAACATGTCATTCAAATTTTATTATATTTTCAATTTTTGTCTCAAAACATAGCTTATGAGCCCTCATTGGAACAAGCTATGTTTTTGAGACAAACATTGAAAATCTTTAGAATTTCTTGTGCAAGTATCGTCTGCTACCTGCATTTGATGAAGGGTTGAGAATGACCGTTTTCAGCTACTGATAAAGTATAATGATCATGCAAGTGAACAAGTATTTTGGCACGTAACTGGCATGCATTTCTCTAGCTCATGCAATTGATGTGAGCCAGTGTGACAATGTTTGCCTGTTTTGGAGCAAGTTTGTTCCATAGGTAACCTATACAGGGTATTTTTAGCGCACCTGAGCGAAGCTCAAGGGGAGCTTTACTAATCACTTTCTGTCCGTCGTCCGGCGTCCGTCGTCGTCCGTCCGGCGTTAACTTTACATTATCGACTTCTCCTCCTAAACCACTAGCCCAATTTTATTCAAATGTTGGCTAAATGTTTATTACCTAATGCCAATTCAGATTTGTTCAAATGAAGTTGCCCCTCCTCCTGGGTGGTGCCACGCCCCCAAGGGGAACCAAAATCTTTGTAAATCTTCTTCTCATGAACCAGCAGTAGCAGAGACTTGATATATGGTGTGCAGCTTCCTTTTGAGGTGTAGACTCAGATTTGTTCAAGAGAAGTTTCTGGGGCTATACTTGGCGTCGTTATGGGAGGGGCAAAATTTTTTGCCCCGCCCAAAATTTCTATTTTCCAAACCGAGAGGCTGATTTGAACCAAATTTTATGTGAGGGCTTATTGGGTCATGAGTACTTGATTTATGCAAAAAAAAAATTTCCCGCAGCCCCGCGAGAACCACAGGAGCTAAAAATAGAAAAAATTTAAAATGCCCATATCTCCAAAACTGCACGGCATTGAGAATATTTATTTGGTGTGCAGCTTCCTTAGGACCAACAGAAAGGATTGGTAAAAAAAAATTGCCATCGGTTTTATCATAGGGTACAGTTTCGGGACTTTGAAAAAGTGCTGAGTCAGCACTTTTTAACAATGTTGGCAACGGAAAAACATTAAAAAATCTTCTTCTCCACATCCAGCATGCAGAATCTTTTGATATTTGGTATGCAACATTGTAGGGTGGATCTGATTCATGTTTGTTCAAATCGGCCCCCTGGGTTCATATTTGGGCTCAGTATAGGAGCCCGATTTCGAACTTAGTGCATTTCAGGCAAATTTCTTAAAAAATCTTCTTCTCCAGATCCAGCAGGCAGAATCTTTTGATATTTGGTATGCAACATTGTGGGGTGGATCTGATTCAAGTTTGTTCAAATCGGCCCCCTGGGTTTACATTTGGGCTCAGTATAGGAGCCCAAATTTGAACTTACTGCATTTCAGGCAAATTTCTTAAAAAATCTTCTTCTCCAGATCCAGCAGGCAGAATCTTTTGATATTTGGTATGCAACATTGTGGGGTGGATCTGATTCAAGTTTGTTCAAATCGGCCCCCTGGGTTTACATTTGGGCTCAGTATAGGAGCCCAAATTTGAACTTACTGCATTTCAGGCAAATTTCATTGAAAATCTTCTTCTCCAGATCCAGCAGGCAGAATCTTTTGATATTTGGCATGCAACATTGTAGGGTGGATCTGATTCAAGTTTGTTCAAATCGGCTCCCTAGATTCATATTTGGGCTCACTATAGGAGCTCGAATTCGAACTTAGTGCATTTCAGGCAAATTTCTTCAAAAATCTTCTCCAGATCCAGCAGGCAGAATCTTTTCATATTTGGTAAGCAACATTGTGGGGTGGATCTGATTCAAGTTTGTTCAAATCGGCTCCCTGGGTTAATATTTGGGCTCAGTATAGGAGCCCGATTTCAAACTTAGTGCATTTCAGGCAAATTTCTTAAAAAATCTTCTTCTCCAGATCCAGCAGGCAGAATCTTTTGATATTTTGTATGCAACATTGTAGGGTGGATCTGATTCAAGTTTGTTCAAATCGGCCCCCTGGGTTCATATTTGGGCTCAGTATAGGAGCCCGATTTCAAACTTAGTGCATTTAGGCAAATTTCTTAAAAAATCTTCTTCTCCAGATCCAGCAGGCAGAAACTTTTGATATTTGGTATGCAACATTGTGGGGTGGATCTGATTCAAGTTTGTTCAAATCGGCTTCCTAGCTTCATATTTGGGCTCACTATAGAAGCTCAAACACTATAGAAGCTCAAATTTGAACTTAGTGCATTTCATGCAAATTTCTTAAAAAATATTCTTCTCCAGATCCAGCAGGCGGAATCTTTTCATATTTGGTAAGCAACATTGTGGGGTGGATCTGATTCAAGTTTGTTCAAATCGGCCCCCTGGGTTTATATTTGGGCTCAGTATAGGAGCCCAAATTTGAACTTAGTGCATTTCAAGCAAATTTATTAAAAAATCTTCTTCTCCAGATCCAGCAGGCAGAATCTTTTGATATTTGGTTTGCAACATTGTGGGATGGATCTGATTCAAGTTTGTTCAAATCGGCTTCCTAGGTTCATATTTGGGCTCACTATAGAAGCTCGAATTCGAACTTAGTGCATTTCAGGCAAATTTCTTAAAAAATTTTCTTCTCCAGATCCAGCAGGCAGAATCTTTTGATATTTGGTATGCAACATTGTGGGATGGATCTGATGCAAATTTGTTCAAATCGGCTCCCTAGATTCATATTTGGGCTTACTATAGAAGCTTGAATTCGAACTTAGTGCATTTCAGGCAAATTTCTTAAAAAATCATCTTCTCCAGATCCAGCAGGCAGAATCTTTTGATATTTGGTATGCAACATTGCGGGGTGGATCTGGTTCAAGTTTGTTCAAATCAGCCCCCTGGATTCATATTTGGGCTCACTATAGAAGCTCGAATTCAAACTTAGTGCATTTCGGGCAAATTTCTTCAAAAATCTTCTTCTCCAGATCCAGCAGGCAGAATCTTTTGATATTTGGTATGCAACATTGCGGGGTGGATCTGATTCAAGTTTGTTCAAATCGGCCCCCTGGATTCATATTTGGGCTCACTATAGAAGCATTTCAGGCAAATTTCTTTAAAAATATTCTTCTCCAGATCCAGCAGGCAGAATCTTTTGATATTTGGTATGCGACATTATGGGATGGATCTGATTCAAGTTTGTTCAAATCAGCCCCCTGGATTCATATTTGGGCTCACTATAGAAGCCTGAATTTGAACTTAGTGCATTTCAGGCAAATTTCTTAAAAAATCTTCTTCTCCAGATCCAGCAGGCAGAATCCTTTGATATTTGATATGCAACATTGTGGGGTGGATCTGATTCAAGTTTGTTCAATTCAGCCCCCTGGGTTCATATTTGGGCTCAGTATAGGAGCACAAATTTGAACTTAGTGCATTTCAGGCAAATTTCTTTGAAAATCTTCTTCTCAGGATCCAGCAGCAGAATCTTTTGATATTGGGTATGCAGCATGCTTAGGGGGGTGAGATTCAAGTTGTTCAAGCCAAGTCCCTGGGTTCATATTTGGGCTCACTGTGGTAACCCGAATTATAACTTAGTTCAAAATGAGGAATTTTCTTCAAAAATCTTCTTCAGATCCAGCAGTCGGAAAGTTTCGATATTTGGTATGCAGCATCCTTAGGGGGGTGAGATTCAAGTTTGTTCAAGCTATGTCCCTAGGTCCATATTTGGGCTCACTGTGGGAGCCCGAATGATAACTTACATGTAGTTCAAAATGAGGAATTTTCTTTAAAAATCTTCTTCTTCAGATCCAGCAGTCAGAATGTTTTAATATTTGGTATGCAGCATTCTTAGGGGGGTGAAATTCAAGTTTGTTCAAGCCATGTCCCTAGGTCCATATTTGGACTCACTGTGGGAGCTTGAATTGTAACTTAGTTCGAAATGAGGAATTTTCTTAAAAAATCTTCTTCAGATCCAGCAGATGAATGCTTTTGATATTTTTTATGCAGCATCCTTAGGAGGCAAGATTCAAGTTTGTTCAAGTCATGTCCCTAGGTCCATGTTTGGGCTCACTGTGGGAGCTTGAATTGTAACTTAGTTCAAAATGAGGAATTTTCTTTAAAAATCTTCTTCTTCAGATCCAGCAGTTGAAATGTTTTGATATTTGGTGTGCGGCATCCTTAGGGGGATGAGATTCAAGTTTGTTAAAGCCATGTCCTTAGGTCCATATTTGGGCTCACTGTGGTAGCTTCAATTGTAACTTAGTTCGAAATGAGGAATTTTTAAAAAAAATCTTCTTCAGGTCCAGAAGATGAATGCTTTTGATATTTTTTATGCAGCATCCTTAGGAGGCTAGATTCAAGTTTGTTCAAGCCATGTCCCTAGGTCCATGTTTGGGCTCACTGTGGGAGCTCAAATTGTAACTTAGTTCAAAATGAGGAATTTTCTTTAAAAATCTTCTTCTTCAGATCCAGCAGTTGAAATGTTTTGATATTTGGTGTGCGGCATCCTTAGAGGGGTGAGATTCAAGTTTGTTAAAGCCAAGTCCCTGGGTTCATATATGGGCTCCCTGTGGGAGCCCAAATTATAACTCGGTTCAATATGAGGAATATTCTTTAAAAATCATGTTTTTTAGATCCACTTGTCAGAATCTTTGGATATTTGGTATAGGCTTTTCTTAGGAGGAGTAGATGCAACTTGTTGAAATCAATTCTCTGGGTTGATATTTAGGTTACCATGTACAGGTGGGCGCCCTCAGGCCCCCTGGGGTCTCTTGTTTTAGGAAAAAATGCATACTGAGAGCTTGGGGGCGGGAGGGCAGGGGGGGGGAGGGGGGGGTACATCCAGGGCTATAATTTACCTCATCACTAGGTAAAAGAATATTTGACATCATTTGTTGAGATAAAATGGCACTTTCTATTGATATTGGTGGATTATATAGCCTCAGCCAGGGCTTATAAGAATCTGAGAATCGATTCCCGTAGAGATCCGTGCAACAAAACCAGTGAGAAACCATGTAGCTTCTCGTAGCATTGCTGCTAGGATTCACATGAAAAGAACTGAGTCAGTTTAACCCTTTACCTAACACAAAGGCAGCAAATTAACCAATACAACACTAACATGACCTGAAATATTGTGACACTGACAATAAAATTTGTACAAATATGGCTGTCATTGGAACCGGCTCTCATCAGCCAGTTCTAGTAACATCCATAATTATTACACTTGATGAATATTGTTTATTTTTAGCTCACCTGACTAAGTCAGGGGGCGCTTAAATGATGACTTTCTGTCTGTCCACCATCAGTCCATCCTGTCCGGCGTGAACTTTACATTATTAACCTCTCCTCATAAACAACTGAGCCAAATTGAACCAAATTTGATATTCATGTTCCTTATCATATATGAATTCCAGTTTGTTCAAATAACGTTGCCACACCCACAGGGGGCCCCAAGCATTTCTCTGATAGCATGCATAAATTGTTTTCCAAAATTGAAAAAAAATCTTCTCCAGAACCATGTATAAGAATCTTTTGATACTTGGTATACAGCATCTCTAGGGGTGGGAGGGATAGGTTCAGGTTTGTTCAAATCAAGTCCCTGAGTTGATATTTGGGCTCCCTATGGGCACCCAAATATCAACAGTGCAACATGAGGAAATTTCTTTGAAAACCTCCTTCAGATCCACCAGTCAGAATGCTTTCATATTTGGAATGCAACATTTCTAGTGGGGGGGGGGGGGGGGGGGGGGGGGGGCAGGGGGGAGGGTAGATTGAAGTTTGTTTGAATCGAGTCTCTGGGTTAATATTTGGTCTGTCTATTGAAGCCCAAAGTTTAACTCAGTGCAGTATGAGGAAATTTCTTTAAAACTCTTTTTTTTTTTCAGATCCACCAGTCAGAATCCTTTCGTATTTGGCTTACAGCATCTCTAAGGGGGTCAGATTCATGTTTGTTCAAGCCAAATCTATGGGTTAATATATGGGCTCATTATGGGAGTGCAAATTAACTCAAAGCAACATGAGAAAATTTCTTTAAAAATCTTTTTCTTCAGACCCACTAGTTTAATGCTTTAATATTTGGTGTACAACATCTCTGGGGAGGTCAGATGTAAATTTGTTCCAGTTTGGTTCCTGCCAGTCAGAACCCTTTCATATTTGGTATCGCAGGAAGGGGGTGGGGGGGGGCAGATTTGAGTTTGTTCATTTCAGGTCTGTGGCTTAATATTTGGGCAGGGGTGGGTTAGGTTCGAGGTTGTTCATAAATGTTCAAATCCATTCCTTAGAGCTTTTCCATAAAATTTGCCTTTCAAAGTGCAGTGACACAACAACCCTTGAAGTTTGGCAGTACTTGTCTACAGCTGTCAGAATTGGAAGCAATCAGGAAGACCTATGCTAATAATCATCTAACATGGACAATAGAATTATGAATAATTTCATAACATTATTCCTATGTAGTGTCCATGAACCTTGACTAACTGAATCTGACCCAAAATACTTCTCTGAACCACCTCGTCAGGTGAGCGATTAAGGGCCCAGGGGGGAGGGGGGTAAAAATCAGTAGTTGGTGTTGTAAAAATTAAAAAGGCTGTATTGGGTAAAGGGTTAACATGTATTATCAGTATGCAACAGGGGTTCAATCATACTGACCTAATAGGATCCTGGCCCATAGCAGGTCTGAATTCTCGGAACGATTTCCGCAAGAATCCAAATGGATTCTCCCAAATTTAGAGGAACTATAAGCCCTGCACAACTCCAATTTTGAAACAAAATTGACATATTGTTTCATGGTGGTGGGGCCCTATTTATCTTGCTGTATGATTAATTAAAACAGATTTTGTGAAAAGGTTTTGTGTGCTGATGCAGATTTTAGTTTTATTTTGGGATTTGGGTAGTTTCAAAGAAAGCTGTGAATTCTTATCCCTCTCAACTTATTGGGTAACAGAGTAGAAATTCTGTCGGAGGCAATAACAGTTTTTAAGCCTATTTGACACAGATTGGACAGTTCTCTTCAAAAGAACAAATTTCCCATGCTTTGGACTAGACAGAAGCCAAAAGTTGAATTCTATTGCAGAAATGACTCTTTCATCACATGAAAGAGGTAACTGTAACTTTGGTAGGGTTGGGTTTGCTCATAGGTATAACTGTTGTAAATATTTTAATTAGATTTACATGCCTCGAAAAGTTGCGCTCGGAAATTATGTAATTCCCAAAACTAAGCAGTCTTGGGGAAATATATTGTTTCAATAAACATTTGAAAAAGTCTACTGACATTTTGCATTACTTTTGAATGTTCCAGATGAATAAAGAGGATGATTTGAGGACTTTTAGAACCTAAAAATTTGTTTGACTATTGGTGTGTTTTGTTTGGGAATTCCCTGAGAAATATGAACATGTGACCAGCACTTCCCTTTCTGTTAGTTTTTCTTTTATTTGTTGCATGACCCCTGTTTAAAAATCATTAAAAGGTTGTCTGAAGGGCTATAGTTGACAAAAAATATTTGAATGCTAAATTTAAAATGATGCGACCATATTTTTTTTCGCCTGAACGTTATAATGGTCGCCTATGGGAAAATATTTAGTACTGTGAAACGTATTCTTGTTTGGCTGAAATTAAACAATTGCAGGAATTCGACTGAATAAACCAGAATGTTTTTTGAGTAATGGTTGCGGAATGAAATATTTCAATACGTTGGATACTTTGGGGTTCCTTCTTACGCCTTGCGTATTGTCATAGTAGGTCTAACTTGTATGGCGCATGGGTCGTCGGTTATACCATAGAAGACTCTTGCTTCGCTCAAATAGTCCAGTCAAGAAAGTACTGGCTCAGCTCGTACTTGAAGTTATACTTAGGAATTTTTCACAAAAATAAATAAATAAATAAATAAATAAATAAATAAATAAATAAATAAATAAATAAATAAATATGCCATCGCACTGATTCATTCGGTCTCAAATTTAAGGAGGATTCTTCAGGACGGCCTTCTCTTCACAAAAAAGGAAGAAAATAACCTACGAATCCGAATCCTAATATAGGACATCACTTTTGATAACAAAACGGGTAAATGCTGAGTATGGGCATTATGAAGTGGAGAATAATTAAAACATCTGTAGTTTATGCAAGTGGTGAAGCGTGGTTATTCATAACTTGATAAACTCCAATTCTGTCACATGAAGTCGTTTTCTTTTTAATTCAGATTGCGCCAGGCCCGTGGTAAACGGGGCGTTTGATGATTAATATGATTACAGTTGCACCACGCCGAGAGATAACACTGATAAATAGTTCTCAAGTATAACATAAGCTCAATACATTGTAATAGTATTTTGAAGGCAACTGTAACAAGAAATACAAGCCTGTTGTTGACAAGGATTTTTGAGTAATCATTTACTTATTTTGCCTGTGAGCAAATGGCGACTATTCACAAGAATTTCCTGGGGCCATTTGTTACTTATTGTGTATGTCAATGAATGGATAACAGTTATAGCGAAAGAATATATCTCTGGGAGGATGGTGTGGTAGGTAACAAAACTAGAGTGAAGAGAGAACATACATCATGCTGTTATTAAGGGAAAAAGTTTCGTGCTGGAATATTTCACAAGGGGTGTAAGCCGTACTTGGGGTGGGGTGGGGTGGGGTGAGGTGGGGTCATTTGATATATTTGTATGCATGTGTACATGGAACACATGCATATACAAGTACCAATGTTTTCTGACGCAGCCGGAAGAAAATAAGTGTCAAACTATTATGATAGTTACATCAGCAACCACCCCAATGAAGATGAGGTACACAATTACCGAAGATGACTGGGAGGGGGTGGGGTGTTGGGCCGGGCAGTTAACTGTATAATAAGATCAAGATTACAGTTGCAAGCTGGTAGATGGTTTGTCTATAGGTCTACAGTTGTTGTTTCTGTGTCTCATTTCGAATATAACAATGCTTGACACGCACGATCAAGTCATGGCCTGTTTGTAGCGTATGAAAGTTCGAGGCTGATCGAGGCATGTCGGTGATATTGCAGGTTGAGGGTTGAATCAGTGATAAGAGCGATTGGTCGCCTGTCAAACTTAAAACAATTATGGTTATGATTTAGTCCACAATTATATCAACAAAAAATCAACAACAACATAATTATGATGCGATAAGACTGTGTAGGTCGGGTGGGGAGGAGAGTGGAGTGGGAGTAGCTTTCTATATCTTGGGATTATGAGTTAATTGTAGTGGAGGAGGGGGGGGGGGGGCTCTATCATAGTCTTAGGCACTATGGTATCATGGGTATGTGATTAGGGGTTCGGTCTATCATAAAAGGGTTAATTGTCAGTAAGCCAAACCAATAACAAAAGTTTATAATTTGTTTCATTCAATACTAATTTATTTATTGGTGTTTAATGTCACCCTCCCGCAGCAGTGGGCAGCCGCGACAGCAACAGTGATGTACACATACTGATTTGATAGTATGTGTGCATCACAGCCCCTGCTATACCGAATTAGCTGGATGAGTGCTTGAAGCCACTAACAGGGCTTCAAGAAAAAAATTGGTACCAGAGCAGAAGCATATGTTTTCTTTGGTCATGTAACATATTCAATCAATCGCAAATATATTGTTTATATATATATTTCATGTTATTATTATTATTTATTGTTGTTTAATGCCACATCAGCAGCTAAGGCTATATCATGGCGAGAAAACTTCATAAACCACAAGTGTCAAGTATGAAATAAAATCAATTGAATAAAATATGAAATAATCACAACAAAACTTAAAACCAAGAGTGGTCGAAACAGTAATGACTAAAGTTATAAAAATCAGAATACTTATAAATCAACCTGGTGATATTAAGACTCTTGGAGTCTACGTTAAAACAATAAAAACAAATTTAAAATTTATTAAAAAGGTTGATTTCTTTCAAAAATGAGAGAATTTTATGCGGGCTCGTATGGTAAAAATAAATCTCTTAGAGATCCAACTGTAAAATATTGCCCTCTAACATGATGAAAATCAGTACAATTTAAAAAAAATGTGCTCCACTGACAGCACCTGCTGGCAAGGAACACACTCTAGTCGCATATTACCCTCTAACAAAAAGGAATGTGTAAGTCGTGTATGACAAATATGACATCGTGTCAAAACTGCAAGATCCTTTCTACAAAGGTTACTGGATGCGTAGTGATCAAATATGTTTGGTCGGAAGTGATGGAGCTTGTTATTTGTCGCCCCATCCCATTCCGCCTGCCACAGAGATTTGATGTAGTTACTAATATGTGGTTTGAAATCACCGAAAGGGATGTTAAAATCAGTGAGAAGCTTGGTTAAAGCCTGTTTTGCTGCACTGTATGTTTTGGTGTTACCAGCGATACCTACATGTCCGGGTAACCAGCAAAGCACGATATCATATTGGTCAGACATGAGAGTTGTTAACTTCTCACAAAGTTCCAAAATGAGAGGATTCTTCAATTTGGGGTTGAGTAAGGCAAGTAAAGAGGAAAGAGAGTCAGAAAAAATAATCGACTTATTTTCTTCAGCATTATCGATGTGTTCAAGAGCGAGTTGTACAGCTTTAATTTCAGCTGTGAAAATCGAACTCAGATTCGGTATTCTGATTGAGGTGATATGATCACCAGTAACAGCAGCTGATGATACGTTGTCACCATCTTTAGATCCATTTGTATAGATCCTTGTACATGCACTATACTTGGACTTTATTTCGGCATATTTTTGTTTGAGCTGCAAGAAATTGGTATAAGATTTTTTGGAAGAAGCAAGGTCCAAAATAATTGTAGGTTTTTTAAGATGCCAAGGAGGAATATGTGATTTACGGTTTTCTTTTATAGAATCAGAATCAATTTTGGCAGACTCCATGTGGGGTTTAATTCTAATTCCCAATGGAGGAATATGTTTCTGGTGGCGGTTAAAAAATTCAACATTTTGAGGTTCTGAAACACAATAATAAGCAGGATTTGAAGGATTGGCCAAAAGTTTAGACACATACTGGAGAGACAATTTAATTCTGCGCTTCTCGAGAGAAGGCTCCTCTGCTTCAACCAGCATCGAGTCTATTGGGGATGTTCGAAAAGCCCCTAGACTAATTCTAATACCACTAATGTGAATTGTATCAAGTGGCTTGAGATATGATTTCCTTGCAGAACCGTAAACTATACAACCGTAATCTAATTTTTATCGCACAAGTGATCTATACAGATGGAGCAAAGTTTTTTGGTCAGCACCCCAATCAGCGCTACCAACAACTTTCAGCAGGTTCAGAGCTTTCTTACATTTAACTTTTAGTTGTTTTATGTGGGAAATGAAATTCAGTTTGTTGTCAAACAACAAACCTAAGAATTTCACTTCCTTAACAACTTTAATAGGAGTTCCATCGATTTTTAACTCCGGATCGAGGTGATGTTTCCGGAGTTTACAAAAGTAAACACAGTTCGTTTTTGGCTTTGAAAATTTAAAACCATTTTCTGTGGCCCATTTTTGAATCCTATTCAAACAAAGCTGAAGTTTGCGCTCGATGGCATTCATATTTGTACTGCTATAACAGATTAAAAAATCATCGACATACAATGAAGAGTCTACCATATTCTCAATTGCATCGATGATACTATTAATTTTAACAGAAAACAGGGTAACGGATAAAATACTACCCTGAGGAACCCCCAATTCCTGCTCGTGAGGATCAGATAACGTTGACCCAACACGAACCTGAAACTGGCGATCCTTTTAAAAAGTTTTCAATAAAAAGAGGCATACGTCCTCTCAACCCCATGTTAAAAAGATCTTTTCAAATCTCATACGTCCACGTTGTATCATATGCCTTCTCTAGATCAAAGAAGATGGCGACCACATGTTCTCTTCTAGCAAAGGCATTTCTAATAAACGTTTCAAGTCTGACCAAATGATCCACAGTACTTCTCTGGCTTCTGAAACCACACTGAACATCCGGAAGCAGATTGTTCGATTCCAGAAACCAGACAAGTCGGTCATTGATCATCCTCTCCATGATTTTGCACAGACAACTGGTAAAGGCAATATGCCTGTAATTGCTTGGGTTGCTGTGATCTTTATCAGGCTAAGGAATAGGAATTATTGTTGCTTTACGCCAGGAAGGTGGAAACTGGCCAGTCATCCAAAAGTCATTAAAATTGATAATAAAAGTTCCAGTGAGGATTTCGGCAAATGTTTTAAAATTTTGTAGTAAATTTCATCGGGACCTGTGGCAGTATCCTTTGCTCTATGCAAAGAGTTACTTAACTCTTCCATAGAGAGAAGGTGGACGTATGGGAGATTTTGCCCCAGCATTTTTCTTTGGTGATTTTATGAGGGGAGATTTATTCTGAGTTGATGAGCATAATTGCCCGAACATTTCGTTAATGCCCTCATTGACGTCCATTAGCTCAAAGCCTTCAAATCTGTTGCGGATAACAGGATCATGACGGGCTTTTGGGGTTCTATTTGACAATTGTTTCTGTTTTTCTTTATCTAACTTCTTTTTTTTCCAATTTTTCCTGTCTTTTTCTCTGACTCTGACTAAGATTCTGCGGTTGTTGTGGTTGCTGTGGCTTTGGTTTTGTGGCATCTTTCTTATGTTGCTGATCTGAATTACTGGGTTCATTTTTGATTACCTCTGGTTTAGATTTTTGTTCTTGTTCGGTTTTGTGTTGTGCCTTGGGCTTTTCTAGAGTTGTTGAATTCGTTTGCGTTGACCTTGGCTGGGTTTGATTGTCATTCCCTGTCGTGAAAGCTTGTAATAAAGTTGGAATTGTGCTTCCAAGCCAAATGAATTCAGTTTGACATGCAACTGATTCAGTACATATTTTTTGCTTCAAGGTCAAGGCATAAGATGGCTTTGATACATTCATGCCAGGCATCGATGTCACCATGTCTCTGGCTTCCTTAAAACTAACCTGCTTCTCGCATTTTACTTTCTGAATAAGCTTTTCTCTCTTCCATACAGGGCAATCTTTAGAGGATGACATATGATTGTCCTGCCAATTTACGCATTTGTATGTCGTACTCTCACATGGTCCTTCATGACTTATACTGCATTTAAAAAATATTTGATTGCCTCGACATGAGTTCTGCCCATGATCAAACTTTTGGCACCTGAAACATCGAAGTGGATTTGGAATGTACAAATCCACTTTGACATTCAGGTAACCAATTTTAAGAGCTTTTGGAGGTCTTGTGTCATCAAAGGGGCAAATATATATGTATTAGTTTTAATAATTCTGCCATCTTTTTTAATTTCCACTTGTTTTACTGCATTTATACCGTGTGATTGGAGTTCTATAGTAATTTCATTTTCGATCATGTCCGCCAGTTCTCTAGTTCTAATGACTCCTTTGCTGGTATTTAGTGTCTTATGATAATCAGCTTTTACACCAATATCAATCAGTTTTTTAAAGTGCAGGAGGTTATGTACTTGCACTTGTTTCATACACTGTAATATGACAATACGCAAGGCGTAAGAAGGAACCCCAAAGTATCCAACGTATTGAAATATTTCATTCCGCAACCATTACTCCAAAAACATTCTGGTTTATTCAGTCGAATTCCTGCAATTGTTTAATTTCAGCCAAACAAGAATACGTTTCACAGTACTAAATATTTTCCCATAGGCGACCATTATAACGTTCAGGCGAAAAAAAATATGGTCGCATCATTTTAAATTTAGCATTCAAATATTTTTTGTCAACTATAGCCCTTCAGACAACCTTTTAATGATTTTTAAACAGGGGTCATGCAACAAATAAAAGAAAAACTAACAGAAAGGGAAGTGCTGGTCACATGTTCATATTTCTCAGGGAATTCCCAAACAAAACACACCAATAGTCAAACAAATTTTTAGGTTCTAAAAGTCCTCAAATCATCCTCTTTATTCATCTGGAACATTCAAAAGTAATGCAAAATGTCAGTAGACTTTTTCAAATGTTTATTGAAACAATATATTTCCCCAAGACTGCTTAGTTTTGGGAATTACATAATTTCCGAGCGCAACTTTTCGAGGCATGTAAATCTAATTAAAATATTTACAACAGTTATACCTATGAGCAAACCCAACCCTACCAAAGTTACAGTTACCTCTTTCATGTGATGAAAGAGTCATTTCTGCAATAGAATTCAACTTTTGGCTTCTGTCTAGTCCAAAGCATGGGAAATTTGTTCTTTTGAAGAGAACTGTCCAATCTGTGTCAAATAGGCTTAAAAACTGTTATTGCCTCCGACAGAATTTCTACTCTGTTACCCAATAAGTTGAGAGGGATAAGAATTCACAGCTTTCTTTGAAACTACCCAAATCCCAAAATAAAACTAAAATCTGCATCAGCACACAAAACCTTTTCACAAAATCTGTTTTAATTAATCATACAGCAAGATAAATAGGGCCCCACCACCATGAAACAATATGTCAATTTTGTTTCAAAATTGGAGTTGTGCAGGGCTTATAGTTCCTCTAAATTTGGGAGAATCCATTTGGATTCTTGCGGAAATCGTTCCGAGAATTCAGACCTGCTATGGGCCAGGATCCTATTAGGTCAGTATGATTGAACCCCTGTTGCATACTGATAATACATGTTAACCCTTTACCCAATACAGCCTTTTTAATTTTTACAACACCAACTACTGATTTTTACCCCCCTCCCCCCTGGGCCCTTAATCGCTCACCTGACGAGGTGGTTCAGAGAAGTATTTTGGGTCAGATTCAGTTAGTCAAGGTTCATGGACACTACATAGGAATAATGTTATGAAATTATTCATAATTCTATTGTCCATGTTAGATGATTATTAGCATAGGTCTTCCTGATTGCTTCCAATTCTGACAGCTGTAGACAAGTACTGCCAAACTTCCAAGGGTTGTTGTGTCACTGCACTTTGAAAGGCAAATTTTATGGAAAAGCTCTAAGGAATGGATTTGAACATTTATGAACAACCTCGAACCTAACCCACCCCTGCCCAAATATTAAGCCACAGACCTGAAATGAACAAACTCAAATCTGCCCCCCCCCCCCCCACCCACCCCTTCCTGCGATACCAAATATGAAAGGGTTCTGACTGGCAGGAACCAAACTGGAACAAATTTACATCTGACCTCCCCAGAGATGTTGTACACCAAATATTAAAGCATTAAACTAGTGGGTCTGAAGAAAAAGATTTTTAAAGAAATTTTCTCATGTTGCTTTGAGTTAATTTGCACTCCCATAATGAGCCCATATATTAACCCATAGATTTGGCTTGAACAAACATGAATCTGACCCCCTTAGAGATGCTGTAAGCCAAATACGAAAGGATTCTGACTGGTGGATCTGAAAAAAAAAAGAGTTTTAAAGAAATTTCCTCATACTGCACTGAGTTAAACTTTGGGCTTCAATAGACAGACCAAATATTAACCCAGAGACTCGATTCAAACAAACTTCAATCTACCCTCCCCCCTGCCCCCCCCCCCCCCCCCCCCCCCACTAGAAATGTTGCATTCCAAATATGAAAGCATTCTGACTGGTGGATCTGAAGGAGGTTTTCAAAGAAATTTCCTCATGTTGCACTGTTGATATTTGGGTGCCCATAGGGAGCCCAAATATCAACTCAGGGACTTGATTTGAACAAACCTGAACCTATCCCTCCCACCCCTAGAGATGCTGTATACCAAGTATCAAAAGATTCTTATACATGGTTCTGGAGAAGATTTTTTTTCAATTTTGGAAAACAATTTATGCATGCTATCAGAGAAATGCTTGGGGCCCCCTGTGGGTGTGGCAACGTTATTTGAACAAACTGGAATTCATATATGATAAGGAACATGAATATCAAATTTGGTTCAATTTGGCTCAGTTGTTTATGAGGAGAGGTTAGTAATGTAAAGTTCACGCCGGACAGGATGGACTGATGGTGGACAGACAGAAAGTCATCATTTAAGCGCCCCCTGACTTAGTCAGGTGAGCTAAAAATAAACAATATTCATCAAGTGTAATAATTATGGATGTTACTAGAACTGGCTGATGAGAGCCGGTTCCAATGACAGCCATATTTGTACAAATTTTATTGCCAGTGTCACAATATTTCAGGTCATGTTAGTGTTGTATTGGTTAATTTGCTGCCTTTGTGTTAGGTAAAGGGTTAAACTGACTCAGTTCTTTTCATGTGAATCCTAGCAGCAATGCTACGAGAAGCTACATGGTTTCTCACTGGTTTTGTTGCACGGATCTCTACGGGAATCGATTCTCAGATTCTTATAAGCCCTGGCTGAGGCTATATAATCCACCAATATCAATAGAAAGTGCCATTTTATCTCAACAAATGATGTCAAATATTCTTTTACCTAGTGATGAGGTAAGTTATAGCCCTGGATGTACCCCCCCTCCCCCCCCCTGCCCTCCCGCCCCCAAGCTCTCAGTATGCATTTTTTCCTAAAACAAGAGACCCCAGGGGGCCTGAGGGCACCCACCTGTACATGGTAACCTTAATATCAACCCAGAGAATTGATTTCAACAAGTTGCATCTACTCCTCCTAAGAAAAGCTTATACCAAATATCCAAAGATTCTGACAAGTGGATCTAAAAAACATGATTTTTAAAGAATATTCCTCATATTGAACCGAGTTATAATTTGGGCTCCCACAGGGAGCCCATATATGAACCCAGGGACTTGGCTTTAACAAACTTGAATCTCACCCCCCTAAGGATGCCGCACACCAAATATCAAAACATTTCAACTGCTGGATCTGAAGAAGAAGATTTTTAAAGAAAATTCCTCATTTTGAACTAAGTTACAATTTGAGCTCCCACAGTGAGCCCAAACATGGACCTAGGGACATGGCTTGAACAAACTTGAATCTAGCCTCCTAAAGATGCTGCATAAAAAATATCAAAAGCATTCATCTTCTGGACCTGAAGAAGATTTTTTTTAAAAATTCCTCATTTCGAACTAAGTTACAATTGAAGCTACCACAGTGAGCCCAAATATGGACCTAAGGACATGGCTTTAACAAACTTGAATCTCATCCCCCTAAGGATGCCGCACACCAAATATCAAAACATTTCAACTGCTGGATCTGAAGAAGAAGATTTTTAAAGAAAATTCCTCATTTTGAACTAAGTTACAATTCGAGCTCCCACAGTGAGCCCAAACATGGACCTAGGGACATGACTTGAACAAACTTGAATCTTGCCTCCTAAGGATGCTGCATAAAAAATATCAAAAGCATTCATCTGCTGGATCTGAAGAAGATTTTTTAAGAAAATTCCTCATTTCGAACTAAGTTACAATTCAAGCTCCCACAGTGAGTCCAAATATGGACCTAGGGACATGGCTTGAACAAACTTGAATTTCACCCCCCTAAGAATGCTGCATACCAAATATTAAAACATTCTGACTGCTGGATCTGAAGAAGAAGATTTTTAAAGAAAATTCCTCATTTTGAACTACATGTAAGTTATCATTCGGGCTCCCACAGTGAGCCCAAATATGGACCTAGGGACATAGCTTGAACAAACTTGAATCTCACCCCCCTAAGGATGCTGCATACCAAATATCGAAACTTTCCGACTGCTGGATCTGAAGAAGATTTTTGAAGAAAATTCCTCATTTTGAACTAAGTTATAATTCGGGTTACCACAGTGAGCCCAAATATGAACCCAGGGACTTGGCTTGAACAACTTGAATCTCACCCCCCTAAGCATGCTGCATACCCAATATCAAAAGATTCTGCTGCTGGATCCTGAGAAGAAGATTTTCAAAGAAATTTGCCTGAAATGCACTAAGTTCAAATTTGTGCTCCTATACTGAGCCCAAATATGAACCCAGGGGGCTGAATTGAACAAACTTGAATCAGATCCACCCCACAATGTTGCATATCAAATATCAAAGGATTCTGCCTGCTGGATCTGGAGAAGAAGATTTTTTAAGAAATTTGCCTGAAATGCACTAAGTTCAAATTCAGGCTTCTATAGTGAGCCCAAATATGAATCCAGGGGGCTGATTTGAACAAACTTGAATCAGATCCACCCCACAATGTCGCATACCAAATATCAAAAGATTCTGCCTGCTGGATCTGGAGAAGAATATTTTTAAAGAAATTTGCCTGAAATGCTTCTATAGTGAGCCCAAATATGAATCCAGGGGGCCGATTTGAACAAACTTGAATCAGATCCACCCCGCAATGTTGCATACCAAATATCAAAAGATTCTGCCTGCTGGATCTGGAGAAGAAGATTTTTGAAGAAATTTGCCCGAAATGCACTAAGTTTGAATTCGAGCTTCTATAGTGAGCCCAAATATGAATCCAGGGGGCTGATTTGAACAAACTTGAATCAGATCCACCCCGCAATGTTGCATACCAAATATCAAAAGATTCTGCCTGCTGGATCTGGAGAAGATGATTTTTTAAGAAATTTGCCTGAAATGCACTAAGTTCGAATTCAAGCTTCTATAGTAAGCCCAAATATGAATCTAGGGAGCCGATTTGAACAAATTTGCATCAGATCCATCCCACAATGTTGCATACCAAATATCAAAAGATTCTGCCTGCTGGATCTGGAGAAGAAAATTTTTTAAGAAATTTGCCTGAAATGCACTAAGTTCGAATTCGAGCTTCTATAGTGAGCCCAAATATGAACCTAGGAAGCCGATTTGAACAAACTTGAATCAGATCCATCCCACAATGTTGCAAACCAAATATCAAAAGATTCTGCCTGCTGGATCTGGAGAAGAAGATTTTTTAATAAATTTGCTTGAAATGCACTAAGTTCAAATTTGGGCTCCTATACTGAGCCCAAATATAAACCCAGGGGGCCGATTTGAACAAACTTGAATCAGATCCACCCCACAATGTTGCTTACCAAATATGAAAAGATTCCGCCTGCTGGATCTGGAGAAGAATATTTTTTAAGAAATTTGCATGAAATGCACTAAGTTCAAATTTGAGCTTCTATAGTGAGCCCAAATATGAAGCTAGGAAGCCGATTTGAACAAACTTGAATCAGATCCACCCCACAATGTTGCATACCAAATATCAAAAGATTCTGCCTGCTGGATCTGGAGAAGAAGATTTTTTAAGAAATTTGCCTAAATGCACTAAGTTTGAAATCGGGCTCCTATACTGAGCCCAAATATGAACCCAGGGGGCCGATTTGAACAAACTTGAATCAGATCCACCCTACAATGTTGCATACCAAATATCAAAAGATTCTGCCTGCTGGATCTGGAGAAGAAGATTTTTTAAGAAATTTGCCTGAAATGCACTAAGTTTGAAATCGGGCTCCTATACTGAGCCCAAATATTAACCCAGGGAGCCGATTTGAACAAACTTGAATCAGATCCACCCCACAATGTTGCTTACCAAATATGAAAAGATTCTGCCTGCTGGATCTGGAGAAGAAGATTTTTTAAGAAATTTGCCTGAAATGCACTAAGTTCGAATTCGGGCTTCTATAGTAAGCCCAAATATGAATCCAGGGGGCCGATTTGAACAAACTTTAATCAGATCTACCCCGCAACGTTGCATACCAAATATCAAAAGATTCTGCCTGCTGGATCTGGAGAAGATTTTTGAAGAAATTTGCCTGAAATGCACTAAGTTCGAATTCGAGCTCCTATAGTGAGCCCAAATATGAATCTAGGGAGCCGATTTGAACAAACTTGAATCAGATCCACCCTACAATGTTGCATGCCAAATATCAAAAGATTCTGCCTGCTGGATCTGGAGAAGAAGATTTTCAATGAAATTTGCCTGAAATGCAGTAAGTTCAAATTTGGGCTCCTATACTGAGCCCAAATGTAAACCCAGGGGGCCGATTTGAACAAACTTGAATCAGATCCACCCCACAATGTTGCATACCAAATATCAAAAGATTCTGCCTGCTGGATCTGGAGAAGAAGATTTTTTAAGAAATTTGCCTGAAATGCAGTAAGTTCAAATTTGGGCTCCTATACTGAGCCCAAATGTAAACCCAGGGGGCCGATTTGAACAAACTTGAATCAGATCCACCCCACAATGTTGCATACCAAATATCAAAAGATTCTGCCTGCTGGATCTGGAGAAGAAGATTTTTTAAGAAATTTGCCTGAAATGCACTAAGTTCGAAATCGAGCTCCTATACTGAGCCCAAATATGAACCCAGGGGGCCGATTTGAACAAACATGAATCAGATCCACCCTACAATGTTGCATACCAAATATCAAAAGATTCTGCATGCTGGATGTGGAGAAGAAGATTTTTTAATGTTTTTCCGTTGCCAACATTGTTAAAAAGTGCTGACTCAGCACTTTTTCAAAGACCGGAAACTGTACCCTATGATAAAACCGATGGCAATTTTTTTTTACCAATCCTTTCTGTTGGTCCTAAGGAAGCTGCACACCAAATAAATATTCTCAATGCCGTGCAGTTTTGGGGATATGGGCATTTTAAATTTTTTCTATTTTTAGCTCCTGTGGTTCTCGCGGGGCTGCGGGAAATTTTTTTTTTGCATAAATCAAGTACTCATGACCCAATAAGCCCTCACATAAAATTTGGTTCAAATCAGCCTCTCGGTTTGGAAAATAGAAATTTTGGGCGGGGCAAAAAATTTTGCCCCTCCCATAACGACGCCAAGTATAGCCCCAGAAACTTCTCTTGAACAAATCTGAGTCTACACCTCAAAAGGAAGCTGCACACCATATATCAAGTCTCTGCTATTGCTGGTTCATGAGAAGAAGATTTACAAAGATTTTGGTTCCCCTTGGGGGCGTGGCACCACCCAGGAGGAGGGGCAACTTCATTTGAACAAATCTGAATTGGCATTAGGTAATAAACATTTAGCCAACATTTGAATAAAATTGGGCTAGTGGTTTAGGAGGAGAAGTCGATAATGTAAAGTTAACGCCGGACGGACGACGACGGACAGAAAGTGATTAGTAAAGCTCCCCTTGAGCTTCGCTCAGGTGCGCTAAAAATACCCTGTATAGGTTACCTATGGAACAAACTTGCTCCAAAACAGGCAAACATTGTCACACTGGCTCACATCAATTGCATGAGCTAGAGAAATGCATGCCAGTTACGTGCCAAAATACTTGTTCACTTGCATGATCATTATACTTTATCAGTAGCTGAAAACGGTCATTCTCAACCCTTCATCAAATGCAGGTAGCAGACGATACTTGCACAAGAAATTCTAAAGATTTTCAATGTTTGTCTCAAAAACATAGCTTGTTCCAATGAGGGCTCATAAGCTATGTTTTGAGACAAAAATTGAAAATATAATAAAATTTGAATGACATGTTTGTATATGGCGCTGCCCGGTTTTGTCCATTATGCTGAGTAAACTTTTAATTATATAAATGGTCAACGGTACAGCAATTATTCAGCTACCTATTGGGGCAAGTGATTAATCGGTTAGCCAAGGTTAACCCATGCGATTAATCAATGACGAAAACCCTTTAATCGTTTCAGCTCTAAAATTAATTTAATTTTATTAAATTTTATCTGATGAAAAAATGCTTATAATTTTGGGGGAATGGTAAATATGGATCTTCTTAAGCATTTGCAAGAACATCAGTGGAATGAAATCACCGTTCTCGCAATTTGCAAAACCCTGGTGAGCCAAAATATAGGCTTGGCTTGAAGAAACTTAGATCTCACCCGCCTAATGATGGTGCATAGCAAATATCAAAAGATTCTGATTGGTGGGTCTGAAGAAAAAGATTTTTAAAGAATATTCCTCATACTGCACTAATTTCAACATTTGGACTCCCATAGAGGCCAAATATGGACCCATGGATTTGATTTCAATAAACGTGTAAAAAAATCTTGCAAAGATGGTATATGTGAAATCTGAAAGGTTTTGGGGGAGTGAATTGGGTGAAGAAGAGTCTTAAATGCTTTCTTCATTACCCACAGTGTTACAGAACGCTGACTAAGCATTTTTTCAAAGTCACGAATAAGTACCCCATGACTGACCTGACAGAAATTTGCTTAGACCATTCCATTCTGTTGGTCCCAAGGAAGCTTCACACCAAATAAGAATTCTCAGTGCCATGTAGTTTTGGAGATATGTGCGTTTTGAATTTTGTTCTATTTTTAGCTCCTGCGGTTCCCATGGGGGGATGGGAAAATATTTGGGGGCATAAATTAATGACTTATGATGAAATAAAACCAAATATTAAATTTGGTTCAAATCAGCCTCTTGGTTCAAAAAACAGAAATTTTGGGCGGGGCAAAAATACATGCCCTCCAATAATGAAGGCAAATAAAGACCCACAAACTTCTCTTGAACAAAACTGAGTCTACACCTCAAAAGGAAGCAGCACACCACATATCGAATCTCTGCTACTCCTGGTTCACAAGATTTTTTTAAGATTTAGGCAAAATTTTGGGGCATGGCCCTACTGGGGGCAGGGCAACTTGATTTAAGCAAAATCAAAATGCAATGTCATAACAAACAAGCATCTCACATTTCACTTAAATGATTAATCAGTTCAGCAGTTTTGGAGGAGAAGACGCAAACACCATGTTCACGGACGACAGACGGCAAGTGATCACTACACCTCACCCTGACTGAACGTCAGGTGAGCTAAAAACTCAGTGGACCATGAGTGCTGCAGTTGGGAGAGATGCTTGGTTCAAGGAGAGAAGAAACTTGTAGCTGCTGGCTTTCGAAAGTATTGTTAAAACCCAATAAACAAATAAATAAACAAGAGGCCCCACAGGGCCTGAAGCGCTCACCATGAACAGAACACGATATAAACAGAGAACAGAACACGATATAAGAGTCCAAGAATGAATCTACATTAAGCAATCCATCTCCATAGGATACACTGCAAATCTTTGAGCCCCTCAGGAGTGACAAAAACAGTCCAAGCATCATGCCTTTTCTTTAGTTGATTATGATGTAAAATGTGAAGCTCCCCTCTCAAGCACCTTGATACAACCTATGTAGATTACTCTTCACCTCTTGAGGGTACAGAATAAAAAATGTCTAATTCTTCAGCTACTTGGCCAATTCCGGCTCCCATAGGGAGCTCAAATATCAACCCAGGCACTCGATTTGAACAAAGTTGAATCTGATCTCCTTAGAGATGCTGTATACCAAATATGAAAGCATTCTAACTGGTGGATCTGAAGAACAAAATTTTAAAGAAATTTCCTCATATTGCACAAAGTTAAAATTTGGGCTACCATAGTGAGCCCAAACTTTAACCTACAGACCCGATTTGAACAAACATTAATCTCACCCCCACCCCCACCCCTCCCCCCTTAGAGATGTTGTATACCAAATACGAAAGCATTCTGACTGGTGGATCTGAAGAAGAAGATTTTTTAAAAAAACTTCCCCATACAGCCCTAAGTTAAATTTAGGCTACCAAAGGAAGCCCAAATATTAACATAGGGACTTGGTTTGAACAATCTTGAATCTAACCATCATAAGAATGAGGGTACCAAACATTAAAAAGTTAAAAAATTTATAGTAATTTATATATTTTTTATACTTACCAATGACCCAGACTTAGCTGGTGCTAACTCTAACAAAACCAGGGCCAAACACAAATTTTGCCCCCCAATCCCCAAAATTTGCATCCAAAACAAAAAGAAATCATGTCCTAAAGGACCTCCATACTACGCCTCTACTGCGCATGCGCAGTGACGCAGACGTCCCGAAATTGGCGCCAATTATCATTCTTACTGGCAGTGCCTGGTCAGCGCTATGTACTCAGCGGGGAGGCAAGAGTTCCCAACTCCAGGGAGGGCCATCCCCGTCTGGGTCATTGGTAAGTATTAAAAATATATAAATTACTATAAACTTTTTAACATTTTTATACTGTACCAATGACCCAGACTTAGCTGAATAGTAAACAGGCTGGAGGGCCTAGGACATAGAGGAAAATCCAATAAGCTCAACTATATAGTAAAGAGGTAACCCCTTAAGGAGAAAAGGAGTATTAGGCTTTACATGTATCTTTCTTATTTAATATTAAATTAGAAAGATACACTACCCTTAATAATTGAGCACAATAACATTCATGTTCTCTATTAACATCCAGTATAACCCTTATACTAATTATTTTTAAAGCAAGCCAATAAATAAAGTAGTCCAGAGAATTGAGACTCTTTATAGTCATTTAAAAGTGTCCGAGTATTGTATATTAAAGCCCGTTTGACACTTGACATATACAAATGCTTCACACCGAGCTACACTTTAAAAATAAGACATGAATATTACACTTTGAAACCATCCCGGAAGCGACTCAGAAATACTGACTTGGAGGAGGCATTCCCTTGCTTTTCACTATAAAGCAGGTGACCTAAGGGAACACCCCCCCCCCCCTTCCCCTTGCCCTGGGTCAAATAGCCCAGAGCGAAGAGGGCAGCCGGACGGAGTCACTGCCGGAACAGAAAGCCTGCATAACTATAGTTGCAACTGTTTAGTGGACGACATTCTGAGCAACAGATAACGGACCTAAACAATGCAGGTCTCCAGAAATGGACTCAATATTTCTGAGATAAAAATTCGTAAATGTGGATGGCTGAGACCAATAAGCAGCCTTCATTAAATCTGTAATAGCAACACTATTAGCATAAGCCCAGGAAGTAGAAAGAGCTCTTACTTCATGAGCAGAAATCTTAAGCACAGACTGTTGAGAAGAAGATAAATCTTCATAAGCAGTACGGATAGTTAACTGAATCCATCTAGCAATAGAATGGACTGAAATATCCTTTCTATTAGGCATCAAAGACAGAAAGAAACGTTTCCGTCCCTTTCTGATAAACTGAGATCTCTGTTTATAGATACGTAATACTCTAACAGGACAGAGTAAAGGCCTACGCCCGTCTGAAGACGGAAGAGCCTTAATAACAATAGGTTCCGGATATTTATTAGGAGCCTGATTCTTAGCTAAAAAACCCACATTAGTAGTGAAGGTGATAGTGTTCCCAACACTACGATAATGAGAATCATCCACCGATAGTGCATGAAGCTCACTGACTCTTCTAGCAGAAGAGAAAGCTGAGAGAAAAGCTGTCTTATAAGATAAGAATTTGAAATCTACTGTCCCAAGAGGTTCAAATGGCTTTTCCTTCAATTTAAGAAGAACCCAAGCTAAATTCCACTTAGGAATTAATCTAAGAGTTCTGGGTCTATTTATCGAAAAGTTTCTAACCAACTTCGATAAAGAGACATTAGATCCAATTTGTAAACTATCATGATGTGCATAGGTATCAGATAACATAGATCTATAACCCTTTATAGTAACAGGCTGCAGTTTGATTTCGTCAAACAAGTATACTAGAAAGTTTGCAATGTCTGGTATAGAGGGATCGAATATATCTACAGAATGATCCCTACACCAACGACGAAAAACCTTCCACTTAGCCGCATAGTTTAGCGAAGAGGAGGTCCTCCTACAGTTAGAAATCGCGTCCACTGCTCGTCCTGTAAAGTGCTTGCCATGCAAGAAGGACCGCACAATGGAAAAACGTGAAGGTTGAGACCTTGCGGGTTGTGATGGAGTTGGCGCGATTTCCCCTGCGAAAGAAGATCCTCCCGTGGAGGAAGCTTCCGCGGTAGGTCCCACAACAGACACCTGAGTAGATTTATCCACGGTCTCTGTGGCGACAGAGATGCTACCAACAGAATCTTGCATTGAGATTGTTTTATCTTTAGCAATACTTGTTGAATTAATGGCGCTGGAGGATACGCATATCCTATCATTCCGTCCCAAGGGATCGACAGAGCGTCTACTGCAAATGCTCTTGGATCCGGACACGGAGACACATACGTCTGCAACTGATTGTTGAGATGTGTCGCAAATAAGTCTATCATTGGCCGTTCCCATTGGTAGCAAATCTGATTGAATACTTGTTTGTTGAGAGTCCACTCCGACGGCAACAAGCGACCCTTTCGTGAAAGGGAGTCTGCTAGCACATTCAGACGACCCGGTATGTGACGGACCGAAAGAAGAACGTGATGTTCTAACGCAAACAGAAGGATTCTTTCCGTTAGATTGAACAACGGAACTGAATGAGTGCCTCCCTGATTCCGTATATACGCCACTACTGTCGTATTGTCGGATAGGATTTGGACATGAGCATCGTGAATAATGTCCATCCAGTGACGTAACGCAAGCCAAATTGACATCATTTCCTTGATGTTTATGTGCTTGCACAGGAATTGCGGATCCCAAAGACCCTGGCATCTCGAATCCGTTGGAATTAATGATGCACCCCAACCTGTTTGACTGGCATCCGTCATAACGGTAAAACTCGGATCCGGCAACTGCAGCGGAACTCCTTGAGTTAACCACTGAATGTTTGCCCAAGTCTGAATCTCTTGTTTCACTTGATCTGACAAGAGAACGTCTACATCGAGCGAATGAATTTTCACAATCCAATTCTGAGTCAGGAAAATTTGAAGAGGACGTGTGCGTAACCGCCCCATCGGAATGAGATCCGCGGCGGCTCCGCACAGACCTATCAGTCTCATAAATTCTCTCGCCGTGACTTTGTCTGCGTGCAATAGCGAGCGTAACAACTGACTAATTTCACTCTGGTTAACGGCAGACGAACGAGATTGTTGTGCGTCTCGAAGCTCATTCCCAGATGAGTGAATGACTTGGACGGCACCAGATCCAACTTCTCCTCGTTTACTATAAAACCGAGACGTCGGAGCAATAGAAGAAGATTCTGAACATCGTTCTGAAGCGTTCACTCGTTGCCGTACCTCTGAAGAATGTCGTCCAGGTAGGCCGACGTTACCGCAGACGAATGAGCTCGGAAGTAGATCATTACCGAGTTCATTACCCGAGTGAAAGCCCAGGGTTCTAGATTCAATCCGAAGCACATCGCCCGGAATTGATACACCACTCCTAGGACTGCGAAGCGTAGATAATTTCGGAATGTCGGATGTACCATGACGTGAAAGTACGCATCTTTGAGATCTATGCTCGTTGCATAATCGTTCACCCGAATACTCGCTCTGACCGATCGAATCGTCTCCATATAAAACTTCGGAGCGACGATCAGCTTGTTTATCCAGCTCAAATCTATGACTGGACGGAACGAGCCGTCTGGTTTCGGAACCAGAAACAGATGGCTGTAGAATCCCGGAGATTCCTGGTTTTCTACGACCTCTACCGCGTTCTTCATCAAAAGAGACGGCACCTCTGATAACAGAGCGTCTCTTTTCTGCGGATTTGATGGAAGATGAGTCCACTTTGGACTTCGAGTTAATGGAGGCTTTCATTTGAAGGATATCTTTAGACCTTCCGAAGTCACTCCTCTCACCCAAGGGTCGTCCGTAATCGACGCCCATTCTTGTGAAAAGCTCGACAACCTTCCGCCAACCGGAGCGATAGAGGTTTAAGCCATCACCTCCTGGACCTGCGAGGCCTGCAGTAGGAGAAACCACGTCTTCCACGACCCGCACCTCGCTCCGTCGACCTCGGGGCGTCCGACCGATTGTCCTGGCCTGAAGGACGTCCCGAACGAGAGTCGCTATCCTGACGGTCTCTCGAATAAGACCAAGAGGACGCACCGAACCTCTATAGGAACCTCTCTTGGGCGCATTAGACCCAGAAGTGCCTGTCTTATTCGTGTCTGCTGTATCCAACTTCTTAGGAGCAGATTTGAACAACAGAGAATCCTTAGCTTTCTTTGTAATTTTATCATAAATAGCGGAAAGCTTGCCGTCAAAGAGAAGTTCTCCTGAGACCGAAGCGACTCTAAGAGAGTTCTTCACCTTAGAATCCACTAGTGTGGATGTAGCTAGGGCTGCGTCACGTCTAACCAACTCCAGATTTGCCACTGAAAGGGCGGAGTTACACGTGGAATAAGCTACTGCCCTTGAAAGAAGTCTTAAAGAGGATTGTATATCCTGAAACTCTTTCCCCTGAAGGCGCAGTGATAACGCCTTAGTAAGGTGATCTGCGTAAGATAAGGCATCTAAATTGGCTCTGTTAGACGCAATAGCTGTTTCCAACACCGCGGTTGGAATAGAAGCTGACGACGGTAATGATAGCTCTAAGTCTTCCGCCTCGTCGTCCATACGCAGAGGAACTCTCGGTATACCCTGTCCTGCCGTATCGAATTTATTCCTTGCATTAATGAAAGGCAGGTTGAGAGTATTAGCGGACAAGAAACCTGCTTTCTCGGTCCTGGAAGCAAGTTTAAATATAGCGTCGTTCAATAATTCAAATGTTCTTGCAACATTATTGGACTGCGACAGAAACTCGGGAGCGATGTCCCTGAACCGCTCAAAAAATTCAGAGTCCAATGACGCTATAATTCTCTTGTCCGGAAGCGCAGCAGTCTGGCCCGACGGAACAACTTGAGGGAGAAAGTGCCGGATGAAGTCCACGGCAGCTTTATGTTGTTCCGAAAGGGATAGCTCCAAGTCATCCGTATCCCTTTCACCATCCGGTCGGACCTCATGATGTTCCCGGTCGTCCGCCCCCGATGCTTCGGCGGAGCGTACCGACCCAGCGGCGTCGGATAATTCTCGATCCGACACCGTTTCTGTCGGCTGCTGGGATGCTGCGATAAGCTGTGCTATCTGCACAAGAATGTCCGGCGTCGAGACCTGCGGAGGCGCAGTCTTTCGCTGCTTCGCCGAGGGCAGCTCCGCATCAGATGGCTCCCGCATACTTTTCCTATGCGAACGTCCGGAGTCCATCGGTCTCGAATCCCTGGCTGCCGGATGGTGTGACCTGGTCGCCGAAGAATCCTTGATCGGCGAAGCTGGTAATATATCGGCGGTCACGCAGCCAAGGTGCGGTCGTGTGCGCTGACGAGAAGAGGAAGCCTTAACAGTCTCTGCGGACTGCTTATACAATGGAGCGTCCCGAGCGACGGACGTATGCTCCGCTAAAGACACATTTTGTACCACAACATCTGGTCCCAGATGTTGTTGTACGAGAGAGGGGCCTCTCTCGCTCGCGGCCCGGCTGGACCTGGACGAGCTAGGAACCGGACTCAAAGGCTTCCTCCGTTCTCGCTTACTATCCGCCGTCACTGGGTGTGCATCTATTATGTTTATAGTGCTCGCATCACCCAAAATTTCCTCTTGGACCGCATCGGACGAACCCGGCTGCCGAACCATTCGGTGAATGGACGCTACACCGGGCGAGCTAGCGGACGACATTTGTCTAATCTCCATGAGCACTTTTGCCGCTAGCTCTGAATTCATTTGTGACGACGGACGCACACTTGAAGAAGATAACATGGAAACATCACCCTGTTCTGGTTCCTCTGAAATAGAAACTGAGAGAGTAGAGTGACCTTGCGGAGAAAGAGCCGGCATCGCTCTTTCTCCAGAAACAACATATCGTGACACACGTTTCCAATGTTTCTCATCCCAATGTTCACATATAGGACAGGGATTAATGCGAGAACACTGACTACAATAAATACAATGATCATGAAAGTCAGAGGAAGATTTCTTCCTATTACAATTTGAACAACGTCCCTTCATTGTGAAAGAACAACAATAAGTCCTAGTTACTCGCAAAAACCCCTGATACAAAGATACATAATAACATGATCCATTAATAAATGAAAAAACAATTGCAAAACAAAATAATTTTGAAAAAATATTTTTTCAGCGAAGCCCAAGTTGCTGAAAAGTAACGTTGAGCCCCGATGGATCCGATGGCAAAGTGTGGTCAAAAATTTTAAATTTATATTAAATAATTAATGAGACACTTTCGGATAATATAAATGTATCTTATAGTGAGATAAACTACAGCCAAGGCAAACAGCCCCCCTCAAAAAAGGCTGTTGCCAATGAAAACAAAGTGTAAAAACACCAGAAAACATGACTCCAGGCACTGAAAAAACTGGCCCGGAATCAGTCATCAATAACACTCTATCTGATGCAAAACAGAGACTCCCAGGGGAGAATCTGTAGAACATCAGATGGAAGATGCAGAACACAAACGTTATACACCCATGGGTGAAAACGTAACTATGGGGAAAATAACAGAAAACATTCTGTAACCAAGCAACTCTCCCAGGAAATTTTAGAAATGAAATTTCTCAAAAATATGCCAAAAGCATGGGAGAATTGCAAGGGGGGACTTTAGAAGGCTAGGGGAGAGGAAACACTGAATAAGCAGTGCAACAATTAGCAAGAATGACAACAAGAGGCCCATGCCTCGAAAATAGGCAACTTAACATAATTTCATCAAAAAATTTTAAGTACAGCCCTGATTATTTTTTGTCACTTCTTTTTCCTCTCCTCCTTCTATCCTCCTTAGAATCACATTTTCTCCAAAAATTACGTGTCTGGCATCCTTTAAACTGAGATTTACAAGCACAAAGATCAGTGAGATGTTGACTGATGAAGGGCCAAACAGAGAATGATAATTGGCGCCATTTTCGGGACGTCTGCGTCACTGCGCATGCGCAGTAGAGGCGTAGTATGGAGGTCCTTTAGGACATGATTTCTTTTTGTTTTGGATGCAAATTTTGGGGATTGGGGGGCAAAATTTGTGTTTGGCCCTGGTTTTGTTAGAGTTAGCACCAGCTAAGTCTGGGTCATTGGTACAGTATAAAAATATTATGACTCGTAGTTCTGAAGAAGATTTTTAAAGAAAATTCCCCATAAAATTTGGGCTCCTGCATTGAGTCCAAATATGAACGAATGGGCTTCATTTTAACAAACTTGTATCTGCCCCCTCTATGGATGCTGTATACCAAATATCAAAAGATTCTGAACATTGGTTCTTGAGAAAAGACTTTCTAAAATGTTTGCAAAAATGCTGCACCAACATTATTCTGATGCCCTCTGCAGAACTCTCTAACAACAACAGAGGGCATTTTTTTTACCATTCAATTCTACTGGTTCTAAGGATGCTTCATACCACATAACAGTTCTCTGTTCCAAGTGGTTTGGGAAACATGGGAGTTTGAAAACATTTCTATTTTTTGCTCCCGGGGTTCCCATGGGGATGCAGGGGGTTTTTTGCATGAGGTAAGTACTTATGACCCCATATTACCACGATACTGAATTTCATTCAAATCGGACCATCAGTTTGGAAAATAGAAATTTATTACAAAGCCAAATATTGCTTCACAAAGTTCGTTTGAACACACGTGATTCTACACCTCAAAAGGTAGTTCCATAACGAATATAAAGTCACTGTACCCACTGGTTCATAAGATTTTAAAAATATTTTGGGAGCATTTTACCCCACCCCCTCCCTATGGGGCTGGGCATGTTGAGTTAAACAAAAATGTAATACCCATTTGGTACCATTACTCACACAAACTTTAACTTGAATTGACCAAAACATGGTGTTGATGGATGACAGATGGATGGACAATGGATGGAGAGTGATTAGATAAGCCCTGCTTGACTTTGTAGAAGTGAGCTAAAAAAAAAAAAAATTAAACGGTTCATGTCCGATATTTTACCCATGTTATTAAAATTGATAAATTTGTCCCTGCAGTGCAACAAGGTTTATGCTATACATGTAGCATTGCAAAGCCTTCTTGCACTCAAGTGATGGAATACACCTCCATCTAAGCTATTCTGTAGATTATGAGACCTAAAACAAACCAAGAACATGAACTTATACATGAATATTATTACAATGAATACACTGTCTTACACAAATGAATACCACACAATCCAGTGTAGACTGATTTCAAAAAGTCCTCTGTAGTGGAAGGGCAATTTTAACAAACATACAGGCCAAAATAAGCTTCATACACAGTGTAAAAATTCCACAAAATTAATAAACATTCATATATGTTTAATAGGAATTAGGAGTATTGTAATTAAAAGTCAATTGTGTGGTTGTTTATAAACTTACTTTGTTATCAGGTGTTAAAAAATATGAATATTTGTAAACACACCCACCCATTTAGATTAGTCCCTGCTCATAGCAGTGACACAAACATACAGTACAGTTGCTGGTCATAATCCTTGCATGGGCAGTGCATGATGTCCATGCATGTTTTTTCCAGGTAATAGAACATCATCATCAATAAAATTTTAATTAATGAAGCACCGAATTGTATCCTGTGGTTCATTAATTAAATTTTTGATGATTATTGCTGTGAACAATGTTTGAAAACTAATATCATTGCATCTGCAGAAATATTGGCCACCCATAGAAAGTGACCAGTACACAGCAGCACAGAGTCAAGGTAATTGTGTTTTACTGTCTTGGATTTCAAATTTTTGTTTTTTTTTTGTTTTTTGTTTTTTTTTGTTTTTTTTGTTTTTTTTTGGGGGGGGGGGTGCACCAGACCCCTCCACTGATGAGAGGGTCACACACCCTCTTGTCCTCACCCCTATCTCACTGCTATGTGGCTCAGGTGATTCTGTGCATCATATTCTTTATGACTCCCACTAGATACATGTATTACTCTTGCCCCTACATGTACATGTAACTTAGATATCCTGGCTTAGCACCAGTATAATGGTAAACTAACATCAAATTGTGTGCTTCTGTACAGTAGCTAACATATTGGAATAGTATAATGAGCTTTGTCAGAAACTTGATCAAGTATTGATGACAAACAACAATTTTCATTACCAGTACCTGGTGCCAGTAATAAAATAAGATTTGCAAATATCACCCTGCATTTTTTTCATCTATTAACTAACATAAAATTGTGCGATTCATGAAAATTATTTCGTAACTACCTGTTAAAAATTACCGTTTCTTGTTTTGCTCTTTTAGAAAAAGAAATCACTCCTTTTCTGGCGGGCATACTAAACACCGAGGGATACCAAGGTGAAGGAAAACAGGAGAGAAACGGGCATGAGGTGGTGTGTTCTTTTTATTATTTATTTATTGGTGTTTAAGGTCACATTTATCTGCACAACAGCTTATTGTGACCATGGCAGTTTTATGGATGGAGGAAACTAGAGTACCCCAGGAGAACCACTGAGCAATGGCCAGCAACTGTGAGCTCCCCAACATACTACACAAGCAGGGTTAGCCTTGTTCGAAGACAGGTGCACCAAGAACATGCAGTATGCCTTAGTACACAGCATACCTTGCCCCCACATGGGTAGTGGGGGTGAAGTGTCTTGCCCAAGGACACAAAGCTGTTGCCGCAGGTGGGATTCGAACCGAGGATCTCTCGGCTTGCAGTCTGCACCTCTACCTAAAGAGCTAATGCACCCCTGATGGTGTATTCTGATTATGTAAATAGATTTAAGCAGTACTAGTATGTGATTGGTTTTAATGCCATATTTGAGAATTATGGGTGCTGAAGTAATAAGAGTGCGCTGAAAAATCTTCCCTTTGGTATTTAGTTGGTAGCTTGATAATGGTAAAGTGACTTCACCTCAGTAAGCAACAGTGTGAAAGCTGGCTGCCATCTTTAATATCGGGCTGCCACACCCAAAAAACACTCGTTCTCATCCCAAGGTGATAACAAAGGTACCCAAGAAGTTTCGGTTCATAAATACAGCCTCCAGACTTAGCGTATTGACATGTGCACTTACAGTGTATAAGTAGCACTGATAAATTAAAGGTCATCTAATTTGCATAATTTCTGCAAGAGAAAAAAACCTGTATTATACAGTATTTTTTGTGATGTACAGTTAAAACTAGAAGTCCTGTCACGAACTGTGCGCTTATCTAGGCTTAATTGCGCGTATGAATTGCGCGCAATTGTCATATCGAATGGCATACAAAGCACGGCAGGTTCTCCTGGTTACTTATAGCAAACACGGGCAATGTTTCTGTCAATGGACCTCCGGGTTACCCAGAGGTCCATTGGCTGAAACATTGCTTGTGCACAGGCCATATGTCCAGAATATGATAGCCTTACTATGGTCATAACGCGTAGATTAACGCGCAAATCGACGTGCTATTTGTGCGCATTTCATGTTAGGACTTCTAGTTTTAACTGTATCCCTGTTAATAGAATATAATTTCCCAACACAAAACCATTTACCTCCAGTACACATTTGACCTGGTAATTGAATATAGGTTATAGAGTAATCTCCTGTTAATTGAATAAAAAATCTTGTAACATGTTGAGAAATTGCCCTGACTCTTCCCAGTTTTCCTTTGGTTATAGACCAATTTGGCCTCAGTACATTCATTACAGGCATTTAATCTATTATATCTTGTTTGACAGAGCTCATGGAGCTCTCTCAAACAAAATATAATAGAATAAATGCTAAGTTTATCTCTGGAATACAGGAAAGTGACACAATCCCTGTTAACTGAATACTCCTGCTGATTGAATAATGTTATTGGCAAAGTGGCTCTTCGATTAACAGGGTTCCACTGTACAGCAAAAACAAATATCACAAACTAATAATGAAACTATGTACTTGTGAAATTTTCATGTGGTCATTCTACAAAATGTTTTAGTTGGTACTATACAGTTTTGAAGGTTAAAGGACTCAGAACTTAGAGGTGAAGGCTGCAAGCCAAACGGTCCTCTATCAAATACCACCTGTGGCAACCACTTTGTTTCCTTGGGCAATACACTTCATTCCCATTGCCCACGTAGTGCCATTGCGTACCAAGGCATACTGCATGTTAATCGTACACTTGTCTTCAACCAATGCTAACCCAGCGTGTGTGCTGTTTGTATGTTAGATGTTTGTAATTGCTCTGTGGTTCTCTCTGGCTTTTCCCACCTGTAAAACTGTCCGACATGAAGTGACCCTGGCTATCGAAGTGCCATTAAACCCCAATAAATAAATCATGTGTCCCTATTCTGGAGAACAGTTTGGGGCAAATTGCCAAAGGATGGTTTGGGTTAGATTAGTATCCAGTTTGGGTCAAATTGTTGGAGGACAGTTTGGATGCAATTCTCACGAACTCCAGTCACTTTGGCCCCAAGTCATTTTAGCCCCAGTCATTACAGCCTCAGGTCAATTCAGCCCCAATATACCAGGTCATTTCGGCCTCTTTAAATATTTTCAAATATTGTTTGAATTTTAACATTTTTCTATTTAATTTTTTTTTAACATATATATCTCTCAATTAGATATTCAGGTATACATGATATATGTCTAGTAGATTTTCTTTCATGATGAATAAATAAAAGAAAAGTTTCACCATGTCGAAGATGCACATGGACTATGTGGGATTTGAAATCACTTGTGACCTGAATAATTTTATTTGCTTATGAATCTATGAGAGCCGGAAGCGAGGGTAAGTAATGTGATTTGGTTTGAGTGTACGCCTTGGAAGTGGGGCACTGGGATCAGACCCCCGGGGACATTGAACTGGAAGGGGACTAGGAATTGCGCTTAACTACAAGGATTCTGCTCTGTGTTGTAGAAAATGTGGACATATTTATGGTAGTATCAAAATCGCAGTTTGGTGGTTGTTTCAGAAAAAAAGAAAAGAAAAAGAAACCCTGTGAACCTCAAACTGGAAGGTGACTAGGAATTGTGCATAACAATATGAATAAATGACTGCATATTCCGGTACTTTGCAAAATTTCAAAGTAAAATAATTTCTCTTACTTATACAGATAGCATCTTAAATGTATGTAAAATTGAACACATGGATAATTTTTAATGCCATGTATAACTGTTCTGTACACTGTGTAAATACAAATAACTGAACATTACTTAATAAAGGTAATTACCCATTATTTCTAAACATGAACTATGCACTGATCTTTATATATCTCTACACTTAAAATGGTGCCGAAATGACCAAGGGACCAAAGTGACTAGGACAGAGATGACTTTGAGGTCGAATTGACCAGAGGACGAAATGACTTGGAGCCGAAGTGATTGGATATCATTCTAACAGATGAGAGACGTTAATTAGGCCCTATTACAGAACACATTGAATGTGAATTTACTGCAGAGATAATTGCTCGCGATATATTATATTAATATTTTTTCAATAAATATCGAACAATCTATTAATATTTTTTTTAAGAATTATTTTCAGTAGTTAAAGCGAATATCGTAGCGTATCTAAAATATCCTAACAGATGTGTACTGCTTTTTTTTTGGATGATTCTTCCCTGGGCCTAGTTTTCCCCAGGCTGAAGGTTCCCCCAGTTCCCCAAAAAAGATGACATGCCATTTTCAATGGCAGTAAATATCCAAAAGGGTTATTATTTTCCATTTTTTAGTTTTTGAAACTACGAAGCACTGTTCAGAAATACAGATGCACCAAAAAGTAACACATTATTACTTTGTTTTGGTTTCTAACGGGACTGAAAGCAACCTATCAGTATCACTTTTTCGAATTACACCAATTTCGTCTGCTAACCAAATCGTCCGCTGCAATTTTACCCAAGTCGTCCTCTACAATTATACCCAACATGTCCGAAACTCGTTCGCTGGGGGAAAGTATTCAAGTATTGTATTTTGAATCATTTTTTATTTATATAATAATTTTATTGTATATTACCTATTGTAATATATCTTAATGTACCTCCATTGTAATATATCTTAATGTACCTCCTTGCATTAAATTTCATATATGTGTATGAAATTCTGAAAACAGAAATGTCAGAACAAAATAAACTATCCAGCCATCTAATAAATTTTAATTACTGTTTATTCAATGGATTACCAATAAAAATTATATTATTACAGTAAAAGTTCTTAAAGTATATGTACGTTATATTAAGTTCCACAACATAATCTTATAATTTTGCAATTTTTCATTGAAGAGCTCCACCGGCACCTTACAATGAATAATTACAAAATTGTTAGCATAAGTATTATAAGAATTAATTATATTAAGAAATGCAACAAAATTTGTTATATTAAGTTCTGCAACATAATCTTATAATTTTGCAAGTATTCATTGAGGCGCACCATCACTTTACAATGAATAATAGCAAAATTATTAGCAAATGTATTATAAGAATTAATTATATTAAGAAACGCATCAAAATTTATGGTTTATTAAATTCTGCAACATAATCTTATAATTTTGCAATTATTCTTCGAAGAGCATCACCGGCACTTTACAATGAATAATCACAAATTAGCAAATGTATTATAGGAATTAATAATATTAAGAAACGTATCAAAACGTGTTATAATTATATTAAGAAATGCATCAAAACTTGTTATATTAAGTTCCGTAACATAATCTTATAATTTTGCAATTATTCCAGGGGGGGGGGGGGGGGGGGGGGGCAAAACTTTGCAAGACGTGATGTGGGGGTGGGTGAGTCTCTTGAGTGCACCAAAAATGTGCATTTCCAACTTGTGCAATTTTTTAAAAACATATCAATATATCAGCCAATATATGACATCATTTGTGTTTCAAACCTTAAAGATGATGTTGTACATCACACTCTTAACATAAATACAACATCAGGAGGCTTTATATGTGAGAATATTGGGCTAAATCTGGGGAAATGTCAGTTGTCACACGAAAGGAGGGGGTGGGTGTCTTGTTCGAAATGTAGAAAATGTGCAGACAATATTTTCCTTGACAAGCGGACGACTCGGCTTGAGGACGAAACGTCCGTATACCCTTTTTTCGAGCAAACTTTTCCTTACTTTACAACACCTTAACAATAACATTCGGATAATTCAACAACTGAGTTTCTGTTCATCTTGATATTTCAAGAGGTACGTGTCAATGCATATCTGTATACAATCGCACTAATATAACAACAATTATCAGTTATATTATCGGTTATATGTACGTTTTTTTCGATTGAGGTTATCACTGTCAGACAAGCTGCAACGAAATCAGGACTCAGAGTTCGATCTGAAATGACGAGATCATCAGCTGAGCATATTGACAAACCTCCAGAAGGACAGAACTCGAGTAATAATAGTAACACTTTGGCCGGCCGCTGATTTGTCGCGGTTCTCGGTTGAGAAGGCCTGGTTACCCCTGAAGTGTAGATATGTAGGCCAATGTGTCACGCAAAGCTTTGAGGCGAAACAAAAAACATTTGATTCCCAGAGGGGGACAGGCCATTTGCAATTGCATGGGCAATTCGACACCGGAAGTTACGTGGTTTTTTCACTGAAATTTACTGTCCACTTCAAAAATCACATTGACGGCTATAGAGAATTCTGTTCTGGAACACATTTATCTGAATGGGTATGTGGAACCCTTTGCGGGCCTACGGCCCGCTTGGGGTTCCTATTAAAATGTCGCCAGATCTCAATTTTTTAATATCTTTCACTGTTCCAGCAATGCCTTTGATGGCCTTTTCCAGGGCAAACGGATTGATGGTACTTAATTTCCTGTCTTCCTCTGTCGAGTGTAATAGTATAAACTTTGGGACATTGTCTTCTGGTGGTATTAACGAGTTAATCAATTCATCATTAGAGTAGAGTCTCGGAGTCCAATGGACAAAAAGGTCTTTTAGGTTTTGAATGTTGTGAAGCCACATTGAGTTTGAAATTCGTTCACTGCCCCGACTCCCACCCACCACGGAGTCCAACAAGGGGTAGAGTTACTGCAAAGCAGTGAACCCACCGGGCTGCCGGTATTCCCACATACCTGGTATGAAGCAGTATACCCAGCCAGTGTTGATACTGAAGCATACCACTGACTGATTGACCCGTATGTGAAAGTGCCAGGTCTTCAGATGGCGGCCACTCAACCAATCACTTTAAAAAAAAACACTGTAATTAAGGTTGCCTTGTAAAACCGAAGTAGACAGTGCAGCAAAACTAAGTATTTGATAAAAATATAACGTTTAAAAACAGAACACAATGGCAATTATGGTGTATGAAAAAAAGAAATGACTGATTGAATGACCACCAGTACTTTTGGGGTGGGAGCGCCCGATTGGCCAGAACGGATCATCCGACCATCCTTCTACTCCCGAAGTTGGGGCCAAAACAGTGTTTTTTGAACAGGTACCTCCATGATGGAGACCAGGGCCAAAGCAGTGTTTACGACCTGATCTCCATCATGGAGATTTGTCCTAACCGGGACCCGGTCTGTTCTCAACTGTCAGGATTCCTTCCTCCGAGGCCTTCAGATCGCACCTCACGGGAGAACAAGGTGCCTGCAAGATGGCATAAGCAGGGTTGACCATTTTGGTCCGGGGCTGCGTATTCATATATTCCGCTGCTAATTAAAAAAACAGTAAACCCGCCCAACTGAACAGGCCGTCCTCTATCCGCCACCTGAGGACCCGCCTAGTATGGGACGATCAACCCCCCCCCCCCCCCCCCCCCTAGGATACTTCATGTTACAAGCAATTAGAGAGAAAGGTGGGTACCCAGCAACGATGATGCTGGCATCTATTCGAGGGAGCCCAATGAACAGATACTTATGCAGTAGGTAGTTTAAGCCTGTCCATACGTATCCACCCCGGTGTTTGCATGCGTGTTGCAACGATGATGCTGGCATCTATTCGGGGCAGTGCGGCGAACATATGCTTAGGCAACATATAGTTTTTTCCTATCCGTATCCTTTCTAGAGATACTTGCTCGTGTGTGTTTGTACATGTGCAGTGATGTTGCATGTATTCGCGAGTGTCTAGAGAATTGCACTTAGTTGTATGTTGAGTTTCCACTATGTAATGATTGCGTGAGTATGGCGGTGGTATATGAGTCTGTCTTTATTATCGAGTTGTAGCGACAGTGGTTAGTATTGTTATGATTGGATTGGGGCTCCTAGGCTGAGCCTGATTTTTTTGGGTGTTTTACCTTCTGATTATATTTTCGGTACTCATTTAGTTTGGAAATGAGCTCGTTGTCTTTAACTCTTTGAACTCTGGCGGCATCTTTTATGCCTATTCAATGGCAGCAATTAGAAGAGTCCATATTCATTATTTGGGGTAGATCAATCAATATTTTCAACGTGCAGCCCCGATATATTGATTGGTCTACTCCACACATTTACTGAACAGCCATCCTATTTAATGACGTTATGACGTATCATGTTGCTGATCGGAAAAACGGCCCCTAGGGTTCAAAGGGTTAAGTCGGTTAAGAGTTTTTCCGCGATGTTTTTAAAAACCGTTTCTAGCATCTCAATTTCAGGCCACTCCTGGAGGGTTGCGGTTGATGTTCGAAGAGGGACTTGAAGGGCTGCTCGTAGGGCATTGTTTTGTACGCATTGGAGCTTGGTCAGGTTTGTTTTATTGAGATATTTGTTTATGAGTCCCCAATATTGGAGGACTGGTCGGACAAATGATTTATAGAGTTTTAAAAAGGTGTTCTTGTTTGCGCCCCAAATCCTTGCCTCTTATCATTTTCAGGAGGCTGATTCTTTTATTGGTTTGGGTTACATTGTTGTAAATGTATGTGGTTAGGAATAGTTTCCTCTTGATAGTTATTTCTAGGAATTTAGCCTCGTTGCGAGTTTTAAGTTTAGTGTCAGAAGTTTTTATGATTACTTTTTGGGTTTTAATAGGGTTGAGCTTGATGCTCCAGTTTCAGCATCAGTCCTGTAGATCCTCTGTTGCGTCTTGAAGTCGGCGCTCGATGATGTCTACTAGCAATGTAGCGTCCTTCGCAATCAGCGAACTGTGAGATTTCGACTTGGTTTTCACCCACTCAGTGGAAGTCGTTTACATAAATAATGAACAGGTGTGGACTCAAAACCGAGCCCTGGGAAGTATCGGCCGAGAACCCCTCTGTTCTTAGGGGGCCTGTATTGGTTTTAGTCCAGTCATGTCAAGTCACTTCTTGTCATATCGCGTCGCACCACGTCACGTCACGCCACATATGTACCGACCCCCTCCCAAAAGAAAATAAAGATCCTTAAACTTTAGGGAATCTATAGAAAAACTCAAACAAACATTTTTGTACATTTAATACATGTGTAATGAATGTCCCATATGTGACCGGTGAATCGTGGCCATTTTCGCGTTTTGTTAGATATACTTGTTTTTATGTTCCTTCCCGCGCGTAGCATGTCATTGTTGTTGGATAGAATAAGAGATACTTTTCCATTAGAAATTGCGGCTCAGAGATGCTTTGATATTGAACTGAACAGTTATGTACATTGTTTGGGTGAAACAAGGGGATAATGCATATGAATGTTTTGTACTGTACATACACAGAACGACACACGCGTGTCAATGGGTTAATGGATATGGCACGAGTGCCAGCGCGGAAGGATAGAACGAGAGGCCACAGACCTCGAGTTTTATCATTCCGCGATGGCACAAGTGCCATGTTGATTAGCCCATTTACACGCGTGTGTCGTTCTGTGTTTAGTACACGCCATCACGTCTATAAAAGCAATTATTAGAAGGACACTCTGCAACTCCTTTGACAACTATCAACACAAAGAACAAATTTTATCGCCAACCAAATTTGCGAGGGGAACCCGTGTTACTATTTCGTCCATTGAGTTCCAAAATACTGGCACATAGAACACATTGAACGATTTTTAGCTATCGCTAGGGGTTCAAATTGTAATTGCGGTACACGATTTGCTGAATATTCCTGAGAAATTTTGCTTCTATTTAAAAATAGTCCGTCAACGATTTCCGTTCCGCGCATATGTGCGGAACAGATTATTTTCATTTTCCGCATGGTTTAGTGTTGCTGTAAATGGGAAATTCATAGAACAGGCGTATAATAAAACAACTTCAGATGATTGAATGCTGGGCATGTAGGTTGCATTTCAGAGGTACGTTGTTGTTAAAGCTCATAGCTCAGTGTCGTTGAGACAGAACTTTGAAATCTAGTACGTTGTCCAGACATCACAAGAGGATGATCTTTATCAACATGTTGACAAACATCCAAGATGCCCGTATAACGGTCATTTTTGTTGTTCTTCTGTTGTACTTCAAGGGCTCTATCTGCACGACCAAACACCGGACCTTAAGATATTCGTATTTTTATGCGTTTTTTTCGCATAATGATATAATTACATAAAATCATACAATGTTTGGTGAATTTTGATACAGTTTATAGTAAATTTTTCAAGTTGAACATTTCCCGAGATAATAGATGCAGTTCTTGTATTAATATACGTAAACGCTAGTTCTGAAATATTTTCTAACCATACAGTTTTTGCCAATAGCTTGAAGCCTCTTTTTGCCAATAGCTTGAAGTCGCTTCCTTGTCGTTGGCCCAGCATTGCATCGACGGTTGGAAAGGCGTTCAGCAATAGCTCTCGTTTTAAATTTGGATGATGATTGGGGTCCATTACCACATTGCGGGTAACCATACAAAATGTCCGATCTGGTTCCACAGCAGAGAGGCACGTGTCTAGCAAAGGGTTGGGATAGGGCTGAGGGGGGTAAAACTTAATAATTATTTGACGGTGCGTTGATTGGAGTCAGCCTGGTAGCATTTAGATAAAATTCCGATAATCTTTCGTTCAACAATACTTTAAAAATTGTAATAGTAGAAGAAAGCACTCTAAGACTAAGTACATTGATTTGTGTGTAGCTTCGACATATTTTCTTCTGTAATGGCAATAAAGAAGAAAAATGTACCGATATGTGGGTTTAAAGGCCGGGATCCGTCAAGTGTACTATCGAGAGAAACGGATGCTGAACACTGCGTCAGCAGGTCTACTTTGCAGGACATCCTATGTGGTGTTGCGGGGAAAGTAAAATTAGCGTTCAACAATGCGCAGTCGAACCTCAAAGAGGCTGGAAGGAGAAAATCTGTTCTTCAACTTCACTTCTACACACAATAGTGACACTCGCTGATCCATGCAGTTTTACTGTTGTGGGCGTCTCTTCTGATGTTCGTGGCTTTAGGCTGGAGATTAGGTTCAAAGCGCGATGAGTATAAGCGACAAGCACAAAAAAAAAAAAAAAATCGTTGGCGGAGTGGTGTTGCGATGTGCGACCACAGGGGTTAATCAGGTCTGGGTCTTTTCGGCCTCGGGAACATTTGGCACCAGGTATTTTTCCGGGAACATTCGGCCTCAGCCTCAGCCGAATGTTTCCACTTTTGAGGCAGAATGTTCCCACTTTTGGTAAAAAATGTCGGAGTTTGGGAGTTGAAAAATAACTTTAAAAAAATAATTTTTTAGTTCATTTTGTTGTTTTTTTGTATATTAGGAGGTTTTTCCAGAATATGTTTTTAAAGAATAATATATACCGTGTACCTACCTTTGGTCCTAAAGTCGAAATATATTAAGCACAATACCGATCGATAATGAAATATAAAATCCGTTGTATAAAATCCATTGTATTGAATAAAAGAATGACAATACATGTGCTCCAATGCACACATGCAAACCCAAAATGATAAACTGCATTGTGAAATGATATACTATATTGTTTTTTACGCTGTATTTATGTTTGTTTTTAGTTCTAATAAAGGTGTTTAAACTCCTCTTAGACTACGTCTTCCCTAGTCTCCTTACTTTAAAACCGAGGCCGAATGTTCCCGGGTCGAATATTCCCATGCCGAATGTTCCAGGGGTCGAATGTTCCCGCGGCCGAAAAGACCCGCCCAGCTAATAAAGCTCGGAAGAAGAGCTATGACTCTTCAGTGTTGTACATACCCCGATTATTGTAGAAGTGTTTTATTGTGGCCATAAAATATTTACTAGACAATTTCTATTTAGATAGGAATCATATCTTATGTGCAGTATAATATTAGTAGAAATTAGAAATAATATGAAATTAACAAACTGGCGATCAGAGTACAAGAGTACTGTGATTCACACACTCGAGTAGAAGCCAGATGTTATGTTGACAATACCAGGCATTCTCTTGCAGACCAGTATTGTCAACTAACAATGATATTGCAAGATTTGTTTATAGATATTACAATAACATTAGGCAGTAGTTTCCGGAATGTTGTTGTTTTATCTGTCACCAAATCATAATATGCACTGGGTGGAACATCACAAGGCATCACATGATGCTGAGTTGCAGAGTTGTGATTTCCACCATGTAATTCTGCCGGTTAACAGACATCCGACAGAATACTTTTTTGACTTGGACATCCTGTGAACTACATGTAGACTAACTGGCAGTTTGCATGGCCCTGTAAGAGTCAAACAATGGCGGATACCACATCATGGGACTTTCCCGTAATTTTCCTGCGAGGGGAATGTCGCGTAATGTGGTATTGCATCTGAAAAGGTGTATAAAAACACCGTTTTCAGGGTGTTGGGCCAGTTGTCTCCGGCTCTTCACCGATGCGGACAAAGCCTCGTTACCTGCATTTTGACTAGATGGATGCCGACAGTCATAAACTTTGTTAGTTTATCTTAAGGTATGCTTGAACTATGTTGTTAAACTTTGTAAATATTAGCTGGAGATGACCAGTAAAGTTTGACAGTGCAGTTACTTAAATATTAAATAATTTGATTTAAGTGTTCGTTACGTCACTGTATTAAATGGCACACGACAAGATTCGTGCAGTTACTGGGGAGCTGAAAACTGTCTGGAACCTGCGTTCAATATCGTCTGTGAAAGAGACTCAGAAAAGCTACGGCCCGGTCGGACTTCGCAGTTCTGTTAGTTAACACAACGAACTTAGTCTTGTATTACAGCTGTAGATCAGCTAGGGAGATTAACCCTAACTTCACAACAGCGGAAGTGGGGGGGGGGGGGGGGGGGGGGGGTTATGGAATTAAAAACATAGAAAGACAAATGATGATCTTATAAGAATGTTGTGAAAACACTTTTAACGACTAGATGATGTCTATAAAGCTGTGTCAAACATCAACGGTCGTCCTCCAGGGATTTTGGTCTTTTAATACTAGAAAGCTTTGGATCTTTATATGGTCATATTCCCTGGGAACATTCAATCGATTATTCCAATTCGCGGGGCCAAATCGTGGGTTTGAGAATACGTGGTGGCAACTTCCTGCGTTTACGTTATTACAGTGTAAGAACCATAATTTGAATATTCAATTCCCACCCACCTCACACAATTAAGTAGAAATCTGCATCCACGGCACTGCGGACTTACCAACTCTGACACGTTTTCAAACGAAACCAGTTCTTAATAGATTGTTTCGAACCAAGTCGACAAAAGAAATAGGAATGTTAATTGAACAAGAAATTGCGTCACGACTACTAAATGTGCACTTTTATTATCCAGAATTTTTTCTACTCTTCTGGAAATCTTTTAACTATGATCCCGAATGACTAATATTCCAACTTCATCATCAAGGCACCCTTTCAACGAAGGCGTTCCTTCATGATGTAGTTGGAATACTTTATCAGTCGGAACTGGTGCCAACACAGTCTGGGCAAATCAGGTTTACACACCCTCCCCAATCCAGCGCCGCCGAGAGTGAGGACGGGCCGGGGCAATGTGAAGAAAGGGAGTTACGGGCTCTGCGAGGCGCGAAGCGATAAGCGGAGGGTCTGGTGGTCCTCGCAGAGAATGTTTTTCTATTAGTGCTAGGAGAAGCGTTCTCCTGAATTGTCTTGGCAATATCTACTCCATTATTTCCTTACAATTTAGGTAATTTATTACCTGTATTTCGGTGTACATGGTGCATTTGTTCTCCAAAGATAATCGTGACCACCACGATGCCGGAAAGACCGGTGGAAAACCAACAAATTGGAATAAGTGTTTTTTTCATATGAATAGAACCTGGTCAGTCAGTATGGTCAGTAATGCAACAACATACTCTTACCATCTCCACAGACGCTGGAAGCCCGTATCTAAAGCCTTCCTACAACTTTCAGCTCAGACGTATCGATAGGTCAACCTACACTTTTTTTTGTAAAGAGGAGTCATAACCTATGTTTTTGAAACAAAAATGAAAAAAATTAGTTATTCAAGAATTTTTGCAAGTCTCGTCTGCTTTTGATGTCATGCAGGTAAAGGGACCTGGGTTAATGAGTTTCCTCCGCCTCGGAGCAGCTGAAGTCTATCAGAGATTGCCATGATATATGTCACAAGATTGGGAGTGACAGAAGTTACAACAGTGATGGTGACGGAATCCAACAGAAGTAAATAACATGGGTAGTTTAATGTAGTAATAGGGTGCGCGGTGGCGTCGCGGTAACCGGTTCTCGTCAGATCACCGAATTTCAGCAACGTCGAGCGAGGTTTGTAGTTGGATGGGTGACCATTTCAGCGACTGATTCGTGCTCCCGCGTTGTGTCCTTGGGCAAGGCACTTAACCCCGATTGCCTACATGGGGGCACGATGACGCTGTGTAATAAGGCACACTGCACGTCGATGGTGCGCATGTCGTCAACCAATCTAACCCTGCCTGTGCCGCGGTGCAGAGTTCAGAGTTACGATTCAGGGTTACGATGTTGGAGAGCTGACAGCTGCTCGTCGTTGCGCGGTGGTTCACTCCGGGTACTCCAGCTTCCTCCGCCCGTAAAACTGTCACCGACATGATATGACCCTGGCTGTTAATGTGTCGTTAAACCCTAATAAAAAAAATTAAAAAAATTGTAGTGATAGCCAATAGCAGCTGTAACAGTCTTGGGAAATAGCTGCAGAATGAAGTTGGTATTCATAACAAATGATCATCCGATAATGACTCACATCCGATAGTAAATCCGTCGCTTTGTCTAATGATCGTCCAGTACCAGCGTGTGCGCGTGTGCTACATGTTTTTGAAGCGCATAAGACTTAGCACAAAATCACACCCGAGAAACCATTGAAACTGTCGGTGTCTATGGCAATGATTCTCCGACATCGATTTTCTTATAGTATGATACCATGTCCAATGGCCCTCCATTATCGGATGCGCGCATGCGTTGCATGAATTTGAGACAAAGCCAAGGATGTCATGAACTTGTATGCATACTACGTACCATTTACTTCTTAACTCTGTCAGTCTTTGTGCACACTGATGTTAAAATGCCGTGAAATACACACAAGCGGGGTTAGCATTGCGACGTTTGATAAGTCAAAATGGTCTGCCTTGCCGTGGTCGTATAATTTCTTTGAAATAGCCGATGGCGGCGCTTTCCTTGTCGTCGATGCGACGTTTGAAAAGTCAAAATGGTCGGTCTTGTCGTGGTCGTGGTGCAGACAGAACATGCACCTATAGAGTGTTTTGATATGTTTATTCACATATAAGTTAAACGTAAGTCATGCAAGTGTACCGTACACGATTATTAGATGTTTATCTTCGCTCATTTAGGAATTTCCCGATAAAATAATTTTGTCCCAGTACTGGCGGGACAACAGCTTCAGTACCGGTACCGGTTGGAGCATGAGGGAGAGGGAACCAGCGGTACCAGTACCGAAACAGGTATCGGTTGACATGCCTGCTCCTAATGATGAGATAATATGTCCTAATGATGAGATAATAAGTCCTAATGATGAGATAATATCTCCTAATGATGAGACAATATCTCCTAATGATGCGATAATCATGTCGTAATGATGAGATAATAAGTCCAAATGATGAGATAATTAGTCCGAATGATGAGATAATTATATCCTAATGATGAGATAATATCTCCTAATGATGAGATAAGCATATCGTAATGATGAGATAATATGTCATAATGATGAGATAATTTGTCCAAATGATGAGATAATATGTCCTATTATGAGTATCTCCTAATTATGACTTATGGTATCCCATTGTTTTTTTCTTGGCTTCACCAATAAGCTTCCATAGTTTCCAATACGGTTCCATAATGTTGCTCGCTGTCAGAAATATATTTATTTATTTAATGGCACATATTTCTGCACAATGGCTAATGATGACCACGACAGTTTTATGGGTGGAGGAAGCCGGACTACCCAGAGAGAACCACCGAGCAACGGCGAGCAACTGTTAGCTCTCCAACATACCAACTCCACACATGTAGAGTTAGCATTGTTTGAAGACAGGTGTACCATCGACGTGCAGCACGCCTTAGTACGCAACGTCACCGTGCCCCCACGTGGGCAATGGGGATGAAGTGTCTTGCCTACGGACACAACGCGGTTACCGCGAACCGAAGACCTCCCCGCCTGCACCTCCATCTACTGAGCCACCGCGCCCCCTCTCTGCCAGAAAGCAAAATAAACTCACTACAAGGTATGAAAGGCAGCCTTATGAGGTGACCGGTGTCAATGGGAATGTTTTGACTTAAGTTAAATGATAAAGTAATCAAACGCAATGTGGGTTTGATGAAACTCTCTTAGGGTAAAATACTCACAGAACAGATTGATCAATGGACAAAAGACAGTGAGTCAGACTTTGATTTTATGGTTGGATCAGACTGCACGCATGGAGAGAAGCATAACAACACTCCAGGTATCATGCTGATCAAACATAAACATCAAATGAGTTGAGAGCAGTTCCTGCCAGAAATCGTTGAGTTCCAGTCAAGTTCAAAGATCATGTGCTTTCTCAGAATTAGTGAGGTAAGGGAGGTAACTCTGGGAATAGCTCATTCAGAAAAAACTATCACCTTGAGCATCAAGGGAAACAACTCTTTTTGGACCTCTACATTAAAATTAAAATTTTGTTTCTTCATATTTGTGGGTTAAGAAAGCCTAAAAAGCCCACTGATCTCAGTGAAGAAAAAAAAAACAGAATCGTTTTGAAAAAATACCTATACATCCACAAAGTTCATCATCTCTTGAAAAAATTAAACTGGAAAAATATATCTTGCCATATCTCTTTCAATTTAAATTTGGAATTTTCACTTCTACCGTGTGGTCTGGAAATGAATGACCTTGCCACTTTTTTATACCTCATGTTTTTGAGAGATTCTCACACATTCCAGCTCAAAATTACAAACAAATTTTTAATCCTTCCTAAAGTGGAGCCAACTGATATTGAACCAATCAGCCGGTCTGCCCTATTTAATCCTACTCACAACTTGGGTGTCAAATTTTCCTGGTCACGTGCTCACTTATTTAGGCTTTCATAACCTATTTAGTATGTGTGAAAGACACGGACTACTGTTTTTGTACGCTGTCCTTTTAGTCTGTGTGAAACACACAGACTGTTGTTTTTGTATGGTTTATTTTTATTTTTTTTAATTCTTCTTCTGTATTCTGTCTTCTGAGCACTTTTTTGTCTGCATGATAACTCGAAAAGGAATTGTCCGATCTCGTTGATTTTTCGTATACTGACAGAGAGACACAAGATCTCGGAAACTAATGTTTTTCAGATTCCTGGGGCACTAGGGTAGTCGGTAGGGGTGTTTTGAAAGTGGGTCTCGCCCATATCTTAGGCGTGGTATGACCTATGGACCTGGGACCAACAACAAATGAGTCGACACTCGATGGAGGTTCAAAATATGTGTCAAGGTCATTGAGGTCCCCTAGGGATCATTAAGTGCATTTTTCAGAATTAAGGGAAGTCACATTTTTGGACCCCTAATGCATTCCCAAAGTCCATTAATGCATTTTTATGTAAAAAAGTGGGCATAGCTAACATTTTTAAATTGGGTCGCACACATATCTCAAGCATGTTATGATGAATGGACCAGGGACTAACACCAAATGAGTCGACACTTGCTGGAGGTTCAAAATATGGGTCAAGGTCACTGAGGTCACCCAGGGGTCATTGAGAGCATTTTTCAGAATTGCTGGAAATCTCATTTTTAAACCCCTAATGCATTCCCAATATACATCCATTTTTACGTAATAAAGTGGGTGTGGTGAAAACTTTTGAAAGTGGGTCATGGTCATATCTCATGCATGGTATGACGAATGGACCTGGGACCAACAACAAATGAGTCGACACTCGATAGAGGTTAACAATATGGGTCAAGGTCACTGAGGTCACACAGGGATCAATGAGTGCATTTTTCAGAATTGCTGCAAATCACATTTTTTTACCCCTAATGCATTCCCGAGTTCATACATGCATTTTAACACGAAAAAATCGGGCGTAGTCAAAAGTTTTGAAAGTGGGTCATGCTCATATCTCAAGCATGATATGACGTATAGATCTCGGACCAACACCAAATGAGTAGACAAGGAGATGAGCTGTTTTCAGATGATACCTGGGTACTCTCCAGCTGTATCTCTTCGTCAATTGATGCTGATCTTGTTTCCAGTTGTGCCAAATCTAATGCAGAACTATGTTAAGATGAATTTTGATTTTCGCATGCCACACAGGTCCAGTCGATGATGCCATCGCCTTTAACAGCCTCTCTATAAGTAGACTGGGAGATTCCAGTTTCGCATGTCCGATGCTGCCAGAGACTACACCCACTACACTGCAATGCTTGCTGACGTGGTCTCACTTCTCCGGTGCAGTGAATGCACGGAACATTGGAAGACATGATGACGAATGATGAAAAATCTAGTTGAATGAATGAAAGGTTTTAGCGCGCCGAAGGCGCGCAGGGACGATGTGGGATTTACAAATCCCTTGCGACCCGGTTAACCTTATTTTTTTTTTCCTTGGATCACACAGGCCTAGCTTTCCTATTGCCCAAAATGGAGTCTGAGGGGGTTATGCACGCGGTTAGAATACCCGGCAGTTTAAGCTGGAGTGTTAGATGGTCAATACTCAATCCCCCAACGCCTTTAAAACTATTAGAGAGCGAGCTCTGTTCGGTTCCAGTTCGGCGATGGTAGAGGTTTGAGTCCCACCATGGTGGCGAGCCAGAATGTAATGTTGTGCGATGGCAAGTTTAAGGGAAGAAGAGAAAAGAAAACCAAACAGCAACGCCGGTTTGGTAGCGGCCCCGGTATATGACCATAGCGGTTACAAAAAAGAAGTGGAGAAAGCTCCAACAGTTTAGTTTTAAGAAACCGGGAGTCATCCATCAAGCCTTCTGGGAGATAGGATGCCGTATGTGATTTTGAGGTATCTGGTTATCCTTCGGGAATCCCAAATGACCTCCTCCACCCCACCCCAACCAACCCCCCCCCCAAAAAAAAAAAAAAAAAAAAAAAAAAAAAAAAAAAAAAATCACTGACACACACCCTCAAGCCCTTAAAAGGGCTGTTAAATCTTTATTCAAATGTTTATTTATATCAAATGTACACTCGTTCCCAGCCAGACAAGCTTGTTTCAATCCTTGCCTAGCGTTTGGTGGTTTCTTGTATCTGTTGCAGAGAGGTAGGTTGCACCAATTCCTCCTACGCTTTGTCTACCATTTCCATGCGTCTTCTTGATAAGAGTGTTGCAAGAAAATTTGAGAATGTTCAGTTAGAAAAGTAAACGGTAGAGAGAAAGATAGGTATCCGCTATTGTATATTGTGCCTGCTGTGTGATTGTTGCTATGGATGGGGTAAGGGGTGTGTTTCTTCGGAGTCCACTCCCAACACGCAGAGTTGCGAGGCAATCCTCACAGACTCAATCCTAAAGACCTCAATGAGTAGCGAAGCAATCCTCACTGACTCCACGCAGTTTAATTCTATTGAGTAATTTTAATTTACTGTGGATTTTTTTGTTTTTCTGTTTAGGGTTCGGTGTTCGTTCAGCTTCACCATTGATTCACTATCTTGGAGTATGTGGAGGGTTTTGTTATATAGATCTTATTAAACGCGTTTCAATCGCGCTTCAGCAGAGTTGCGAGGCAGTCCTCACAGACTCTATCCTAAAGTTCCCAATGAGTAGCGAGGCAATCCTCACTGACTCCACGCGATTTAGTTATATTGTATAATTTTTATTTTATTTTATTTTATTATTTTTTTTTTTTTTTTTTTTTTTTTTTTTTATTTTCTGGAAACTTATTTTGTTTTTCTGTTAAGGGATCGGTGTTCGTTCAACTCAACCATTAATTCACTATCTTGGAGTCTGTTGAGGGTTTTGGTTTGTAGGTCTTTTAATCGCGTATCAATAGTTTCTATTTTTGCTAGCTCGTGAAGTTCCTTTATCGGTGTCCATTTCGGTTTGCATTGTGCCACTCGCAGGGCATAATTTTGAACCCTCTGTAGCTTCTGAATGTTGGTTTTGCTTAGGTCGCTTGTTATTATGGCACCGTATTCTAGTACCGGGCGTATAAATGTTTTGTAGAGCTTGAGAAGCACATCTTTGTTTGCTCCCCAATTTCTACCTCTGATCATCTTCAGAAAATTGATACGTTTAGTAGCTCTAACCGTAATGGAGTTTACGTGACTGTTTAGACTGAGATTGCTATCTAGGATAAATCCCAAAAATTTGGCCTCTTTGTTTGCTTCTAGTTTGTGATCGTATAACTGGAGATCGATACTCGGGACTGGTTTTTTCCTTTGCTTTTTGAAGAACGTAACTTTTTGAGTTTTGGCGGCATTGAGTTTGATGCGCCACAGGGCACACCAGCTTTCAAGATCGCGAATGGTATCCTGCAGACGATTTTTAATTATGTTTCTGGACTTGCTGGCTGTCCAAATGCCTTTGTCATCTGAGAACTGCGATAGTTCAACAAAGTTTTTCCCTACTTTTTCTATATCATTCACATATATTATGAAAAGAAGCGGACTTAGAACCGACCCTTGTGGTGTTCCCGCTTCGAGTATTACTTCCTCTGACACCTCGCGATTAACCCTCACCTTGATTTTTCGGTCAGTTAGAAATGACGATATGATCCTTAGAATTTTAGTGGGTAATCCCATTTTCGCTAGTTTATATCTCACGCCATTGTGCCATACCGAGTCGAACGCTTTTTCTACATCCAAGAAAAGCGCGGTTCCGATTTCGTTTTGACTAAATGCTGTTTTCATATAATCGACCAGTCTATATACGTGTTCGATTCCCTCTTTCTGACTCCTATACGCTCTTTGCCATTTGTTGAAAAAATTGATTGATTCGAGATAGCTGCGAAGTCTCGTAGTGAGAATCCGCTCAAATATTTTCCCAACACAGCTAAGCAAGCTGATTGGGCGGTAGTTAGAAGGGTTGGTAAGGTCTTTGTCGGGTTTAGGTATCATGACTCCCGTGGCCACTTTCCAGCATTTTGGGAAGTACCCACAGGAGAGACAGCAGTTTAAGAGTTTGGTAAGTCTGCAGTAGAAGATGTTGGGGCACTGTTTCATTATTTTGTAAGAGACTTCGTCTTCTCCTGGGGACGAAGATGACCTGCATTTTCTGATTATACCCATGACCTCTTCTACGCTTATTGGTTCGGTTAATTCATGGTCGTCCCCGTCTTCATGCCTTTTGTCGAAGTTCGGTTCATTGAAGATTGAGTTGTTATCTTGGACAAATTTATTTACTCGTACCTTAAAATCGTTGTCATATCTGTTCCCTTCTTGTGGACGATGTGCCTTCTTTAGAAGTTCGGCAAAAGCACTGGCCTTTGCCTTGTCGTCTATGGCCATAGATCCGTCGCTAGTCTTTAGTGCATTATTATTGGCAATTTTGCTCTTTTGGCCAGTAAGAGTTTTAAATGTATCCCAGAACAAGTTGAACCCATTACTTTTGGAATTTATCTCAATAACTCTACAAACAAGTCAGTGATCACACATCACAAAACATCATCAAAGGGGGAGTGATCACACATCACAAAAACAACATCATCAAAAAAAAATAATTACCGAACATGTTACAAACCAGTTAGCGTTTATCACCAAAAACAACACCAGTCATGATCAAAATAACAACACCATCAAAAGAACTTCCAATAACACTTTGGATTTTTATACATCAATTGGTGATTACCGGCACTTGTTTAATCTGCGGTATTGTTCTAAACATTGATTGGGAGTCATACGATACTTGTATGGAGAAACTGTTCATTCATCATTACAAATAAAAGAAGATATATTATTAATATAACCACTTCTGTGCACTCTAGTGTAATTTTGTAAGTGTTTATCTTTAACTCTATCTATTTTCTGTCTGCTTTTCTCTGTTAAAACTAAAAACGAATATTTAAGTCAATACAATTAAATTAAAATCTTTAATAACTTAAAAAAACAAAATTTAGAATTTTAGAATTATTTACAAAATAAAAATAATGGATAAACAAAGTCAAGCTCAGTTAAACAGTTCTGCCTTTAATTCTGGTAGTCTGAGCAACAGTGGAAATTCCACTAATACTGATATGACATCGATGATGTCGATAATGTCTGGCTTCCAGAAAGAAATAGCCAGATTAAATGACACCATAGAGGGTTTGCGGTCAGAGCTTCAAGCCCAGAAGCGGCAGGCAGATAAAGAAAAGGCTGAATTGAGAAGGGAATTGGAAAAGGCAATTCTGAAAGCCAAACCAGGTAAGGAGGACCATGCTCCTCCAGTTCCTGATTTACCATGTATTGACGCTGCTACAGAAATGAGAAGACCTGCGTCCGCCGGCTCACTGCCGGGGATATGTGAAATACATTCAGATTTAATTACCCCCAGCCAGGATAACTGGCTGCGTTCCATAGTAGAAGAAGCTACCAACACGGTCGCAGTTTCCCCGGCCGTGGCGGTTGAAATTCAATTGGATAAAAATTCAGCTAAAGTCCCCAAATCGCAGCGACAGAAAAAATCACCAAACCAAAATCGATCGAAAAGGAAACTCTCTAATGAGTTCCGTGAAAATGATGAAACCGTGGACGTCGAAGACGAAAATGGTTTCTGTATGGCTATTGATCGGCATGTCAAGAAGACAAAAATCATCAAGAAAAATTCACAGAGCACCGCTACTGAAAAGGACTCGGTGGTCACACCAAGAAATGGGGACTCTGTTAACGCAACAGAGTCTACATCACCGGAAATAGTGAATGCGACAGCTAGCCCAACCGATAGATCGACGTACGCCGATAAAGTAAAAGCCAAAACGCCCCCTAAGGTGACCAATAAAACCAACAAGACACAGGGCCATCCGCAACCAAACCCCTGTGTCGTAATCACACGCGTCCACCCCAAAACGGAAAAAAACTCGATTGATAAAGCCCTTCCAGGATGCTCGTGGGAGAGACTAATCTCCAAAGCCACGGGTAACCATACTTGGAAAATAAAAGTAAAATGCCCTAATAGAGCAACGAAATTAAATCTGATAAGCAAAGGGGGTAATTATTAATGGCAAAAAATACGAAACCGAGGAATATCGTGTTCTTCCGCAACCCGTTCAGTGTCACAAGTGTCAGAAATTTGGGCACTTGTCACACAAATGCACATGGGAGCAAAGGTGTATGAAATGCGGTGACAAACACATCGCGAAGGCATGTAGTGCTAAAACTCTGAAATGCCCGAATTGCGGTGGTCAACACCCCAGCAACTACCGGGGTTGTAGCCACTTCAAAAAAGTTAAAACAAACATCCAGCTTAAAGCTCTAAATGTAAGTAATGTCGAGAACTCATCTTCCCCTTATTCCACGTGTACTCTAATGGCTGGCTCTATTTTCAGCATAATGAAGAAACACTTGGACACCAGTCTTTCGGACGTTTGCAAAGAGATTGGTAAAACAGCCTCTAAGTTATATAATACTCAAATATCTCACACGCTATTAGAAGCGGCTGTCAACAGAATATAATTATGTAACAATATTACAAATAGTAATTAAACTTAAATAAACTTAGTGCAGTTATTCCTAAACCATTCATGGATACACTAAAAATAGTCCAGTGGAACGCTTGAAGCGTTAATCAGAAAAATTTGCAAATGTCACATTATTTAAAAAATACGGACGTAATTGGAATTAGCGAAACCTGGCTTAAACCAAACAAACAATTCTCGTTATGTGGTTTTGATATTATTAGAAGAGATCGCCCCGCCCAAAAAGGCGGCGGTGTCGCTCTGCTAATAAGGCAGGGGATTAAATACAAATCAATACCATGCGACCACCTCAATGCTGAAGTAATTGCAGCTGAAATTGAACTTGACCACAAACACGTGGCCATCATATCATATTATAACAAGCCGCAAGCAACAGTAGACAGTAAAGTATTTGAATTTTTTACCAACAAGTACAAGCACTGCATATTCTTGGGTGATTTCAATTCCAAACACCAGGTATTCGGTTGTCATAAGACTGAGCCTAATGGTGACGCCCTTTTCCACATCATTGAAGAACTCGATCTATTCGTGGTAAATAACGATCAGGACGTAACATACATAAGCAACAACCCACTCCATCAATCAGATATCCTAGACTTGATTATCACCAGCAAATCACTAACCAGCCAAATGCAAGACATATTTGTTGGAGATGATGATCTAGGCAGTGATCACCTGCCGGTTCACGCCACTCTGAAATGTAATACTGGTCCCGCAAGGTATCCTCCCGTGAATAGGAGGAACCTATCAAAAATTGACTGGAACCTCTTCAGAAACATTATCGAAGTAAAAATAAAGGCAAAGGACCCCTCAAAGCCTGCACCCACCTTAACGAGGTTATCAGCAGTACACTAGATGAAATCTGTCCCAAGCAAACAGTAAAGACGCGGATAAACAGAATAACCCAAACAACTCTTCAAATAATCAAACAAAAAAGAAAAGCCTTCCGGGCTTACCAATCAGAGAATGATCAAATGAAAAGAGCAGAACTTAAAACCGCGTATAATCGCCTTCATAGGGAAGTAAAAAAGGCCATAGCTAACGACAATCGCTTGAGATGGGAAAAAGCAACCGAAAACCTAAATGGGCTGAGAGAACCTAAGAGGTTCTGGGATACATTTAAAACTCTTACTGGCCAAAAGAGCAAAATTGCAATAATAATGCGCTAAAGACTGGCGACGGATCTATGGCCATAGACGACAAGGCAAAGGCCAGTGCTTTTGCCGAACTTCTAAAGGAGGCACATCGTCCACAAGAAGGGAACAGATATGACAACGATTTTAAGGTACGAGTAAATAAATTTGTCCAAGATAACAACTCAGTCTTCAATGAACCGAACTTCGACCAAAGGCATGAAGACGGGGACGACCATGAATTAACCGAACCAATAAGCGTAGAAGAGGTCATGGGTATAATCAGAAAATGCAGGTCATCTTCGTCCCCAGGAGAAGACGAAGTCTCTTACAAAATAATGAAACAGTGCCCCAACATCTTCTACTACAGACTTACCAAACTCTTAAACTGCTGTCTCTTCTGTGGGTACTTCCCAAAATGCTGGAAAGTGGCCACGGGAGTCATGATACCTAAACCCGACAAAGACCTTACCAACCCTTCTAACTACCGCCCAATCAGCTTGCTTAGCTGTGTTGGGAAAATATTTGAGCGGATTCTCACTACGAGACTTCGCAGCTATCTCGAATCAATCAACTTTTTCAACAAATGGCAAAGAGCATATATGAGTCAGAAGGAGGGAATCGAACACGTATATAGACTGGTCGATTATATGAAAACAGCATTTAGTCAAAACGAAATCGGAACCGCGCTTTTCTTGGATGTAGAAAAAGCGTTCGACTCGGTATGACACAATGGCGTGAGATATAAACTAGCGAAAATGGGATTACCCACTAAAATTCTAAGGATCATATCATCATTTCTAACTGACCGAAAAATCAAGGTGAGGGTAAATCGCGAGGTGTCAGAGGAAGTAATACTCGAAGCGGGAACACCACAAGGGTCGGTTCTAAGTCCGCTTCTTTTCATAATATATGTGAATGATATAGAAAAAGTAGGGAAAAACTTTGTTGAACTATCGCAGTTCTCAGACGACAAAGGCATTTGGACAGCCAGCAAGTCCAGAAACATAATTAAAAATCGTCTACAGGATACCATTCGCGATCTTGAGAGCTGGTGTGCCCTGTGGCGCATCAAACCCAATGCCGCTAAAACTCAAAAAGTTACGTTCTTCAAAAAGCAAAGGAAAAAACCAGTCCCGAGTATCAATCTCCAGTTATACGATCACAAACTAGAAGCAAACAAAGAGGCCAAATTTTTGGGATTTATCCTAGATAGCATTCTCAGTCTTAACAGTCACGTAAACTCCATTACGGTTAGAGCTACTAAACGTATCAATTTTCTGAAGATGATCAGAGGTAGAAATTGGGGAGCAAACAAAGATGTGCTTCTCAAGCTCTACAAAACATTTATACGTCCGGTACTAGAATACGGTGCCATAATAACAAGCGACCTAAGCAAAACCAACATTCAGAAGCTACAGAGGGTTCAAAATTATGCCCTGCGAGTGGCACTATGCAAACCGAAATGGACACCGATAAAGGAACTTCACGAGCTAGCAAAAATAGAAACTACTGATGCGCGATTAAAAGACCTACAAAACAAAACCCTCAACAGACTCCAAGATAGTGAATTAATGGTTGAGCTGAACGAACACCGATCCCTTAACAGAAAAACAAAATAAGTTTCCAGAAAATGAAAAAAATAAAAAAATAAAATAAAATAATAAAATAAAATAAAATAAAAATTATACAATATAACTAAATCGCGTGGAGTCAGTGAGGATTGCCTCGCTACTCATTGGGAACTTTAGGATAGAGTCTGTGAGGACTGCCTCGCAACTCTGCTGAAGCGCGATTGAAACGCGTTTAATAAGATCTATATCACAAACCCCCCCACATACTCCAGGATAGTGAATCAATGGTGAAGCTGAACGAACACCGAACCCTAAACAGAAAAACAAAATAATCCACAGTAAATTAAAATTAGTCAATAGAATTAAACTGCGTGGAGTCAGTGAGGATTGCCTCGCTACTCATTGAGATCTTTAGGATTGAGTCTGTGAGGATTGCCTCGCAACTCTGCGTGTGGGGAGTGGGCTCCGAAGAAACACACCCCTTACCCCATCCATAGCAACAATCACACGGCAGGCACAATATACAATAGCGGATACCTATCTTTCTCTCTACCTATAACTTTTCTAACTGAACATTCTCAAATTTTCTTGCAACACTCTTATCAAGAAGACGCATGGAAATGGTAGACAAAGCGTAGTAGGAATTGGTGCAACCTACTTTTCTGCAACATACACAAGAAACCACCAAACGCTAGGAAAGGATTGAAACAAGCTTGTCTGGCTGGGAACGAGTGTACATTTGATATAAATAAACATTTGAATAAAGATTTAACGGCCCTTTTAAGGGCTTGAGGGTGTGTGTCAGTGAGAGGTTTTTTTTTTTTTTTTTTTTTTGGGGGGGGGGGGGGTGGTGGAGGAGGTCAATTGGAATTCCCGAAGGATAACCAGATACCTCAAAATCACATACGGCATCCTATCTCCCAGAAGGCTTGATGGATGACTCCCGGTTTTTTAAAAACTAAACTGTTGGAGCTTTCTCCACTTCTTTTTTGTAACCGCTATGGTCATATACCGGGGCCGCTACCAAACCGGCGTTGCTGTTTGGTTTTCTTTTCTCTTCTTCCCTTAAACTTGCCATCGCACAACATTACATTCTGGCTCGCCACCATGGTGGGACTCAAACCTCTACCATCGCCGAACTGGAACCGAATAGAGCTCGCTCTCTAATAGTTTTAAAAGCGTTGAGGGATTGAGTATTGACCATCTAACACTCCAACGTAAACTGCCGGGTATTCTAACCGCGTGCATAACCCCCTCAGACTCCATTTTGGGCAATAGGAAAGCTAGGCCTGTGTGATCCAAGGGAAAAAAATAAGGTTAACCTGGTCGCAAGGGATTTGTAAATCCCACATCGTCCCTGCGCGCCTTCGGCGCGCTAAAACCTTTCATTCATTCATATAACCACTTTATTCAGTAATAATTCCTTGGGGCGAAATGGCCGACCATTTGGGACGAAATATATTTTTGGGGGCGAAATGGCCGACTCTTTGGGGCGAAATGGCCCGGCTTGAGGGCGAAATCGCCGAGGGGCGAAATCGCTCGGTGGCGAAAACGCTGGATACCATGTCTATTGTGATATGCAAATTGGGGGATGGTTTCCGGTGAAGGAGATTTGTCACATTTGTCAGTGTAAAACGATGACAAAAGACACTGATCGACGCTTCTGTTAGTTTGGTTGGTTGCAAGAAAAAACTAAATTCTCAGCATCGTCCAAGCGCACCTTATTTAAAAGCACGAATGCATGATTTCACCCAATCTTCAATCGGTCCTTTGCAGACCTCAAACATACCCGCCTCGAATTCCATGGTTACTAGGAAGTAAATGACTTCACACCATCGGGGGAAATTAACACACTCAATATAGTTCCAGGTCACATGGAATATACTTCGTGAAAAAGTGATTTCTGAAGCATTCTGCTTACTTTGTTATGAATATTGCCTTATTTTATGGTATCGTCCCAATTTTATACACTCAGTTATTTTTTTACAAGTGGTTCATGCTGTCTTTCTAGTGCGCAATAATTCAGATTTTTTGTCAACAAAAAAGTTCAGACGGCCTGTAAACACGAGAAGGAATTTCGAACCATATTTTGCAGTTATGACATCAACAGCTCAAGTATTTGCTGTCACCTGTTTGAAAATCCGCTCAAACATTGTCTCGAACAAATAAAGGGCGTGATCACGTCCTTGCATTCTTACGGTTGCCCAAATTGAGTATTTCTGCAAGAACCACATCGTAATCACATGACCGGAATAAACATCATTGAAACATGGCCACATCCGGAACATCAAAAATTTGTGTTGGTATTATTACATTCAAACGTCAAAACCAACCAGAGTCTGTGTGAAAACAATGCTTTCTCCGAGTCTGTAGTATGTTATCATTATATTGAGGAGAAGGCTTTCGAATTACCGATTATTTTGTGGTTTTACCGGTTCGTTACTTATGCCATTTGCAAATTAATTTTCTTCAAAATCATAAAATTCACTTTGTTTCCTGAAAAAAGTTATATGTACCTTTTCTATGCACTTTACTCATTATTTTGATATATAATTTGCCTTTCCTTACTTCTCTTATCTGTTTCTGAGACATTGGGAAAAAATGTCAAAAAATGGACCAAAGTTAGGTTGGACGTCCCCTTAACACGTAAAATAATGCCTATGCGAGACAAACACCGATGCTGGCATAATCCAGTAACGGTATTTACCCCAAATCAAGCATATTACCATTAATTTAAACTTTAATTAATCGCTAAATGAGAAAATTACATCACAGAATACTCAGGTGAACATGGAAATTCCAAGTCAGCTTTTATAGGTCAAGATTTTCCAATAGGCATTTCGACAGTGACGTACTTGACTTCTTGTAGTACAAAATTTACGCTCGCATGTTAAAATAAAGATGAGTGAATTTGAGCCAATAAAGGCACGAAACCAACATTATATTATGTCCTGGAAAATTTTACTGGCAGAAGGAGTTGTGACAAAACATTTATACTGCTTAACATCCAACAGATAACAATTTATAACCTACGGTATGCATTGATTACCACAATGACGTTTCCCAACTTACATCAGATTAAAGAATATACCGGTACCCCTAAACACTGGAATCCACTGAAATGTTTACATGGGATTAAACAAACTTTAAAAAAAATACTAGGGATGGGAACATATAAAAAAAAATAGGTGAATTTAGAAAAATATGGACACCAAAAATGGGCATTTGTCACACTACCCTCCCCTTAGAAAAATGTTTGTGTCCCCACAAAACACTTAACACAAAAGTTTGTTACCAGTACTGTACTGTTACTGGAACATACATTATATTTGGTCGGCAAACATCCTATGTGCCAAACCGAAACATTATATTACCAACTGTAAGGCCAGGTTTGGACGAAATATAGCCTATACAAGATGGGCACTCCTACTATTTTCAATAATGACCCGAGAGCTGATAGAGAGTTGGTGTTCAATTCAGTGGAAAGGCACATTTCATATGCACAGATCGAAACTAATGCCTCCACAGGCCATAATATAATGTTTGGTTTGGTTGGCTAACATCCTACTTACGAAACCACAAAATTATATTATGACCAGTGAGGCCTAGTGTGGTCTAAATATAGGCCTACACAAGATGGATGAGAACCGATCTATTGTTTCTATATGCGTTTGTGTACAGATTTGTGTTTTGTTACAAACGTGTGCTTCTGTAAATAGGCTAATGTTGCCTTCCTGTACAATAAGCCCCTGCTGTATGAGCTCAAATCATTATTTGTTAAGGTTTTACATTTTAAGAAATAAATTAATAAAAGAAATGGTTGTTCTTGTTTCTCCAATACACTGATACGATGCATTGATTACCACAATGACGTTTCCCAACTTACATCAGGTTAAAGAATATACCGGTACCCCTAAACACTGGAATCCACTGAAATGTTTACATGGGATTAAACAAACTTAAAAAAATACTAGGGATGGGAACATATAAAAAAAAATAGGTGAATTTAGAAAAATATGGACACCAAAAGGGGCATTTGTCACAATATGTTCAAAGCTTCAACATGTACTGGCAAATGAGGGAATAGTCATTATTTAAAACAGGCGAGAAACAAAACGGTCAGAGAGAAAGCTGTAACATCGAATAACATTGTGTTTTTATTTATTTAATATCAGATTACAAAATTCACCTCAAACCATGTTGAATAGAGAACCCTTCACTTTTCAAAACATTTTTAATTTTTTTTTTCTCAATCATAACTCAGAATCAACGGGTTTCGGGATGGATTGGTGTGTGGCTTTCTCGGAGCACCTATCACAATTATAAAGTAATAAAATGGAATATTTGAATGGTCTGTTTTTAACCCTCTTAATACTTCAGTGTGAGTACAAACACCTTTGATATAACTCATGGCTATAGAATGTTTTTATGCTTTCTTTTCTGTAACATTTAATTCTATGTGGAATGGGACTCCTTTTTAGTGTACCTTCTAAAATGAGGCATTCTTAACCCTTTACCCAACATAATGGCAAAAACCGGCCAGCGTTATTCATAGAAATTTCTATTCGGTTTTCATTATTGTTTTTTCATTTGTGCTTGAAAAACATAGCTTATGACTCCTCTTTGGAACGAGCTCGTTTTTAAAGGGTTAAATGGAGCATTTAAAGGGGGGTATTTTAACCCTGTCAAGAGCTTAGTATGCGTCACAAAAATTTTATTTTATGCAAAACGAGAATAATGAGAACCCTTTCCGTTCTCACAATGTTGCTCTAAACACCCATGGGCATCGATGGGACCTTGGTATTTTGCCAATACCAAAAAGTCTTCAGATATGCTCTGGGGGGGGGGGGGGCTGTTGGGGTGCGCATTGTACACATTTTGTACTTCTGTGAGATATATAGTTTTATATCTGAGAAAAGGAGGGATGTTGTGTATACGTGTAGATAGTCCGGTATCTGTATCATGTGGAGCGATGTACCTGTAAACGTGGATAACTATGTATGGAATAAAGATGAAAGGACGAACGTCGTGGTCTTCATTTCTATATTGTATTTATATGAATACTGTTCCAGGCCAGGGACATAACAGTGATCTCCTGAACACAATAGCAGTGTATGACGTCAGTAACGAGTGTATCCTCGACGTGCCCGGATGACAGTCTGGACCCTCACCCTAACTGCTACCAGTGGGCCTTCTGATACGGTCCAGAGGCAACTGCTGCCATTCGTCATGCAATGCAACTTCCAAATCGGCCAAATTCTGTACAGGTGGATCCCTTGCTTTCTTACGACGTCCAAGAAAGTCCCAGATGTGTTCTAAGGGATTCAAATCGGGGCTCTTTGCAGGCCAAGGTAGTGATGTAATAACATAGTTCTAAAGGAATGCTCTCACAGCATGGGAACAATGTGGTCTTACATTGTCGACCATGGATACAGGGCTAGTAGCCAACGATTGGTTGTCAGAATGAGGAACGACAACCGGATTGAGAATGTCCCGGATGTACTGATGACCATTGAGATTCCCACGTACAGTCACCATATCAAGTTTACAATCATGAGAGAGGCACCCCCAGATCATTACTGCTCCTCCACCATAAAGAACAGTAGGTCTGATGTTCCTGGGCACGTAAGCAGTATTTCTATGCCTCCACCCTCTCATGCGACCATATGTGACGTGAAGCAGGAACCTTCTCTCGTCTGACCAATGGACTCTCCTCCATGTCTTGAGATTCCAATGTTATCGTGCCATACACCACCCCAAACGTCGTCTTTGATGCTGATCGGACAGAGCAGGACGCTTGGCGACCTTCCTGGACCTCATACCCAGTGCTTTGAGACGGTTTCGGACAGTTTTGTTGCACCAAGGCCTGATGTGGAGCCAAAGGCATTTCAAAATCCCACTTGAAACAAAGGGTTCACGCCTAACGAAGCGTGTCAAACTCCAACATTCCAGAAGAAAGGTCTTTCAGTGTTGTCCAGGAGACGCCATGTGGCAAGATATCGTCAAGAAACAAGAATAAATGTCTAAACAATACACTAAATCTTGGCGTCATACTATTCAGGTAGAGTTTATACCGTACCTTGACGAATTGGCTGAACTGACAGGCTGTAAACGAAACTTGATTGAGCGTAGGTTGTGATTGTTGTATAATAAAAATATAGATGGTTGTGTACTGAAAACACGAGGGTTTACCTCAAGATATTTGGAAGTTAAGCCTTTTAAAATGGTACACATAAATTCGGTGGCCGGTTAACAAATCTCGATGAGAGTAATGCTTGGGAACATAAAGCACAACTTGTATGAAGAATGATATTAGAAAGGGCAAAATTGTTGAACTTTTTGCACACCTTTTGTCGTTTAATGTACTGTACAAGTAAGGGAAAACAATTTACTATGAAATTCCCAAGTCTGAGTTTGGTTTTAAAATGGGTTTGTGAAGATTTCAATGATCTTACGCAAACAACGTTTTCCCATTGAGATTATTGACTGGGTATGTCCATTGGGTGAGAGATATTGTTCATCTGACACAGCCCATTTCCTGAACTTGTCACTGGTGGGGGTATGTCAGCACCTCTGATACAATCTCTGATATTATTCCTAGTTTATATCAATGTGTTTTGCAGGCTGAGCTTTCGAAATGGTAACTCAGTATCGCTTTGCAAAGCAACGAAGATACGCAACTCGATCAGTTTTTACGCAGTCACATTTCACTGTGTTCTAAACCTGAAGTTTTGTTTTCAACTAGGATTATTATACCATATCATTATTAATAATATTACAGTTGGTACCTGCTGTAAGAGTTAATTTTAACACAAATGATGAAGCGTATAATATACCAATATCTATTTATTGGACGCCGAGTCGAGTTCACGTCTGCCATTTGCTGACCTGGATTTTTCGTGTTAATTAATCCATGTGTAATTTGTTTTGGAAACAAAGGTGACATATTCCCAACCCCACATGACATAACATGGCGAATGCTGATGTCTTCTATTCATAAATACAGAATTTGGACCTGTACATTTTCCAATGATTTATTTACATTTTATTGCTGTGATGTACTTTGTAAATGTAAACAGTTGCCACCGCCATGATGCTTCTCTGACATAATTTCGTTATTTGTCTAAGAGGTTAAGGTGGTATATAAGCCTTATATACCACCTTAACCCTTTACCTAACATGAAAAGCAGACGACACTTGCAAAAATAATTCTTGAATAACTAATTTTTTTCATTTTTTGTCTCAGAAACATAGGTTATGACCCCTCGTTGGAACGAGCTCGACGAGCTCGTTCCAACGAGGGGTCATAACCTATGTTTTTGAGACAAAAAATGAAAAAAATAATGAAAATTAATTGGCGATTTTTGAGAATAGCGCTGGCCGGTTTTGGCCGTTACGTTAGGTAAAGGGTTAAGAGGTTAAGGTGGTATATAAGTAATGGAAAGTTAGCTTGAAAATGGGTGAGACGTTATTTTCCATATTGTTAAAAATCTAAGAAAAATAATAATTTGTCACTTTTTTATGAGCACCCGATGTTCACACACGTGTTTGTCACAAACATACACTGGTCTGATTGAAGACTGCAATTTATGCAGTTGGTTGCACCCCAGACAGCTTGAAAACTTAACGCTTTTGATAGATTAATGTACATGTATTACTAAACCTCCCCACAAATGTAAAATGGATTCGCACAATCGCTATAACCGATGTTGTATGCGGTAATCCCATTTAGGAACAAGGTGCTGGAAATGTTGATACTTGCGACTAATCAGGGTTGACATATGCGACAATAAAGAATAAATTATAAAGCCGAGAACCCGCTGTCGGGTGTATTATCCGCTTAACACACAGTTTTCATTTCGCGAAAATGAACAATGTGTCACACAAATATATAGATCACATGCTCATATCGTGACATACGATGTAAATGGGATTCTATAGTCAAAGACTGTAGAAGGAACTCCGTAAGTGGGATTCCTACACAAGTCTGTGATTTGGCGTTAGAGAACTGAGAGAACTGATTTTTTTTTAATTTTCGTTCTCTGATGTGAAGCTTGTGATTCATTCTTTCACGAGATCGAATGGGGGGGGGGGGGGGGGGGGGGGGGGGGGGGGGTTTCCTCCGACACTTGACGTCGAAAAGTATTACAGTGGAAGAGATGTTCACCGATACTCGCTGAAAAGTATTATGACCGGCGGGAACCTACCCGCGCGGTGGGGTGCTTGGCAAGCTCGGGATCAGACCAGCTCTTTCCGGTTAAGAGATATTGCTCATGGAACACCGTGTAATGTTCAGAGAGAAACGTCTATTAATGGGAGGAAGCTGTCCTGCAGGGAGTTATGGGGTACATTAACGTCGACGGCATGACTGGGGTCCCACAATGTCGGTAAACCTGATTAGAACGTATCACCTCTCCGTTGGTATGGGCTTTAAATCTTACCTACAGGCCATTGTGTGGGTAACTCAGGGCTTATACACTAACGATAAGATTGTGATTCATATATATATATTTACAACTCAGTATTTTTATAAATTATCCCAATATTACAATTCACCTCAAATCATATGACTAGTCATACCCCGTGAATAATACATAAATACATTAATAGCTATGGTAAGTTTATATTTCCCAAATCCGTATTCGTTAGAAGATACCGGGGCCGGAATTAAGTAGGGTCCGTTATGAATATCCGCGGGTTATTGTCTCATTTAATTATTAACCATCCGCGTCTTAATATACCTGTGTTACACGACTTCAGTAAAATTTAATATTACGAACTTTGGCTGATATATATAATACCTATATGACGCTGCTTGGTGAAAAGTGTCGTTAAATCTCAATAATAAGCAATTATAACATTCTCTCATAAAACATATTCCAAATTATAAAGTACTTAACTTAAATCTGCCGGTCTTCTACTCATGCGGTTCCTATAACCGTATACATGCTGCCCAGAATAGCAAGCCCACCGGAATACACAACTATGAAACAGAACTTTCTGTGCGGCCTATCCTCCCATGTTTCTCCGTCTGTCTTAAAATTAGCTATTTGCATATTTATAGGAACGCGAATAATTTATTTCTATTATTACCGAAAGATTAATATTAGCTTGTTATTCACGCGACGCACAGGGTGTTGCAGGGGCGGATCCAGGATTTTATAAGGGGGGGTGCTATTGTTGGTCGGCAAGCGCCGAAGGCGCGCAGCGTAATGGCGCTCTGCGCCGTCCCTGCGAGCGCCGAAGGCGCGAAGCAATTAGCGGGGGGGGGGGGGGGGGGGGGGTCTGGGGGTCCTCCCCCTTTAAAAATTTTGAATTAGGAACCCATCAGATGCTATCTAAGACGTATCCTGGTCATATATTTGTCTTTTCTCTTAAACCTATTTTCTGCCGATTTGGCTTGAAAGTTGGTAAAAACAATTATGGTACTGACACTGCCCAATGAAAAACAAAATAATCATTCGAAATTGTTACCTATCAAGAAGCAAATATAATCACCCCTAGATTTTGCATCAAATTAACTGAAATGCGGGGATTGCCTGGAAGAAACATAATAATTTTCACCATGACATACCTGTTGTACGCAGGGGCGACAGAAGTTCCAAGAAGTATGAGTGTGTGTGGGTGGGTGAATGTGTGGATGGGTGGGTGCCACTGGGAGAGTGGCCGAGGGGGGGAGGGGGTCACATTTCTTCTGGTCAACTTTGAGATGCATATACTATTTAAATGTTAAACACCCCAAAGGCAGATTTAGACGGGGGCGCACGTGGTGTGCGCCCCTCTATTTTCTCAGAAATCATTTCTGAGAAAATAGAGGGGCGCACGCCGCGTGCGTCCCCGTCTCTTAATCAGATATAAAAAGTATATGTCGTTGGAAATTACTTTGTTAGAATTGACTGGAGCGTGCCAAAGGCAAAGGCACGCCCCAGTCAATTCTAATAAAATAATTGAAGCCAGTGCGTACTATAAATTAATAGTATGTGCACACTTGCATCACAACAGTTTGTGACCATATAAGTATAGAGGGCGACGTCCCTGTATTTCAAAATCCTGGATCCGCTTCTGAAACACCCAAGTCCTGTCTCAGTTTGTGCGCTTCTACCGTGCTATGTGAACGCACAAACTTGTACACTGTGTTGATTTATTTATTTATTGGTGTTTTAAGGTCACATACTTATGCACAATGGCTAATCGTGACCGTGACAGTTTTACGGGTGGAGGAAGCCGGAGTACCCGGAGAGAACCACCGAGCAACGACGAGCAGCTGTCAGCTCTCCAACATCGTAACTCTGAACTCTGCACCGCAGCACAGGCAGGGTTAGATTGGTTGAAGACATGCGCACCATCGACGTGCAGTACGCCTCAGTACACAGCGTCATCGTGCCCCCATGTGGGCAATCGGGGTGAAGTGTCTTGCCCAAGGACACAACGCGGTTGCCGCAGGTGGGATTCGAACCGAGGACCTCTCGGCTTGCAGCCTGCACCTCTACCGACTGAGCCACCGCGCCCTCTGTACACTGTGTAAATACATTGTTCCATCAACTGATCTTAACTGGTAAGTAGCTTAATTATTTTATTCATGTTATCGAAGAAATAAGATGTCCTGTTGCTCTGTAACATTAAATTGTTTCAGTTTACTAGAGAATGCCTGTAGGCATTATCCAGCAAGTTCAACTGTTGCGACAATTTAATATTTAACAAAGAGCATTTAACATTGGTGAATCATTCACCAATGTTAAATGCTCTTTGCTAAATATTAAATTCTCCCATTCAACCATCTGTCATAGTGTAAAACTATTGCTGAAGGCAAACGTCACTATAGCATCACTGATTCAGCTGAACAAAGATATATTTACGAACAGTGCTGATATACATGGAAACTTTGTCCACAAGACCGTAAATATATGGATGACATTGGAATCAGCTCGTCAACTGATTCAAATGCCATCCATATTTGTATGGATATTGGTTTATTTTAAATTTTTTTTTTAAGAAATTCACAATTTTGGGAAAAGCTGTGATTGGTAACTGGTTAAATTCCAGGCACATTCTTATAACAATTACATTTTATTGAAATTAAATCTTCAAGATAGATTATTGGAGGCTGGATCGGAAATACAGTAATCGCGTATGCTTATTACAGTAACACTTGTGATTGGGATGAAGTTCTCACTCTTTCAGAATGTCTGCAAATTCAAATTTTCTTGGATGACTGTGAGTAGTGAGTAGGCGTATGTGTGTGTGGGGGGGGGGGGGGGGTGCTCGAGCACCCAGAGCACCCCCCCTGGATCCGCCCCTGTGTTGATTAGAATTACTGCGACATGTTGAAACATATTATCTGCACACGCGTTAATTAAGACTATTCATCTTCGCCGCTTGACGTGAAGACGGGACGATGAACAGCCTTGCAATTAACCGAGGGAATCACTTTTTTTCTTTAACGAGGTGTATCATTTCGGAGGGGGTAAAGGAGGCACCGCGGGTTGCCTCTCATCGCGATAAAATAGCTCCGCTATTTTCTACGAATACTGGATTCAGGACAGAAATAATCTAATTTACAATAAACAATGAAGTAACAATGTAAAGATGAAATGTCTATGTTTGTTTTCTGTCATCTTTTTCTGTCGCCGTGTTCTCTTTTATGGTTTAATGAAATAGTCAGTTTTAAATATTTATACACAGGTTCACAAGTTGTAAGATTTTCCGTTGTTGTTTGTCTAAAGCGTTTAAAGTCATTGGAATTACGTCGTCGAAAATTTGGGTTGAGTGTCTCTGTCATGAAAATACTGTTCTAGATGAATTCCTTTGTTGTATGTTTCTGTTGGTCCGCTGTTTTCCAGTATGTTTCTTCTTCGATGAGTTCTTGTTGAATGTTTCTTTTGTTTCGTTGTTGCCCGTTTGTTCTTCTCATAGTTAATTATTTATCGCGATGTTCTTCTTCCAGGTTTATTTTTGTTATCTGGGTTCTCTGTGTGCTGTCACCAATCTTGCGTACTTTATTTAGTTCCTGTCATTGTCATCTTCCAATTGTCCTGTGTGTTGTACCAATTTTCTTGAGTTTTCGTCGTTTGCCACCCACCACTTACTAATAAACCAATTACCATACCATACCATATCATACCTGAAATTAGAAACTAGAAAACCCTTTGAGAAATGTTAGTTTAATCATGTTATTTCATTTTATCTGTCCCGGGAGGAAATACAAATTAGTCGCTGGAAGGAAACAAAAATTAACCACTGAAAGGAAACATAAATTAGAAGCTGAAAGAAAGAGAATATACACCCTGAAAGGAAGCAATTAGGCTCTAAATTGAAATGATGACTTAGGCGCTAGAACCCCCAGACAAGATTTGAGTATTGACAAGAAACAGTAGTATTAAAAATTGTTGAAAAATTTCCCTATGAGGTGAGTGTACTCGGAGAACCTTGCCATAGTGCTCCGATGGTATATTCTATGCCGCTTGAATGCAAGTGGCAAGGTTGCATTCAGGCTTCACAGATTGAAGATAGGCTAAATTTAAGTATTAGTATTAATTTTTCTTAGTATTTTTTTCAATTTTTTTTTTTTTAATTTTTTTTTTTTTTATTTTTATATTTTCTTTTTATTGATTATTATTATTATTATTATTATTATTATTATTATTATTATTATTTTATTATTAGCGGTATTATTATGATTATTATTTTTATTTTATATGTATTATTATTATTATTTTTTTTTTTTTTATTATTCATGATTATAATTTCACTATCAACAGTAATTGTGTCAGACTTGACCATTGCACTGACAGGCGCGACTCTTTGTTGATAAGTGCAAGCACGTAGTTTGGCAGCGGTGGCGGGTCTGCTGCGTGGCGATTAATATAATAACACTTATATATGCGAGCGACGCGGGTTTATAAAATAAGCACGTGATTACGTCATGCGCACTCACGTTTCTACAGGCCAGTAGCGCTGCAGTATAAACTAGAACTATTTAATGACTGTTAATGTAGAACTTACATACAAGTTTTTGTTTCTATTTTTATAAAATTTCCCATTCTTCTAAATCTGGAATACTTACTGAGTCTGATAATGTAGCGACTTGTGTTTTCAGTTTTCTTTTCCTTTTTCTCCCCTTTGCTGTTTTAGAAATATGGAACGCCTGGATTAATTCCTCGGGCACATTTTCTTTCGGTTCCCACGTGGTTGTTCTCGATTCAAGCCATTTAACTTTATAATGTTTTCTCCCGTTTATTTGTTTACAAGCCAAGATTTTGTCGACCAAGTATTGTTTTGTCTTCCTCGTTTTCCTCGCTGTCATCTGCTGTGGAGCTCGCATTGTCATTTTCGGGTGATGCGTTTGGTGTGCTATCTTTCGGTTGGCTTTTATTGTCTTGCAGCGGCGTTTTCTTCCTCGAGAATATTCGTCGGGCGATTTTGGGGATTGATAAACGGTTTTAATCTGTTCGCATGTACTGGCGACTTCACTTGGATATCGTCCGAGCATCGGCGGACGATATAGGTTGGGTTGCTGTCGTGGGTGATGTAATATGGCCCGTTCCAGCGATGGCATAGCTTGGGAGAGAGTCCAACTGGTGTCTTGTTGTTGTATAGCCAAACCTTGTCACCAACAGAGAATTTCGGAATTTCCGCTTTCTTGTCGTGCTGCTGTTTGTATTTTTGTTGCGCGTCATCAATATTCTGTTTGACTATCTTCCTTGTTATTTCAAATTTTTCAATATATTTTCGAGATGTTTACTTGCCTCGGCGCCCACGTGTTTTGATGGAAGTAATTCGTTGTCTATTGGTAGTTGACATTCTTGTCCAAACAACACACGAAAAGGGTTGCATTTAGTGGATTCGGTACACGGTGACGCTCTGTACGCGAACATTACACTTGGAAGCAGTTCAGGCCAATTTGATTGTTTTTCGTCGCAGTACATCCGAAGTGTTTTGGTGATTGTTGAATTCATTCTTTCACACGCGGCATTCGTTTGTGGGTGGTAACTGCTGGTCGCGACTTTTGTGATCTGAAAAAGATTGCACAGTTCTTTGATTAGTTTGGATAGAAAAATTTGTCCTCTGTCCGATAAAAGTGTTTTGGGGGCTCCATATCTACAAATTATTTCCGAATATAAAATTTTAGCAATTTCTGATGCTTCCATTGTCTTAAGTGGGAATGCTTCTGGCCATTTTGAAAAAGCATCTACAATTAACAAAACATATTTATATCCCTCTGGGGATGTTTTAAGTGGCCCTAAAATATCTATATGTAGTCGACTGAACGAGCTTTCCACTGGTAATGGTTTTAGTGGTGCTGGATGTTGGTGGGTTGCATTTTTGTTTTTCTGACATGAAATACAGGATTTTACATAAAACTGGATGTCGGTGTACATGCCTGGCCAGAAATATTTGTATCTGATTGAGTGATAAGTTCTATCAATACCTTGGTGTCCACCCAGTAAAGAGTCATGATATGACAACAGTATATCAAACTGAATGGCACCACCAGTTGTTTTATTAAGCGATCAAGGCGATGTCCCTTACCTGATGGGTAGTAGAGGTGGTATAAAATTCCATCTTCTAGGATGTAGTCATTCGCTTCCAATATTATTCTTCTGGCTTCTTTGTTGTCTTCCGGCAATTTTCTGTCTTCCAAATATTCAATAAAAACATTAACGTCCGCGTCCGTTGTTTGCGCGAGTCTGATGTCGGCCTCATATACCGCTGCGACGCGTACTATTGATTCTAAAGGGTCACACTGTTGGATTATCTCTTCCGTCTGAGTCTGGGAAGTCGTTTGTTTGTTTACGGTACTTGCAGTCATTACTGAGGATTTTTGTCAATTTCCATATTTTTAGTTTTCGGATATTCTCGTCGCGAAAGTGCATCGGCGTTTAAATGCTTTTTACCTGCCTTATGAATAATTTCTAAGTTATACCCTTGCAGTTTAAGTGACCATCTGCCTAACCTGCCACTACATTGTTTAAGGTGTTTTAAATAAGAATTTGCAACATGATCCGTTATTACAGTAAATTTACCATTTGCTAAATAAACATGATATTGTTTAATACCTTCAACTATCGCGAGACATTCGCGTTCTGTAATACCAAATTTTTGTTCTGCCTGTGTGAGCGATCTACCGCCATATGAAACTACTACTTCCTTACCGTTTTCGTCCAACTGACCGAGTATATAACCAATAGAAAAGCCTGATGCATCTGTATATAGGAAAAATTCTTTGTTGAAATCTGGAAATGCCAGTACGGGAGGGGTCGTCAAGGCTTCTTTCATGGTGTTGAAGGCCTTTTCACATTGTGCAGTCCACTGAAAAGAAACATTCTTTTTAAGAAGATTAGTGAGGGGTGCTGCTTTTTTGGCAAAAGTTACAAGAACCGCCGATAATAATTACAGAGGCCCAGAAAAGCTCGGACATCTTTGACATTTTTCGGTCTAGGAAACGAGGACACAGCGTCCGTTTTAGAAGTGTCATCTGAAATACTATCCTTAGAAAGAACATGCCCCAAATAGTGTATTTTCTTTGCTGCAAACTCACATTTAGAAGGCTTCGACTTGAGATTGGCGTTGCGCAAGGCTTCAAACAATTGCGACAGGTGTTTGAGATGTTCCTCAAAGGACGTAGAAAACACAAGAAGATCGTCGGCGTAACATAAACATTAATGCCATTGTAAATCTCGAAGAACCTCGGCCATAACTAACTGGAAGCTTGATGCGCTATTCATTAATCCCATGGGAAGTCTTTTGAACTGATGAACACCTCTATGAGTAACGAATGCGGTTTTGTGCCTAGAATCCCGGTCTAAATCTATTTGAAAATATCCTGAAAACATGTCAAGACAAGAGAAGATTGTAGCCTTGGATTTGCCAATTGTGTCTGTGACATCGTCCACGCGAGGGAGGGGGTATGAGATTGGCTTAGTCAAGGCATTCAGTTGCCGGTAATCGACCGTAAACCTAAATGAATTATCCTTCTTCCTGACCATTACAACTGGAAACATCCATTCCGAAACTGAGGGTTCAATAATGCCATATTTTTCAAGTTCGTCAATCTGCTTGTAATCTCAGCCTTCATGGATGGAGACGCCCTATAAAATCGACGTCTCACTGGGGGAGAATTACCTGTATCTATTTTATGACTGTAAATGTTAGTTTTACCAAGTTCTGAGAAATCCTTAGCGAAGCAATCCCTATTCCTACCAAGTAGTACCATTGGTTCCTGTTTTTGAAGTTCTGATAAATCTGAACGTGACAAGTCAATGCCAAGAGACTCAGCATCAGCAAGGTATTTTTCACAATTACCAGGGCCATTTCGACCTATATAATTCACCGAAGCTTCAGAACTGACATTACTTTCATCAACAGTGTGTAAAATATCCCCAGGGCCGACGTGCTGAAAACAACCGAGAACATGTGATGACTTCAATTTAACATGGGAATTAGTTGGGTTAAGAACCTTGGAAACAGCCTTATTGTTAATCACTTCAACGAGCGTTCGTGCGCTCATGACATGCAGGTTGCTCCCCAAATTCGCATCAGGCTCTATAATACCTATTGAAGTAGCAATGTTGTCTGGACCTACACACACTGGCACAATTGTTTCACTACGGGGTGCCAGAGTGATGTCCTCTAGCACTCTGACGTTATATGTATAATTAGTTTGTTTTTCGACATTGTTTACCGGAGCGTGTGTCATACCATCCTGCAGTATGATAGTTTTGTGATGAATATCAATATTGGCTTTGTTTTGTGTAAGAAAATCCATACCTAGAATAATATTTGCAGGCATTTTCTCCAAAATCAGAAAATCTTGAATTAAATCTAATCTACCCAGGGAGAGATGCAAAGTAGTTTCCCCTAAAACTCTGAGTAAGTTTCCATTTACACCTGACAATAGCATAATGCTGGGAGGGTGAATTTCCACTTTGTTCCACAGATCAGTTGATTGTAGTATATTTTTGGATATACAAGATCGACTGGCTCCTGTGTCGATCAATGCAGCAATTCGTGTGTACACGTTCTCTTGCCTAATATCTACCTTATTTCCAGTTAATTCAGCACTTACAGAAGTAGTCAGGACCGGTACCTTGTTAAACTTACATGTAGCACTAATGCGACCGATTCTTTTACAAGTATTGCACCTGTAACTTCTGACGTGACATTTTGAGGCATCATGAAAATTTATTCCACACCTGTGACATAAAGGGAATCGACGCCTTCTACCTCGATATGGACGGCGCTTTGACCGTCTGAAATTCATTTTGCCACACAAAGTGATATTTCGAAAAAGGATGTACGAACAAATACATTAACAAAAGTTCCACCAACAAAAGACAAATCTTCTCGCGGCATACAGCATAATAATTCCACTCGGACCGACGTCACAAGTCCGGTAAGTTCTAGTTACAGACATTTCCCTGAAATTTCGACCGTGACTGAGAATGTTCTTCAATATTTTCCTTGCGGGGGAGTTGAGGATTATGATGTTGAAGTTACCCCGGTGTTTGACGTACGACAACTTGACAAGCCTTTACAAGTACTATATCGATCAAGTGACAATACCAGGATTGTACTCTATCAGTTTCGAAATGGAGATAGAAAATACATCTACTGTCGTACGTTGCCACTCAAAATCCGCAATACATTACCTGGATAGCTTTCGCATGTTCACAAACTCTATCTTATCTTAAAGTGCTGATTCGGGACGAATCGAAATTGGAGCGGCAGAGATATATCACCGGAGCGTGTACAGACCATGATAAACTTTCGAATCAAAAACACAAATTTACTGTTATTATATTGCATTCAAAATCTACTATTCGCATTTTGTCCAATTTAATTTCAATTGTTTCAAACTTGGCATATTTCTTCATTCGTCGTGTGACAGAAGCCTCTCTTATAGAAGTTGTTAACAAGTTGCCTCTATTCATTGTTTTCCTCCATTGTTTATGTAAGCTCTATTCACTAAGTTAATAAGGCATCTCATTAGGACCCAGTGAAAGCTTACTTTAATCTTTATATCAAGTAAACTTGTTATGACATGACGCATTTATTATATTGTATATATAGCCTTGATCACAAGTAAGAATTCAGTTATAGTTTGGATTTCCAAACGTTATTCTGCTTCATCTTATTGGGAAATCCCATGAGCTATTGACAATAGACCTCGGGAAGTGGAGCAGTGCTTGTTTACTGTGGTAAATCGTAATAAAAGTCTTGCCAAACGACGAAGCGCAGATGCCCATGGGCGTGTTGGTCCAATAAAAGTTACCGGGAACTCCGGAGGCGGGCCCCGAAAAAATTTGATTTTTCGAACTGAAAGAACGCTGCTTCCTATCATCTGAACGATCAGTGACGACAGTCCACATAGCGGGCATTTCAAGGGCATTTTCGTATCAGCTTAGTCGCAAATTCCGCCAAAAATGGTTGCAAGAAAGGAGGTGGGTGGGTGGGTACCTGGGTGTCTGGGGATCTATCGAACCGATGATAGTTGGGACAAATGTGAGAAAATGTTGATTTTTGAACTGAAAGAAAGATGTTTCCTTGCGTCTGAACGATCTGTAACAGACTAGATTGCTGGTATATAGAAATGCTCTCTATGTGGACTGCCAGGGCATTTCGATAAACTGACAGTCTATATAATCAGATCCATTTCGCTTCTTGGTCATTTTCACGAAATTTCATGCACCAACAGGTGTTGGGCTGCATCGATTTTTCTTTTTTTTGGGGGGGGGGGGGGAAGGGCCCCAGTTGGGGGTGGGGTGGGGGGGGGCACCGGGAGGTTACCCGGTGGACTATATACGGCCAGTCCGCCTCTGCAGATGAATCTGGCCTGGATCAAGCTGCCTACCGTCCGTTCAGTTTAAAGCCCAATGCTCTAACCAATTAGTCACCGCGCTCCTCTTACGGTTGAAGGACCGGAAGCTGGTTATCAGTAATTTTGCTGTATTTTAGCGGTAATTTTCAGTGCATGTGGGCTTCCGGGGAAAAACATCAAAATGTGTTCGACACATCCAAATCTTGCATAAAATATTCTGACGTAACAGAATGTGACGCACATCTTACGCAAAATAGTCTGTCCTGATATTTGGGCCTGATGATCAGGCCAAAGTATTTTACGCAAGATTTGAATCAGTCACACAGCCAGCGTATTTCCTCTTTATTTCTTTATTTGAACTTATAATGAACACACACAACGCAAACCGATGGTTTTAGCGCTCCGAAGCCACCCCCCACATCGGTTATAGTAGGTGGTTATTGATGTGTTCTCCGGGCATGTAAAGTCTGCCACTTATAAAGTAAAATTTGTTGAGAAGATCCACTTTGTTCATTGACAAATTTTGCCTGTCTCCGAAAGGTGGTGATGGTTTCAGGGGTAGACCTTGTTGATCTTCAGGCAAGTACAGTCTTACACTTTTTGTTGTTGTGTCACTGATCGAGCCTTCCTTGTTAAGTACAGTCTATCAGTCAGGCCCACCACCACCGCAGCACACATCCAGTAGAGATGGGCAATATACCGAAAAACCGAACCGATACCGATATCATGGGGACACCGAAAAACCGAACCGACCCAATCTTTGAATACCGAAACCAATGGTATTTTCAATTTTCCCTGTGCATTCGCTATTTATAAGGCCTTGATGAGGATTGATAGCAGTTGAAGTGTTCATTTTCATGAAAGAAGTGACTGATTTTATTTTTCAGTTTTGTTAAGCCTTAAGGGCCTGGGCCGTTGTACTAAATTATCAATAGTCTATGATCTGTACATGTCCAGTTGCTTAGCAGTGATTTCTTGCCAAATCTTGGCTGCCTTAACAGGCAGCCAAGACTTGGCTAGAAATCACTGACCAGATGATTTTAACAAGTCACCAAATTTCTGTAGATATGATCTGTGTTGACAAAAGAATGACAATGCTGAGCCCATTAACAGTGGCATGTGTAGCACTGTGAAAGAATGATACAAGAACAACTTTTCTGTATTTTTCTGACATGGATTCCTCTTTGATACTATCAGTGAATATGAAGTGACATACCGAATACCGAACCGATACCGTCGTATGCCCACACAAAAATACCGAAACCGATACCGAACTCAAAATTCCAATACCGCCCATCTCTAACATCCAGCACACGAAAGGGTCATGGGTGCCAAGGATCTGACGCTACCTATACCGGTCGATGTTCCAAGATAACCTGGAGCCCCGTAGATTTAGGTCGAGAGGTGATGTTGACTCCGCCAGGACTGTACAAGCCAAACGGGGGGGGGGGGGGGGGGGGGGGGGGGGGGGGGGGGGGGGGCTGGCTGGACTGAGGAGAAAAAATCCCAGCAGTAACGCCGGCCCCTGATATTTTAACGGTTACAAAAAATAGATTAGATATAACTCTTGTAGTATTTTTGAAGGCCGGAGGTCATCCAGCAATCCTTCAGGGAGGTTAGGACCCGTTGAGATAATCAGTGTGTTTGTGGGTTAACTGTAAGTCCGTTCGTTGATGTAGCTTTCAGTTGTGGAGCTGGTCAGCACAGGGTCAAGAAGCGGGCGGCACCCAGCAACGATGATTCTGGCATCTCCTATAAGAGACCGCGATGCAGAGAGTTACGCGGCTCGCTGATACACGTCTGCCCGTATCCACTCTGGATGATTACATGAGTGTGCCGGTAGCTGTGCTGTAGTTGCATTGTTGGTATGTACGAGGGTTGATGTGATACTGCAGTTTTGGTTATGAGTTGGTCGGGGCAGGGTCAAACTATGAGCGGCACCCAGCAACGACGGTGTTGGCATCTATTCGGGCAAGGGGGGGGGGGGGGGTGAACATAATGCACATGCGAGCATGAGCGAGTGGCCTTGATATTTCAGCTGGGGGCGAACACGTCAACATATGTGCTGGAACTACGCTATCTGTTCCTTCAATAAGAGGAACATAAATGGAACAGTCAACTCATCCCACACCATAAAGGCCGGCGAATATCATTCGTCGTTCCCCCCATCGTGGCCATTCACACCTTGGACTCCGGGGTGTCAACAACTGAAATGTGGAACTTCCATTAGTAATACAAGAGACACTGCTCAAAATGAAGGGTTCCCTTACTATCACCTGGAGTATCCAGGTGCGCAAGGGGACAATTCTCTAGACAGTGGATTTTGAGACAAAACCAGAACAGGCGTCCTTGGAGAGTTATAGCACCTTTAGTGGGGGCATTTCCTCCCACACTGGTCACCCTCCAAGTTACTCGGTCAAGCTGGATGAAGACTGCTGGAGCAGTAGAGCCACCACCAAGAAGAAGCGGAAGAGAAAAAAGGAACCCTCGGCCAGACGATGTGATGCCCACCGAATGACGGATTTTCCGGAGGAGGAGAAGAAGAAAGAGGAGGCAAGTGAGGGTGTCAAAGGGTTGACACCTGTCACCCCTGTCTAGTCCGGTACTCCCTCACAGGAGTAGGGCCCGGAGGATTACGGGTCGTCAGGTGACAGATCAAGCTCTAAGCCATCAGACTCTTCTTCTGAAGAGGAGATGGAGGAGGAAGATCTCTCTACGGTGCAGGAAGTAGTCCCGGATGACGCACCTTTCATCCCTTCAGCACTTGCTTCTCCGGCTTCTTCAGACCAGAAATCCGACCAAGAGGAGAGCATCCCAAATTCCGCGGAGGCGTTCCTCGGGGAGGAAATCGAGGAAGATACATTCCGAACAAAAAACAAGCAGAAATTCAATTTCTCCACAGAGGTAGGACTGAACCCCGACACAATCAAAGGGTATCTTGCAGAACAAAGGATCTTGCCCGTCCCATAACGATGTCAAATATAGCCCCTAGAACTTCTCTTGAACAAATCTAAGTCGACACCTCAAAAGGAAGCTGCACATCTAATATCAAGTCTCTGCTACTGCTGGTTCATGAGAAGACGATTTTTTAAGATTTAAGCTCACTTTTTGGGCGTGGCCCTACCAAGGAGCGGGCCAACTTGATTTGAACAAACTTGAATTGACATATGATAGGGAACATGCACACCAGATTTGGTTCAATTTGGTTGAGTAGTTGGTGAGAAGAAGTCGATAATGTAAAGTTAACACCGGACGGACGGACGGACGGACGGACGGACGGACGGACGGACGGACGGACGGACGGACGGAAAGTGATTAGTAAAGCTCCCCTCGAGTTTCGCTCAGGTGAGCTAAAAATGTCATTAGTACCTTATATTATACATCATGTTTGTTATGGCTTCTTATTTGTTATGTTTGTATGTACAACTGCTGTTATGGTGTGATGCATTAAACTATTAAACTAAACTAAACTACATTAATGTAATTGTGTATTCATTTTGTCAGAAAAATTATTTTTGACTGATCCAAAGCTAGCATGCCGTGTTGGTTTTGGACCACCAGCGCCTTACCCGTATCGGCTTATGGGCCATGGAAAGTGGGATGGGGCGAAAGAAGCCATAGAAACTGTATGGGAAAGAACCATGTTTCCACTCAAGACAAGAAACGTTCCAATGAAAGAAAAGAAATCAAGGGGTTTTCTGCTATTCATTTTCCTTGCAGTAGTTTTAGCTATTTTTTTTCAAATTCTTTGTGTAAAAACTTCAGTTGACACAAACATTTTGAATATACATGTATGAGGAAAAAACATGGATGGTGCCAGTGATTCTAAAAATGGAGATGGTGCCTGAGATTCCTAGAAAAAAGGCAATATTGCATGCAGACATCCCTGAATAGAATGTTTTGCATGTTAGATAATGTTGATCAGAGAAACGGGATTTCATCTGTTATAATCATACAGCAGATTGAAATACTGTAACGGCCGGTATTATAAGGCTATAGTGTTAATTAAATAATTAATAAATTCCCTGACGATTGCTACGTTTCTATTTTATATGCAGAAACATATTTTTGGGAAGTCTGAATTTTTTTTAACAACAATCTCAATGGCAATCAGGAGTCCAGCGTCTAAACCACTAGACCATTGCACTCCGTCTAAAACGACGGCTGGAATCTAGCTTTTTAAATGAAGTCCTCATGATTACTTGGTTCATCTTCCTTTCGGCAGCAGTATGAAAGAGTGGAACGCGCCGGCTACAGTACGACGAAAGTGCTGTGGATGGCCTCATACGAAGACTGGCACGGGCTTGTGTGTGTTTTTTCAAATGACAAATGTGTGTGCAGCCCCTCCCCCCCCCCCTCCCTTGAAAAAAAAAAAAAAAAAAAAAAAATAATGTCCCGATCATTGGTTTCGCCGGACAGAGATTGGGTAAAAATTATGAAAATGCCGAGTTGGCAGACATCCTTGCTTGCCCAACGAAAATATACCCAAACTTTGAAGTCCTCACGTGACCAAAATCTCTTGCTTAACTGACAAAAATATACAGACTTTAGGAAGTGCAATAAATTCTCGACTTGGTGTATAGTTAGAATTCCACATCCAGGGAGGGAGTAAGTAATAATAAATGATTTTTATGGTCGTGACCTGTTGAAAGCACCACACGGATTGTCGGGCACCTCTACCTAGCTGATGTGTAATTGTTGTGTGTTTAAAATACAGTATTGTATCAATGGAAAGAAAATTTGTAACAAATAAGTCTTTGATAAATGCAGTTAGGTATGTTCCAAATAGTTGGGCGATATGACTAAACCTTCAGGAACCGCTGTCCTACACCCCCCCCCCCCAAAAAAAAAAGAAAACAAAAGTAACTTGTGACCCTGATTGCCTTCTCCGATGATGGGTTACTTTGATTATGTAGTTGGATGTTAGTCAGTTTATCAAACTAACAATTGTTCTCCACCATTTACCAGACATAACAGACATATCCGGGCAGCGCTATTCCCCCAAAATCGCTAAAATTTATTTATTTTCTTTCAATATTTGCTTGAAAAACAGAACTTATCACAGCTCATTGGAACGAGGTAATTCCAATGATGGATCAAAAACGATCTTTTTGGGGTGGGATGGGGTGAAAATTTGATGTAATTCGAGAATATTTTTACAAGTATCGTTGTCGAGTCGTACTAAGTAAAGGGTTTTAATAATCGACCAAAACAGTGGTGACCCCCCCTCCCCCACCAGTTTTGACCCTAATTGTAACTTTACTTCCGCATCTTGATCATGGTCTTTGCAAAAGGTACTGAGCCCTCTCACCCAGTGTGTTTAATAGAAAGTGACTAGTAAGCACTTGTTGGTACTCAACTCATAGATGCACGCTTTTATTTTCCAGATGGAAGTGAAAAGGTATAAGCGAATGGCTAAATTTGACTTCACACCTAGGGTTGCGTCATGACATAGCCAAAGATGCTGAAGGTGACCTTAAACACCAATAAATAAATAAATAAATAAATAAATAAATAAATAAATAAATAAATAAATCCAGCTATTTTGTCAAGTCAGTCATTCAAGTTTTCATTCATGCCATCCAGGTTAAAATTGTTTACAGTGTGCTATCATGTGTATCTCTAACCTTTCCTCTAAATGTATAGTAAAATATATGTCATTTAGCGAACGAAATATGAAATTTGGGACTGATTAGGCGATAGCTGTTTCCTTAGAGTGTGCTAAAGGAATTGTTGAACAATTTATATCCAAATCCAATATGGCCACTAACGGCCATGTTTTTCTACGAAATTCCGAAAAATTCGATAACATCTGGACATTGTCCAAGACCTAAGTATGAAAATTGGAACTGAAATTTTGGGTTGAATCGAATCAGGTAGATGATTTCGAATTGAATCAAAACTCGAATCAAATCTCTGGATTCTTCAAGTTTTAAATAATGCACCTTTCTAGTTGTAAATGGTAAATATTGCCATTCCCCAAGCAAATATGACATTCAATTGTAACACGTTTGGTTTGGCAAGTTAATCAGAAAGGCAGAATATTCCAGAATGGAATTAAAGTTGTCAAATCCGAAACAGAACTGATAAAGCTGTCTTTGGTGTAAGTTAAGCCCACTCAAAACACACATACACAAAGAGGTGTGTTTCCCATTTCCCGACCTACCCTATTTTTAGGACCCAACCCTACAATTGTTCTTGAGATTTCCGTTGAAAAAAAATTGAGCAACTGCAGATTCCCGTAGGAATGCCGGGAAATGGAGCAGTGCTTGTTCACTTCAGTAAACACGTTCTGCTTTTCGGATAAAAAGGTCCCGGAATCAACGCCGGGCTGAGGGAGTCCTCTGTATTATTGGCAAAAGTCAACTTCATACCTCTGATGCAGTCATGATATAGTTATAGAATCTGAAACAACCTTAAACACAAATAAATAAGCAACACTTGTCGGTATTCGTTTTAGCATGATTTTAGTTTAAACAATATTTATTGAAAGAATATTGCATGTGTTAAATACAATTTGTAAACATTTACATAACCAATGATGTTAATATAAACTTGTGTCACAGAAGTATGAGTTGGATTCGACAGCAAGTTTTGAGCTTACATAAGTCATTTCCAAGCATGATTTTAGTCATCTCCAAGCATGATTTTATGCTGTTATAACAGTGTCAATTTGAGTATATTTGCTTACCATTCAAGTATTCAGGATTTTTGTGGATGGGGTCATATTGCTTTCCTTGAACGCTACTAAAAAAAAATTCATACCTACGTACCATATTGTTTCAGACAGGTGACAAGAAACATACCTGTTTTTTGCCTAATAGACAATTGAGCCCCGCGAAACTTCGAAATTCGTTCGATTTCACATCGTCCTAATGATTCGATTAGAATTGATATTCGTATTGTTGATTCTAAAATTTTTGAAACTTCAAATGTCCAGATATTTTAACAAATGTCTCTTCTTGAACTCATCTATCATCAGGTCTCCTGTACAGGAGGAGGGGGGTGGGGGGTTGTCCTATACAGATCTGATGACAGAAGAAGAGTTCAGGGACGTTCTGTTACCATTATAACTACTACGATTCCATTTTGGAATATTCTGATAATTTGATTGACCTGTCCGAAACAAACATGTCGCTGTTGAATGTAAAACCTTTGTGGGGACAGGGAGGCACAATACTTGTGTGGGGACAAGAAGATACAATACTTGTGTGTGGACAAGAAGGCACAGAACAGGAAGATACAAAACTTGTGTGGGGACAGAAAGATACAATACTTGTGTAGGGACAAGAAGGTACAATACTTGTGTGGGGACAGGAAGTTAAATACTTGTGTGGAGACAAGAAGGTACAATACTTGCGTGGTGACAGGAAGATACATGTACAATACTTGTGTGGGGACAGGAAGATACAATACTTGTGTGGGGACAAGAAAGAACAATACTTGTGTGGCGACAGGAAGATACAATTCTTGTGTGGGGGACAAGAAGGTACAATACTTGTGTGGGGACAGGAAGATACATTACTTGTGTGGGGACAAGAAGATACAATACATGTGTGGGGACAAGAAGATACAATATTTATGTGGGGACAAGAAGATACAATACTTGTGTGGGGACAAGAAGGCACAGGGACAGGAAGATACAATACTTGTGTGGGGACAAGAAGATACAATACTTGTGTGGGGACAGGAAGATACAAAACTTGTGTTTCCATGAGTCCAAATATGAACTCAGGGCTTTCTCTCCAACAAAGCTGAATCTGACCTCTCTAAGGATGATGTATTCCAAGTATTAAAAGATTCTGATTGGCATTTCTGGAGAAGACGATTTTTTAATTTAAAAAAAATTGTTGGGTGCTAACAGAATTATTCCCCTTTTGGTGCCCCTTGTGGGCGTGGCAACTTCATTTGAACAAACTTGTATTTACATATGATAAAGAACAAGCAAATCAAATTTTGTGCAATTTGGCTCAGTGGTTTATGAGAGGATGTCGATAATGTAAAGTTCACGCCAGATGGACGACATACAGAAAGTGATCACTTTAGCTCCCCCTAACTTTCAGTCAGGTGAGCTAAAAGAAACCCCTCTTTTTGAAGAGTGTAAAATATTTTTCAACCAAAACTGAATCAAGTTACACAAGACAAATATTTGTAATTAACACGGTCTGAATCATGTTTTTATTTTTGGAAGAAATTTCAAGAATTTGACTCTGGAAGTTCCTCTTATCAAATACTTTAGGTTAGCCAGGGTTAGCTCTAAAATATCTTCTTTTTCACAAACAAAAATTGGGAGTTCACACCAAAGCTGCAATGGATGGTAAAACTAAAAAAAAAATTAAAGTCCATCAAAGGCAGTAATGCTGCCAAAATTCTCCTAATACCACTTGCATTGAACATGGGGGTAGACATCATTAAGACGTGCATAGGAAATACGATATCATTGCACCCAGTATCCTAAAAGTTATTGAGTTTAAAAATTTGTTGGTCACAAACCGACCAATAGCCAATAGACAGACCAACCGACTAACCATGCAACATTTACTCATATTGAGCTGCTTATCGAAGCTAAAAAAACTAGGAGCTCAAGCGAGCCTAAAACACTCACCTGGCTCAAGTTGTCAAAAGATGAGTGTGTCAGTAAGTGATGAACAGTAACCGCAATTTTTTGATTTGCCATGACACAGCCAACAGTAATATTTTTGGCTATCTGTTTCGTTTCTGCTGGTCCTAGGAAAACTTTTCACACAAAAACAATGCTCTGTTCTGTGATGTTTCAAAAACGTGCCCATATGATAATTTTTTTTTGTTTTCAACTTTTCTGGTTCTCTCTGTCCCACCCTCCCCCACCCCCCCAAACAAAACAAATTGGGCATAAATCAAGTAGTTATGACCCAGTTATACTACATGACAAAATTGATTCAAATCAGCCCATTGGTTCAGGAAAGAGAAATTTGGGGTGGAGCCTAAGATGGACATTCTCAAATAGGGAGCCAAAATTTTGACCTACTGACTTCCTTTAACAACATTTGAATTTGCATCACTAAAGAAAGTAAGAAATCTAGTCATTATTGTGAGTGGCTTTTGAGAAAATGATTTTTAAAGCATTTTAGGCTTGTGGGGCATTAACCCCAGATGAACTGGAATAGCAACTTTTTGGTAAAAAAAACTCCCAGAAGAGTGTAATCCACCAAGATGCATTAAACTAAATTAGTTCAGATTTGGCCCAAAGGTTCTGGAAAAGAATACTCAGCTAATGGAGCACAATATAGATGACTCCGCATCTTCAAATGGCCAACAGTGTTAAAATGAACATCTCAATGTGGCACCCCATGACAAAATCAATAGAAAAGTTTTTTTGTCCATCTGATTCCACTGGTCCCAAGGAAGATTCATACCAAAAAACAATATTCTGGTCCGTGCAGTTTTGGAAATATGGGTATTTGATTTTTTTTTTCCATTTTTAGCTCCTGGTGTTCCTACAGGGGAGCTCATGAAATCAAAATTTTGGGTGGTGCCCAAGATGGGCATGCTACCACAGAGATCCCAAATATTGACCTATCAACTTGCCTTGAATAAATTTTAATTTCCACCACCAAAGGAAGTTTCATACCAAATATCAAAGCATTCTCTATGGTAATTCATGAACAGAAGATTTTTAAAGATTTTTAAGCTTTGGAGCATTAATCCCAGCCCCAAGGAGAGTAGCAACTTTTGGGGAAAAAACTCAGAAGAGTATACTCCCGCAAGATGCTTTGTAAGTTTGGACCAAATTAGTTTAGATCTGGCCCAAAGATTCTGAAGAAAAATACTTGGTTGATGGAGCATATGATAGATGATGATTTCACGTTTTCCCATTTCCAACATGGTTAAAATGGGCACCCCATGATAAAACTGACAGCAATTTTTTGGTACATCTGATTCCACTGGTCCTAAGGAAGATGCATACATAAAAAACAATATTCAACTATGGGCATTTGAATTTTTTTCTATTTTTAGTGCCTGGATTCCCATGGGGCTGTGGAAAAAAAAATGTCGAGTATAAATCAAGTACTTATAATCAAAATATACCACATATTAAATTTCTTTCAAATCAAATCATTGGTTCTGGAAATCAAAATTTGAGATGGACCCCAAAATGGGCATCCTTCCACGGGGAGCTCTAATATTGACCTACTGAGTTCCTTTTAACAAATTTGAATCTATTTCACTGAAAGAAGTTCCATACCAGAAATCTAGACATTACTGCACTTGGCTTATAAGAATATGATTTTTAAAGCATCTTAGGCTTTTGGGGCATTAACCTGAGCCCCAAGGGGAGTAGCAACTTTTTTGGCCAAAAACTCGGAAGAGTATACTCCACCAAGATGCTTTGCACCAAATTAGTTTTTATTTGGCTCTGAAGAAGAATACTTAGTTGATGGCGCACAAGAAAGAAAAAGATCCAGCATTTTCCCATTGCCAACAGTGTTAAAACGAGCATCCCCATACGGAACCCCATGGCAATATTTTTTTTTACCAAACAGGTCCGTGCAGTTTTAGAAATATGGGCATTTGAATTTTTCTATTTTTAGCTCCTGGGGTTCCCATGGGGTTGCAAAAAGTTTTTTCCGGGCATCAACCAAGTACTTATGAACAAATTAAACTACATGCAAAATTTGGTTCAGATCAGCCCGTCGGTCCTTAAAACAGAAATTTTGGATGGATCCCAAAATGGGCATGCTCCCACAGAGAGACCATATATTGACCCACCACCTTGCCTTGAACAAACTTTAATCCTCACCACCAAAGGAAGTTCCATACCAAATTTCAAAACATTCTATGTGGTGGTTCATAAAAAAAAGATTTTAATGTTTTTTTAGGCTTTTTGGGCGTTAATAGCCTGAATATGGCAGCAGCTTCAGTTGAACAAAGTAGAAAGGTGTACTCCAAAGATAGCCTGTGCCATATATGAGTGAATTTGACCCAGTCTTTTAAAGAAGACACGTTTCAAATTCAGATGATGACTCGGCATTTTCCCATTGCAAAAGTGTTAAAATGGGCATTGACATATGGCACTCCATAACCGGACTGCTAGCAATTTTTTTGGTCCATCTGATTCCCCTGGTCCTAAGGAAGATGCATACCAAATGAAAGTGTCAATGACACTGCAGTTCAACTTGTCCAAGAAGGGACTGAACTGAATAGAAAGATCCAGTAATGTGAAGGCATACTCTCAAGTTTCTACCGAAAAGACATTACACCAACGCTACATATGAAACCTGAGAAAATCGAAGAGGGATGCAGCCTGTTGGATGTACTTATGGAATTGTTGACAATTTATATGTCAAATCAAAGATGGCCATGTTATTCAACGAAATGCTGAAAAATTTGATGACTCCCATCTGGACATCATACCAAAGTTACAGTACGTGGAGAGTCGATTGTAACTAAATCACCCACAGAGTGGAGTTATCACCCAAAATACCACTTACTTAAATTCTGTACATATGGACAAAAAACACAAGTGATGTTTCAGCCAATGGACCTCGGGGTTTAACCCTGAGGTCCATTGGCTGGAAGTTTGCTTGTGCTTGTTACGCTTTGCAACAAATTTGCAATTATTGCTCAGGTGGAATCTCCACTCTGCAGGTGATTTAATGATAATACACGTACTGTACATATAAAATCTGAAAAAGATCTGGCAGGAAGTGCGGCCTATAGGGTGTGCTAATGGAACTGTTGACAATTCATATCCAAATCAAAAATGGCTGCTGGCAGCCATGTTTTTCAACAAAAGTCAGAATATTCGGTCAGGTGAGAGATGCAGCCTGTAGGGTGTGCTAATGAAATTGTTGACAATTTGTATGCCAAATCTAAGATGGCTGCTGGCAGCTACGTTTTTTTCACGAAATTAGGAAAGATTTGATAACTCCCATCTAGACGTTGCCTTAAAACCACATATGGAATTTGGGACTGATTGGTTGAGAATTGCGGCCTGTAGGGTATGCTAAAGAAATTGTTGGACAATTTATATCCAAATCCAAGATGGCCATGTTTTTCAACGAAATTCGGAAAAATTTGATAGCTCCCATCTAGACATTGCCCCAAAGCCATGTTTGAAATTTGGAACTGCATACGAATGGACAGACTACAGACGTATGGATGTATGCATGGACAACGGATTGAAACGCATTTCAATAGCTCATACTTGACATTGTCAAGTTGAGCTAAAAACAATATTCTTACCCGTGCAGTTTTTGAAATAGGGGCATTTCAGTTTTTTCTATTTTTAGTTTCTGGGGTTCCCACGGGGCTGCAAAAAATTTTTTTGGGCATCAATTAAGTACTTATTACCCAATTATACTACATGCCAAATTTGGTTCGAATCAGCCCATTAGTTCTTGAAATACAAATTTTGAGTGGAGCCCAAAATTGGCATGCTCCCACTAAGAGCCCAAATATTGACCTACAAACTTCCCTTGAACAAATTTTAATCTTCACCACCAAAGGAATTTCCATACCAAATATCAAGGCATTCTCTCTGATGGTTCATGAGAAGAAGATTTTAATAAATTTTTTGGCTTATAGGGCATTGAACACAGCCCGAAGATGGCAGCCACTTCATTTGAACAAAGTATACTCCAATGATGGTCTGTGCCATAATTATATGTTTGAATTTGGTCCAGTGGTTTTAAAGAAGACAAGTTTCACAAGTTAATGATTGACGCTCACCAAGTGATGGCAATAGCTCCCACTAACTTTCAGTCAGGTGAGCTAAAAACCATACTTGTGGTTATAAATTAAAATATTGAATTTGTTACATGGCTGCCACAGTTGGACTTTGTGTACCTGTATAGGCGTAAATATGTCCTTTTTACACAGGAAAAAAATATGAATTCACAAGGTAGTCAACATTTTTCATTAACGTTGGTTCTTGAAGGGAGATTAGTGCAATGTCAACAAACATCTTTGTTTGCAACTGGAGACCTCTCGATGAAACGATTCTTAGGAAACCAAAATATGTTTTTCGTTTTCACACTGAGAACTGACTCTGCTGCAGCAAAATATAGCATAACAGCGGCTTTTTCTTCATCGTAAGGTGATGGGGGGGGGGGGGGGGGGGGGGGTAGATTTACTTTGTGTGTGGTGTAGGGAGACGTATGTTTGTGTTTTAGTGGTGATGTTCATTTGTGGTCATGCTTGCACCTTTCGAATCTGATTTGCCAGACACCCGTAAGTGACATCACAGTCACATGACCGGCATGTTGGATTGTCATAGTAGGCTGCATGGGTGGCTATGTTGTGATGCCATGTGACAATGTGCATGCACAGAGCAAATTGTTAAGGAGACATTTGTTTCTGTCGTGCAGTTTGTTTATTGGAGGCCCCCTGTCTTGCTTTCATTGATAGGTATGGTTGCTACAAGCCTTGAAAGCCTGTAAAATGGTGTATTTGGAGAGCAGTTCAAGTTAATGGGAGTATATCTAACTACCACAAACAGCTCAACAACAACCACACATCACTGAAACAGATTTTATTTGGCTTGGATTCCTCTTTTTCATTTCTATCTTGATACAGGTAGTTCTGTAGGGCCTTAAAGTGGTTTGTGGGTATCCTTCGATGAATAGTAGTATTTGTGCTTGTTCCAATTTTTTTCAGAATCCTTCTTTTGTGCTTATGCTGATCCATTCTATACCATATCCACTCCATTCCTAGGCCTGTCATACCTGTTTATCTGGCTCTGATTAACCAAATAGGTGTTGAAGGCCATAACTGTCCTCAGATAGCTACCTGCCGACAACTATTCTCCAAAATGTAATGCCTAGATGAATCCTCCATTAGTACAACAGAATGCAATAAGTGTTCCGAGCTACCCATATGTCTCTACATGCTGAATTTGAAGTCACTCTTCTCTTTCGAGTATTTACTCAATAGCTGCTTTGCTCGATAAGATATGAGTCAGTTGAGCAATGCCTGTTCCGGGCACTGCGTATCAACGATGGTGAGGCAGTAGCCAGGGCTTAGATAAATGAAGCGATCTGATTGATTGAGAGCAGAAAAAGGTGGGAGTAAATCGAATGGCAGGGTATGAGTGACCAGTCTAGGTCTAGAATAGTTGAAAACCTGGGATTCTGGAAGAATCTGAACCAAATAAACAGGTCCTAGAATAGAGGAAAAATGGTATAGAATGGGTCAGGACAGGCAGAAAAAACAAGGATTCTGAAAGAACTCAAGCAAGCAAAAATACTTCCATTTTATTGAATGATACTCTCAGAACATTGGGGACCTGCAGAACAATGCGCTATCAAGATAGGATGAAATAAGAGGTTTGGGGAGAACCCAAGTCAAACTAAGTCTGTTTTCTTGATTTTTGGTAGTTGTGGGGTTGTTTGTGGTAATTAGATATGCTCCCACCAATCACACCCTACTATACTGGAGGCCTTCAGACTCATAACAGCCAAATACTACCTTATAAACCAAGATGGGAGCCTCGAGTAAACACAAGAGTCCTCATGGGGCCTGAGGAATTCACCTGACCATAGTTGTTTAAAGAAGGATTTAATTACCATCTATGGCTAGTTAACACTACAGAGGATTGAAGTTATTTATTTAATTATTTACAACTCTTTTGTCCATGCCAGATGATTTTTTTCTAGTATTGAAATTTTAGATTTTTTCAGTAATGCAAAACTAGGGGGTCCAAATTGTTGTATACCAAATATCAAAAGATTCTGACTGGTAGTTGTGGAGAGGATTTTGAGAATATTACCAATTTTGCACTATGTTAAAATTTGCCCCCCACCCCCATAGGGAACACAAATATCATCCAAGGAACTTTATTTGAACAAAATGAATCTGAACTCTCTAAGGATGCTGTATGCTAAATATCAACGATTCTGATTGTATCTCAAGAAGCAGATTGTTAAAGATTATTCCTCATACTGGATGGACTAAATTAAAAGTCAGGTTCCAATAGGGAGCCCAAATATTAACTCCAAAACTTGATTTGAGCAAACTTTGATCTGACATCCCTGAGGATGCTGTGTACCAAATATCAAAAGATTCTGACAGATGGATCTGAAGAAGAAGATTTTCAAAGATTACTCCTCATATTGCACTAAATTAAAATTGTGTTTCCCTTAGAGAGCCCAATTTTCAACCGATGGACTTGTGTTGAACAAACTGAATCCATTCACTGCAAGCATTCTGTATGCCATATATTTAATGATTCTTATTAGTGTTTCTGGAGAAGAAGAGTTTCAAAGATTATTCCTCATATTGGTCTAAGTTAAAATTCAGGCTCAAATAGGGAGCCCAAATATTAACCCAGGGACTTGGTTTCAACAAAATGAGACCTAATCTCCCTAAGGATGCTTTATACTAAATATCAATAGAGTTTGACTGGAAGATTTTTTTTAAGGATTATACCCCATATTGCACTAAGTTAAAACTAGGAAGCCCAAATATTAAGCAAGATACTTGATTTAACAATCTTGAATCTGACCCTCATAACACTGATGTATAGCAAACATTAAAAGATTCTGACTTGTGGTTCTGAAGATTTTCTAAGATTATCCCCATATTGCCCAAAGTTAACTTTTGGGTTCCTTATTGATCTCAAATATGAAACTAGGGGCTTAATTTTAACAAACTTGTATCCATTATGGATGTGGATAAAAAAGTTGTTTTCAAAGAGATTTCTGAACTTTTGTGTGATGATCACTAATTCTCCAGGTAATATCAGCCAAACAACAAGAATATAGAATAACAAATATTCCATCACATGTGCGGGGATTCCCATCATGGGATGGGCGGGCCTGCTAGTTATACATATACTCTGTAACATATAAAATGCAACGTTAGGGGCCAAAAAGAAAATTTACTGTTGTGGGCCATAGTGTAGATTACCCGGTGATCCACGAACACCAATTTTACATGTTCAGTTTTTAGGCTGTGGAAAAATATGAAATGGTTCAGGTGTCCCAACTGATCTTACTTTTCATGCCTGACTGCTATTTTATGGGCTTTTGACAAAAACAGTTTTATTTTATTTTTATTTGTTTTTCTTCCCCTAAAACAAATCGTGTTTCCACTCACACTCGCCAAATATAGTTTTCCACTCCCAGCATCATATTCCAATCTGACAAAGTATTTTTTTTCTGTTGGACATGGTTTGAAAGTAACCATGGGATCAATTATGAATCGTTGTTTTGGGAAAACAAATAAGAAGAAAATAAAATAATTACAAAAGTTCACTACTCGGATTCGAGTGTCGCATGGATTATTTCACTCGTCTAATGCCCCATGAAATAATCCTCCAGGCACTCCTCTTAAGGATAAAAATCATACTCGATTCCGTGCAGTGAACTGTTGTCTATATATCCTTTTTAAAACGATATCTGAAGTTCCTTGCAGCTTCAAATACATGCAGACAGCGAATATATATTATACACTTCGGCCCTTCACCTAAGCCAAATAGCAAAAACACTTGAAAACAACAATTATGGGGGTGGGGGCGGGGGCATATATACATTTTTCCAGCATAAAATCACTCGAAATCTGGCATAACACATCTTGGAGCTGACCCAGCGGGGGACAGGGAGCATAGGAGTCAAATTATTATTTTTTTATTTTCCATAAACACTTGAAATCCTTCAAAATGCATTTTGGAGGACGAAATTTTATTTACGCTTATCTGACCCTTGGGGTGGGGAGGGATGGGTGGGTTAAGGGAGCAATTTTAAAAATATATATATTGTTTTGTATTCTGGCAAAATGCATCTTGGGCCGAAAAAGAAATAACCAAGTCCGTCGGATGGACGGACGCATAGATAGATAGATGGATGGACAGACAGACAGATGGATGGAGGTCTTCTCTATATCCCTCCCTTGTGGGGTGGGGGTGGTGTGAGATAACTATACACAAAAAATTGAAATTCTGTTACTAATGTTTAAGTTATTCCATAAACAAGCATTACACAATATTTTTTAACAAGGGGCAATAACTCCCCTTTCATCAGATATCGCTGGTCATCAAACTTGACATAAACATTGTTGTTATAGAGACATATACTGAAAAGAATTGAAATCCGATTACTATTGTTAAAGTTATGCCATAAACAAACATTACACAATATTTTTTACCCAAAGGCCACTAACTCCCACAATTTTCATCAGATATTGGTGGTCATCAAGCTTAACTAGATATTGTTGCTATGGAGACATATACCAAAAAGAATTGATACCTGTTAACTATTGATCGATGGGTCAATATACCCGCACCTATGAAATTTTAGCCCGATCGGCCCAGCCGTTTTCGAAATAAAAGGTCAAGGTCATCAAGTTCAAGGTCAAGATCACCCCGCATGGGCACGGCACCCATCCCATGTTACTCGCAGGGACGAATTACCCCCGTGTACAAAATTTGAGATCGATCGGTCGAGAAACGGAGGAGTTCACCCGGACCAAAGATAGAGAGAGAGATAGAGAGATAGATACAGGCATTCGCATTTATATATTAAATTTTTATAACAAAGGCTCATAACTCGCATAATTTTTTAGAGATATCGGTGGTCACTGAACTTGATGTAGAGATTGCTGCTATAGAGATATATATACAAAAAAAAATGAAATCTGCTAACTATTGTTCAAGTTATGTCATAAACCAGTTTTACAGGAAAGATATTTTTTTACACAAAGGGCAATAACTCCCACAATTTTCATCGGATATTAGTGGTCATCGAACCTGATGTAGACATTGCTGCTATAGAGATGTACACCAAAAACAATTGAAATCCATTAACTATTTTTGAAGTTATGCCATATACAATTTTACAAGATTTTTTTAACAAAGGGTGATAACTCCCATAAAATTCAAGAAATATCGGTGGTCCTCGAACCTGATGTAAACATTTTTGCTTTTGATACATATACCAAAAAGAACTGAAACCCATTAACTACTGCTGAAGTTATGCCATAAACAAAGTTTGGACGGACAGACAGACGGAGGTCTTTGCTATATCCCTCTCTTGTGGGGGGATAAAAATGTCTTCAATAATTTACAATTTTCAGTTTTGGGTCTCAAAAACTAGCTAAGGCCCCAGAAAGTAAATCTTCTGTTTCTTAGGCCATTTTTTTTGGTAAAATTGCATGTGGGCAGGACGCTTTTTATTTTTGTAATTATTTCTTTGCCATCAAAAGTTTATGTTCTTGGTTTGTTTTATGTTTTAGGCCTCATAATCTACAAAATAGCATGGATGGTGGTGTATTTCATCCGTTGAGTGCAAGAAGGCTTTCAATGCTAAAGCATTGCAAAGCCTTGTTGCACCCAAGGGACAAATTTATTAATTTTTTTAACCTGGGTAAAATATCAGACATAACCATTTAATTTTTATATATTTTTCAGTTTACAGTGATTATATTAAGAAAGCATGCGGCAGGCAAAAAGACCACTTGACAGTGCCTAGGAATCAGAATTTTAACATTTTTTAGGCCTTACTAAACGTTTGCATTTTTCGGTCTCAAAACCTAGCTTATATTTGCCTTCTTATGATTCATCAGCAAATCCACTGCAAAGGTGTTTTGATTATTGTCTTTATGACATCCTCCTGACTTCAAGTTAGAGAACCTGTTCAGAGGCCATAAAGTTTGTCCAAGTCAGAAACCGGCCTCATGGGTTGATTAAATTGGCTAAACATCCATACTTATTTCATACGCCAACTCGACAAGAGAACTATGCGGCATTTTCTAGATCTGGAAACGTGTTTGTGGTATTTCATATTTTTTCCTTTCTTTCAAAGTACCATAAGAAGTTTGTTGAATTTCTTTCTTCCATGCTGGACTCAGATTATGGAGGGAGATCTGATCCCTCGGAAATGGGTGAGTTAAAAGATCTCTGCATCCCCTCCCACCTTCCGCAACAACAAAAAAAAAAAAAAAAAAGAAAGTGCAATGATCAACAATTTACATGCATACATGCATGTGAGTTTTGCCCATAATTCCTTCAAAACCTTTGTTATTATGTATCTGGGGCCCACTTATTTAACCTAGAACATTATTGGGTGAAAATAGCCTTTGACACCAGATAGGACATACTCATTTAAAAAAAAACACTTTGAAGGGAGGGCTGTTACACCCCATACCACTGAGTTTCACCCCCTTCAATTCAAACGTGTAGAAGCAAACGTGACATTTGACATCATTAGTGAGTTGGTTAGGGAAGAAGAATTGAATTAATCTTTAATGTTTTTAAAGGTATTATGAGATAAATTACATATTATGTGATAAAATGAATTGATACCATGATTACCTATTATACCCATTGTACTATATGTGAAAAGCCTGTGACATAAATTTTAGCTTTATACATCAACAGTGGCGAACACGCCAGCAATGGAACTATATCCAAGTTGACCTTTGGTGACGTCGACCTGAATGTGAACTTGTCTAAAGTTTTTAAACGAGATTACCCCATAAAAAACCAAAGGCATCCATAACTCGAAACAGTATGTCATTATGTTATTGAAATGAAAAAGGCCCTGTTTCTTATTCTATTTCGATTCGGTGATAAAACTGACAGTGGAAGAATCGCCCACCGATGCTCATGTAAATAAAAACAAATTCACACATATGTATGGTTGCTGCTCAGTAAAATAAAGAAAAAATAATAGCGACTCTTAAAAATCATGGTATAAATAAAATATACCCAAAGTAGCTTGGTGTACCAATTGTTCACCTCTCATAGTGAAGTGGTACTTTAAACATATTTTTATTTGCCATAACTATTGAGCAAAAAGAGATAGTAGGACAAGTGCTTTCCACTTAGTAAAAACCTATTAACATGAGACAGTGAAGTGGTGTTAACCGTGCACCGAAGGCTCGCGGTTAACATCACCTCACCACTCGTGGTGATCATTTGGTACACCAAGCTACTATAGGTATATTCTATATATCTAATTTGATTTGATTTAATAGAAAATGTCTGAACTTAGTTTACAAAAATCAATCTGAATTTGATATGAAATTTTGGAATCTTATTCCCCATAGGTGATCTGAGCCTCGACATACCACGGCTCAGATAGACTTTAGTAAATTCTTAAAGTTCTTCTAACTGTGTGCTACTGAGGAAAAAATCATCTGTTTGGTTGATGTTCAAGTATGTAGTTATATCCACGTTTTGCTATATAACTGTAGTGATATTTTTTCATATTATCCACTGTAGTCTGTGGCGGTTCTTTATTATGTATGCCTTCAAAGATAATATAAGCTGGTGTAAATCCAAGCTCCATCCATTGTCTGAGTATCTGAAAAAATAATATTGAAAGTTAATCCACTGCACATTGATGTCAACATCACAAAATTTCAAGTTGTTAGTTTTTACCATAAAATAAAGCAACTAGAAACAAAAACAATCCCACTTGAATCGCATTTTTCTATAAGAATAGGGGCAATGCAAAGCGTGGCCAATGCCCTTGACCTGCCAAACATTTTCTAAGTCGAAAGAGTAAAAAGGGTCATAACTCTGGAAAAATGTGTGGAAGAAACTCATGCTGTACAGGTATCTTTCCCCGGTGATGCTCTATCACAACACCAAATATTATTCAAATCAGAGTATCAGTGGCTGAGATACAAGGAAAAATGTTGTATGAACAGACGGACGGACAAACAGACGGATGGACAGAGGTCTCCACTAGATATCCTTTGACTTTTCAAGTCGGGGACATAACAAACCAACATGCAATGCTTGTGTAGGAAGCCAAGACTTGCCTAAAAACAACTGCAAAGTCACAGGATGTGGACACTGTCAAATGTTAGCAATAAGGTTTAACAATCTCCAGGCCCTTAAGGGTTAAAGCTAATTCTGAATCATGAGTAATATTTTAAAGCACTTGCAGATTCCCCTAAGTTTCTGTAAGTTAACCATCTGCACACTTTAAAGCAACAAATCTTTCACATAAAGCAAGTAGGAATCTAACCAACTCAACTTGTTTCACATAGCTCAGTTAGCTTTGTCAAACGAGATTGAATTTGTTAAAATTCCTACTTACATGTAGTAGCATGATGGGGAGAAAATGGCTAATTAAAATTTCAATATTTCAACATCAGTGTGCAGAGGAGTAATACTAAAAGCTTGGTATGATTGAAATTTTATTTTTATTTATTGGTGTTTAAGGTCACATATTTCAGCTCAACGGCTTATCATGACCACAACATGGAGATAAAGTCAAGTTTAGTCAGCTGTTTATATTGATGTTGGGAGTGCGATGGCTCAGTGGTTACGGCATTGAACTTCAAACTGACAGGTCCACAGTTTGATCCACACCAGGGTTAACTGCATTGTGATCCTTGGCAAGGTACTTAATCCCGATTGCCCACGCAGGGGCACGGTGGTGCTGTGTACTAAGGCGTACTGCTCGTCGATGGTGCACATTTCTTCAACCAATGCTAACCCTGCTTGTGTGGAATTAGTGTGTTGGGGAGTCTGACAGTTGCTTGGTGTTGCTTGGTGGTTCTCTCTGTGTATTCAAGCTTCCTCCACCCATAAAACTGTCTCCGATGGGAGGTAACCCTGGCTGTCGAATGTGTTGTTAAACCCCAATAAATAAATATATAAATATACTCATGTTGCCTATTTTAGAGGATTTCCATCCCAAGCATTAGTGACTGGGTCCTATTTTATCAGTAGAAAAGAGCCTGTTTACCACTGCTTCGCTTCCTGGGGTTGCAATGGGGGGGGGGGGGGGGGGATAAAAATTTCCGATATCAAAGTGTCTTGCTAAGTTCCAAACATGAATAGCAGGCCTTTCCAAAAATTATGAGATACACCTGGGCTGCATTGGATGGAGAAAAGTCCATAAAGGGCAATAACTCTGACGAAAATACTGTAACAACACAAGCATTGGAAGTGGGCCAATACATTAATAAGATACACTTGCATGCACAAAATTATGTCATTCTACCACGTTTTCTAAAAGTTATTGAGTTTAATGGTAAAAATTAATTTCCAAGTCCACAAAGGGGAATAACTCTTGACAAAAATACTCTGAACAACCACTGCATTGCACATGGGACAAGATATTGATAATATACATTTGCATACCATATATGATGTCATTTCATGAAGATGTTTAAAAGTTATAGAGATTTGAAATGCTTTGGTCACATACTAACTGACTGACCGACAGGAGGAAAGACAGACCAACTGATCGTCAAGACCACAAAGGGAGCTGCTGGTCATCGCTAAGAAAGAAAATTCTTAACCTTGTAATTTTCATTTTTGTTTCCAAAAGCCAGCTTATGACCTTCACTGGAACAAACTTAACGAGCTCATTCCAATGACAAGTCATAACCAATATTTTTTTCGGCAAAAATGAAAAGATATAATAATAAAATTTAAATGACGAATTTTAAGAACAGCGCAGACCAGTTATTGACATTATGTTAGGTGAAGTGCAAACAATAGGAAAAATGGAATTCCACTAAAACATTATGAAATATCTCCAAAACAAAGGCATAAACAGATTAACAGCGCATAAGCTTTACAAATACATTCCCCACCATGTTTATTATATATCTGAAATGGTATTTCACAGACTTCCAAAAAACATGCAACAACCAGTGGCATAGCTGTAGGGACCCTGGCCAAACATTTTCTTGGAAAATTTTGGGATTGTTGGAAAAGTTTTGGGGACTATGTCAGCTATGGTGGTAATTTCTTTTAAAATGGAAGGAAAGTTATTAATATTTTACCTAAAACATACTTTTTCAGACTGAATTTCTGATAACTTGGGTGCCAAAATAGTAGAAATTTGGCTCCCCAATTGTATATTTTGCTGACCTCTGGCAGTAATCTATTTATGCCCCACCCTACAACCAGCACCCCACTCCAAATTGTAGTCCACTCAGGTACATAGCTAGGATATCAAAGTTGTGTGTGTGTGTGTGTGGCCGGAGGGGGGGGGGGGTGCAAAAGTAAGATCTAGGAGGATAGTTCAGTGATCTGAATGTAGCGGCTATCCCCTATCTAGGGGGTAGACATTAGGTTTTGATCGCTGAACTACCATGGGGGTATATGTAAAGGGGCACCCTCTCTCGCTGGAGGGGGGGGGGCTCTCCCGGGAAAACATTTGAAATTTGAGAAGTAAAAACCCGCAATTTCCTTCATTCTGAGTCCATTTGTGTCTATAATTTGAATATTGCCAAAGGCATCAATAATTAGGCCACATAACCTAGAAAGGGGGGGGGGGCACAACTGACATTTGGGGAGGGGGCATGACTGAAATTTGCGTGGCATTAACAACCCCCCCCGCCCCTCCCCCTTATGACACTGTGTCCATTGGTAGAAATGCTACTAATTGTTGGTGAGCATGTTGGAACAGATAATAAGTTATTAAACTGCATTTATTGAACTGCTGTGTAATGGCTAACAAATGAAAATGCATATTGCTTTTCAGTATAAAAGTGAGTGATATGCCACAGGCCAGTGGCAGAATATTTGTGTGGACAATAACAAACAACAGCTGAAACTATTAGTCCTGTGACTGTATTGTGCACTATTTTGAAGTAATGGCGCATTGACTAAGTGCACCTTTGCCCCTATCAAACTGCGCCATTAGCGTAACTCAATTCCTGTAGAAAAACAGTGTACCTAACTCTGTACAATTTTATACGAGTAAATAGAGATCATTAACTTCATTCCTAACCTCCACTGGGATACTCTTACATGTAATGACGTAAACAGATATTAAAATTCGACTGCAAATACAGAATAAAGAGAGTGGATTACTACTTAATTGCAGAGCCAAATGCTCCCCAATCAAAAAATATTTATAATTATTCTTAACAGCTTAAGAAACACTTGCAAACTTTCATCACACGGACCACCGAGTGCAACGTGGTAGTCAATGTGATGAAAGTTTGCAAGTGCTTCTTGTGCTTTGTCCTCAAGCAATTGTAAATAAGTATTAAATGAATGAAAGTGTCAATGACACTGCAGCTCAACTTGTCCAAGAAGAGACTGAACTAAATAGAAAGATTCAGTATAGAGAAGGGCGGTTAGTAGGTATATATTGCGGATACAGGCATCAACGTACATGTACGTGTACGTGTACACGTACATTCGTGTACACCTCCATAGGATTTAGTGTTAAAATCGTGTACCTGTACACGATTTTAACGTTTTTAGGGTGATGTTAGAATCCGCTTTGCGGATTCAAACATCACTGAATTGTATCCTAGAGCGAAAAAAAAAAACCGCCCATAGCTTTACGTACACGTGCATGAACCTCTGTATCTGTATCTGTATCTGTAAAATACTGGAAATTAGCCTCAATACTGAGTAAAACTTATCCAGGGTGAGTGTGCGCGCACTGGGCCTATTATTTGCGCGATATAATAGCTTTGAAGCCCTCAATTGTCTCGCAGTTAACTGCGCTTTCCGAGATGGAATTCCAGTCTTTAATGGTCCGTGGTACAAATGAGTTCCTATAAGTTTCAGTATTGGATGGATGGATTTTAATTTGTTTGCTATTTGCTGATCTTGTTGGTCGTTTGTTGTATTGGATGACATTGTCAGCAGGGATGGCCACTAAATCGTTAGCGATTTTGAAGAGTAGGACGAGTCGCTGTTCTCTTCTTCTGTCTTTTAGTGGTTTCCAGTCAAGTTCTTTCATCATGGAAGTGACACTGCTTGTGCGCTTGTAGTCCTTGCACACGAATCTGGCAGCTCTACGCTGTATACTCTCCAGCCGATCGATGTCTTTCTGTAAGTGAGGATCCCATACTGTGCTCGCATAATCAAGTAGGGAACGTACTAATGAAATGTAGGCAGTTTCTTTAAGTTTTTTGTTGCAATGTTTTAGGTTTCGTCGGATGAATCCGAGTGTGGAGCCTGCTTTGTTGCAGGTTTTACTGATGTGAGTAGTCCATTTTAAGTTTTCATTGATGATTTCACCTAGATATGGGTTGTTCTGTACTTGTTCCAGTATATAGTTGTTTAAGGTATAGCGGAAAGAGGATGGATTTTTACTTCTATGAATTGACATAATGTAGCACTTAGAGGCGTTGAAACGCATCCCCCAATCCATTGCCCATTTTTCTAACGAGATCAGATCTTGTTGAAGTTGGAGGTGGTCTTCTAATGATGATATCGGCCTGTACAGAAGGCAGTCGTCTGCGAATAGGCGAACCTGAGATTTTACACGTAGTGGTAAGTCATTTATATGGCAAAGAAATAAAAGAGGCCCAAGGACAGTTCCTTGGGGTACACCTGAATCAACAGTGCAGGATGATGAAAATTCCCCTTCTACTACAACTCGCTGGTGTCGTTGCGTTAGGAATGACTTAATCCAATTGTTGATCTTACCGTTGATACCATAGTTTTTTAGTTTGTATAAAAGCTTTCTGTGTGGTACAGTATCGAAAGCTTTGCTGAAATCTAGGATAACTAGGTCTATCTGTTTCCTGAGGTCATATGATTTCATGATGTCATGCATGGTGATTATAAGTTGGCTCTCGCAAGAGTGACCGCTGCGGAAACCATGTTGTAGTGGTGTAAGTATGCGGTTTTGTTCTAGGTGGTTTAGTATATGTCTACACACAATATGCTCCAGTAGTTTGCAGCATACACACGTTAGAGACACTGGTCGATAATTTGCCGCTGTGTGTCGGTCGCCTTTCTTAAATATGGGACTTATATTAGCATTTCTCCAGTCAGATGGTAATGTGCCTGTGTCTATGCTTAGTTGGAAAATGTGGCTTAAGACTGGTGCAAGTTCTTTCGAGCAAGCCTTTAATATCTTATTTGAGATGTTGTCTGGGCCGCTAGCTTTGTTGATGTTGATATTCTTAAGTAATTTCTCAACTCCCTGTGTGTCGATGTGTATATCTTCGATACTTGGGTGACCTGGCTCGTGGTTTTCTGGTAATGGATCAGATGTATTTTCCTTGGTGAAGACTGATTTAAATTGTTCATTTAATAGGTCCGCTTTAGATTTGCTGTCTTGATATAAGATGCCATTTTTCTTGATTCCTGCCACTCCAATATTGTCGGTGCGTTTAGATTTGATGTACTTCCAGAATGGTTTACTATTTCCCTCTTCTAGTGACGATTCTAACACCTTGTTGACATACTGCCAGTGAGCTTGTCGGATGGCTTTCTGGGTTGTACGTTTCTGTAGTCTGTATTTATTCCAGTCCTCGCTTTTTCCTGTTTGTTTCGCTCTCTGGAATAGCTTGTGTTTTTTCTTTATTTTTCGTTTATCTCTGGAGGAGAGCCACGGGAGATTGTGTCTGTTTGATGTCAGTTTTTTTGGCACATTTATTTTCAGAGTGTTGTTGATGCCTTTTTTTAAGTTCTGACCATTTTTCTTCAACTGATGTGTTTTTGCTTATGATGTTCTTTCCTAGTTTGGTTATATCACATTTAATATCTTCCCATTTAGCTTTTTTGTATATTAATATCTCTCTTCGTTTTGGTTTGTTGTATTTGGGTTTCAAGAGTGTGTCGATTACTACCATATTATGATCTGATATTCCTGGTATAGTATCACACGATTTTACAAGACTAGGTTGGTTTGTCAAGAATAGGTCAAGGATGTTATTTTCTCGACTTGGTTTGTTTTGTAGTTGGTCCATACCATTTTCTTCGATTGTTTCAAGAAGTTGTGCGTGATGATTTATAAGATTTCCTCCGGGTTTCACTGTGTTGTTTCGCCAGTCAATGTGTGGGAGATTGAAGTCCCCTGCTAGTATGATGGGCTTGTCCTTACTATGTTCTATCACATTTGATATTGATGTTTTGAGGTCAATAAGTACGTCTAAACTTGCATTCGGTGGACGATAGTAGGAACCAATTATCACCGACTTTGTCTGAGTCTGGATTTCGGCCCATTGTAGTTCACAATCGTTATCGCCATTTTCGACTGCGCAGGTAGTGAAATTATCGTTGACTGCGATGAAAACACCTCCTCCGTTTTTATTTCTATCCTTCCTGAAGACATTTGTAGGAACCCCAAGCGGGCCGTAGGCCCGCAAAGGGTTCCACATACCCATTCAGATAAATGTGTTCCAGAACAGAATTCTCTATAGCCGTCAATGTGATTTTTGAAGTGGACAGTAAATTTCAGTGAAAAAACCACGTAACTTCCGGTGTCGAACTGCCCATGCAATTGCAATTGGCCTGTCCCCCTCTGGGAATCAAATGTTTTTTGTTTCGCCTCAAAGCTTTGCGTGACACATTGGCCTACATATCTACACTTCAGGGGTAACCAGGCCTTCTCAACCGAGAACCGCGACAAATCAGCGGCCGGCCAAAGTGTTACTATTATTACTCGAGTTCTGTCCTTCTGGAGGTTTGTCAATATGCTCAGCTGATGATCTCGTCATTTCAGATCGAACTCTGAGTCCTGATTTCGTTGCAGCTTGTCTGACAGTGATAACCTCAATCGAAAAAAACGTACATATAACCGATAATATAACTGATAATTGTTGTTATATTAGTGCGATTGTATACAGATATGCATTGCCACGTACCTCTTGAAATATCAAGATGAACAGAAACTCAGTTGTTGAATTATCCGAATGTTATTGTTAAGGTGTTGTAAAAGTAAGGAAAAGTTTGCTCGAAAAAAGGGTATACGGACGTTTCGTCCTCAAGCCGAGTCGTCCGCTTGTCAAGGAAAATATTGTCTGCACATTTTCTACATTTCGAACAAGACACCCACCCCCTCCTTACGTGTGACAACTGACATTTCCCCAGATTTAGCCCAATATTCTCACATATAAAGCCTCCTGATGTTGTATTTATGTTAAGAGTGTGATGTACAACATCATCTTTAAGGTTTGAAACACAAATGATGTCATATATTGGCTGATATATTGATATGTTTTTAAAAAATTGCACAAGTTGGAAATGCACATTTTTGGTGCACTCAAGAGACTCACCCACCCCCACATCACGTCTTGCAAAGTTTTGGTCCCCCCCCCAGGACCCCCCTCCCCCTGGAATAATTGCAAAATTATAAGATTATGTTACGGAACTTAATATAACAAGTTTTGATGCATTTCTTAATATAATTATAACACGTTTTGATGCGTTTCTTAATATTATTAATTCCTATAATACATTTGCTAATTTGTGATTATTCATTGTAAAGTGCCGGTGATGCTCTTCGAAGAATAATTGCAAAATTATAAGATTATGTTGCAGAATTTAATAAACCATAAATTTTGATGCGTTTCTTAATATAATTAATTCTTATAATACATTTGCTAATAATTTTGCTATTATTCATTGTAAAGTGATGGTGCGCCTCAATGAATACTTGCAAAATTATAAGATTATGTTGCAGAACTTAATATAACAAATTTTGTTGCATTTCTTAATATAATTAATTCTTATAATACTTATGCTAACAATTTTGTAATTATTCATTGTAAGGTGCCGGTGGAGCTCTTCAATGAAAAATTGCAAAATTATAAGATTATGTTGTGGAACTTAATATAACGTACATATACTTTAAGAACTTTTACTGTAATAATATAATTTTTATTGGTAATCCATTGAATAAACAGTAATTAAAATTTATTAGATGGCTGGATAGTTTATTTTGTTCTGACATTTCTGTTTTCAGAATTTCATACACATATATGAAATTTAATGCAAGGAGGTACATTAAGATATATTATAATGGAGGTACATTAAGATATATTACAATAGGTAATATACAATAAAATTATTATATAAATAAAAAATGATTCAAAATGCAATACTTGAATACTTTCCCCCAGCGAACGAGTTTCGGACATGTTGGGTATAATTGTAGAGGACGACTTGGGTAAAATTGCAGCGGACGATTTGGTTAGCAGACGAAATGGGTGTAATTCGAAAAAGTGATACTGATAGGTTGCTTTCAGTCCCGTTAGAAACCAAAACAAAGTAATAATGTGTTACTTTTTGGTGCATCTGTATTTCTGAACAGTGCTTCGTAGTTTCAAAAACTAAAAAATGGAAAATAATAACCCTTTTGGATATTTACTGCCATTGAAAATGGCATGTCATCTTTTTTTGGGAACTGGGGGAACCTTCAGCCTGGGGAAAACTAGGCCCAGGGAAGAATCATCCAAAAAAAAAGCAGTACACATCTGTTAGGATATTTTAGATACGCTACGATATTCGCTTTAACTACTGAAAATAATTCTTAAAAAAAATATTAATAGATTGTTCGATATTTATTGAAAAAATATTAATATAATATATCGCGAGCAATTATCTCTGCAGTAAATTCACATTCAATGTGTTCTGTAATAGGGCCTAATTAACGTCTCTCATCTGTTAGAATGATATCCAATCACTTCAGCTCCAAGTCATTTCGTCCTCTGGTCAATTCGACCTCAAAGTCATCTCTGTCCTAGTCACTTTGGTCCCTTGGTCATTTCGGCACCATTTTAAGTGTAGAGATATATAAAGATCAGTGCATAGTTCATGTTTAGAAATAATGAGTAATTACCTTTATTAAGTAATGTTCAGTTATTTGTATTTACACAGTGTACAGAACAGTTATACATGGCATTAAAAATTATCCATGTGTTCAATTTTACATACATTTAAGATGCTATCTGTATAAGTAAGAGAAATTATTTTACTTTGAAATTTTGCAAAGTACCGGAATATGCAGTCATTTATTCATATTGTTATGCACAATTCCTAGTCACCTTCCAGTTTGAGGTTCACAGGGTTTCTTTTTCTTTTCTTTTTTTCTGAAACAACCACCAAACTGCGATTTTGATACTACCATAAATATGTCCACATTTTCTACAACACAGAGCAGAATCCTTGTAGTTAAGCGCAATTCCTAGTCCCCTTCCAGTTCAATGTCCCCGGGGGTCTGATCCCAGTGCCCCACTTCCAAGGCGTACACTCAAACCAAATCACATTACTTACCCTCGCTTCCGGCTCTCATAGATTCATAAGCAAATAAAATTATTCAGGTCACAAGTGATTTCAAATCCCACATAGTCCATGTGCATCTTCGACATGCTGAAACTTTTCTTTTATTTATTCATCATGAAAGAAAATCTACTAGACATATATCATGTATACCTGAATATCTAATTGAGAGATATATATGTTGAAAAAAAATTAAATAGAAAAATGTTAAAATTCAAACAATATTTGAAAATATTTAAAGAGGCCGAAATGACCTGGTATATTGGGGCTGAATTGACCTGAGGCTGTAATGACTGGGGCTAAAATGACTTGGGGCCAAAGTGACTGGAGTTCGTGAGAATTGCATCCAAACTGTCCTCCAACAATTTGACCCAAACTGGATACTAATCTAACCCAAACCATCCTTTGGCAATTTGCCCCAAACTGTTCTCCAGAATAGGGACACATGATTTATTTATTGGGGTTTAATGGCACTTCGATAGCCAGGGTCACTTCATGTCGGACAGTTTTACAGGTGGGAAAAGCCAGAGAGAACCACAGAGCAATTACAAACATCTAACATACAAACAGCACACACGCTGGGTTAGCATTGGTTGAAGACAAGTGTACGATTGACATGCAGTATGCCTTGGTACGCAATGGCACTACGTGGGCAATGGGAATGAAGTGTATTGCCCAAGGAAACAAAGTGGTTGCCACAGGTGGTATTTGATAGAGGACCGTTTGGCTTGCAGCCTTCACCTCTAAGTTCTGAGCCCTTTAACCTTCAAAACTGTATAGTACCAACTAAAACATTTTGTAGAATGACCACATGAAAATTTCACAAGTACATAGTTTCATTATTAGTTTGTGATATTTGTTTTTGCTGTACAGTGGAACCCTGTTAATCGAAGAGCCACTTTGCCAATAACATTATTCAATCAGCAGGAGTATTCAGTTAACAGGGATTGTGTCACTTTCCTGTATTCCAGAGATAAACTTAGCATTTATTCTATTATATTTTGTTTGAGAGAGCTCCATGAGCTCTGTCAAACAAGATATAATAGATTAAATGCCTGTAATGAATGTACTGAGGCCAAATTGGTCTATAACCAAAGGAAAACTGGGAAGAGTCAGGGCAATTTCTCAACATGTTACAAGATTTTTTATTCAATTAACAGGAGATTACTCTATAACCTATATTCAATTACCAGGTCAAATGTGTACTGGAGGTAAATGGTTTTGTGTTGGGAAATTATATTCTATTAACAGGGATACAGTTAAAACTAGAAGTCCTAACATGAAATGCGCACAAATAGCACGTCGATTTGCGCGTTAATCTACGCGTTATGACCATAGTAAGGCTATCATATTCTGTACATATGGCCTGTGCACAAGCAATGTTTCAGCCAATGGACCTCCGGGTAACCCAGAGGTCCATTGGCAGAAACATTGCCTGTGTTTACTATGAGTAATCAGGAGAACCTGCCATGCTTTGAATGCCATTCGATATGGCAATTGTGCGCAATTCCTACGCGCAATTAAGCCTAGATAAGCACACAATTCGGGACAGGACTTCTAGTTTCAACTGTATACAATTAAGATATATCCAATTAAGTGGGCACAACTGTATAACCCCCCCCCCCCCACCCCCCACCCCACACACACCCCAATCAAAACCATCATTCAAAGGTCTTGGATTCAGCAAATTTGATTTCTTTATTTATTGGGTTTAACAACAATTTTTACAGCCAGGGCCACCCAACAGTTTTACTGGGGAGGAACCCAGCCAGAGCACCCAGAGAGAACTACCGAGCAACAATGACAAGCAACTGTCAGCTTCTCAACATTGTAACTCCAAGCAAGCAGGGTTAGCATTGGTTGAAGACAAGTGCACCATCGATGTGTAGTACACCTTATTTCAGTTGCCGCAATTGGGATTCGAGTTGAGAACCTCTCACAGCTTGTTTTGGGAAGGTTTTTTTTGTTCCAGCTTCATTAAGGTTTGTTTCATATCGCACTTGTAATTTTGTCATAATTAGTAATCATAAATCCTTAACATAAAACAATAGAAAAAATGCATAGAATATTTAAAAAAAAAAAATTCTGTGAGGATTTGACCTCAAGAGGTGATGACATTCGACCACGACTGAGACCGAATATTCTAAGAAAAAGTATGAGGGCTGAATCTTCCTGTGACTGAATCTTCATGAACCCCTTTTTTCAAACTAAATTGCCCATTACTTATAAAGCACCATAACTAAGGCAAAAACAATACTATGAAATTTCCAAGTCTGAAATTCTATAAATTCCAAATAAATTTACACAAATTATATAGCAAAATGAAGGATGTGGTGTATAGTATGTGTGCATCTCACACACTGACACACATTCGTCATCAGACATCAGCGGATCCTGAAAGTGTGCTATCGGTACCATATTTGTACCATAATTGATAATAATAAAATAATATTTCATAAGAACAACAAACACAGGAATTCAAAATGCAGCCTCAAGGCAGCATGGTGGTGAATGCCAGTGCTGTCCCATTGTCCTTGAAAGGGGGAGTCCTTTACAAAATAGGTTTTTGTTTTGTGATACTCTGGATACTCCCCATTTTTAGCTCAGCTTTGACAAAGTCATATTTAAGGTTGTGTCATAGCCCGTTGTCCGTCTGTTTGGGAACAACAATTCAATACGACTCGGGCTTCCGTCTGTTTGGGAACAACAATTCAATATGACTCGGGCTAGAGGTTGTATTTATGAACTGATCTTTACGAAACTTCTTGGGTACCTTTGTTATCACCGTGGGATGAGAACGAGTGTTTTTGGGTGCGGTCCAAAATGCAAAATGGCCTCCAGCAGCCATTTTGTACAGAAATTAGTGCAATCAGTTTTTTGTACAGAACTTCTGTATGAAAGTTCTGATTTGAACAAATTTTTGTATGAATGTTTAGTAACATGGAGTACATCACATATAATACAGGTTTTTTTCTCGTGCTGAAATTATGCAAATTAGATGAACTTCAATTTATTCAGTGCTACTTACATGTATACCCAGTAAGTGCACATGCCAATACGGCTTGGGCTAGGCTGTATTTATGAACTGATCTTCATGAAACTTCTTGGGTACCTTTGCTATCACCTTGGAATGAGAATGAGTGTTTTTGGGTGCGGTCCAAAATTCAATATGGCTACCAGTGGCCATTTTGTACCGAAATTAGGTACAATCAGTTTTTTGTACAGAACTTCTATACAACTTGGGCTAGAGGCCATAATTATGAATCGATCTTTACAAAATTTCTTGGGTACCTTTGTTATCACCATGGGGTTAGAATGAGTGTTTTGGGGGGGAGTCCAAAATTCTAGATGGCCGCTGGCAGCTATTTTGTACTGAAAATGAAATTACTGCAATCAGTTTTTTGTACAGAACTTCTGTATGAAAGTTCTGATTTGAATAAATTTGTGTATGATTGTTTAGTAACATGGAATACATCACATAAAATACAGGTTTTTTTCTTGTACAGAAATTATGCAAATTAGACAAACTTTGATTTATTCAGTACTACTTATACACAGTAAGTACACATGTCAATACGGCTCGGACTAGGGGCTGTATTTATGAACCGATCTTCACCAAGCTTCTTGGGTATCTTTGTTATCACCTAGGGACGAGAATGAGTGCTTTGGGGTGGGATCCAAAATTCAAGATGGCTGCCAGAGGCCATTTTGTACCAAAATTAGATACAATCAGTTTTTTGTACACAACTTCTATACAGCTCAGGCTAGAGCCCGTATTTATGAACCAATCTTTACAAAAAGTCTTGGGTACCTTTGTTATCACCGTGGGATGAGAGCGAGTGTTTTTGGGTGCAGTTCGAAATTCAAGATGGCCACTAGCAGCCATTTTGTACCAAAATTAGTGCAATCAGTTTTTTGTACAGAACTTCAGCATGAAATTTCTGATTTGAATAAATTTTTGTATGAATGTTTAGTAACATGGAATACATCACAAAAAATACTGTATAATACAGGTTTTTTTCTCTTGCAGAAATTATGCAAATTAGATGACCTTTGATTTATTCAGTGCTTCTTATACACTGTAAGTGCACATGTCAATACGCTAAGGCTGGAGGCTGTATTTATGAACCGATCTTCATGAAACTTCTTGGGTACCTTTGTTATCACCTTGGGATGAGAACAAGTGTTTTTGGGTGCAGCCCAAAATTAAAGATGGCTGCCGGCTTTCACACTGTTGCTTACTGAGGTGAAGTCACTTTACCATTACCAAGCTACCTACTAAATACCAAAGGGAAGATTTTTCAGTGCACTCTTATTACTTCAGTGCCCATAATTCTCAAATATGGCATTAAAACCAATCACATACTTATACTGCTTAAATCTATTCACATAATCAGAATACACCATCAGGAGTGCATTAGCTCAGTTGGTAGAGGTGCAGACTGCAAGCCGAGAGATCCTCGGTTCGAATCCACCTGCGGCAACAGCTTTGTGTCCTTGGGCAAGACACTTCACCCCCCACTACCCATGTGGGGGCAAGGTATGCTGTGTACTAAGGCATACTGCATGTTCTTGGTGCACCTGTCTTTGAACAAGGCTAACCCAGCTTGTGTAGTATGTTGGGGAGCTCACAGTTGCTTGCCATTGCTCAGTGGTTCTCCTGGGGTACTCTAGTTTCCTCCATCCATAAAACTGCCATGGTCACAATAAGCTGTTGTGCAGATAAATGTGACCTTAAACACCAATAAATAAATAATAAAAAGAACACACCACCTCATACCCGTTTCTCTCCAGTTTTCATTCACCTTGTTATCCCTCGGTTTGCCTTGGTGTTTAGTATGCCTGCCAGAAAAGGAGTGATTTCTTTTTCTAAAAGAGCAAAACAAGAAACAGTAATTTATAACAGGTAGTAACGAAATAATTTTCATGAAGCGCACAATTTTATCTTAGTTAATAGCTGAAAAAACGCAGGGTGATATTTGCAAATCTTATTTTATTACTGGCACCAAGTACTGGTAATGAAAATTGCTGTTTGTCATCAATACTTGATCAAGTTTCTGACAAAGCACATTATACTATTCCAGTATGTTAGCGACTGGACATAAGCGCACAATTTGATGTTGGTTTACCACTATATACTGGTGCTTAGGCAGGAAATCTAAGTTACATGTAGGGGCAAGAGTAATATCTAGTGGGAGTGGGGCCGGGTAATAAAGAATATGATGCACAGAATCACCTGAGCCACATAGCAGTGAGATAGGGGCGAGGACAAGAGGGTGTGTGACCCTCTCATCAGTGGAGGGGTCGGGTGCACCTCCCACCCCCCCCCCCACCCCCCAAAAAAATTTGAAATTCAAGACAGTAAAACACAATTACCTTGACTCTGTGTCCATTTGTGTCCATAATAAGTTGCGAACAAGCATAAATATCTAGATATTAAAATGTCTTTTGGGATGTTCATTATATGGGATAACAGGAGAGAGGGGTGGGGGCATGAATGAAATTGGGGACCGAATATTCTCAGAAAAAGTATGAGGGCTGAATCTTCCTGTGACTGAATATTCATGAACCCCCTTTTTATCAAACTAAATTGCCCATTACTTATAAAGCACCATAACTAAGGCAAAAACAATACTATGAAATTTACAAGTCTGAAATTCTATAAATTCCAAATAAATTTACACAAATTATATAGCAAAATGAAGGATGTGGTGTATAGAACCCCAAAAGTATGTGTGCACCTCACGCACTGACACACAGTCGACATCAGACATCAGCGGTTCCTGAAAGTGACATATATACTGCTATCGGTACCATATTTGTACCATAACTGATAATAATAAAATAATATTTCATCAGAACAACAAACACAGGAATTCAAAATGCAGCCTCAAGGCAGCATGGTGGTGAATGCCAACACTGCCCCATTGTCCTTGAAAGGAGGAGTCCTTTACAAATAGGTTTTTGTTTTGTGATACTCTGGATACTCTCCATTTTTAGCTCAACTTTGACAAAGTCAAATTTAAGGTTATGTCATGGTCCATTGTCCGTCTGTTCGGGAACAGCAATTCAATACGACTTGGGCTAGAGGCTGTATTTATGAACCGATCTTTACGAAACTTCTTGAGTACCTTTGTTATCACGTGGGACGAGAACGAGTGTTTTTGGGTGCGGTCCAAAATTCAAGATGGACTCCAGTAGCCATTTTGTACAGAAATTAGTGCAATCAGCGTTTTTGTACAGAACTTCTGTATGAAAGGTCTGATTTGAATAAATTTTTGTATGAATGTTTAGTAACATGGAGTACATCACATATAATACAGGTTTTTTTCTTGTTGTGAAATTATGCAAATTAGATGAACTTTAATTTATTCAGTGCTACTTACATGTATACCCAGTAAGTGCACATGTCAATACGGCTCAGGCTAGGCTGTACAGTATTTATGAACTGATCTTCATGAAACTTCTTGGGTACATTTGTTATCACCTTGGGATGAGAATGAGTGTTTTTGGGTGCAGTCCAAAATTCAAGATGGCTACCAGTGGCCATTTTGTACTGAAATTAGGTACAATCAGTTTTTTGTACAGAACTTCTGTGCAACTTGGGCTAGAGGCCGTATTTATGAACCGATCTTTACGAAATTTCTTGGGTACCTTTGTTATCACCATGATGTAAGAATGAGTGTTTTTGGGGGGAGTCCAAAATTCTAGATGGCCGCCGGCAGCTATTTTGTACTGAAATTACTGCAATCAGTTTTTTGTAAGGAACTTCTGTATGAAAGTTCTGATTTGAATAAATTTTTGTATGCTTGTTTAGTAACATGGAATACATCACATAAAATACAGGTTTTTTTCTTGTACAGAAATTATGCAAATTAGATGAACTTTGATTTATTCAGTGCTACTTATACACAGTAAGTACACATGTCAATACGGATTGGGCTAGGGGCTGTATTTATGAACGGATCTTCACCAAGCTTCTTGCATACCTTTGTTATCACCTAGGGATGAGAACGAGTGTTTTGGGGTGCAATCCAAAATTCAACATGGCTGCCAGTGGCCATTTTGTACCCCAAATTAGGTCCAATCAGTTTTTTGTACACAACTTCTATACGGCTCAGGCTAGTGGCCGTATTTATGAACCGATCTTTACGAAACGTCTTGGGTACTTTTGTTATCACTGTAGGATGAGAGCGAGTGTTTTTGGGTGCAGTTCGAAATTCAAGATGGCCACTAGCAGCCAATTTGTACTAAAATTAGTGTGATCAGTTTTTTGTACAGAACTTCTGTATGAAAGTTCTGATTTGAATAAATTTTTGTATGAATGTTTAGTAACATGGAATACAGTTAAAACTAAAAGTCCTATCCTGAAATGTGCACAAATAGCACGTTGATATGCGTGTTAATCTACGCGATATGACCATAGTAAGGCAATCAAATTCTGTAAATATGGCCTGTGCACAAGCAATGTTTCAGCCAATGGACCTCCGGGTAACCCGGAGGTCCATTGACAGAAACATTGCCCGTGTTTGCTATAAGTAACCAGGAGAACCTGCCGTGCTTTGTATGCCATTCGATATGACAATTGCGCGCAATTCATATGCGCAATTAAGCCTAGATAAGCGCACAGTTCGTGACAGGACTTCTAGTTTTAACTGTACATCACAAAAAATACTGTATAATACAGGTTTTTTTCTCTTGCAGAAATTATGCAAATTAGATGACCTTTAATTTATCAGTGCTACTTATACACTGTAAGTGCACATGTCAATACGCTAAGTCTGGAGGCTGTATTTATGAACCGAAACTTCTTGGGTACCTTTGTTATCACCTTGGGATGAGAACGAGTGTTTTTTGGGTGTGGCAGCCCGATATTAAAGATGGCAGCCGGCTTTCACACTGTTGCTTACTGAGGTGAAGTCACTTTACCATTATCAAGCTACCAACTAAATACCAAAGGGAAGATTTTTCAGCGCACTCTTATTACTTCAGCACCCATAATTCTCAAATATGGCATTAAAACCAATCACATACTAGTACTGCTTAAATCTATTTACATAATCAGAATACACCATCAGGGGTGCATTAGCTCTTTAGGTAGAGGTGCAGACTGCAAGCCGAGAGATCCTCGGTTCGAATCCCACCTGCGGCAACAGCTTTGTGTCCTTGGGCAAGACACTTCACCCCCCACTACCCATGTGGGGGCAAGGTATGCTGTGTACTAAGGCATACTGCATGTTCTTGGTGCACCTGTCTTCGAACAAGGCTAACCCTGCTTGTGTAGTATGTTGGGGAGCTCACAGTTGCTGGCCATTGCTCAGTGGTTCTCCTGGGGTACTCTAGTTTCCTCCATCCATAAAACTGCCATGGTCACAATAAGCTGTTGTGCAGATAAATGTGACCTTAAACACCAATAAATAAATAATAAAAAGAACACACCACCTCATGCCCGTTTCTCTCCTGTTTTCCTTCACCTTGGTATCCCTCGGTGTTTAGTATGCCCGCCAGAAAAGGAGTGATTTCTTTTTCTAAAAGAGCAAAACAAGAAACGGTAATTTTTAACAGGTAGTTACGAAATAATTTTCATGAATCGCACAATTTTATGTTAGTTAATAGATGAAAAAAATGCAGGGTGATATTTGCAAATCTTATTTTATTACTGGCACCAGGTACTGGTAATGAAAATTGTTGTTTGTCATCAATACTTGATCAAGTTTCTGACAAAGCTCTTTATACTATTCCAATATGTTAGCTACTGTACAGAAGCACACAATTTGATGTTAGTTTACCATTATACTGGTGCTAAGCCAGGATATCTAAGTTACATGTACATGTAGGGGCAAGAGTAATACATGTATCTAGTGGGAGTCATAAAGAATATGATGCACAGAATCACCTGAGCCACATAGCAGTGAGATAGGGGTGAGGACAAGAGGGTGTGTGACCCTCTCATCAGTGGAGGGGTCTGGTGCACCCCCCCCCCAAAAAAAAACAAAACAAAACAAAAAAAAACAAAAAACAAAAAAAAACAAAAATTTGAAATTCAAGACAGTAAAACACAATTACCTTGACTCTGTGCTGCTGTGTACTGGTCACTTTCTATGGGTGGCCAATATTTCTGCAGATGCAATGATATTAGTTTTCAAACATTGTTCACAGCAATAATCATCAAAAATTTAATTAATGAACCACAGGATACAATTCGGTGCTTCATTAATTAAAATTTTATTGATGATGATGTTCTATTACCTGGAAAAAACATGCATGGACATCATGCACTGCCCATGCAAGGATTATGACCAGCAACTGTACTGTATGTTTGTGTCACTGCTATGAGCAGGGACTAATCTAAATGGGTGGGTGTGTTTACAAATATTCATATTTTTTAACACCTGATAACAAAGTAAGTTTATAAACAACCACACAATTGACTTTTAATTACAATACTCCTAATTCCTATTAAACATATATGAATGTTTATTAATTTTGTGGAATTTTTACACTGTGTATGAAGCTTATTTTGGCCTGTATGTTTGTTAAAATTGCCCTTCCACTACAGAGGACTTTTTGAAATCAGTCTACACTGGATTGTGTGGTATTCATTTGTGTAAGACAGTGTATTCATTTTAATAATATTCATGTATAAGTTCATGTTCTTGGTTTGTTTTAGGTCTCATAATCTACAGAATAGCTTAGATGGAGGTGTATTCCATCACTTGAGTGCAAGAAGGCTTTGCAATGCTACATGTATAGCATAAACCTTGTTGCACTGCAGGGACAAATTTATCAATTTTAATAACATGGGTAAAATATCGGACATGAACCGTTTAATTTTTTTTTTTTTTAGCTCACTTCTACAAAGTCAAGCAGGGCTTATCTAATCACTCTCCATCCATTGTCCATCCATCTGTCATCCATCAACACCATGTTTTGGTCAATTCAAGTTAAAGTTTGTGTGAGTAATGGTACCAAATGGGTATTACATTTTTGTTTAACTCAACATGCCCAGCCCCATAGGGAGGGGGTGGGGTAAAATGCTCCCAAAATATTTTAAAAATCTTATGAACCAGTGGGTACAGTGACTTTATATTCGTTATGGAACTACCTTTTGAGGTGTAGAATCACGTGTGTTCAAACGAACTTTGTGAAGCAATATTTGGCTTTGTAATGACAGTGGTTAGATTTTTGGTACCACCCAAAATTTCTATTTTCCAAACTGATGGTCCGATTTGAATGAAATTCAGTATCGTGGTAATATTGGGTCATAAGTACTTACCTCATGCAAAAAACCCCCTGCATCCCCATGGGAACCCCGGGAGCAAAAAATAGAAATGTTTTCAAACTCCCATGTTTCCCAAACCACTTGGAACAGAGAACTGTTATGTGGTATGAAGCATCCTTAGAACCAGTAGAATTGAATGGTAAAAAAAAAATGCCCTCTGTTGTTGTTAGAGAGTTCTGCAGAGGGCATCAGAATAATGTTGGTGCAGCATTTTTGCAAACATTTTAGAAAATCTTTTCTCAAGAACCAATGTTCAGAATCTTTTGATATTTGGTATACAGCATCCATAGAGGGGGCAGATACAAGTTTGTTAAAATGAAGCCCATTCGTTCATATTTGGACTCAATGCAGGAGCCCAAATTTTATGGGGAATTTTCTTTAAAAATCTTCTTCAGAACTACGAGTCATAATATTTTTATACTGTACCAATGACCCAGACTTAGCTGGTGCTAACTCTAACAAAACCAGGGCCAAACACAAATTTTGCCCCCCAATCCCCAAAATTTGCATCCAAAACAAAAAGAAATCATGTCCTAAAGGACCTCCATACTACGCCTCTACTGCGCATGCGCAGTGACGCAGACGTCCCGAAATTGGCGCCAATTATCATTCTCTGTTTGGCCCTTCATCAGTCAACATCTCACTGATCTTTGTGCTTGTAAATCTCAGTTTAAAGGATGCCAGACACGTAATTTTTGGAGAAAATGTGATTCTAAGGAGGAGAGGAAAAAGAAGTGACAAAAAATAATCAGGGCTGTACTTAAAATTTTTTGATGAAATTATGTTAAGTTGCCTATTTTCGAGGCATGGGCCTCTTGTTGTCATTCTTGCTAATTGTTGCACTGCTTATTCAGTGTTTCCTCTCCCCTAGCCTTCTAAAGTCCCCCCTTGCAATTCTCCCATGCTTTTGGCATATTTTTGAGAAATTTCATTTCTAAAATTTCCTGGGAGAGTTGCTTGGTTACAGAATGTTTTCTGTTATTTTCCCCATAGTTACGTTTTCACCCATGGGTGTATAACGTTTGTGTTCTGCATCTTCCATCTGATGTTCTACAGATTCTCCCCTGGGAGTCTCTGTTTTGCATCAGATAGAGTGTTATTGATGACTGATTCCGGGCCAGTTTTTTCAGTGCCTGGAGTCATGTTTTCTGGTGTTTTTACACTGTTTGTTTTCATTGGCAACAGCCTTTTTTGAGGGGGGCTGTTTGCCTTGGCTGTAGTTTATCTCACTATAAGATACATTTATATTATCCGAAAGTGTCTCATTAATTATTTAATATAAATTTAAAATTTTTGACCACACTTTGCCATCGGATCCATCGGGGCTCAATGTTACTTTTCAGCAACTTGGGCTTTGCTGAAAAAATATTTTTTCAAAATTATTTTGTTTTGCAATTGTTTTTTCATTTATTAATGGATCATGTTATTACGTATCTTTGTGTCAGGGGTTTTTGCGAGTAACTAGGACTTATTGTTGTTCTTTCACAATGAAGGGACGTTGTTCAAATTGTAATAGGAAGAAATCTTCCTCTGACTTTCATGATCATTGTATTTATTGTAGTCAGTGTTCTCGCATTAATCCCTGTCCTATATGTGAACATTGGGATGAGAAACATTGGAAACGTGTGTCACGATATGTTGTTTCTGGAGAAAGAGTCACTCTACTCTCTCAGTTTCTATTTCAGAGGAACCAGAACAGGGTGATGTTTCCATGTTATCTTCTTCAAGTGTGCGTCCGTCGTCACAAATGAATTCAGAGCTAGCGGCAAAAGTGCTCATGGAGATTAGACAAATGTCGTCCGCTAGCTCGCCCGGTGTAGCGTCCATTCACCGAATGGTTCGGCAGCCGGGTTCGTCCGATGCGGTCCAAGAGGAAATTTTGGGTGATGCGAGCACTATAAACATAATAGATGCACACCCAGTGACGGCGGATAGTAAGCGAGAACGGAGGAAGCCTTTGAGTCCGGTTCCTAGCTCGTCCAGGTCCAGCCGGGCCGCGAGCGAGAGAGGCCCCTCTCTCGTACAACAACATCTGGGACCAGATGTTGTGGTACAAAATGTGTCTTTAGCGGAGCATACGTCCGTCGCTCGGGACGCTCCGTTGTATAAGCAGTCCGCAGAGACTGTTAAGGCTTCCTCTTCTCGTCAGCGCACACGACCGCACCTTGGCTGCGTGACCGCCGATATATTACCAGCTTCGCCGATCAAGGATTCTTCGGCGACCAGGTCACACCATCCGGTAGCCAGGGATTCGAGACCGATGGACTCCGGACGTTCGCATAGGAAAAGTATGCGGGAGCCATCTGATGCGGAGCTGCCCTCGGCGAAGCAGCGAAAGACTGCGCCTCCGCAGGTCTCGACGCCGGACATTCTTGTGCAGATAGCACAGCTTATCGCAGCATCCCAGCAGCCGACAGAAACGGTGTCGGATCGAGAATTATCCGACGCCGCTGGGTCGGTACGCTCCGCCGAAGCATCGGGGGCGGACGACCGGGAACATCATGAGGTCCGACCGGATGGTGAAAGGGATACGGATGACTTGGAGCTATCCCTTTCGGAACAACATAAAGCTGCCGTGGACTTCATCCGGCACTTTCTCCCTCAAGTTGTTCCGTCGGGCCAGACTGCTGCGCTTCCGGACAAGAGAATTATAGCGTCATTGGACTCTGAATTTTTTGAGCGGTTCAGGGACATCGCTCCCGAGTTTCTGTCGCAGTCCAATAATGTTGCAAGAACATTTGAATTATTGAACGACGCTATATTTAAACTTGCTTCCAGGACGGGGAAAGCAGGTTTCTTGTCCGCTAATACTCTCAACCTGCCTTTCATTAATGCAAGGAATAAATTCGATACGGCAGGACAGGGTATACCGAGAGTTCCTCTGCGTATGGACGACGAGGCGGAAGACTTAGAGCTATCATTACCGTTGTCAGCTTCTATTCCAACCGCGGTGTTGGAAACAGCTATTGCGTCTAACAGAGCCAATTTAGATGCCTTATCTTACGCAGATCATCTTACTAAGGCGTTATCACTGCGCCTTCAGGGGAAAGAGTTTCAGGATATACAATCCTCTTTAAGACTTCTTTCAAGGGCAGTAGCTTATTCCACGTGTAACTCCGCCCTTTCAGTGGCAAATCTGGAGTTGGTTAGACGTGACGCAGCCCTAGCTACATCCACACTAGTGGATTCTAAGGTGAAGAACTCTCTTAGAGTCGCTTCGGTCTCAGGAGAACTTCTCTTTGACGGCAAGCTTTCCGCTATTTATGATAAAATTACAAAGAAAGCTAAGGATTCTCTGTTGTTCAAATCTGCTCCTAAGAAGTCGGATACAGCAGACACGAATAAGACAGGCACTTCTGGGTCTAATGTGCCCAAGAGAGGTTCCTATAGAGGTTCGGTGCGTCCTCTTGGTCTTATTCGAGAGACCGTCAGGATAGCGACTCTCGTTCGGGACGTCCTTCAGGCCGGGACAATCGGTCGGACGCCCCGAGGTCGACGGGGCGAGGTGCGGGTCGTGGAAGACGTGGTTTCTCCTACCGCAGGCCTCGCAGGTCCAGGAGGTGATGGCTTAAACCTCTATCGCGTTCCGGTTGGCGGAAGGTTGTCGAGCTTTTCACAAGAATGGGCGTCGATTACGGACGACCCTTGGGTGAGAGGAGTGACTTCGGAAGGTCTAAAGATATCCTTCAAACGAAAGCCTCCATTAACTCGAAGTCCAAAGTGGACTCATCTTCCGTCAAATCCGCAGAAAAGAGACGCTCTGTTATCAGAGGTGCAGTCTCTTTTGATGAAGAACGCGGTAGAGGTCGTAGAAAACCAGGAATCTCCGGGATTCTACAGCCATCTGTTTCTGGTTCCGAAACCAGACGGCTCGTTCCGTCCAGTCATAGATTTGAGCTGGATAAACAAGCTGATCGTCGCTCCGAAGTTTTATATGGAGACGATTCGATCGGTCAGAGCGAGTATTCGGGTGAACGATTATGCAACGAGCATAGATCTCAAAGATGCGTACTTTCACGTCATGGTACATCCGACATTCCGAAATTATCTACGCTTCGCAGTCCTAGGAGTGGTGTATCAATTCCGGGCGATGTGCTTCGGATTGAATCTAGCACCCTGGGCTTTCACTCGGGTAATGAACTCGGTAATGATCTACTTCCGAGCTCATTCGTCTGCGGTAACGTCGGCCTACCTGGACGACATTCTTCAGAGGTACGGCAACGAGTTAACGCTTCAGAACGATGTTCAGAATCTTCTTCTATTGCTCCGACGTCTCGGTTTTATAGTAAACGATGAGAAGTCGGATCTGGTGCCGTCCAAGTCATTCACTCATCTGGGAATGAGCTTCGAGATGCACAACAATCTCGTTCGTCTGCCGTTAACCAGAGCGAAATTAGTCAGTTGTTACGCTCGCTATTGCACGCAGACAAAGTCACGGCGAGAGAATTTATGAGACTGATAGGTCTGTGCGGAGCCGCCGCGGATCTCATTCCGATGGGGCGGTTACGCACACGTCCTCTTCAAATTTTCCTGACTCAGAATTGGAGTGTGAAAATTCATTCGCTCGATGTAGACGTTCTCTTGTCAGATCAAGTGAAACAAGAGATTCAGACTTGGGCAAACATTCAGTGGTTAACTCAAGGAGTTCCGCTGCAGTTGCCGGATCCGAGTTTTACCGTTATGACGGATGCCAGTCAAACAGGTTGGGGTGCATCATTAATCCCAACGGATTCGAGATGCCAGGGTCTTTGGGATCCGCAATTCCTGTGCAAGCACATAAACATCAAGGAAATGATGTCAATTTGGCTTGCGTTACGTCACTGGATGGACATTATTCACGATGCTCATGTCCAAATCCTATCCGACAATACGACAATAGTGGCGTATATACGGAATCAGGGAGGCACTCATTCAGTTCCGTTGTTCAGTCTAACGGAAAGAATCCTTCTGTTTGCGTTAGAACATCACGTTCTTCTTTCGGTCCGTCACATACCGGGTCGTCTGAATGTGCTAGCAGACTCCCTTTCACGAAAGGGTCGCTTGTTGCCGTCGGAGTGGACTCTCAACAAACAAGTATTCAATCAGATTTGCTACCAATGGGAACGGCCAATGATAGACTTATTTGCGACACATCTCAACAATCAGTTGCAGACGTATGTGTCTCCGTGTCCGGATCCAAGAGCATTTGCAGTAGACGCTCTGTCGATCCCTTGGGACGGAATGATAGGATATGCGTATCCTCCAGCGCCATTAATTCAACAAGTATTGCTAAAGATAAAACAATCTCAATGCAAGATTCTGTTGGTAGCATCTCTGTCGCCACAGAGACCGTGGATAAATCTACTCAGGTGTCTGTTGTGGGACCTACCGCGGAAGCTTCCTCCACGGGAGGATCTTCTTTCGCAGGGGAAATCGCGCCAAATCGCGGCCCTTCATCAGTCAACATCTCACTGATCTTTGTGCTTGTAAATCTCAGTTTAAAGGATGCCAGACACGTAATTTTTGGAGAAAATGTGATTCTAAGGAGGAGAGGAAAAAGAAGTGACAAAAAATAATCAGGGCTGTACTTAAAATTTTTTGATGAAATTATGTTAAGTTGCCTATTTTCGAGGCATGGGCCTCTTGTTGTCATTCTTGCTAATTGTTGCACTGCTTATTCAGTGTTTCCTCTCCCCTAGCCTTCTAAAGTCCCCCCTTGCAATTCTCCCATGCTTTTGGCATATTTTTGAGAAATTTCATTTCTAAAATTTCCTGGGAGAGTTGCTTGGTTACAGAATGTTTTCTGTTATTTTCCCCATAGTTACGTTTTCACCCATGGGTGTATAACGTTTGTGTTCTGCATCTTCCATCTGATGTTCTACAGATTCTCCCCTGGGAGTCTCTGTTTTGCATCAGATAGAGTGTTATTGATGACTGATTCCGGGCCAGTTTTTTCAGTGCCTGGAGTCATGTTTTCTGGTGTTTTTACACTGTTTGTTTTCATTGGCAACAGCCTTTTTTGAGGGGGGCTGTTTGCCTTGGCTGTAGTTTATCTCACTATAAGATACATTTATATTATCCGAAAGTGTCTCATTAATTATTTAATATAAATTTAAAATTTTTGACCACACTTTGCCATCGGATCCATCGGGGCTCAATGTTACTTTTCAGCAACTTGGGCTTTGCTGAAAAAATATTTTTTCAAAATTATTTTGTTTTGCAATTGTTTTTTCATTTATTAATGGATCATGTTATTACGTATCTTTGTGTCAGGGGTTTTTGCGAGTAACTAGGACTTATTGTTGTTCTTTCACAATGAAGGGACGTTGTTCAAATTGTAATAGGAAGAAATCTTCCTCTGACTTTCATGATCATTGTATTTATTGTAGTCAGTGTTCTCGCATTAATCCCTGTCCTATATGTGAACATTGGGATGAGAAACATTGGAAACGTGTGTCACGATATGTTGTTTCTGGAGAAAGAGTCACTCTACTCTCTCAGTTTCTATTTCAGAGGAACCAGAACAGGGTGATGTTTCCATGTTATCTTCTTCAAGTGTGCGTCCGTCGTCACAAATGAATTCAGAGCTAGCGGCAAAAGTGCTCATGGAGATTAGACAAATGTCGTCCGCTAGCTCGCCCGGTGTAGCGTCCATTCACCGAATGGTTCGGCAGCCGGGTTCGTCCGATGCGGTCCAAGAGGAAATTTTGGGTGATGCGAGCACTATAAACATAATAGATGCACACCCAGTGACGGCGGATAGTAAGCGAGAACGGAGGAAGCCTTTGAGTCCGGTTCCTAGCTCGTCCAGGTCCAGCCGGGCCGCGAGCGAGAGAGGCCCCTCTCTCGTACAACAACATCTGGGACCAGATGTTGTGGTACAAAATGTGTCTTTAGCGGAGCATACGTCCGTCGCTCGGGACGCTCCGTTGTATAAGCAGTCCGCAGAGACTGTTAAGGCTTCCTCTTCTCGTCAGCGCACACGACCGCACCTTGGCTGCGTGACCGCCGATATATTACCAGCTTCGCCGATCAAGGATTCTTCGGCGACCAGGTCACACCATCCGGTAGCCAGGGATTCGAGACCGATGGACTCCGGACGTTCGCATAGGAAAAGTATGCGGGAGCCATCTGATGCGGAGCTGCCCTCGGCGAAGCAGCGAAAGACTGCGCCTCCGCAGGTCTCGACGCCGGACATTCTTGTGCAGATAGCACAGCTTATCGCAGCATCCCAGCAGCCGACAGAAACGGTGTCGGATCGAGAATTATCCGACGCCGCTGGGTCGGTACGCTCCGCCGAAGCATCGGGGGCGGACGACCGGGAACATCATGAGGTCCGACCGGATGGTGAAAGGGATACGGATGACTTGGAGCTATCCCTTTCGGAACAACATAAAGCTGCCGTGGACTTCATCCGGCACTTTCTCCCTCAAGTTGTTCCGTCGGGCCAGACTGCTGCGCTTCCGGACAAGAGAATTATAGCGTCATTGGACTCTGAATTTTTTGAGCGGTTCAGGGACATCGCTCCCGAGTTTCTGTCGCAGTCCAATAATGTTGCAAGAACATTTGAATTATTGAACGACGCTATATTTAAACTTGCTTCCAGGACGGGGAAAGCAGGTTTCTTGTCCGCTAATACTCTCAACCTGCCTTTCATTAATGCAAGGAATAAATTCGATACGGCAGGACAGGGTATACCGAGAGTTCCTCTGCGTATGGACGACGAGGCGGAAGACTTAGAGCTATCATTACCGTTGTCAGCTTCTATTCCAACCGCGGTGTTGGAAACAGCTATTGCGTCTAACAGAGCCAATTTAGATGCCTTATCTTACGCAGATCATCTTACTAAGGCGTTATCACTGCGCCTTCAGGGGAAAGAGTTTCAGGATATACAATCCTCTTTAAGACTTCTTTCAAGGGCAGTAGCTTATTCCACGTGTAACTCCGCCCTTTCAGTGGCAAATCTGGAGTTGGTTAGACGTGACGCAGCCCTAGCTACATCCACACTAGTGGATTCTAAGGTGAAGAACTCTCTTAGAGTCGCTTCGGTCTCAGGAGAACTTCTCTTTGACGGCAAGCTTTCCGCTATTTATGATAAAATTACAAAGAAAGCTAAGGATTCTCTGTTGTTCAAATCTGCTCCTAAGAAGTCGGATACAGCAGACACGAATAAGACAGGCACTTCTGGGTCTAATGTGCCCAAGAGAGGTTCCTATAGAGGTTCGGTGCGTCCTCTTGGTCTTATTCGAGAGACCGTCAGGATAGCGACTCTCGTTCGGGACGTCCTTCAGGCCGGGACAATCGGTCGGACGCCCCGAGGTCGACGGGGCGAGGTGCGGGTCGTGGAAGACGTGGTTTCTCCTACCGCAGGCCTCGCAGGTCCAGGAGGTGATGGCTTAAACCTCTATCGCGTTCCGGTTGGCGGAAGGTTGTCGAGCTTTTCACAAGAATGGGCGTCGATTACGGACGACCCTTGGGTGAGAGGAGTGACTTCAGAAGGTCTAAAGATATCCTTCAAACGAAAGCCTCCATTAACTCGAAGTCCAAAGTGGACTCATCTTCCGTCAAATCCGCAGAAAAGAGACGCTCTGTTATCAGAGGTGCAGTCTCTTTTGATGAAGAACGCGGTAGAGGTCGTAGAAAACCAGGAATCTCCGGGATTCTACAGCCATCTGTTTCTGGTTCCGAAACCAGACGGCTCGTTCCGTCCAGTCATAGATTTGAGCTGGATAAACAAGCTGATCGTCGCTCCGAAGTTTTATATGGAGACGATTCGATCGGTCAGAGCGAGTATTCGGGTGAACGATTATGCAACGAGCATAGATCTCAAAGATGCGTACTTTCACGTCATGGTACATCCGACATTCCGAAATTATCTACGCTTCGCAGTCCTAGGAGTGGTGTATCAATTCCGGGCGATGTGCTTCGGATTGAATCTAGCACCCTGGGCTTTCACTCGGGTAATGAACTCGGTAATGATCTACTTCCGAGCTCATTCGTCTGCGGTAACGTCGGCCTACCTGGACGACATTCTTCAGAGGTACGGCAACGAGTTAACGCTTCAGAACGATGTTCAGAATCTTCTTCTATTGCTCCGACGTCTCGGTTTTATAGTAAACGATGAGAAGTCGGACCTGGTGCCGTCCAAGTCATTCACTCATCTGGGAATGAGCTTCGAGATGCACAACAATCTCGTTCGTCTGCCGTTAACCAGAGCGAAATTAGTCAGTTGTTACGCTCGCTATTGCACGCAGACAAAGTCACGGCGAGAGAATTTATGAGACTGATAGGTCTGTGCGGAGCCGCCGCGGATCTCATTCCGATGGGGCGGTTACGCACACGTCCTCTTCAAATTTTCCTGACTCAGAATTGGAGTGTGAAAATTCATTCGCTCGATGTAGACGTTCTCTTGTCAGATCAAGTGAAACAAGAGATTCAGACTTGGGCAAACATTCAGTGGTTAACTCAAGGAGTTCCGCTGCAGTTGCCGGATCCGAGTTTTACCGTTATGACGGATGCCAGTCAAACAGGTTGGGGTGCATCATTAATCCCAACGGATTCGAGATGCCAGGGTCTTTGGGATCCGCAATTCCTGTGCAAGCACATAAACATCAAGGAAATGATGTCAATTTGGCTTGCGTTACGTCACTGGATGGACATTATTCACGATGCTCATGTCCAAATCCTATCCGACAATACGACAATAGTGGCGTATATACGGAATCAGGGAGGCACTCATTCAGTTCCGTTGTTCAGTCTAACGGAAAGAATCCTTCTGTTTGCGTTAGAACATCACGTTCTTCTTTCGGTCCGTCACATACCGGGTCGTCTGAATGTGCTAGCAGACTCCCTTTCACGAAAGGGTCGCTTGTTGCCGTCGGAGTGGACTCTCAACAAACAAGTATTCAATCAGATTTGCTACCAATGGGAACGGCCAATGATAGACTTATTTGCGACACATCTCAACAATCAGTTGCAGACGTATGTGTCTCCGTGTCCGGATCCAAGAGCATTTGCAGTAGACGCTCTGTCGATCCCTTGGGACGGAATGATAGGATATGCGTATCCTCCAGCGCCATTAATTCAACAAGTATTGCTAAAGATAAAACAATCTCAATGCAAGATTCTGTTGGTAGCATCTCTGTCGCCACAGAGACCGTGGATAAATCTACTCAGGTGTCTGTTGTGGGACCTACCGCGGAAGCTTCCTCCACAGGAGGATCTTCTTTCGCAGGGGAAATCGCGCCAAATCGCGGCCCTTCATCAGTCAACATCTCACTGATCTTTGTGCTTGTAAATCTCAGTTTAAAGGATGCCAGACACGTAATTTTTGGAGAAAATGTGATTCTAAGGAGGAGAGGAAAAAGAAGTGACAAAAAATAATCAGGGCTGTACTTAAAATTTTTTGATGAAATTATGTTAAGTTGCCTATTTTCGAGGCATGGGCCTCTTGTTGTCATTCTTGCTAATTGTTGCACTGCTTATTCAGTGTTTCCTCTCCCCTAGCCTTCTAAAGTCCCCCCTTGCAATTCTCCCATGCTTTTGGCATATTTTTGAGAAATTTCATTTCTAAAATTTCCTGGGAGAGTTGCTTGGTTACAGAATGTTTTCTGTTATTTTCCCCATAGTTACGTTTTCACCCATGGGTGTATAACGTTTGTGTTCTGCATCTTCCATCTGATGTTCTACAGATTCTCCCCTGGGAGTCTCTGTTTTGCATCAGATAGAGTGTTATTGATGACTGATTCCGGGCCAGTTTTTTCAGTGCCTGGAGTCATGTTTTCTGGTGTTTTTACACTGTTTGTTTTCATTGGCAACAGCCTTTTTTGAGGGGGGCTGTTTGCCTTGGCTGTAGTTTATCTCACTATAAGATACATTTATATTATCCGAAAGTGTCTCATTAATTATTTAATATAAATTTAAAATTTTTGACCACACTTTGCCATCGGATCCATCGGGGCTCAATGTTACTTTTCAGCAACTTGGGCTTTGCTGAAAAAATATTTTTTCAAAATTATTTTGTTTTGCAATTGTTTTTTCATTTATTAATGGATCATGTTATTACGTATCTTTGTGTCAGGGGTTTTTGCGAGTAACTAGGACTTATTGTTGTTCTTTCACAATGAAGGGACGTTGTTCAAATTGTAATAGGAAGAAATCTTCCTCTGACTTTCATGATCATTGTATTTATTGTAGTCAGTGTTCTCGCATTAATCCCTGTCCTATATGTGAACATTGGGATGAGAAACATTGGAAACGTGTGTCACGATATGTTGTTTCTGGAGAAAGAGTCACTCTACTCTCTCAGTTTCTATTTCAGAGGAACCAGAACAGGGTGATGTTTCCATGTTATCTTCTTCAAGTGTGCGTCCGTCGTCACAAATGAATTCAGAGCTAGCGGCAAAAGTGCTCATGGAGATTAGACAAATGTCGTCCGCTAGCTCGCCCGGTGTAGCGTCCATTCACCGAATGGTTCGGCAGCCGGGTTCGTCCGATGCGGTCCAAGAGGAAATTTTGGGTGATGCGAGCACTATAAACATAATAGATGCACACCCAGTGACGGCGGATAGTAAGCGAGAACGGAGGAAGCCTTTGAGTCCGGTTCCTAGCTCGTCCAGGTCCAGCCGGGCCGCGAGCGAGAGAGGCCCCTCTCTCGTACAACAACATCTGGGACCAGATGTTGTGGTACAAAATGTGTCTTTAGCGGAGCATACGTCCGTCGCTCGGGACGCTCCGTTGTATAAGCAGTCCGCAGAGACTGTTAAGGCTTCCTCTTCTCGTCAGCGCACACGACCGCACCTTGGCTGCGTGACCGCCGATATATTACCAGCTTCGCCGATCAAGGATTCTTCGGCGACCAGGTCACACCATCCGGTAGCCAGGGATTCGAGACCGATGGACTCCGGACGTTCGCATAGGAAAAGTATGCGGGAGCCATCTGATGCGGAGCTGCCCTCGGCGAAGCAGCGAAAGACTGCGCCTCCGCAGGTCTCGACGCCGGACATTCTTGTGCAGATAGCACAGCTTATCGCAGCATCCCAGCAGCCGACAGAAACGGTGTCGGATCGAGAATTATCCGACGCCGCTGGGTCGGTACGCTCCGCCGAAGCATCGGGGGCGGACGACCGGGAACATCATGAGGTCCGACCGGATGGTGAAAGGGATACGGATGACTTGGAGCTATCCCTTTCGGAACAACATAAAGCTGCCGTGGACTTCATCCGGCACTTTCTCCCTCAAGTTGTTCCGTCGGGCCAGACTGCTGCGCTTCCGGACAAGAGAATTATAGCGTCATTGGACTCTGAATTTTTTGAGCGATTCAGGGACATCGCTCCCGAGTTTCTGTCGCAGTCCAATAATGTTGCAAGAACATTTGAATTATTGAACGACGCTATATTTAAACTTGCTTCCAGGACGGGGAAAGCAGGTTTCTTGTCCGCTAATACTCTCAACCTGCCTTTCATTAATGCAAGGAATAAATTCGATACGGCAGGACAGGGTATACCGAGAGTTCCTCTGCGTATGGACGACGAGGCGGAAGACTTAGAGCTATCATTACCGTCGTCAGCTTCTATTCCAACCGCGGTGTTGGAAACAGCTATTGCGTCTAACAGAGCCAATTTAGATGCCTTATCTTACGCAGATCATCTTACTAAGGCGTTATCACTGCGCCTTCAGGGGAAAGAGTTTCAGGATATACAATCCTCTTTAAGACTTCTTTCAAGGGCAGTAGCTTATTCCACGTGTAACTCCGCCCTTTCAGTGGCAAATCTGGAGTTGGTTAGACGTGACGCAGCCCTAGCTACATCCACACTAGTGGATTCTAAGGTGAAGAACTCTCTTAGAGTCGCTTCGGTCTCAGGAGAACTTCTCTTTGACGGCAAGCTTTCCGCTATTTATGATAAAATTACAAAGAAAGCTAAGGATTCTCTGTTGTTCAAATCTGCTCCTAAGAAGTCGGATACAGCAGACACGAATAAGACAGGCACTTCTGGGTCTAATGTGCCCAAGAGAGGTTCCTATAGAGGTTCGGTGCGTCCTCTTGGTCTTATTCGAGAGACCGTCAGGATAGCGAATCTCGTTCGGGACGTCCTTCAGGCCGGGACAATCGGTCGGACGCCCCGAGGTCGACGGGGCGAGGTGCGGGTCGTGGAAGACGTGGTTTCTCCTACCGCAGGCCTCGCAGGTCCAGGAGGTGATGGCTTAAACCTCTATCGCGTTCCGGATGGCGGAAGGTTGTCGAGCTTTTCACAAGAATGGGCGTCGATTACGGACGACCCTTGGGTGAGAGGAGTGACTTCGGAAGGTCTAAAGATATCCTTCAAACGAAAGCCTCCATTAACTCGAAGTCCAAAGTGGACTCATCTTCCGTCAAATCCGCAGAAAAGAGACGCTCTGTTATCAGAGGTGCAGTCTCTTTTGATGAAGAACGCGGTAGAGGTCGTAGAAAACCAGGAATCTCCGGGATTCTACAGCCATCTGTTTCTGGTTCCGAAACCAGACGGCTCGTTCCGTCCAGTCATAGATTTGAGCTGGATAAACAAGCTGATCGTCGCTCCAAAGTTTTATATGGAGACGATTCGATCGGTCAGAGCGAGTATTCGGGTGAACGATTATGCAACGAGCATAGATCTCAAAGATGCGTACTTTCACGTCATGGTACATCCGACATTCCGAAATTATCTACGCTTCGCAGTCCTAGGAGTGGTGTATCAATTCCGGGCGATGTGCTTCGGATTGAATCTAGCACCCTGGGCTTTCACTCGGGTAATGAACTCGGTAATGATCTACTTCCGAGCTCATTCGTCTGCGGTAACGTCGGCCTACCTGGACGACATTCTTCAGAGGTACGGCAACGAGTTAACGCTTCAGAACGATGTTCAGAATCTTCTTCTCTTGCTCCGACGTCTCGGTTTTATAGTAAACGATGAGAAGTCGGATCTGGTGCCGTCCAAGTCATTCACTCATCTGGGAATGAGCTTCGAGATGCACAACAATCTCGTTCGTCTGCCGTTAACCAGAGCGAAATTAGTCAGTTGTTACGCTCGCTATTGCACGCAGACAAAGTCACGGCGAGAGAATTTATGAGACTGATAGGTCTGTGCGGAGCCGCCGCGGATCTCATTCCGATGGGGCGGTTACGCACACGTCCTCTTCAAATTTTCCTGACTCAGAATTGGAGTGTGAAAATTCATTCGCTCGATGTAGACGTTCTCTTGTCAGATCAAGTGAAACAAGAGATTCAGACTTGGGCAAACATTCAGTGGTTAACTCAAGGAGTTCCGCTGCAGTTGCCGGATCCGAGTTTTACCGTTATGACGGATGCCAGTCAAACAGGTTGGGGTGCATCATTAATCCCAACGGATTCGAGATGCCAGGGTCTTTGGGATCCGCAATTCCTGTGCAAGCACATAAACATCAAGGAAATGATGTCAATTTGGCTTGCGTTACGTCACTGGATGGACATTATTCACGATGCTCATGTCCAAATCCTATCCGACAATACGACAATAGTGGCGTATATACGGAATCAGGGAGGCACTCATTCAGTTCCGTTGTTCAGTCTAACGGAAAGAATCCTTCTGTTTGCGTTAGAACATCACGTTCTTCTTTCGGTCCGTCACATACCGGGTCGTCTGAATGTGCTAGCAGACTCCCTTTCACGAAAGGGTCGCTTGTTGCCGTCGGAGTGGACTCTCAACAAACAAGTATTCAATCAGATTTGCTACCAATGGGAACGGCCAATGATAGACTTATTTGCGACACATCTCAACAATCAGTTGCAGACGTATGTGTCTCCGTGTCCGGATCCAAGAGCATTTGCAGTAGACGCTCTGTCGATCCCTTGGGACGGAATGATAGGATATGCGTATCCTCCAGCGCCATTAATTCAACAAGTATTGCTAAAGATAAAACAATCTCAATGCAAGATTCTGTTGGTAGCATCTCTGTCGCCTCAGAGACCGTGGATAAATCTACTCAGGTGTCTGTTGTGGGACCTACCGCGGAAGCTTCCTCCACGGGAAGATCTTCTTTCGCAGGGGAAATCGCGCCAAATCGCGGCCCTTCATCAGTCAACATCTCACTGATCTTTGTGCTTGTAAATCTCAGTTTAAAGGATGCCAGACACGTAATTTTTGGAGAAAATGTGATTCTAAGGAGGAGAGGAAAAAGAAGTGACAAAAAATAATCAGGGCTGTACTTAAAATTTTTTGATGAAATTATGTTAAGTTGCCTATTTTCGAGGCATGGGCCTCTTGTTGTCATTCTTGCTAATTGTTGCACTGCTTATTCAGTGTTTCCTCTCCCCTAGCCTTCTAAAGTCCCCCCTTGCAATTCTCCCATGCTTTTGGCATATTTTTGAGAAATTTCATTTCTAAAATTTCCTGGGAGAGTTGCTTGGTTACAGAATGTTTTCTGTTATTTTCCCCATAGTTACGTTTTCACCCATGGGTGTATAACGTTTGTGTTCTGCATCTTCCATCTGATGTTCTACAGATTCTCCCCTGGGAGTCTCTGTTTTGCATCAGATAGAGTGTTATTGATGACTGATTCCGGGCCAGTTTTTTCAGTGCCTGGAGTCATGTTTTCTGGTGTTTTTACACTGTTTGTTTTCATTGGCAACAGCCTTTTTTGAGGGGGGCTGTTTGCCTTGGCTGTAGTTTATCTCACTATAAGATACATTTATATTATCCGAAAGTGTCTCATTAATTATTTAATATAAATTTAAAATTTTTGACCACACTTTGCCATCGGATCCATCGGGGCTCAATGTTACTTTTCAGCAACTTGGGCTTTGCTGAAAAAATATTTTTTCAAAATTATTTTGTTTTGCAATTGTTTTTTCATTTATTAATGGATCATGTTATTACGTATCTTTGTGTCAGGGGTTTTTGCGAGTAACTAGGACTTATTGTTGTTCTTTCACAATGAAGGGACGTTGTTCAAATTGTAATAGGAAGAAATCTTCCTCTGACTTTCATGATCATTGTATTTATTGTAGTCAGTGTTCTCGCATTAATCCCTGTCCTATATGTGAACATTGGGATGAGAAACATTGGAAACGTGTGTCACGATATGTTGTTTCTGGAGAAAGAGTCACTCTACTCTCTCAGTTTCTATTTCAGAGGAACCAGAACAGGGTGATGTTTCCATGTTATCTTCTTCAAGTGTGCGTCCGTCGTCACAAATGAATTCAGAGCTAGCGGCAAAAGTGCTCATGGAGATTAGACAAATGTCGTCCGCTAGCTCGCCCGGTGTAGCGTCCATTCACCGAATGGTTCGGCAGCCGGGTTCGTCCGATGCGGTCCAAGAGGAAATTTTGGGTGATGCGAGCACTATAAACATAATAGATGCACACCCAGTGACGGCGGATAGTAAGCGAGAACGGAGGAAGCCTTTGAGTCCGGTTCCTAGCTCGTCCAGGTCCAGCCGGGCCGCGAGCGAGAGAGGCCCCTCTCTCGTACAACAACATCTGGGACCAGATGTTGTGGTACAAAATGTGTCTTTAGCGGAGCATACGTCCGTCCGTCGGGACGCTCCGTTGTATAAGCAGTCCGCAGAGACTGTTAAGGCTTCCTCTTCTCGTCAGCGCACACGACCGCACCTTGGCTGTGTGACCGCCGATATATTACCAGCTTCGCCGATCAAGGATTCTTCGGCGACCAGGTCACACCATCCGGCAGCCAGGGATTCGAGACCGATGGACTCCGGACGTTCGCATAGGAAAAGTATGCGGGAGCCATCTGATGCGGAGCTGCCCTCGGCGAAGCAGCGAAAGACTGCGCCTCCGCAGGTCTCGACGCCGGACATTCTTGTGCAGATAGCACAGCTTATCGCAGCATCCCAGCAGCTGACAGAAACGGTGTCGGATCGAGAATTATCCGACGCCGCTGGGTCGGTACGCTCCGCCGAAGCATCGGGGGCGGACGACCGGGAACATCATGAGGTCCGACCGGATGGTGAAAGGGATAAGGATGACTTGGAGCTATCCCTTTCGGAACAACATAAAGCTGCCGTGGACTTCATCCGGCACTTTCTCCCTCAAGTTGTTCCGTCGGGCCAGACTGCTGCGCTTCCGGACAAGAGAATTATAGCGTCATTGGACTCTGAATTTTTTGAGCGGTTCAGGGACATCGCTCCCGAGTTTCTGTCGCAGTCCAATAATGTTGCAAGAACATTTGAATTATTGAACGACGCTATATTTAAACTTGCTTCCAGGACGGGGAAAGCAGGTTTCTTGTCCGCTAATACTCTCAACCTGCCTTTCATTAATGCAAGGAATAAATTCGATACGGCAGGACAGGGTATACCGAGAGTTCCTCTGCGTATGGACGACGAGGCGGAAGACTTAGAGCTATCATTACCGTTGTCAGCTTCTATTCCAACCGCGGTGTTGGAAACAGCTATTGCGTCTAACAGAGCCAATTTAGATGCCTTATCTTACGCAGATCATCTTACTAAGGCGTTATCACTGCGCCTTCAGGGGAAAGAGTTTCAGGATATACAATCCTCTTTAAGACTTCTTTCAAGGGCAGTAGCTTATTCCACGTGTAACTCCGCCCTTTCAGTGGCAAATCTGGAGTTGGTTAGACGTGACGCAGCCCTAGCTACATCCACACTAGTGGATTCTAAGGTGAAGAACTCTCTTAGAGTCGCTTCGGTCTCAGGAGAACTTCTCTTTGACGGCAAGCTTTCCGCTATTTATGATAAAATTACAAAGAAAGCTAAGGATTCTCTGTTGTTCAAATCTGCTCCTAAGAAGTCGGATACAGCAGACACGAATAAGACAGGCACTTCTGGGTCTAATGTGCCCAAGAGAGGTTCCTATAGAGGTTTGGTGCGTCCTCTTGGTCTTATTCGAGAGACCGTCAGGATAGCGACTCTCGTTCGGGACGTCCTTCAGGCCGGGACATTCGGTCGGACGCCCCGAGGTCGACGGGGCGAGGTGCGGGTCGTGAAAGACGTGGTTTCTCCTACCGCAGGCCTCGCAGGTCCAGGAGGTGATGGCTTAAACCTCTATCGCGTTCCGGTTGGCGGAAGGTTGTCGAGCTTTTCACAAGAATGGGCGTCGATTACGGACGACCCTTGGGTGAGAGGAGTGACTTCGGAAGGTCTAAAGATATCCTTCAAACGAAAGCCTCCATTAACTCGAAGTCCAAAGTGGACTCATCTTCCGTCAAATCCGCAGAAAAGAGACGCTCTGTTATCAGAGGTGCAGTCTCTTTTGATGAAGAACGCGGTAGAGGTCGTAGAAAACCAGGAATCTCCGGGATTCTACAGCCATCTGTTTCTGGTTCCGAAACCAGACGGCTCGTTCCGTCCAGTCATAGATTTGAGCTGGATAAACAAGCTGATCGTCGCTCCGAAGTTTTATATGGAGACGATTCGATCGGTCAGAGCGAGTATTCGGGTGAACGATTATGCAACGAGCATAGATCTCAAAGATGCGTACTTTCACGTCATGGTACATCCGACATTCCGAAATTATCTACGCTTCGCAGTCCTAGGAGTGGTGTATCAATTCCGGGCGATGTGCTTCGGATTGAATCTAGCACCCTGGGCTTTCACTCGGGTAATGAACTCGGTAATGATCTACTTCCGAGCTCATTCGTCTGCGGTAACGTCGGCCTACCTGGACGACATTCTTCAGAGGTACGGCAACGAGTTAACGCTTCAGAACGATGTTCAGAATCTTCTTCTATTTCTCCGACGTCTCGGTTTTATAGTAAACGAGGAGAAGTCGGATCTGGTGCCGTCCAAGTCATTCACTCATCTGGGAATGAGCTTCGAGATGCACAACAATCTCGTTCGTCTGCCGTTAACCAGAGCGAAATTAGTCAGTTGTTACGCTCGCTATTGCACGCAGACAAAGTCACGGCGAGAGAATTTATGAGACTGATAGGTCTGTGCGGAGCCGCCGCGGATCTCATTCCGATGGGGCGGTTACGCACACGTCCTCTTCAAATTTTCCTGACTCAGAATTGGAGTGTGAAAATTCATTCGCTCGATGTAGACGTTCTCTTGTCAGATCAAGTGAAACAAGAGATTCAGACTTGGGCAAACATTCAGTGGTTAACTCAAGGAGTTCCGCTGCAGTTGCCGGATCCGAGTTTTACCCTTATGACGGATGCCAGTCAAACAGGTTGGGGTGCATCATTAATCCCAACGGATTCGAGATGCCAGGGTCTTTGGGATCCGCAATTCCTGTGCAAGCACATAAACATCAAGGAAATGATGTCAATTTGGCTTGCGTTACGTCACTGGATGGACATTATTCACGATGCTCATGTCCAAATCCTATCCGACAATACGACAGTAGTGGCGTATATACGGAATCAGGGAGGCACTCATTCAGTTCCGTTGTTCAGTCTAACGGAAAGAATCCTTCTGTTTGCGTTAGAACATCACGTTCTTCTTTCGGTCCGTCACATACCGGGTCGTCTGAATGTGCTAGCAGACTTCCTTTCACGAAAGGGTCGCTTGTTGCCGTCGGAGTGGACTCTCAACAAACAAGTATTCAATCAGATTTGCTACCAATGGGAACGGCCAATGATAGACTTATTTGCGACACATCTCAACAATCAGTTGCAGACGTATGTGTCTCCGTGTCCGGATCCAAGAGCATTTGCAGTAGACGCTCTGTCGATCCCTTGGGACGGAATGATAGGATATGCGTATCCTCCAGCGCCATTAATTCAACAAGTATTGCTAAAGATAAAACAATCTCAATGCAAGATTCTGTTGGTAGCATCTCTGTCGCCACAGAGACCGTGGATAAATCTACTCAGGTGTCTGTTGTGGGACCTACCGCGGAAGCTTCCTCCACGGGAGGATCTTCTTTCGCAGGGGAAATCGCGCCAAATCGCGGCCCTTCATCAGTCAACATCTCACTGATCTTTGTGCTTGTAAATCTCAGTTTAAAGGATGCCAGACACGTAATTTTTGGAGAAAATGTGATTCTAAGGAGGAGAGGAAAAAGAAGTGACAAAAAATAATCAGGGCTGTACTTAAAATTTTTTGATGAAATTATGTTAAGTTGCCTATTTTCGAGGCATGGGCCTCTTGTTGTCATTCTTGCTAATTGTTGCACTGCTTATTCAGTGTTTCCTCTCCCCTAGCCTTCTAAAGTCCCCCCTTGCAATTCTCCCATGCTTTTGGCATATTTTTGAGAAATTTCATTTCTAAAATTTCCTGGGAGAGTTGCTTGGTTACAGAATGTTTTCTGTTATTTTCCCCATAGTTACGTTTTCACCCATGGGTGTATAACGTTTGTGTTCTGCATCTTCCATCTGATGTTCTACAGATTCTCCCCTGGGAGTCTCTGTTTTGCATCAGATAGAGTGTTATTGATGACTGATTCCGGGCCAGTTTTTTCAGTGCCTGGAGTCATGTTTTCTGGTGTTTTTACACTGTTTGTTTTCATTGGCAACAGCCTTTTTTGAGGGGGGCTGTTTGCCTTGGCTGTAGTTTATCTCACTATAAGATACATTTATATTATCCGAAAGTGTCTCATTAATTATTTAATATAAATTTAAAATTTTTGACCACACTTTGCCATCGGATCCATCGGGGCTCAATGTTACTTTTCAGCAACTTGGGCTTTGCTGAAAAAATATTTTTTCAAAATTATTTTGTTTTGCAATTGTTTTTTCATTTATTAATGGATCATGTTATTACGTATCTTTGTGTCAGGGGTTTTTGCGAGTAACTAGGACTTATTGTTGTTCTTTCACAATGAAGGGACGTTGTTCAAATTGTAATAGGAAGAAATCTTCCTCTGACTTTCATGATCATTGTATTTATTGTAGTCAGTGTTCTCGCATTAATCCCTGTCCTATATGTGAACATTGGGATGAGAAACATTGGAAACGTGTGTCACGATATGTTGTTTCTGGAGAAAGAGTCACTCTACTCTCTCAGTTTCTATTTCAGAGGAACCAGAACAGGGTGATGTTTCCATGTTATCTTCTTCAAGTGTGCGTCCGTCGTCACAAATGAATTCAGAGCTAGCGGCAAAAGTGCTCATGGAGATTAGACAAATGTCGTCCGCTAGCTCGCCCGGTGTAGCGTCCATTCACCGAATGGTTCGGCAGCTGGGTTCGTCCGATGCGGTCCAAGAGGAAATTTTGGGTGATGCGAGCACTATAAACATAATAGATGCACACCCAGTGACGGCGGATAGTAAGCGAGAATGGAGGAAGCCTTTGAGTCCGGTTCCTAGCTCGTCCAGGTCCAGCCGGGCCGCGAGCGAGAGAGGCCCCTCTCTCGTACAACAACATCTGGGACCAGATGTTGTGGTACAAAATGTGTCTTTAGCGGAGCATACGTCCGTCGCTCGGGATGCTCCGTTGTATAAGCAGTCCGCAGAGACTGTTAAGGCTTCCTCTTCTCGTCAGCGCACACGACCGCACCTTGGCTGCGTGACCGCCGATATATTACCAGCTTCGCCGATCAAGGATTCTTCGGCGACCAGGTCACACCATCCGGCAGCCAGGGATTCGAGACCGATGGACTCCGGACGTTCGCATAGGAAAAGTATGCGGGAGCCATCTGATGCGGAGCTGCCCTCGGCGAAAGACTGCGCCTCCGCAGGTCTCGACGCTGGACATTCTTGTGCAGATAGCACAGCTTATCGCAGCATCCCAGCAGCCGACAGAAACGGTGTCGGATCGAGAATTATCCGACGCCGCTGGGTCGGTACGCTCCGCCGAAGCATCGGGGGCGGACGACCGGGAACATCATGAGGTCCGACCGGATGGTGAAAGGGATACGGATGACTTGGAGCTATCCCTTTCGGAACAACATAAAGCTGCCGTGGACTTCATCCGGCACTTTCTCCCTCAAGTTGTTCCGTCGGGCCAGACTGCTGCGCTTCCGGACAAGAGAATTATAGCGTCATTGGACTCTGAATTTTTTGAGCGGTTCAGGGACATCGCTCCCGAGTTTCTGTCGCAGTCCAATAATGTTGCAAGAACATTTGAATTATTGAACGACGCTATATTTAAACTTGCTTCCAGGACGGGGAAAGCAGGTTTCTTGTCCGCTAATACTCTCAACCTGCCTTTCATTAATGCAAGGAATAAATTCGATACGGCAGGACAGGGTATACCGAGAGTTCCTCTGCGTATGGACGACGAGGCGGAAGACTTAGAGCTATCATTACCGTTGTCAGCTTCTATTCCAACCGCGGTGTTGGAAACAGCTATTGCGTCTAACAGAGCCAATTTAGATGCCTTATCTTACGCAGATCATCTTACTAAGGCGTTATCACTGCGCCTTCAGGGGAAAGAGTTTCAGGATATACAATCCTCTTTAAGACTTCTTTCAGGGGCAGTAGCTTATTCCACGTGTAACTCCGCCCTTTCAGTGGCAAATCTGGAGTTGGTTAGACGTGACGCAGCCCTAGCTACATCCACACTAGTGGATTCTAAGGTGAAGAACTCTCTTAGAGTCGCTTCGGTCTCAGGAGAACTTCTCTTTGACGGCAAGCTTTCCGCTATTTATGATAAAATTACAAAGAAAGCTAAGGATTCTCTGTTGTTCAAATCTGCTCCTAAGAAGTCGGATACAGCAGACACGAATAAGACAGGCACTTCTGGGTCTAATGTGCCCAAGAGAGGTTCCTATAGAGGTTCGGTGCGTCCTCTTGGTCTTATTCGAGAGACCGTCAGGATAGCGACTCTCGTTCGGGACGTCCTTCAGGCCGGGACAATCGGTCGGATGCCCCGAGGTCGACGGGGCGAGGTGCGGGTCGTGAAAGACGTGGTTTCTCCTACCGCAGGCCTCGCAGGTCCAGGAGGTGATGGCTTAAACCTCTATCGCGTTCCGGTTGGCGGAAGGTTGTCGAGCTTTTCACAAGAATGGGCGTCGATTACGGACGACCCTTGGGTGAGAGGAGTGACTTCGGAAGGTCTAAAGATATCCTTCAAACGAAAGCCTCCATTAACTCGAAGTCCAAAGTGGACTCATCTTCCGTCAAATCCGCAGAAAAGAGACGCTCTGTTATCAGAGGTGCAGTCTCTTTTGATGAAGAACGCGGTAGAGGTCGTAGAAAACCAGGAATCTCCGGGATTCTACAGCCATCTGTTTCTGGTTCCGAAACCAGACGGCTCGTTCCGTCCAGTCATAGATTTGAGCTGGATAAACAAGCTGATCGTCGCTCCGAAGTTTTATATGGAGACGATTCGATCGGTCAGAGCGAGTATTCGGGTGAACGATTATGCAACGAGCATAGATCTCAAAGATGCGTACTTTCACGTCATGGTACATCCGACATTCCGAAATTATCTACGCTTCGCAGTCCTAGGAGTGGTGTATCAATTCCGGGCGATGTGCTTCGGATTGAATCTAGCACCCTGGGCTTTCACTCGGGTAATGAACGGATGCCAGTCAAACAGGTTGGGGTGCATCATTAATCCCAACGGATTCGAGATGCCAGGGTCTTTGGGATCCGCAATTCCTGTGCAAGCACATAAACATCAAGGAAATGATGTCAATTTGGCTTGCGTTACGTCACTGGATGGACATTATTCACGATGCTCATGTCCAAATCCTATCCGACAATACGACAGTAGTGGCGTATATACGGAATCAGGGAGGCACTCATTCAGTTCCGTTGTTCAGTCTAACGGAAAGAATCCTTCTGTTTGCGTTAGAACATCACGTTCTTCTTTCGGTCCGTCACATACCGGGTCGTCTGAATGTGCTAGCAGACTTCCTTTCACGAAAGGGTCGCTTGTTGCCGTCGGAGTGGACTCTCAACAAACAAGTATTCAATCAGATTTGCTACCAATGGGAACGGCCAATGATAGACTTATTTGCGACACATCTCAACAATCAGTTGCAGACGTATGTGTCTCCGTGTCCGGATCCAAGAGCATTTGCAGTAGACGCTCTGTCGATCCCTTGGGACGGAATGATAGGATATGCGTATCCTCCAGCGCCATTAATTCAACAAGTATTGCTAAAGATAAAACAATCTCAATGCAAGATTCTGTTGGTAGCATCTCTGTCGCCACAGAGACCGTGGATAAATCTACTCAGGTGTCTGTTGTGGGACCTACCGCGGAAGCTTCCTCCACGGGAGGATCTTCTTTCGCAGGGGAAATCGCGCCAAATCGCGGCCCTTCATCAGTCAACATCTCACTGATCTTTGTGCTTGTAAATCTCAGTTTAAAGGATGCCAGACACGTAATTTTTGGAGAAAATGTGATTCTAAGGAGGAGAGGAAAAAGAAGTGACAAAAAATAATCAGGGCTGTACTTAAAATTTTTTGATGAAATTATGTTAAGTTGCCTATTTTCGAGGCATGGGCCTCTTGTTGTCATTCTTGCTAATTGTTGCACTGCTTATTCAGTGTTTCCTCTCCCCTAGCCTTCTAAAGTCCCCCCTTGCAATTCTCCCATGCTTTTGGCATATTTTTGAGAAATTTCATTTCTAAAATTTCCTGGGAGAGTTGCTTGGTTACAGAATGTTTTCTGTTATTTTCCCCATAGTTACGTTTTCACCCATGGGTGTATAACGTTTGTGTTCTGCATCTTCCATCTGATGTTCTACAGATTCTCCCCTGGGAGTCTCTGTTTTGCATCAGATAGAGTGTTATTGATGACTGATTCCGGGCCAGTTTTTTCAGTGCCTGGAGTCATGTTTTCTGGTGTTTTTACACTGTTTGTTTTCATTGGCAACAGCCTTTTTTGAGGGGGGCTGTTTGCCTTGGCTGTAGTTTATCTCACTATAAGATACATTTATATTATCCGAAAGTGTCTCATTAATTATTTAATATAAATTTAAAATTTTTGACCACACTTTGCCATCGGATCCATCGGGGCTCAATGTTACTTTTCAGCAACTTGGGCTTTGCTGAAAAAATATTTTTTCAAAATTATTTTGTTTTGCAATTGTTTTTTCATTTATTAATGGATCATGTTATTACGTATCTTTGTGTCAGGGGTTTTTGCGAGTAACTAGGACTTATTGTTGTTCTTTCACAATGAAGGGACGTTGTTCAAATTGTAATAGGAAGAAATCTTCCTCTGACTTTCATGATCATTGTATTTATTGTAGTCAGTGTTCTCGCATTAATCCCTGTCCTATATGTGAACATTGGGATGAGAAACATTGGAAACGTGTGTCACGATATGTTGTTTCTGGAGAAAGAGTCACTCTACTCTCTCAGTTTCTATTTCAGAGGAACCAGAACAGGGTGATGTTTCCATGTTATCTTCTTCAAGTGTGTGTCCGTCGTCACAAATGAATTCAGAGCTAGCGGCAAAAGTGCTCATGGAGATTAGACAAATGTCGTCCGCTAGCTCGCCCGGTGTAGCGTCCATTCACCGAATGGTTCGGCAGCTGGGTTCGTCCGATGCGGTCCAAGAGGAAATTTTGGGTGATGCGAGCACTATAAACATAATAGATGCACACCCAGTGACGGCGGATAGTAAGCGAGAATGGAGGAAGCCTTTGAGTCCGGTTCCTAGCTCGTCCAGGTCCAGCCGGGCCGCGAGCGAGAGAGGCCCCTCTCTCGTACAACAACATCTGGGACCAGATGTTGTGGTACAAAATGTGTCTTTAGCGGAGCATACGTCCGTCGCTCGGGATGCTCCGTTGTATAAGCAGTCCGCAGAGACTGTTAAGGCTTCCTCTTCTCGTCAGCGCACACGACCGCACCTTGGCTGCGTGACCGCCGATATATTACCAGCTTCGCCGATCAAGGATTCTTCGGCGACCAGGTCACACCATCCGGCAGCCAGGGATTCGAGACCGATGGACTCCGGACGTTCGCATAGGAAAAGTATGCGGGAGCCATCTGATGCGGAGCTGCCCTCGGCGAAAGACTGCGCCTCCGCAGGTCTCGACGCTGGACATTCTTGTGCAGATAGCACAGCTTATCGCAGCATCCCAGCAGCCGACAGAAACGGTGTCGGATCGAGAATTATCCGACGCCGCTGGGTCGGTACGCTCCGCCGAAGCATCGGGGGCGGACGACCGGGAACATCATGAGGTCCGACCGGATGGTGAAAGGGATACGGATGACTTGGAGCTATCCCTTTCGGAACAACATAAAGCTGCCGTGGACTTCATCCGGCACTTTCTCCCTCAAGTTGTTCCGTCGGGCCAGACTGCTGCGCTTCCGGACAAGAGAATTATAGCGTCATTGGACTCTGAATTTTTTGAGCGGTTCAGGGACATCGCTCCCGAGTTTCTGTCGCAGTCCAATAATGTTGCAAGAACATTTGAATTATTGAACGACGCTATATTTAAACTTGCTTCCAGGACGGGGAAAGCAGGTTTCTTGTCCGCTAATACTCTCAACCTGCCTTTCATTAATGCAAGGAATAAATTCGATACGGCAGGACAGGGTATACCGAGAGTTCCTCTGCGTATGGACGACGAGGCGGAAGACTTAGAGCTATCATTACCGTTGTCAGCTTCTATTCCAACCGCGGTGTTGGAAACAGCTATTGCGTCTAACAGAGCCAATTTAGATGCCTTATCTTACGCAGATCATCTTACTAAGGCGTTATCACTGCGCCTTCAGGGGAAAGAGTTTCAGGATATACAATCCTCTTTAAGACTTCTTTCAGGGGCAGTAGCTTATTCCACGTGTAACTCCGCCCTTTCAGTGGCAAATCTGGAGTTGGTTAGACGTGACGCAGCCCTAGCTACATCCACACTAGTGGATTCTAAGGTGAAGAACTCTCTTAGAGTCGCTTCGGTCTCAGGAGAACTTCTCTTTGACGGCAAGCTTTCCGCTATTTATGATAAAATTACAAAGAAAGCTAAGGATTCTCTGTTGTTCAAATCTGCTCCTAAGAAGTCGGATACAGCAGACACGAATAAGACAGGCACTTCTGGGTCTAATGTGCCCAAGAGAGGTTCCTATAGAGGTTCGGTGCGTCCTCTTGGTCTTATTCGAGAGACCGTCAGGATAGCGACTCTCGTTCGGGACGTCCTTCAGGCCGGGACAATCGGTCGGACGCCCCGAGGTCGACGGGGCGAGGTGCGGGTCGTGAAAGACGTGGTTTCTCCTACCGCAGGCCTCGCAGGTCCAGGAGGTGATGGCTTAAACCTCTATCGCGTTCCGGTTGGCGGAAGGTTGTCGAGCTTTTCACAAGAATGGGCGTCGATTACGGACGACCCTTGGGTGAGAGGAGTGACTTCGGAAGGTCTAAAGATATCCTTCAAACGAAAGCCTCCATTAACTCGAAGTCCAAAGTGGACTCATCTTCCGTCAAATCCGCAGAAAAGAGACGCTCTGTTATCAGAGGTGCAGTCTCTTTTGATGAAGAACGCGGTAGAGGTCGTAGAAAACCAGGAATCTCCGGGATTCTACAGCCATCTGTTTCTGGTTCCGAAACCAGACGGCTCGTTCCGTCCAGTCATAGATTTGAGCTGGATAAACAAGCTGATCGTCGCTCCGAAGTTTTATATGGAGACGATTCGATCGGTCAGAGCGAGTATTCGGGTGAACGATTATGCAACGAGCATAGATCTCAAAGATGCGTACTTTCACGTCATGGTACATCCGACATTCCGAAATTATCTACGCTTCGCAGTCCTAGGAGTGGTGTATCAATTCCGGGCGATGTGCTTCGGATTGAATCTAGCACCCTGGGCTTTCACTCGGGTAATGAACTCGGTAATGATCTACTTCCGAGCTCATTCGTCTGCGGTAACGTCGGCCTACCTGGACGACATTCTTCAGAGGTACGGCAACGAGTTAACGCTTCAGAACGATGTTCAGAATCTTCTTCTATTGCTCCGACGTCTCGGTTTTATAGTAAACGAGGAGAAGTCGGATCTGGTGCCGTCCAAGTCATTCACTCATCTGGGAATGAGCTTCGAGATGCACAACAATCTCGTTCGTCTGCCGTTAACCAGAGCGAAATTAGTCAGTTGTTACGCTCGCTATTGCACGCAGACAAAGTCACGGCGAGAGGATTTATGAGACTGATAGGTCTGTGCGGAGCCGCCGCGGATCTCATTCCGATGGGGCGGTTACGCACACGTCCTCTTCAAATTTTCCTGACTCAGAATTGGAGTGTGAAAATTCATTCGCTCGATGTAGACATTCTCTTGTCAGATCAAGTGAAACAAGAGATTCAGACTTGGGCAAACATTCAGTGGTTAACTCAAGGAGTTCCGCTGCAGTTGCCGGATCCGAGTTTTACCGTTATGACGGATGCCAGTCAAACAGGTTGGGGTGCATCATTAATCCCAACGGATTCGAGATGCCAGGGTCTTTGGGATCCGCAATTCCTGTGCAAGCACATAAACATCAAGGAAATGATGTCAATTTGGCTTGCGTTACGTCACTGGATGGACATTATTCACGATGCTCATGTCCAAATCCTATCCGACAATACGACAGTAGTGGCGTATATACGGAATCAGGGAGGCACTCATTCAGTTCCGTTGTTCAGTCTAACGGAAAGAATCCTTCTGTTTGCGTTAGAACATCACGTTCTTCTTTCGGTCCGTCACATACCGGGTCGTCTGAATGTGCTAGCAGACTCCCTTTCACGAAAGGGTCGCTTGTTGCCGTCGGAGTGGACTCTCAACAAACAAGTATTCAATCAGATTTGCTACCAATGGGAACGGCCAATGATAGACTTATTTGCGACACATCTCAACAATCAGTTGCAGACGTATGTGTCTCCGTGTCCGGATCCAAGAGCATTTGCAGTAGACGCTCTGTCGATCCCTTGGGACGGAATGATAGGATATGCGTATCCTCCAGCGCCATTAATTCAACAAGTATTGCTAAAGATAAAACAATCTCAATGCAAGATTCTGTTGGTAGCATCTCTGTCGCCACAGAGACCGTGGATAAATCTACTCAGGTGTCTGTTGTGGGACCTCCCGCGGAAGCTTCCTCCACGGGAGGATCTTCTTTCGCAGGGGAAATCGCGCCAACTCCATCACCACCCGCAAGGTCTCAACCTTCACGTTTTTCCGTTGTGCGGTCCTTCTTGCATGGCAAGCACTTTACAGGACGAGCAGTGGACGCGATTTCTAACTGTAGGAGGACCTCCTCTTCGCTAAACTATGCGGCTAAGTGGAAGGTTTTTCGTCGTTGGTGTAGGGATCATTCTGTAGATATATTCGATCCCTCTATACCAGACATTGCAAACTTTCTAGTATACTTGTTTGACGAAATCAAACTGCAGCCTGTTACTATAAAGGGTTATAGATCTATGTTATCTGATACCTATGCACATCATGATAGTTTACAAATTGGATCTAATGTCTCTTTATCGAAGTTGGTTAGAAACTTTTCGATAAATAGACCCAGAACTCTTAGATTAATTCCTAAGTGGAATTTAGCTTGGGTTCTTCTTAAATTGAAGGAAAAGCCATTTGAACCTCTTGGGACAGTAGATTTCAAATTCTTATCTTATAAGACAGCTTTTCTCTTAGCTTTCTCTTCTGCTAGAAGAGTCAGTGAGCTTCATGCACTATCGGTGGATGATTCTCATTATCGTAGTGTTGGGAACACTATCACCTTCACTACTAATGTGGGTTTTTTAGCTAAGAATCAGGCTCCTAATAAATATCCGGAACCTATTGTTATTAAGGCTCTTCCGTCTTCAGATGGGCGTAGGCCTTTACTCTGTCCTGTTAGAGTATTACGTATCTATAAACAGAGATCTCAGTTTATCAGAAAGGGACGGAAACGTTTCTTTCTGTCTTTGATGCCTAATAGAAAGGATATTTCAGTCCATTCTATTGCTAGATGGATTCAGTTAACTATCCGTACTGCTTATGAAGATTTATCTTCTTCTCAGCAGTCTGTGCTTAAGATTTCTGCTCATGAAGTAAGAGCTCTTTCTACTTCCTGGGCTTATGCTAATAGTGTTGCTATTACAGATTTAATGAAGGCTGCTTATTGGTCTCAGCCATCCACATTTACGAATTTTTATCTCAGAAATATTGAGTCCATTTCTGGAGACCTGCATTGTTTAGGTCCGTTATCTGTTGCTCAGAATGTCGTCCACTAAACAGTTGCAACTATAGTTATGCAGGCTTTCTGTTCCGGCAGTGACTCCGTCCGCCTACCCTCTTCGCTCTGGGCTATTTGACCCAGGGCAAGGGGAAGAGGGGGGGGGGGGGGGCGGGTGTTCCCTTAGGTCACCTGCTTTATAGTGAAAAGCAAGGGAATGCCTCCTCCAAGTCAGTATTTCTGAGTCGCTTCCGGGATGGTTTTAAAGTGTAATATTCATGTCTTATTTTTAAAGTGTAGCTCGGTGTGAAGCATTTGTATATGTCAAGTGTCAAACGGGCTTTAATATACAATACTCGGACACTTTTAAATGACTATAAAGAGTCTCAATTCTCTGGACTACTTTATTTATTGGCTTGCTTTAAAAATAATTAGTATAGGGGTTATACTGGATGTTAATAGAGAACATGAATGTTATTGTGCTCAATTATTAAGGGTAGTGTATCTTTCTAATTTAATATTAAATAAGAAAGATACATGTAAAGCCTAATACTCCTTTTCTCCTTAAGGGGTTACCTCTTTACTATATAGTTGAGCTTATTGGATTTTCCTCTATTGGTACAGTATAAAAATGTTAAAAAGTTTATAGTAATTTATATATTTTTTATACTTACCAATGACCCAGACGGGGATGGCCCTCCCTGGAGTTGGGAACTCTTGCCTCCCCGCTGAGTACATAGCGCTGACCAGGCACTGCCAGTAAGAATGATAATTGGCGCCAATTTCGGGACGTCTGCGTCACTGCGCATGCGCAGTAGAGGCGTAGTATGGAGGTCCTTTAGGACATGATTTCTTTTTGTTTTGGATGCAAATTTTGGGGATTGGGGGGCAAAATTTGTGTTTGGCCCTGGTTTTGTTAGAGTTAGCACCAGCTAAGTCTGGGTCATTGGTAAGTATAAAAAATATGTAAATTACTATAAATTTTTTAACTTTTTAATGTTTGGTACCCTCATTCTTATGATGGTTAGATTCAAGATTGTTCAAACCAAGTCCCTATGTTAATATTTGGGCTTCCTTTGGTAGCCTAAATTTAACTTAGGGCTGTATGGGGAAGTTTTTTTAAAAAATCTTCTTCTTCAGATCCACCAGTCAGAATGCTTTCGTATTTGGTATACAACATCTCTAAGGGGGGAGGGGTGGGGGTGGGGGTGGGGGTGAGATTAATGTTTGTTCAAATCGGGTCTGTAGGTTAAAGTTTGGGCTCACTATGGTAGCCCAAATTTTAACTTTGTGCAATATGAGGAAATTTCTTTAAAATTTTGTTCTTCAGATCCACCAGTTAGAATGCTTTCATATTTGGTATACAGCATCTCTAAGGAGATCAGATTCAACTTTGTTCAAATCGAGTGCCTGGGTTGATATTTGAGCTCCCTATGGGAGCCGGAATTGGCCAAGTAGCTGAAGAATTAGACATTTTTTATTCTGTACCCTCAAGAGGTGAAGAGTAATCTACATAGGTTGTATCAAGGTGCTTGAGAGGGGAGCTTCACATTTTACATCATAATCAACTAAAGAAAAGGCATGATGCTTGGACTGTTTTTGTCACTCCTGAGGGGCTCAAAGATTTGCAGTGGATCCTATGGAGATGGATTGCTTAATGTAGATTCATTCTTGGACTCTTATATCGTGTTCTGTTCTCTGTTTATATCGTGTTCTGTTCATGGTGAGCGCTTCAGGCCCTGTGGGGCCTCTTGTTTATTTATTTGTTTATTGGGTTTTAACAATACTTTCGAAAGCCAGCAGCTACAAGTTTCTTCTCTCCTTGAACCAAGCATCTCTCCCAACTGCAGCACTCATGGTCCACTGAGTTTTTAGCTCACCTGACGTTCAGTCAGGGTGAGGTGTAGTGATCACTTGCCGTCTGTCGTCCGTGAACATGGTGTTTGCGTCTTGAAGCCGTCTTCTCCTCCAAAACTGCTGAACTGATTAATCATTTAAGTGAAATGTGAGATGCTTGTTTGTTATGACATTGCATTTTGATTTTGCTTAAATCAAGTTGCCCTGCCCCCAGTAGGGCCATGCCCCAAAATTTTGCCTAAATCTTAAAAAAAATCTTGTGAACCAGGAGTAGCAGAGATTCGATATGTGGTGTGCTGCTTCCTTTTGAGGTGTAGACTCAGTTTTGTTCAAGAGAAGTTTGTGGGTCTTTATTTGCCTTCATTATTGGAGGGCATGTATTTTTGCCCCGCCCAAAATTTCTGTTTTTTGAACCAAGAGGCTGATTTGAACCAAATTTAATATTTGGTTTTATTTGATCATAAGTAATTAATTTATGCCCCCAAATATTTTCCCATCTCCCATGGGAACCGCAGGAGCTAAAAATAGAACAAAATTCAAAACGCACATATCTCCAAAACTACATGGCACTGAGAATTCTTATTTGGTGTGAAGCTTCCTTGGGACCAACAGAATGGAATGGTCTAAGCAAATTTCTGTCAGGTCAGTCATGGGGTACTTATTCGTGACTTTGAAAAAATGCTTAGTCAGCGTTCTGTAACACTGTGGGTAATGAAGAAAGCATTTAAGACTCTTCTTCACCCAATTCACTCCTCCAAAACCTTTCAGATTTCACATATACCATCTTTGCAAGATTTTTTTACACGTTTATTGAAATCAAATCCCTGGGTCCATATTTAGCCTCTATGGGAGTCCAAATGTTGAAATTAGTGCAGTATGAGGAATATTCTTTAAAAATCTTTTTCTTCAGACCCACCAATCAGAATCTTTTGATATTTGCTATGCACCATCATTAGGCGGGTGAGATTTAAGTTTCTTCAAGCCAAGCCTATATTTTGGCTCACCAGGGTTTTGCAAATTGCGAGAACGGTGATTTCATTCCACTGATGTTCTTGCAAATGCTTAAGAAGATCCATATTTACCATTCCCCCAAAATTATAAGCATTTTTTCATCAGATAAAATTTAATAAAATTAAATTAATTATAGAGCTGAAACGATTAAAGGGTTTTCGTCATTGATTAATCGCATGGGTTAACCTTGGCTAACCGATTAATCACTTGCCCCAATAGGTAGCTGAATAATTGCTGTACCGTTGACCATTTATATAATTAAAAGTTTACTCAGCATAATGGACAAAACCGGGCAGCGCCATATACAAACATGTCATTCAAATTTTATTATATTTTCAATTTTTGTCTCAAAACATAGCTTATGACCCCTCATTGGAACAAGCTATGTTTTTGAGACAAACATTGAAAATCTTTAGAATTTCTTGTGCAAGTATCGTCTGCTACCTGCATTTGATGAAGGGTTGAGAATGACCGTTTTCAGCTACTGATAAAGTATAATGATCATGCAAGTGAACAAGTATTTTGGCACGTAACTGGCATGCATTTCTCTAGCTCATGCAATTGATGTGAGCCAGTGTGACAATGTTTGCCTGTTTTGGAGCAAGTTTGTTCCATAGGTAACCTATACAGGGTATTTTTAGCGCACCTGAGCGAAGCTCAAGGGGAGCTTTACTAATCACTTTCTGTCCGTCGTCCGGAATCCGTCGTCGTCCGTCCGGCGTTAACTTTACATTATCGACTTCTCCTCCTAAACCACTAGCCCAATTTTATTCAAATGTTGGCTAAATGTTTATTACCTAATGCCAATTCAGATTTGTTCAAATGAAGTTGCCCCTCCTCCTGGGTGGTGCCACGCCCCCAAGGGGAACCAAAATCTTTGTAAATCTTCTTCTCATGAACCAGCAGTAGCAGAGACTTGATATATGGTGTGCAGCTTCCTTTTGAGGTGTAGACTCAGATTTGTTCAAGAGAAGTTTGTGGGGCTATACTTGGCGTCGATATGGGAGGGGCAAAATTTTTTGCCCCGCCCAAAATTTCTATTTTCCAAACCGAGAGGCTGATTTGAACCAAATTTTATGTGAGGGCTTATTGGGTCATGAGTACTTGATTTATGCAAAAAAAAAATTTCCCGCAGCCCCGCGAGAACCACAGGAGCTAAAAATAGAAAAAATTTAAAATGCCCATATCTCCAAAACTGCACGGCATTGAGAATATTTATTTGGTGTGCAGCTTCCTTAGGACCAACAGAAAGGATTGGTAAAAAAAAATTGCCATCGGTTTTATCATAGGGTACAGTTTCGGGACTTTTGAAAAAGTGCTGAGTCAGCACTTTTTAACAATGTTGGCAACGGAAAAACATTAAAAAATCTTCTTCTCCACATCCAGCATGCAGAATCTTTTGATATTTGGTATGCAACATTGTAGGGTAGATCTGATTCATGTTTGTTCAAATCGGCCCCCTGGGTTCATATTTGGGCTCAGTATAGGAGCCCGATTTCGAACTTAGTGCATTTCAGGCAAATTTCTTAAAAAATCTTCTTCTCCAGATCCAGCAGGCAGAATCTTTTGATATTTGGTATGCAACATTGTGGGGTGGATCTGATTCAAGTTTGTTCAAATCGGCCCCCTGGGTTTACATTTGGGCTCAGTATAGGAGCCCAAATTTGAACTTACTGCATTTCAGGCAAATTTCTTAAAAAATCTTCTTCTCCAGATCCAGCAGGCAGAATCTTTTGATATTTGGTATGCAACATTGTGGGGTGGATCTGATTCAAGTTTGTTCAAATCGGCCCCCTGGGTTTACATTTGGGCTCAGTATAGGAGCCCAAATTTGAACTTACTGCATTTCAGGCAAATTTCATTGAAAATCTTCTTCTCCAGATCCAGCAGGCAGAATCTTTTGATATTTGGCATGCAACATTGTAGGGTGGATCTGATTCAAGTTTGTTCAAATCGGCTCCCTAGATTCATATTTGGGCTCACTATAGGAGCTCGAATTCGAACTTAGTGCATTTCAGGCAAATTTCTTCAAAAATCTTCTCCAGATCCAGCAGGCAGAATCTTTTGATATTTGGTATGCAACGTTGCGGGGTAGATCTGATTAAATTTTGTTCAAATCGGCCCCCTGGATTCATATTTGGGCTTACTATAGAAGCCCGAATTCGAACTTAGTGCATTTCAGGCAAATTTCTTAAAAAATCTTCTTCTCCAGATCCAGCAGGCAGAATCTTTTGATATTTGGTATGCAACATTGTGGGGTGGATCTGATTCAAGTTTGTTCAAATCGGCCCCCTGGGTTTACATTTGGGCTCAGTATAGAAGCTCAAATTTGAACTTAGTGCATTTCATGCAAATTTCTTAAAAAATATTCTTCTCCAGATCCAGCAGGCGGAATCTTTTCATATTTAGTAAGCAACATTGTGGGGTGGATCTGATTCATGTTTGTTCAAATCGGCTCCCTGGGTTAATATTTGGGCTCAGTATAGGAGCCCGATTTCGAACTTAGTGCATTTCAGGCAAATTTCTTAAAAAATCTTCTTCTCCAGATCCAGCAGGCAGAATCTTTTGATATTTGGTATGCAACATTGTAGGGTGGATCTGATTCAAGTTTGTTCAAATCGGCCCCCTGGGTTCATATTTGGGCTCAGTATAGGAGCCCGATTTCAAACTTAGTGCATTTAGGCAAATTTCTTAAAAAATCTTCTTCTCCAGATCCAGCAGGCAGAATCTTTTGATATTTGGTATGCAACATTGTGGGGTGGATCTGATTCAAGTTTGTTCAAATCGGCTTCCTAGCTTCATATTTGGGCTCACTATAGAAGCTCAAATTTGAACTTAGTGCATTTCATGCAAATTTCTTAAAAAATATTCTTCTCCAGATCCAGCAGGCGGAATCTTTTCATATTTGGTAAGCAACATTGTGGGGTGGATCTGATTCAAGTTTGTTCAAATCGGCCCCCTGGGTTTATATTTGGGCTCAGTATAGGAGCCCAAATTTGAACTTAGTGCATTTCAAGCAAATTTATTAAAAAATCTTCTTCTCCAGATCCAGCAGGCAGAATCTTTTGATATTTGGTTTGCAACATTGTGGGATGGATCTGATTCAAGTTTGTTCAAATCGGCTTCCTAGGTTCATATTTGGGCTCACTATAGAAGCTCGAATTCGAACTTAGTGCATTTCAGGCAAATTTCTTAAAAAATGTTCTTCTCCAGATCCAGCAGGCAGAATCTTTTGATATTTGGTATGCAACATTGTGGGATGGATCTGATGCAAATTTGTTCAAATCGGCTCCCTAGATTCATATTTGGGCTTACTATAGAAGCTTGAATTCGAACTTAGTGCATTTCAGGCAAATTTCTTAAAAAATCATCTTCTCCAGATCCAGCAGGCAGAATCTTTTGATATTTGGTATGCAACATTGCGGGGTGGATCTGATTCAAGTTTGTTCAAATCAGCCCCCTGGATTCATATTTGGGCTCACTATAGAAGCTCGAATTCAAACTTAGTGCATTTCGGGCAAATTTCTTCAAAAATCTTCTTCTCCAGATCCAGCAGGCAGAATCTTTTGATATTTGGTATGCAACATTGCGGGGTGGATCTGATTCAAGTTTGTTCAAATCGGCCCCCTGGATTCATATTTGGGCTCACTATAGAAGCATTTCAGGCAAATTTCTTTAAAAATATTCTTCTCCAGATCCAGCAGGCAGAATCTTTTGATATTTGGTATGCGACATTGTGGGGTGGATCTGATTCAAGTTTGTTCAAATCAGCCCCCTGGATTCATATTTGGGCTCACTATAGAAGCCTGAATTTGAACTTAGTGCATTTCAGGCAAATTTCTTAAAAAATCTTCTTCTCCAGATCCAGCAGGCAGAATCCTTTGATATTTGATATGCAACATTGTGGGGTGGATCTGATTCAAGTTTGTTCAATTCAGCCCCCTGGGTTCATATTTGGGCTCAGTATAGGAGCACAAATTTGAACTTAGTGCATTTCAGGCAAATTTCTTTGAAAATCTTCTTCTCAGGATCCAGCAGCAGAATCTTTTGATATTGGGTATGCAGCATGCTTAGGGGGGTGAGATTCAAGTTGTTCAAGCCAAGTCCCTGGGTTCATATTTGGGCTCACTGTGGTAACCCGAATTATAACTTAGTTCAAAATGAGGAATTTTCTTCAAAAATCTTCTTCAGATCCAGCAGTCGGAAAGTTTTGATATTTGGTATGCAGCATCCTTAGGGGGGTGAGATTCAAGTTTGTTCAAGCTATGTCCCTAGGTCCATATTTGGGCTCACTGTGGGAGCCCGAATGATAACTTACATGTAGTTCAAAATGAGGAATTTTCTTTAAAAATCTTCTTCTTCAGATCCAGCAGTCAGAATGTTTTAATATTTGGTATGCAGCATTCGTAGGGGGGTGAAATTCAAGTTTGTTCAAGCCATGTCCCTAGGTCCATATTTGGACTCACTGTGGGAGCTTGAATTGTAACTTAGTTCGAAATGAGGAATTTTCTTAAAAAATCTTCTTCAGATCCAGCAGATGAATGCTTTTGATATTTTTTATGCAGCATCCTTAGGAGGCAAGATTCAAGTTTGTTCAAGTCATGTCCCTAGGTCCATGTTTGGGCTCACTGTGGGAGCTCGAATTGTAACTTAGTTCAAAATGAGGAATTTTCTTTAAAAATCTTCTTCTTCAGATCCAGCAGTTGAAATGTTTTGATATTTGGTGTGCGGCATCCTTAGGGGGATGAGATTCAAGTTTGTTAAAGCCATGTCCTTAGGTCCATATTTGGGCTCACTGTGGTAGCTTCAATTGTAACTTAGTTCGAAATGAGGAATTTTAAAAAAAAATCTTCTTCAGGTCCAGAAGATGAATGCTTTTGATATTTTTTATGCAGCATCCTTAGGAGGCTAGATTCAAGTTTGTTCAAGCCATGTCCCTAGGTCCATGTTTGGGCTCACTGTGGGAGCTCAAATTGTAACTTAGTTCAAAATGAGGAATTTTCTTAAAAAATCTTCTTCAGATCCAGCAGTTGAAATGTTTTGATATTTGGTGTGCGGCATCCTTAGGGGGGTGAGATTCAAGTTTGTTAAAGCCAAGTCCCTGGGTTCATATATGGGCTCCCTGTGGGAGCTCAAATTATAACTCGGTTCAATATGAGGAATATTCTTTAAAAATCATGTTTTTTAGATCCACTTGTCAGAATCTTTGGATATTTGGTATAAGCTTTTCTTAGGAGGAGTAGATGCAACTTGTTGAAATCAATTCTCTGGGTTGATATTTAGGTTACCATGTACAGGTGGGCGCCCTCAGGCCCCCTGGGGTCTCATGTTTTAGGAAAAAATGCATACTGAGAGCTTGGGGGCGGGAGGGCAGGGGGGGGAGGGGGGTACATCCAGGGCTATAATTTACCTCATCACTAGGTAAAAGAATATTTGACATCATTTGTTGAGATAAAATGGCACTTTCTATTGATATTGGTGGATTATATAGCCTCAGCCAGGGCTTATAAGAATCTGAGAATCGATTCCCGTAGAGATCCGTGCAACAAAACCAGTGAGAAACCATGTAGCTTCTCGTAGCATTGCTGCTAGGATTCACATGAAAAGAACTGAGTCAGTTTAACCCTTTACCTAACACAAAGGCAGCAAATTAACCAATACAACACTAACATGACCTGAAATATTGTGACACTGGCAATAAAATTTGTACAAATATGGCTGTCATTGGAACCGGCTCTCATCAGCCAGTTTTAGTAACATCCATAATTATTACACTTGGTGAATATTGTTTATTTTTATCTCACCTGACTGTAAGTCAGGGGGCGCTTAAATGATGACTTTCTGTCTGTCCACCATCAGTCCATCCTGTCCGGCGTGAACTTTACATTACTAACCTCTCCTCACAAACAACTGAGCCAAATTGAACCAAATTTGATATTCATGTTCCTTATCATATATGAATTCCAGTTTGTTCAAATAACGTTGCCACACCCACAGGGGGCCCCAAGCATTTCTCTGATAGCATGCATAAATTGTTTTCCAAAATTGAAAAAAAATCTTCTCCAGAACCATGTATAAGAATCTTTTGATACTTGGTATACAGCATCTCTAGGGGTGGGAGGGATAGGTTCAGGTTTGTTCAAATCAAGTCCCTGAGTTGATATTTGGGCTCCCTATGGGCACCCAAATATCAACAGTGCAACATGAGGAAATTTCTTTGAAAACCTCCTTCAGATCCACCAGTCAGAATGCTTTCATATTTGGATCGCAACATTTCTAGTGTGGGGGGGGGGGGGGGGGGCAGGGGGGAGGGTAGATTGAAGTTTGTTTGAATCGAGTCTCTGGGTTAATATTTGGTCTATCTATTGAAGCCCAAAGTTTAACTCAGTGCAGTATGAGGAAATTTCTTTAAAACTCGTTTTTTTTTTCAGATCCACCAGTCAGAATCCTTTCGTATTTGGCTTACAGCATCTCTAAGGGGGTCAGATTCATGTTTGTTCAAGCCAAATCTATGGGTTAATATATGGGCTCATTATGGGAGTGCAAATTAACTCAAAGCAACATGAGAAAATTTCTTTAAAAATCTTTTTCTTCAGACCCACTAGTTTAATGCTTTAATATTTGGTGTACAACATCTCTGGGGAGGTCAGATGTAAATTTGTTCCAGTTTGGTTCCTGCCAGTCAGAACCCTTTCATATTTGGTATCGCAGGAAGGGGTGGGGGGGGGGGGGGGGCACAGGTTTGAGTTTGTTCATTTCAGGTCTGTGGCTTAATATTTGGGCAGGGGTGGGTTAGGTTCGAGGTTGTTCATAAATGTTCAAATCCATTCCTTAGAGCTTTTCCATAAAATTTGCCTTTCAAAGTGCAGTGACACAACAACCCTTGGAAGTTTGGCAGTACTTGTCTACAGCTATCAGAATTGGAAGCAATCAGGAAGACCTATGCTAATAATCATCTAACATGGACAATAGAATTATGAATAATTTCATAACATTATTCCTATGTAGTGTCCATGAACCTTGACTAACTGAATCTGACCCAAAATACTTCTCTGAACCACCTCGTCAGGTGAGCGGTTAAGGGCCCAGGGGGGGGGGGGGGGGGGGGGTAAAAATCAGTAGTTGGTGTTGTAAAAATTAAAAAGGCTGTATTGGGTAAAGGGTTAACATGTATTATCAGTATGCAACAGGGGTTCAATCATACTGACCTAATAGGATCCTGGCCCATAGCAGGTCTGAATTCTCGGAACGATTTCCGCAAGAATCCAAATGGATTCTCCCAAATTTAGAGGAACTATAAGCCCTGCACAACTCCAATTTTGAAACAAAATTGACATATTGTTTCATGGTGGTGGGGCCCTATTTATCTTGCTGTATGATTAATTAAAACAGATTTTGTGAAAAGGTTTTGTGTGCTGATGCAGATTTTAGTTTTATTTTGGGATTTGGGTAGTTTCAAAGAAAGCTGTGAATTCTTATCCCTCTCAACTTATTGGGTAACAGAGTAGAAATTCTGTCGGAGGCAATAACAGTTTTTAAGCCTATTTGACACAGATTGGACAGTTCTCTTCAAAAGAACAAATTTCCCATGCTTTGGACTAGACAGAAGCCAAAAGTTGAATTCTATTGCAGAAATGACTCTTTCATCACATGAAAGAGGTAACTGTAACTTTGGTAGGGTTGGGTTTGCTCATAGGTATAACTGTTGTAAATATTTTAATTAGATTTACATGCCTCGAAAAGTTGCGCTCGGAAATTATGTAATTCCCAAAACTAAGCAGTCTTGGGGAAATATATTGTTTCAATAAACATTTGAAGAAGTCTACTGACATTTTGCATTACTTTTGAATGTTCCAGATGAATAAAGAGGATGATTTGAGGACTTTTAGAACCTAAAAATTTGTTTGACTATTGGTGTGTTTTGTTTGGGAATTCCCTGAGAAATATGAACATGTGACCAGCACTTCCCTTTCTGTTAGTTTTTCTTTTATTTGTTGCATGACCCCTGTTTAAAAATCATTAAAAGGTTGTCTGAAGGGCTATAGTTGACAAAAAATATTTGAATGCTAAATTTAAAATGATGCGACCATATTTTTTTTCGCCTGAACGTTATAATGGTCGCCTATGGGAAAATATTTAGTACTGTGAAACGTATTCTTGTTTGGCTGAAATTAAACAATTGCAGGAATTCGACTGAATAAACCAGAATGTTTTTGGAGTAATGGTTGCGGAATGAAATATTTCAATACGTTGGATACTTTGGGGTTCCTTCTTACGCCTTGCGTATTGTCATATTATTATAGCCATCTGGGAATATCTCAGAGTTTTTATGTTCACTCGACAGCCAGGACTCACAACCAATAATTACATCCGGTTTGATGTACTCTGTGCTTTCTCGAATTTCAGATCTTTTGTTTCTGATGCTCTGACAGTTCATCATAAGATACCGAAGATTTTGTTGTTTGTTTTCGATACCGTTGGTTGATTTAGATTTTTGGAAAATCGATTCTTCACTTGCAGAGCTAAGGTGTCTTGATTTAGGACTACTAAATGCTGTTGGACTGAAAGACGAGTCAATAGATGGAATAGTTGATATGAAGCTTAAAGCACTAAAGTGGTTTGATGTTTCCAGTTCATATGTGTGATACGTAAAGCTGGTTATATTTTGTGTGTTACATTTACAGCAAATCCATGATACATTTTGGTTTTGTAGGTTCGATAGCTTTGAGGCACTCAATTCGAGACATTCTGAGTGGTACCAGATGCTGCAGTCATCGCAGCAAATTGCGCGTTTGTGTTCCCATGTGACAGGGGTTTCGCAGTATCCACACGGATAAACAGCTGGACCTGGGTTTAACTGAATGTCACCTGATAGTAGTATGGCTAAGAAAGCAAGATTAGTCATCACAGGAGGGGGGGATTCGGGTGTCATCGTCATGCCACGTCTACGATTGGAGTTCTGTCTGAGTACGTATCCAAGCATCAGGGTTGAGCACGGTGTTGGCAGTGAGTATCTGAGGATTGGATATGAACAATGTACATCTGTTTCACATAACTTAAGCACTGATATACTCATAAAAATTAGTATTATTTTCATAATGGATTTTGCCATCTTGTAGGATGCACTGAGAAATGTTGATAGCGAGGACGAAGATTTCTGTTCGTGTGCCAGTATAGCGAGGAAAATCCTCACTGACTGGTTTAGTAGCAGTTCATTGCAGTTTTACAATATAGTGAAGAGAATCTGACTGTTGTTTCTGTAGTGTGTCAGTGTAGCGAGGAAAATCCTCACTGACTGATTAGATAGGAGTTTGTTGTAGCCTTTTGTAAGGTGACGAAGAAGAACTACATGCAGTTTCTGTGGTAGTCCAGTTTAGCGAGGAAGATCCTCACTGACTGGTGTGATGGAGATTGTTGTTTTTTTTTTTTCAGTATAGCGAGGAAGATCCCCACTGACTGAGATTTCTGTGATGGGCCAGTATAGCGAGGAGAATCCTCACTGACTGGCAGAGTAGTAGTAGGTTGCAATTATGTAGTATAGTATAGAAGTCCTCATTGACTGGAATTCGTTTGTGGGCTCCAGCAGTCTTTTATCGTTTGCTCCGTAATCTTTTTTAACCAGGTTCTTGCTAGTAATGGTCCTGGGTGGATGCCATCGACATAAAGCCAAAAGTTGTTTGTTTTCCTTTTTGTATGTTTGTTTCTGTTATCACCTTTTGTGGTTTTTGATGTTTTAACCAGATCTGTACTGAAAACTGGTGAGTGGCTGTTGTTTTCACGATTCAGTTCTCTAATTTTTCCATTTAATCTGTATATTTGCGTTTCTAGTTTTTGATCTTGTTCCAAAAATTGTTCAGGACTTTTGTGGCCTTTTTGCTCATTCCACTCTTTGATTGAGTATGTTGGTGTTTCTAGGAGAGTTATTTTGCAATTTGGGTAGGTTTTTGTTATGTCTGAGATTTTTTTCAGATATTTGATAGCGTTATCAATTGCCTGATCGTCTTCTGATGATAAAGATATGTATTTCTTGCTTTTCGTGGTGAGGTCGCAAGTTCCTAACCAAACATATAACCAGATGTTTCCATGTTTTTTGATTTTGTTCTTGAGATTATCTTTTATCCATTTGTAACCCTCTTTACACGTCTCTCCGCTTTTAGAATGCCATTTGTAAAAAACATTTTACACCACTCGTCCGTACACGATTTTAACACTGAAACTCTATGGAGGCGTACACGGAGATCAACTTGCGGATTTTAGGTGTGAAATCGAATCGTGTGCAGACATGATGTTTGAATCCGCAAACCCACTGTCACGTTTCCTGAAGTAAAACTAACGCATGTTATTGTGAGGTAATCTTAATAAGCACTTGATGGAAATGTTTTGAATGAAGAATGTTGCCAGGATGTTAGAATCCGCAAACCCACTGTCACGTTTTTATTGATATATAGGAGAGAAAAAAATATAAATAAATAGTTATTTAAAAAAAATAAATATATCAAATCGAATAGATAATAAAAAATACGTAAATCATGAGCGATTCTCAGACTATTAGAGTAAGGTTTCTTTTAAAAATGCTGATGAGAGCCTACGCATTCTGCGTGAATGAACAACTAGGTCGTCTCTTGTTAGAACGATGCGTTGGATGTCGGGATCACTTAGACTTCGATCACGAGAATCATTCGTGTCTGTGGATGGAAAGGGAAGATATGGTCGTCAAGTATTTCGAACCGGCGTTCGAACGCGTTCAAATCAATGAAGTGATCGCGTTTTGGAAGAGATTACTCTTCTGTAAGGATCAAAGCAAGCCTACAGCTTCGGAAGAACAGAAATTGGCACGTAAAAGTCTGACTTTACGAGATGAGGGATGCATCATGAAATTATTGTTCAATGAAGCATACGTCTAAGTTTTTTCATTGATATAAAATAAGGGAGAATAGAAAATAAAAATAAATACACATATAAATTTTTTTATCTAATATTAGAAAGAAAAAAAACAAAAATGAGAACCAGAAATAAATTGTATCCGACGTTAGTGGACGACGAGGATGAGAAGCCGATCGACGTTTTGCCGACGGCACCGTCGCTAGAAGAAAAAGAAAGAGGAGAGAGGTATCGCATTGATCAAATCAGTAGAATCCAAGAGTATCTAACTCGAGAGAGATATTCTCGTCGTTCTCTCAAGAAGAAGTATTCGCGTTTCGTGAAATTCGTCAACGCGATCGACATGACACTCATCACGATTTCCATGGGTTTACACGTGGCCGGCATCGGATTGTTGTCGACCGCGGTCGGCATTCCGATTGTGTTGACCGTAGAAGGAGTGGCTCTTGCCGCCGGATTGTTTAGCACGCTCGGAAACTTTTTGAGTAGGAAATTATATCTGAAGGCGAGGAAACACGACAAGATTCGCGTCTTGGCCGACTCCAAGATCGACACGATATCCGAAATGATCTCTATGGCGTTGAAAGATGGTAGGATATCAGACGGTGAATACTTCGCAATATTGAGCGAGAAAACGAAATACGATGCCATGAAAGAAGCCGTGAGAATCAAGACTCGTCAGATCATCAAGGAAGAGATGAAGGATTCTCTCATGGAAAAGGGGAGGAAAGAGGCCAGGGAGGAATTCAGTAAGATGTTAGAACTCAAGAGCAGCGATTGAAAAAAAAAAAAAAATTTAATAAGAACAGAATTAATTAATTATTAAATTTATATATAAAATAAAAAACGAAATTAATTTAAATAACTCTTAAAAAAAATGTATTGCGTAAAGTGTAAGAGAGATACCGAGATGAGTAATTCTCGAGAAGTGCGAACTAAAAACGACAGACAGATGCTTCGCGGAATTTGCGACGTGTGTGGTTCTGTCAAGACACGATTTGTCAAAAAAAAAGAACGCGAGCAAAGGTAAAGGCATCGTGAATAAAATGATCAATAATCTACCTTTCGAAATGCATCTGCCTGGTCACAGTTTCACGGGACCCGGAACGAAATTGAACAAAAGACTCAATGCCGATCTGACTCCCAAATCTTGGAGCAAACCTGTGAATAGGGTGGACACGGCCACGTATGATAACGATCTGTGCTACGCTTGACATCCCAACACCAAGACTCGCAACGACGTCTGCGATAAAAACATGTTGGGGAAATTGAGAGGCATATCGAATCCGACCAGGAGAGAGAAGATAGAACGTTCGCTGGTCGGCAATCTGATCGGTGCGAAACGTCGATTCGGATGGGGCGTTCAAAAAAAAAAAAAGCGTATCTGAAAAGAAGAAGAAACGATTATTGACGAGCTAATTGGCCGAGGAGTTACACAAACCCATAGTGCGTAAATTTCGAAAGAGAAGGGTGTTCGTGAAGGGTTTGGATGATATTTGGTCTGCCGACTTGGTCGACATGACATCGTTTTCAAGGTGGAACGAGGGCGTCAAATATCTATTGACGGTCATCGACGTGTTTTCCAAATATGGTTGGATCAGAGCTTTGAAGAATAAATCGGGACCTTGCGTCGCCGAGGTTCTGAAGAGCGTGTTCGACTCGTCTTCTCGAAAACCGAGTAAATTGTGGGTGGATAAGGGAAAGGAATTCTACAACAAGCACGTTCATCGATTGGTAGACCTCTACTCGATCGAAAACGAAGAGAAAGCCAGCGTGGTGGAACGTTGGAATCGAACGATGAAGGAAAAGATGCACAGATACTTCCTGGCGAATTCGACCAAGAAATACATATACGCTCTGAACGGTCTGGTTAAAGATTACAACAACACCCGACACAGATCGATCAAGATGACTCCCGCGGAAGCTAGCGATCCTTGAAACGAAAAACAGGTCTACGCGAATCTATATCCTGAGAGATCTAAGATCAGAAAGAGGTCTAGAACGCCGAAATTTGCGGTCGGTGATCGAGTGAGAATTTACGCTTATAAGAAGCACTTCGAAAAGGGTTATACTCCTCGATGGACCTCTGAAATCTTCGTGATAATCAAAATATTTCACACCGATCTCGTGACTTACAAAATCGAAGCTTTGGATGGAGAAGAGATCATCGGAAAGTTTTACGAACAACAATTACAGAAGACAAAGTCTTGATAAAGAAAACAAAATTTTGTTTATTTACTTTCTTTAACATTTTTTTGTTTACACACATATATATAAGAGAGAAAAAATAATAATAAAAAATAATTAAAAACTATTTTTAGATAAAGAAAGCAAGTTAATTAATAAACAAAAAACTAAAAATCCTTTAAAATGACAAATATGCTAGATATAGCACAAAGCATAGTGAAAGATGAAAGTATTCAAGAATATGAGGTTCACGAATACGAACCGGTAACCGGAACGAGTTTGAACAATGCGGGAGAGATAAGAATCAACATTGAAACTCAAGATCTATTCATACATCCTAGCGAGAGTTACATAGTGGTGCAGGAACGTCTCACCAAGGAAGATGGGAGCGACTATGCCGCCGACGACACGGTTACTCTAGCCAATAAGGGCATCATGCATCTATTCAATAATATAAAATACATGCTATCCGGACAAGAGATAGAATCTGTTTTTCATCCCGGTCAGGCCACCACGATGTTCGGACTCTTGACGTATCCTGATGATTTTTCGAAATCCAGAGGACTTAATCAGTTGTGGGTGAAAGACACCGTCAGCCCTGCTAGCACCGGCGCCGCATTGATATTCGACTACGTTGTCAAGACGTCCAGACCTAAAGGAACGTTTTCGTTCAGGATACCTTTGAAACACATCTTCAGATTTGCGGATGATTACAAGATCATGTACGGATTCAAACGCAATCTGACGTTGATTCGAAAAGGAGACGACGACGCAATAGTGAGACTCACTGCAACCAATGCGGGTAAGATAACTCTACACAAGATATCGTGGTTCATTCCGCACGTGGAGCCTTCGATCATGGAGAAAGTGCGTCTCTACAAGATCATAGAATCCAAGAATAAATTACCCGTGGGATTTAGAATGAGACAGTGCGACACGGCTAGCATTCCTCCCTCCACAAATCACTTCGATTGGAGATTGACGGTGAAATCCGCTTCCGAGAGACCGCGTTTTATCGTGGTTGCATTTCAGACCGATAGGGACGGGTCTCAGGAAAAGAATGCGTCGCTGTTCGATCACTGCCATTTGAGAAACATGCAAGTGTTTCTGAACGCCACGAGATATCCAGCAATCGATTACAATGCGTCGTTCGACAAGAACGATTTCTGCAGACTGTACGGCGACGCCGCTGATTTTAGAAAGAAGTATCACGGTCTAGACGAATTGATGAGCAACCCTAACATATCTCCCGGCGAATACAAGTCGATGTATCCCATGTTCGTATTTGACGTCAGTAAACAGAGTGAACGACTCAAGAGTAGCATCTTAGACATTCAGATCAAGATGCAATTTGATAGGAACGTGCCGAGAAAAAACGAAGCCTTCGCCCTGGTCCTGTCGGACAGTGAATTACAATGTGAATCGGACGGAAATAAGATTTCGATCATTCGATGAGAGACGAGTGTGTGAAAAAAATTAATAAACGTTAAAAATGTGGATGTAAGATTAATTAAAAACCAAAATCTCGAAAACAAAATGGATGTTTTTGACACGAAAACAACAAATCATCTGTTCACTTCAGATTACTACGACGTTAAAATAAAATACTTGGAAAAATGGATTCAAATTGAATATGAAGAACATAACACAAAAAAAGGATGGAATAGTTGTGATTTTAACGAATATCGTTTAAAAGAAAAAGAAGAGTTTGATCTCATAAGATCTAACGAAGAAATTATAAAAAATACAATTTTAAAATGTCGCAAATGTAAGAAACGTCAAATAAAAATCGAATCTCAACAAACTCGATCTGGTGATGAACCAACAACCGTATTCGCAAAGTGTATAAATTGTAATCATAAATGGATAGAAAATTAAAAAAAGGATGCAATTTTAATCATCGTCATAAGTGACAAAATTCTTTTACTAAAGAAAAAAAACATTTCAGATATCGTATAATAATATATAATAAAAAGTTATCAAAAAAAAAAAAAAACAAAAAAAAAAATAAAAGTAATGAGATCTAGAGAGATTGAACATCTTTCTAAATCTTTTTTTTTTCTTTTTTTTTTATAAATCACACATTATTTTTTTTTTTAATTCATTATTTTCCACGCGTTCACTGTTTGTTCAAAGGAACTAGTTCGATCAGTAGACTCACCACGGAAGTGGCAGCTTCGGGATTATTGGTTTTCGTAATGAAATTAATCCTGTCTCTGGCGTTCACTTTGAGAGGCGTGCCGAACGTGCTAACATTCGCATGTTGATTCTCAGTCTTTTTGACGCTGTATCTCTTATCACTCTCTACTCCATTCACCATGAGATTGACGACCACTCTGTTATTCAAATCCGAGGAAGCCAGACTCATTCGAAGGATTTCACCTCCCATCGGCATGGGATATTCCACCTGACCATGTTTCGATCCGCTACCTCCATTTCCGAAAGACCACTCAGCTTTTCCTTCATCTAAGGTGCCGGCCTCTTCAGCCCACACAGTGATCAATTGTCTAGCATATTTGACTTTCTCCACCACCGAAATCAGGGTACAGGCATCCGTCATGTTCACAGGATCCGGTAGATTCGTGAGCGCGTGTCCACCCATGTCTAGTTTACCTTCCATGATGTCACCCTTTCTCCAGACCGAGTTGTCGTCCATGTACTTTCTGCTGACCGCGCTGGAATCGAATTCAGGATCGTGATCGAGACCGAATAAATTGTGACTGTTCATGTTGATGCCACCCTCCATGGTTCCGCCAGATTGTTTGTTCAGGTAGAGATCGTCCACGTGCGATTCTAGGTATTCTTGTGATTGTATCATGGCAGAATCTACGTAGCCCTTGTTGACCGCAGTTGAGTCTGCATCCGTGTCGTTGATCTTCGACAGATTCAATATCTTGTTGAATCCCACATTCAGATCCGATTTCATTTCTCGTCTGTCAGACTTTCTCTGTTTCAGATCTACGTAGTGTTTGGTCACCACGTCCTTGGGATTCGTGGGAGTGGCCACGTTCGTTATCTTGTTAGAATTGGCATTCAATTCCGAGTGCATCGTTTTCTGAACATATCTATTTCTCAGGTGTTCGCTGAATCTCGCGTGAGTGTCGTCCATGTATTTCTTAGTTGCGGCATCGGTGGGATCTATGGGATTCACGATGTTCACCAAACATTCGGATTTCAGATCGAGATCGTCGGTCATGGTTTTATCCACGTAATTATCTAGCAGGATTCGTTCGAAATTGGCATTCCCCCTGTCAACGCATTTTTTAGTCGCAGCATCTGCGAGATCTATCGGCTTGGGAAGATTGTAGAGCTTCTTATCGTTCATGTTCAAAGGTTCTTCTCGAGGTTCATATCTCCAAACGTAACGTTCATCCAAGTTGACAATGTCGTAACCATTGTCCACTTTGAACGTCTTCCTCTTCTTTCTTAGGTTGACTTTTTCGTCGTCACTTCTACCAAATTTATCGACTGGCATGTTGTTGTGAGATTTTTTTTTTGCTTTTTAGAAAAAATATATTCAAAACGCAGTTTATTAAAAATGAACTATTTTATTTTTATTTTTCGTTTTTATTCGATTAAAATTTTTTTTTAAAAATAATTTATTATCTTTATATATACTATAAAAAAAATCTCTCTCTAATGTAAATCATTGAGAATGTCTTGAAATCGATCTCCTTCAGACCATCTCTTGAGAATGTAGAGACACAGGTGACCGCAAAACACTTGATCTGGTGATTGCACTTGTTCCGTGTTGTAACGAACCATCGATTTGTTGAAATAGTTCTTTATTTCTTTTGGCGGCGAGATTCCGTAGCTGTCGAAATAATAATTTTTCTTCTTCCCGTTCTTCATCCACGCCACCCAATGAGTGCCTTCACCCGATGAATCGTCTAGATTTAAAATTCCGCATTCCGATTGTCGAGGTCTTCTCTTCGGCAAGGCATCTCTGGAAAACACGCCTAGAAAATCTTTGATTTTCAAATCTTTTGCCGCATTCAACAGATCAATGTTGGATAGGGGTTCGTTAGGTAAGACGACACCTTCTACGGATATCTTTATTTTCTTATTCATAAATGTGTATATATTTTATTTATTTATTTATTTTATTATAATTCACTAAAATGACGTTATTTTTTTTTATTTTTTTCTTTTTCTTTTTAAACTAACATTCTCGATGTCTCTATCGATTTCCATAATCTTGAATCCGTCTAATTCCTCTTGATTTTCTGGAATCCTGATATTACCATCTTTTAGTAGAACAGATTCGATCGTTTGTAGTGATTTAACGAATGAAATTTTTAGATACTGTGTCGTAAATGTATTTCTCTTGATCTTTTGACAATTTTTGGAACAGGAATAACAACTGCAAATATCTATTATATTCAAATACGTCTTTTTCGCTATCTGTGAAAAAAGACGATGCAAAACAAGATATCAAATGTGGTTTGTCTCTCTTAGTTTGAGCGTTTTCGGAATTTAAGAATTGGGGTTCGTTAGGTAAGATGACACCTGCTACGGATATCTTTATTTTCTTATTCATAAATGCATATATATATATTTTTTTTATTTATTTTATTATAATTCACTAAAAATTACGTTATTTTTTTAAAAAAAATTTTTCTTTTTCTTTTTAAACTAACTCTCTCGATGTCTATCGATTTCTATAATTTTGAATCCATCTAATTCCTCTTGATTTTCTGGAATCCTATCATCTACAATCATATCTGGAATCTTATCATCCACAATCATATCTAGAATCCAATATCGTCTCTTATTAGATCCACAGTCCAATGTCCGAGTGCCAAAGTGCTTATTTTATCGTCTAACACGAATCTCTTATCAGCGAAATCTTGTTGACTATTTCAGTATACAAGTCGTGATTTTCACTTCGAATCGATTTCACAGTCTTATACACTGGACCACTTCCTAACAGACAATCTTTATACTCTTGGAAAGAGATGTTTTTCTTCACCACGCACGCTTTAACTCCTTTGCACTTCTTGATCTCTTCATCATCTTTTAGACGATAAGCATACAGTTTGGGTCTCAAGCCCACAAACTCGACGATTTGTTTACCGCCGCTCTCGTCCTTAAATTTACCCAACACCTTCTTGTTGTCGTTCGATTGAATGTTGGACAGGTGATCGACGGGATAATTGCTCGTGTCAAACCACTTGGACACGTCCTGAGATATATCTCGGTAGACGTCTTTCATCTCTATCTCGTAAAGTAAACTGTCTGTGTCGGTGAACAGTAGTTTGGCTTTATCACCAAATTTTCGTTTGACGTAATCGTAGTGAAACTCGTACATTGATCGCTTGCTGATATCTTAGATGATCGGTCCGAGATAATACGGTTTGTCGAACGTCAGGTGCATCTTTTCCATGTGAACGGCCACTAGATTTTCATCGAATATGGTTCGATGTTTGTAATTGGGTTTCGCCACTAATTTTTTAGCTCTTTTCTCAGACGTGATGAGTCGAACGTCGGTTCTCTTCCTGATGTTTTCCATCGATTTACCGTACACGCAGTTGTTCATGAGTTTGAAGAAATCTTTTTCGAAATCGTTCTTAGCTCGAATTCTGAGATTCGTGTTGAGATCGATGTATTTTTTCATCCAAGGCTCTTCGTCGAATCAAATGATGCGATATATGTCGACTAATTTCATCCTGTAATCGACATACTGTTTGAAATTCTCGCTATAGACGACGTAGTTACGTTTGTTAAATAAATTGGGAATGAGTTTTTCCTCATCTCCTTCGTTCGGTTCCATTCGTTCGGGAGCCAGCGAATAATCATTGTGTGGATCGTGTAATTCTTCTGGATAGTTCAAATCGACTTCTAAAATGCAAGGATAGTCTCTCCATTTTTAGTCGAGTTGTGACGAAGTCAAACTCGACTTATAGTTTGGTGAATGGCGGGCGGGCGGGCGGGCGGGCGGGCGGGCGGGCGGGAGGGCGGGCGGGCGGGTGGGCGGGCGGGCGGGCGGGCGGGCGGGCGTAAACAATTGGTTTCCGGATGATAACTTGATAGTGGTTCAACTCACATTCATTAAACTTCATACATAGGTTGGTCTTGGTGGGAGGAAGAACCCTATTGATTTTGGACATGCTACGTCGAAGGTCAAGGTCACAGTGACCTTGAACATAGTAAATCTTAAACAATTGGTTTCCGGATGATAACTTGATAATGGTTCAACTCACATTCATGAAACTTCATAGGTAGATTGGCCTTGGTGAGGGGAAGAACCCTATTGATTTTGGACTCGCTACGTCAAAGGTCAAGGTCACAGTGACCTTTAACATAGTATATCGCAACAATTGGTTTCCGGATGATAACTTGATAGTGGTTCAACCTAGAGTCATGAAACTTCATAGGTGTGTTGGCCTTGGTGCGAGGAAGAACCCTATTGATCTTGGACTCACCAGGTCAAAGGTCAAGGTCACAGTGACCTTGAACATAGTATATCGCAACAATTGGTTTCCGGATGATAACTTGATAGTGGTTCAACCTAGAGTCATGAAACTTTATAGGTGTGTTGGCCTTGGTGCGAGGAAGAACCCTATTGATCTTGGACTCACCAGGTCAAAGGTCAAGGTCACAGTGACCTTGAACATAGTATATCGCAACAATTGGTTTCCGGATGATAACTTGATAGTGGTTCAACCTAGAGTCATGAAACTTTATAGGTGTGTTGGCCTTGGTGCGAGGAAGAACCCTATTGATCTTGGACTCACCAGGTCAAAAGTCGAGGTCACAGTGATCTTGAACATAGTATATCGCAACAATTGGTTTCCGGATGATAACTTGATAGTGGTTCAACTCACATTCATTAAACTTCATACATAGGTTGGTCTTGGTGGGAGGAAGAACCCTATTGATTTTGGACATGCTATGTCAAAGGTCAAGGTCACAGTGACCTTGAACATAGTATATCACAACAATTGGTTTCCGGATGATAACTTGATAGTGGTTCAACCTAGAGTCATGAAACTTTACAGACGTGTTGGCCTTGGTGCGAGGAAGAACCCTATTGATGTTGGACTCACCTGGTCAAAGGTCAAGGTCACAGTGACCTTGAACATAGTATATCGCAACAATTGGTTTCCGGATGAGAACTTGATAGTGGTTCAACCTAGAGTCATGAAACTTCATAGGTGTGTTGGCCTTAGTGTGAGGAAGAACTCTATTGACCTTGGACTCGCCAGGTCAAAGGTCAAGGTCACAACTCGACATTGGATCTGTGATCCTGAGCGGCATTTTTGAATCTCTTCTGGTTCCGTCACCCATTCGAAATTTCCAATCGGTAAAGGATGACTCATAGCCCAACCGTACAGATTATTAGCATACCAATACTGTATGTATTTAATCGACCGTTTTGAATCAAAACCTTCTTTCATGTAGGCATTGTTAGCTTCAGAATATCTGTGAGAGATCATCGAGACGCCACCTCTCGCAGCCCTTTCGAACATGACCAACATGTTCACGTCGGATAATAATTCCAATTGGACTTCGGTGGTCTTCAACAGAGCGTCCCATGCCAGACCGGGTGCGGTGAAATACCAAGCAAGATCCAGATCATAATTTCGACGACAGACGTCTCGAAAATTTTTGAACACATCTGCCAAGAGCAGAACGTCGGTCTTCAGATAGAGATCGTGATAATCTCTCATGGTTTTCATATCGAATGATTTCCACACGTTTTTGGCGTGTTCGTAATTCTTGTCAGAAATGTCGGATTCGTATAATTTCAAATAAAAATCTTCTTTCGAAGGTAGTGTGGTGTCTTCGAATCTCTTTAGATCATTCATGTAATCGTAAGGATAGACTCCTTTCCTCAACATGACGTCTACTCGTTCTCCAAAATGTTTGCTCATGATTTTAAATTTATCCTTGCTCATGTTATCATCTAATTTTTCCAGAGCGGTTGGCATGAATTTAAAACTGTCGATGAAACGTATGCATCTACGAATGGATTTCGTTTTTTCTTCCAACGTATTTCCGTCGATTACTCTTTTCTTCTCCATGAGCTTCCATTTCGTGAAGGAAATGTATCTTTCTGCGCTGTTCATGATGCAATTTAATTCTTCATGTGAGGTGCCGAGATTTTTCACGAACAGATGACTGTCATAACCCGTGAGATTGTGGAACATCACCGGATAGAAAGCGGCATCTCGATATTTTAAATTACACTTGCTGTGAGCCAGACCACAGACCCGTGTAATGATCGTGGTCTCTGACCTTCTTATTTTCCTCCGAATTCTCGTCGAACGATTGTCTGCATATGTGACATTTGGTGGCTCTGTTATTTTCGTACTGCTGCTCTCGCGTGATGATCATTTTCGCCAGAGTTTTGAATTTGTTGCATAACATTTGAATTTTCCATTCTAACTCTTCCACGAACCTTTGGGCCATGTTGTCGTCTTCATACTGTTTCGTGTAGGTGAAGGGACCCATGTTGTGTTGCGAGTCGAAAGCGCATTTCACATAAATGCAATAGCCCGAAGGTGTGTGTTTTTGATATCTTTTGACGTAACTTTGAAGAGTGTTGGGTTGACAGGAACTCATTTTCGTGGTGAAACATTCGAAATCGGCGTACACGACGGATGGTACTTTTAACCTTCTATTGTGATTTTCAAACTTCACGATGGTGTTAGGTTTAGACATTTCGACGTTGACACCTTGATTTTCATTGCAATATTCCTGATGTTTCGCTAACGATTTTTCGCTGTGAAATGCGTTCATGCAGTTGCAACATAAAGATATCTTTGCTTTATGTTTATTACTTTGTCTGGACAGTAATCGGCTCGGATGTTTAACCCAACAATAATGATGATTGTCACCATTCGAAATCAATAATAAAATAATCGTCTTTTCTCTTTCGAGATATGAAGTCTGTCTGAGAGGATAGATCGTTTGTTTTTCATCGTCGTATCCCAAGACGTTCACCGCTACGGTGGAATTTTGAACCTCGAAGCGTTCGATGTGTTTTAACTGCATTGGAAAAATCACTCCGGTCCAATCGAGATTTTTAGAAGTCACCTCGTAAGAAGAAACTCTTTCGGTGTTCATTTTGACAGGGTATAAAGCGGAGGTGACTGCCCATTTAAAACACTGATCATCTTTATTTTTCACGTTGATCACAGGGTGTTTTTTAGCTAGGAAATACGGTAATTCCACGTAGGAAGACCCTTTCAACAAATTGTTTTTAGTTATGTGAATTTCGAGTTTCAACACCTCATCGAATGTCCAATTACTACCTTCATGTTGATAATTTGCGAGAGACATCAACATCTTGTCTTTCATCTTTTCGAAAACATCCGATAAATCTGAACCTCAAAATACGGGTTCGACGTTAGATCTGAAATATGCATTTTTCACGATGCTCTCGCCGGACTTCACGTCGATTTTATTCATCATGCAATGGAGTATCATCTTAATTTTTAGTCCCACATTCATGTATTTGTGAAACAAATCCAATACTTTTTTCTTCACCCGTTCCATGAACAATTTCGGATCGATTTTCTTCAACAAGGGAACCACGTCGAAAGTTTTAAAAACGCCTTTGATCGCACTCTCCCGTTCCACGGACTTCGATTGAAATAGTTCTGTGGCGAGTCGCGCTAGATATTCTTTTCCTTTCCCTTCGTCTATTGCTCGTCGAATTTTGCTCGATATATCTTGTTTGCCTAGAATCTGAAGTGCATCACTCGTTTTCGTTTTTCTTTTCTTTTCTTTGGAAACTTGAAGTTCTTCTTCAACAGCTTTTTGTTTAGTCGTCTTTTTATTTTTCACAATCGAAACGTTTTTAGTTTTTTCAACGTTGGCATTTCGATTCCTTTTACTATCTTTTTCTTCTTCTTCTTCTCATTTTTCACAACTGATGCATTTTTTGACGTCGTTGCTATCGGCATTTTGTTTGCCTTTCCATCATTTTGCAAATGTTTCTGTATGACTTCAATCTTTTTTGATTTAGTTCTGTGATTTCTGAAATGTGAAATTTTTAATAGTTTACAAATCTCGTTTAACTGAGGTACGGTTTTCTCATTTAAATTTTTCAATTTTTTTTTATCTGTTTGCTTCATTTTGTAAGAATATATTTTTTTTCTGAATTTTGTATTTAAATAATTTGTTTAAAAAGTTTTGTTTTTACTCTTTATATAAAAAAAAAGATTTTTTTTTAATTCAATTTTTTTCTTTAATGTGTTTTTTACTCAAAACAATTTACGATCGCTTTTATTTCTTGTTTGCAGAACGAACACGTTTTCTCGTCTCTAGAATAACATTCCTTACAATAACACAAATGTGCACACGGTAGAAACAAAATGTTTGCGACATTTTCGCAAAGCAGACAAGTGTTCGTGTTGCTCGACTCGTTTTCGACACATGACAATAACTCATCCGCTTGCGTCATGAATTTAATCAGATGTTCTAAAGTCAAAAATTGAGATAAGGTCTTGTTTGCGTTATTTAACGCATTGTACAATTGTTCCTTAGTGTACCCTAATTGTAACATATCCATCAATAATTTTTGGTTTTTATTTCTATCCCACTCTTCGTCTTCGATTTTAATCAATCCCAATGTTATGATCTTGTTCAAATAATCACATTCACCTTTTTTAATATTATTTATATGTTCTAGTAAAGGTCTGTCGTGAGGTTCCCAATTCATCAAATGTATATTACAACAAAAACATTTAACTTTGTCGCTTTTACCCATATAAATGAAACCCGCAGCGGCTAAATCTTCGGGTTTTTGAGCAAGATGCGAAGGCCAATTTTTAAATGTTTGAAGTCTTGCACGTTCTAAACTATAATTCGGATGTTCGGACTTGATCATTGTTTTTTACCTCAAAATTGAGTTTGTAAGAATATTTTTTTTTTTCGAATTTTGTATTAATGATAATTTGTTAAAAAGTTTTAAAATTGTTTATAATATGTTTTAATTCCTTCAAAAAGAATTAATCAATTATATGTTCTTAACGTGAAAAAAAATTGAATTAATACGAAAAAAAAAAAAAAGGATGTTAAAATTTAACTTTATTTATATATAAAGAGAAACTTTTTTAACAAATTATTATTTAAATACAAAATTTAAAATATACATTATTTGCAAGAATTCATAAAATCCAAATAATCGATCATGACAACAACACCTAAAAGATGCGAATTGAAACAAGTTAAAAAATATACGCTATCAGATATTTATATCTATACAGTAGAACATGATCTCATCGAATTGAACGAGGTTAAGATGAAGGACTTAGAGCGCTGCAACAACAGATATATGATGTGTTTGAAATTGGATGAAGCCATGCTCGATTTGTTTTACGAATACCAAAGCGATCTGCGGAATAATATCATCACCAAATACACAAAACCTCCATACGAGAACGATTTGATGATGTTCTATGAAAAAAAAATATATCCAATGATCTCACTCGAACTCGTGGATAAATTGGGTGGTGAGAGCGCATTCACCAATGTAGAAAAACTCAAAAGAGTAAAGATAAAAATTCAAGAGATTTTGGTAAGTAGAAAAATAACGCATGTCACCATGCTAATAACAGACTTGGAAATATAAACAATAGAGAGATTGATTTTTAGTGAAGAAGAAGGAAAAAAAGTAATGAGATCTAAAGGTGATCTCATTACTTTTTACAAAAAAATTTTCACATTAAAGAAAATTAAAATTAAAAAAACTTTTTTTTTTTATATATATATAAAGAGCAAAAAAAAAAACAAAACTTTTTTTTAAACAAATTATTAAAATACAAAATTAAAATATACATTATTTGTAAGAATTCATAAAACAAAAAAAACCCAAATAATCGATCATGACAGCAACACCTAAAAGATGCGAATTGAAATTGAAACGAGTCAAAATGTATAAGAAATTCGGTCATAAAATCTATAGATTACAACAACACGATCCCATCGAATTGAACGAGATTGAGATGAAGGACTTTGAGCATAAATATGACAGATATAAGATGACTTTGAAGTTGGATGAAGCCATGCTCGATTTGTTTTACGACTATCAAAGCGATCTGCAGAAAATCGTCATCGCTAAAGATAAAGAATTCGACAAGGACGATTTGACGTTCTATGGAAATTACATATATCCAAAAATCTCACGCGAACTCGTGGAGAAATCAGGTGGTGAGAGCGAGTTCACTGATGTAAAAAAACTCAAAAGAGTAAAGATAAACATTCAACACATTTTCGAAAAAGGAGAAAACACGAGTGTCAAGATGATAATAATGGACTTGGAAATATAAACAATAGAGTGATTGATTTTTTAGCGAAGAAGAAGGAAAAAACGTGATGAGATCATCTTGAAAACACGAGTGTCAACATGCTAATAATGGGCTTGGAAATATAAACAATAGAGAGATTGATTTTTTAGCGAAGAAAAAGGAAAAAAAAGTAATGAGATCATCTTTTAGATCTCATTACTTTTTTTTTTTTTGTTTTCCTTCTTCACTATTACCCATATAATATAATAATGTTTCCTTTTTTCTTAAATTTCAGCGTCGATTCTTCTTCTTTTCTTTTTTTTGTAATATAATACGTTTTTATAACAACACATTTGTTTATCCGAATCATAATTATGAACGAATGTTGTGCATCTCTTGGTAACACTCGCATCATTACCATTCTCTTCAGAAGGTAGTGGTGACGGTGGAAAGCGTCTCATTCTTTTCATTTCCAACCGTCTATCCCGCGCTTTATCTATCTCTTTCATCAGTTCTTTCCTTAGATATCCATCATTAGCGTCTAACCATTTTTCCACATCTTTTTTTTTTTTTTCGCACTCTGTCTGGCGATATTCATCATTATCATCTAATTGTTTCTCCACCTTTTTATCCATTTTAAATATATTATTTTATACTTTCTATGATTTATATTTTATATAATCATATAATTTTATATTATAATAACATATTCAAAATCGGTATATTCTTAAACGGTGAATTCTCACCGAGCAACAAACCCTTGCCGAGTCGTTCAACGTTCTGTCCACTCTTCAGACAGAGACCGTTTCCTCTCAGAGAGTTGCCACCTCTAATGGGTTCTAGATACAATCCTTTACCGCTGTCGTCTACGTGAACGCGACACACGGCTCCTCCCTTCTTCAAAAACAGTCCGCTGCCACCCATTAATTTCTCAACTGCCAAACTAGCGAGCCCCGTGAGAGCTCCCACGCTGAGAGTCTTTCCAAGAAAGGGTAGTGCCTTTGCGGCAAAGGGTAATGCTTTTGCGGCGATTCCTGCCAATAGCGGTAGGAAACCACCTTTCATTCTCAAATTGTATCTCAATTGAGCGGGACTCAATCTCACCATCAACCCTCTTCCATCGCGAATCACTTTATCCATCCTTTTGATTTGACTTCTGGTCTAGGCGATTGAATCCTGACCGCCTCTCGTCAGATCTTCGTGAGTGAATTTGAATCTCACCGCCTCGCCTCGAGTTGTTAACGCTCTCTTAAGTTTCTTCCTCTGTCCTGCAGATATGTTCACGTTTTTAATCATGTATTCTGTCATAATTCTTTTTTTTAAAATATATTTACTTCGATTGTTTCTTGTTTAATAATAATTATTTATATTAAAATAATTTTGTAAAATTAATATTGCGTTTATTTTATTTCTGTTATCTATATATATACACAATATTTTTTTTTTTTTTTTTTGCTTTTATATTTCTCTTATGTGAAATCGTATCATCACCCTCTCTCCACAAAGATCTAACAGTTCACCATTTTGATCTGTCAACGTGGTTTTGAGACTATACAACGTGTCTAAAATCACTGGTAGATAAACTAAATGTCGAGGTCGCTCCACGATCTTATAACCCGGCAACACGTTTGGAAAGAAGGAATAGATCGCCGGTTGAGCGCTACCATTCATGAAGCTTCCAGCAATCACATCCACGTTCACCAGAATGCTATTGACTGCGAGAATGTCGACCGTATTTTCAGATGCCGCGTGGCCTCGATACATCTTTCGATCGAATCCCAGCATCTTGCCTATAGAATCGTCCGTGTTGAAATCCACTCGAAAATTATCTTCCAAATCCAACATCGTCTGTAAGGTATTAAGATTGGGAGCGAGTCTGATCTTGTTGCTTCCCTTTCCATCCGTCTTCATTCACGTCTGAATGTAATTGTTCAAATCGTCTAAGTCGTAACTTCATTTGGGAATTTGAATCTCCAACCAATCCACTCCGTCGGAATACTTGAATGAGTTATTCTTTTTGGTGACGTTGGGAAAGGAATAATAAGTCTCCAGATTCACCAATGCCATCTCATATCTTTTCTCTCTATTCAATTCGATGGAAGGTTCGAATTTCGTAGCGAATCGAGTCGAATCGCCACTCACCACAATTTGAATGGATTGTTTTGCAGCCGTATTCTCGGCTATCCGTTCTAACAATTCTACATGTTCGAACATTATATTTAATTTAATTTTTTTTTATTCAAAACTAATTATTTGAAGATTTATTATTTTCTAAATTTTATTTTCACGCTCTATCTTATTATCATCAGAAACATAAAACTTGTCGAATCCGCACCGATTAAATTCGCTTGTCAAATCGATCACGACGAAATTGTAAAGTCACCATCCCAAACCCTCTTGCAGAATCTCCTGAATTCCACTGCGCTCATGTCGTTTGTGACGTGATCGCCGTAGATGTGATTGAGATTCTTGAGATCTTGGCAAAAGAGACATAGAAAATTAGCGTTCTCTCTTATCGTCTGTCTGGGCAATCAAAAATAATTCTGCGACAGGTAGAAACAGTCCACGTTGCTGTGTCGACCCCTAACATAATACGATTCGCATCGGTTCTGTCTCTCCAAAAGCAGATCGTCGAAAATCATGAGATTCTTATCTTCCGATTTCAGTTCTCTAGGATCCGGAACGTCGCTAGCGTTCTCATAAAATCGACACTCGACATTCGAAGATGCATTTCTCTTCATCAGCTCCATCGCTGCACCGTCCAAAATGGTCGAAAGTGGAGCTTCACTCTTGTCGAATTCCTCCCTACTGTCAAAGATTCTGGCTATGACGTCCTTGGGCAATCTACGATCCATGCACTCTCGAAGCAATCTGTATTCGGGTTGAAACAAGCTCTTGCCAAACACGAACAATCTGTCGTAATCCAACCAGTCGGGTCGGGACAACAGATTCATCAACAGATTGGTCTTTCCACAATTCGATTTTCCCACTATCAAGCCTCTTATGCTTTTGGGAAAGAACTCGTTATTCGACCTCTTGGTCGCAGCGTCGTTCCAAGACATATCTTTCATGTTCATCTTTTGTTTTATTTTTTTGTTTGTTATTTTAGATTCTTTTCAAACACAATTATTATGTTTTTTCAAACTTAGTTGTTTAATATTATTATTTATTTATATCACACCATCGTGAGTTCTCTTCAATCCAGATCCACTCGTCATTTTGGCTAAATCTTGTATGGGTACCACAGCATCCTTAAAATCTTTCCAACTTTTCGGCGTTCGCTCTAATGCAACTCGCTTCGCCGGCGGACTGATCAACTTGTCGATCAACGCGTCGGCTGCCCTCTTGCCAGCCACAGAAGCTATCCTACCACTGGCTTTGGAAGTGGCTTTCTTACCAGCATCCAAAGCCGTCTTCTTACCGACCTCAAACGCAGTCGATGCGAGTTTTCTACCCACATCGCTCGTGAACTCTCGCATTATAGAATCTTGACGTAAGTTCTGACGTATCCCCTGTTCTTTATCACCAACATATTTTATTTTTATAATATATTTTGTTTTTTCACTGGTAAATCGTTTTGTTGTTTAAATACTTTTATTATTCTAGTGTAAAAATTTACTGTTTTATTTTTGTTTGTTTGTTTGTTTCTCTCTACTTATTATATACACATCAATCCTTCAATTCGTTCATCAGCCTTTTATAATGGTTTTTATTCAAAACCTTCTGTCTTAACAATTCGTCAGATATAGTAACTATCTGATGATCTAATCCTGTGTTACCAGCCTGTCTGCTCGCCATCAACAAACTCAATCTCTGAGACAGAGCGTCAGAATCGCTCGGAAGAAAAGTGGTTTTCACCCCTTTGCCAGTCACCGATTCGATGAACTTCTTGTTCATATCCCATATGGGTTTCACCACTTTCGTCCACTTGTAACCTCTGTTGGCTTTGGGTCTCGTCTCTCTGGCATCGTTATTTCTTTTCATGGCGTGGGTCTGAACCAGAATGTCACCGTAATTGTCGAAATCCTGTTCCGTGTAATCGCTTGGCTTGCCATAAAGGAGCAATCTGCACAGTTCATGAGTCAATTCGTATTTGTTCAAACCAACGATCAATTCATCATCGCCAATTTCTATTTCTGTGTCACCGACAAAAGTTCTCCCCTCCGAATCCTTATAAAATCCATACAACAGATCTCTCTTACCACCATCATCATCAGACGATGCGATGCTATCAGTGGTGATAGTCGAAGCTGTATCGGTGTCGCTCTCCGTTTGAATTCCCGTGGGAACATAATCCGGTGTAGATTGAACGGAATGCCGATTTCCAAAACTAACGGGCAACGAACCCATTCTCAAAGAACTCTCTTTTATGGGTCTCAATTCTTCGACTATCTCCTTCCTGCTTCGCTCTTGACCCTCCGTCACGGGTTTAAATATTTTTGTGGCTTCGCGTTTGAGTTCCATCTCACCAAGACATCTGCTTCTGTCAGCCGACTGAATGCCCTTCTTAGCACGTTCATACTCTTCTAAAATTCGATCTCGGCGTCTAGAATCCATCTGTAAAAACATTTTTCGTTTTTAATTGTTTTATTATTTTCAAAATAAAATGTTTAATTATATTTTTATGTTTTTAAGTTATTAAAAATCTTTCCGTCTTTAATATAATAAACTAAAAATATTCACATCTCAACTCAGTGTTGATTGAATTGGAGAAGTTTAAAAATACGTTTAAGCAGTACATGACAAACCGGTTTCTGATTTAATGCATTTTGATAGTAATTTACGTTTTGTCAAAGGAATTCCATTCACATATCAAAAAACCATTCACTCAGTCTCGAATTAAGAGAGAATCCCTTTGATGACAGTTAAAACATTTCAACACACAAAAGAAAACTGTTTTTTTTTTAATTTTAACATTAAAGGAACTCATTCATTCATTTCAAATCTCTCTGATCGCTATCATGAATATATTAAAAATTTTACCACTCAAAACCTAATTGAGCGGAAAATGCGTTTAAACATTCCATTAAGTGTTTATTAAGATTACTTCACAAGAATTCTGATTCTTTTCTCTAATTGTCTCTAAACTCAATCTCCTTTCGTCACATCGAAACAAGACACGAATGTCTATTTTTTACAGATCATATATTATAATTGACTCTTTTGAACGGATGCTTAAAGTCAATTTCTCTTCTTTACATCAAGACAAAACACGAATGTCTATTTTACAGATCATATTTATAATCGACTCTTTTGAACGGATGTCTAAACTCAATTTCTCTTCGTCACATTGAACCAAGACACGAATGTCTATTTTTTACAGATCATATTTTATAATTGACTCTTTTGAACGGATGCCTTTTCATTCACGCAACTCCTTTTTAAAACTGACACTCATATTTTATAGTCTACTCTTTTGAACGAAAACCTCATTCAGTCATAACGATAACATGTGTTAGTTTTTACTTCAGGAAAACGTGACAGTGGGTTTGCCGATTCTAACATCCTGGCAACATTCTTCATTCAAAACATTTCCATTAAGTGCTTATTAAGATTACATAACATGCGTTAGTTTTACTTCAGGAAACGTGACAGTGGGTTTGCAGATTCAAACATCACGTCTGCACACGATTCGATTTCACACCTAAAATCCGCAAGTGGATCTCTGTGTACGCCTCCATAGGGTTTCAGTGTTAAAATCGTGTACGGATGTGGATTGTTAGAATCGGCAAGACGATGATTTAGAAACGACAAAACGTTTTTTTGCTCGCAATTTAACACTGAATCCTATGGGGAAAACCATTTGTGGATTCAAACACAAAACGGTACATGCACGTGTACGTAAAGCTACGGGCGTTTTTTTTTTTTTTTTTTGCTCTGGGATACAATTCAGTGATGTTTGAATCCGCAAAGCGGATTCTAACATCACCCTAAAAACGTTAAAATCGTGTACAGGTACACGATTTTAACACTAAATCCTATGGAGGTGTACAAGAATGTACGTGTACACGTACACGTACATGTACGTTGATGCCTGTATCCGCAATATATACCTACTGTGGTTTACAAGTTTCATGTCGGTTCTGGTTTCGGTTTCATACAAAGAGTCGGGTTTTCAGTTTCGGTTTTCATTGTACAAACATAACAATACATTGCATTTGCATATCAGAAGATGAATTTGGTGCCAGTCAGTGTCACAGGGACTCCCTTTGCAAGGCAAAGCACCTGTGTAATAGCCTATACCAGTACTCTGATTTCCTGAGCACAATGTATTTGCATAAAATATCTCAAGAGTTTCAAGTTTGAGAAAAGTGATTTTTGCCGAGTCTGTTGCAAAATTACCCCCCACCCCAATACCTGTGTTTAGGGTAACCCGACACCTTAAAAAATTATGCCGACCATAAAAATTTTATCGTGTATAAGTCGCTCATATAGGTCATTGTAACCCTAAATTTCCATCCAACTTCAACTGTGATTATGACGCTGGCTTTGGAGTTCAAGCTTTCAAAATTACGTGCATAAATAATTATATTTGTCAATGTAAATGTGGAACAAGTGACATGCTCCAGTCCTGCAAAGGAAATCGCATTTGATAAACAGATGAATGTTTAAGGGGTCGTCCAACCTAACTTTGGTCAATTTGTTGACATTTTTCCCAATGCCTCAGAAACAGATAAGAGAAGTAAGCAAAGGCAAATTATATTTCAAAATAATGAGTGAAGTGCATAGAAAAGGTACATATAATTTTTTTCAGGAAACAAAGTGAATTTTATGATTTTGAAGAAGATTAATTTGCCAATGGCGTAAGTAACGAACTGGTAAAACCACAAAATAATCGGTAATTCGAAAGCCTTGTCCTCAATATAATGATAACATACTACAGACTCAGAGAAAGCATTTTTTTGACACACTCTCTGGTGGGTTTTGATGTTTGAATGTAATAACACCAACACAAATTTTGGATGTTCCGGATGTGGCCATGTTTCAGTGATGTTTATTCTGGTCATGTGATTACGATGTGGTTCTTGCAGAAATACTCAATTTGGGCAATCGTAAGAATGCAAGGACGTGATCACGCCCTTTATTTGTTCGAGACAGTCTATGAGCGGATTTGCAAACAGGTGACAGCAAAGACTTGAGCTGTTAATGTCATAACTGCAAAATATGGTTCGAAATTCCCTCTCGTGTTCACAGGCCGTCTGAACTTTCTTGTTGACAAAAAATCTGAATTATTGCGCACTAGAAAGACAACATGAACCACTTGTAAAAAAATAACTGAGTGTATAAAATCAGGACGATTCACATAAAATAAGGCAATATTCATAACAAAGTAAGCAGAATGCTTCAGAAATCACTTTTTCACGAAGTATATTCCAAGTGACCTGGAACCATATTGAGCGTGTTGATTTCCCCCGATGTTGTGAAGTTATTTACTTCCTAGTAACCATGAAATTTGTCGCGGCTATGTTTGAAGTCTGCAAAGGACCGATTCAAGATGGGTTGAAAATGATTCATTCTCGCTTTTAAATAAGGTGCGTTTGGACAAAGCTGAGAATTTAGTTTTTTCTTGCAACCAACCATACTAACACAAGCGTCAATCGGTGTCTTTTGTCAACGTTTTACACTGACAAATGTGACAAATCTCCTTCACCGGAAACTATCTCCCAATTTGCATATCACAATAAACATAACCGCTGTGAGCATGACCGTGTGGACAAGACCGAAACGAATTATTGAATCCACGGTCAAAATTAGCTGCAATTGGCTTTTAAACAAATGAAATACACGAAATATTCACAATTTCTTCATTATCCATGCCGAGTTACTTTTTAACCAGACCACGTGCGTTCAGTTTCGTTTGTCGGCATCAAACTGATATTGTTTGTGGTAATTAATAGTACGAGAAGGTGAAAGAAGCCAAATATTTCCCATCATCTATAAATTAATTAAAATTGATAACTCCTTTTATTTTACTGAAATTATGAATTGATAAGGTGGGTGTGTTGCGATTATTATGCCCCAGACCTGGAAGTTGTAAAATCAAAGGTGCATCTAGGGCCGTGCAGTGGTGACCTCTGTCCTCTTAGTCTTACCCATTCATCATTACATGTACCAACATTCTCCCTTGTATCTCAACCACTGCTACTCCAATTTGAAGAATATTTGGTGTTGTGATCGAGCATCATGGGAAAACAATGCCTATGTAGCTGCTGTAGCATGTGTTTCTTCCCACATTTTTTCAGAGTTGTGGTACTTTTTCACTCTTTTGAGTTAGAAAATTTTGTTTATAACTAGTTGATTTGTTACAATTTGTTGGAAAGTGCCTGCTGATACCCTCAAATGTATTGCTACAAAATATTTCTGGTGAAGATTTCGTTCCTATTACTTATCAAGCAATAACCTAATGAATATTCTGTATAAAGCCACCAATCTGATGTTTGACACTTTTATCGGAGCTGTTATGCAGGCTTATGAAACACAAAATGTTGATTAGGGCAGGACTTTTTTATTCACCCATTAATCGATAGATTAAGTGTTATAGTTGGAAGTAAGAAGCATGAATGGTCCAGAACTTAAAGTCTAAAAAGAATGTTTTGCAATGTAACATGATTTTTGCAGATACACTTATTTGGAGGGTTACCTGTCTGATAGTGCTTGGAACATGTGTGGCCAGGATCTTCAAAAAGAAAAAAGAGTTAAACTTTGAGAAAGAAAGGTATATGCCTTGAGTGCCGGAGGTAGAGTCATACAAGGAAGAGAGCCCCCTCCCACCCCACCCCCCCCCCACCAGGAATATTTTTGTGTCAAATGGAGCTCACTTGTCACCTTTTGGGGATTGCTTTGTGTACTGCGTTCTTGAAAAAAATATGTGAGACCCTCTGGATGTGCCCTTCTGATCTCAATATGCCAATAAGCCTCCTTGGGGAAAGTACATGCAATAATGGTTTTGTAAGTTTGATTTGATGTGTTTTGAATAACAATGTACTTTTAAGTACATTAGATGGTTTATTGCAGTGTCAGGTTACAGTTACCCTTATTTCTTCTCCAACAGATATCATGAGTGTATTGGTGTCCAAGAGTAAACAAAGCTATTATACTTATTGATAAACCAGACAAACAATTTAATCACTATCAAATTGATGCATGGGATAAAAGGGGTTACAGTGCAAGGGGGTTGTAAATATATTTATTCAACTACAATGTATGACTTTGCAGTGCATTCTACATAGGAGAATATCATAGTTTCTTTCCAAACCACCACAGTGACACATGCATCTTTATATTGGGAGACACTCTTTTGTCCTTCCATACTTCTTCTGGTGGACTCCTTCAAATTGACCTTTGTTGAACTCCCCAACTCAAAACATAAACAAAAGAAAATGTCTGCCTTCAATCACTGAGCATTCCACTTATAACATTTTGTCTTAATCTTTATTACTTTCATGAATTAGGAAAAGATTTCTTCCGAGTATCTACTTCAATGTTTATAGAATACAGCTGTTATTTTATTTTGAGGTATTTTATTGAAAAAATTTTGTTCTCTTACTTATTCCATAGCAGACGTTCAGGTGGTGCTATTTACACATGGCAGCAGTTCCATGGCAAATTTCAGTTTCCTCACGTTCTATGTTTCATTCCAAGAATTTTGGTATATAATTTATTGGGGTTATTCATTTTGGGCCTTTTTTAGACTTGGAAGAAAATTGCATGAAATTTGACCAAAGTTAGGTTGGACGTTCCCTTAAACCACGATGAGTAAGAAGTAATTTTATCATCTATTTTTGCGGCAAATGCCACGCTCGAATGCAACATCAATTAGTGCAGCTGTTCTGAAAAAGGGTATCGCGACTGTGAAGTTTGAAAACAAGGTTAACTTTAGGTTGTTTCTCTCTTTATTCTGAGAAGTGAAGACCTGATTACAGTTTTTCAACACTGAAGCTGAAAACCGCGACGACAGGTTTTCTGCAATTGTTTTGGTTTTGATAACAAAACGAAACAACCAAATTTTAGATTAACTGCCCATCTCTAATCCAGTAATACGAAGTCATTCACTCAAGTTTCTACAGAAAAGACATCAGATGACAGCCATGTTTTTCAACGGAATGCAGAAAAAATTGATAACTCCTATCTGGACATCATACCAAAGTTACATATAAAATTTAAAAAAGGCTGGGTGAGAGGTTCAGCCTTGTTAGGTCTGCTAATGGAATTGTTGACAATTTATATGCTAAGTCCAAGATGGCTGCTGGTGGCCAGGTTTTTCAACAAAATTCAGAAAAATTTGATAGCTCCCATCTAGACATCACCTCAAAGCTATACATGAAATTTCGTAGAATATGGGGTGAGGGATCTATCCTGTAGGGTGTGCTAATGGGATTGTTGACATTTATATACCAAATCCAAGATGTCCACTGGCGGCCATGCTTTTCAGTGAAATTCGGACAAAATTTTATAGTCCCATCTAGACTTCATACCAGAACTACATATGAAATTTGAAAAGGATTAAGTGAGAGATGCGCCCTGCAGGGTGTGCGAATGGAATTGTCGACAATTCATATGCCAAATCCAAGATAACAGTTCTCTGTTCTGTGTGGTTTGCGAAATATGGGTGTTTGAAAATATTTGTACTTTTGGCTTATAAAGTTTCGATGAGAATGTGAGAAAACTATTTTTTTGCATGAATTAAGTACTTACACACGTATGACTCAATAATACCACATGTCAAATTTGGTTCAAATCGGCTGATTTATTCATAAAATAGAAATTTCGAGTGATGCCAAAATATTTGCCCCCTATTACAAAGGCAAATATTGTCCCTACGAACTTCGTTTGAACAGACTTTATTCTACACCTCAAAAGAATACTCAGTACCAAATATCAGGTTATTTTACCCATTAGTTCATGAGAAGATTTCTTACAAAATTTGGGAGCATTTCACCCCCACCCCTCCCCTATGGGGCCGGGCACACTGATTTGAACAAAATCAAAATGTGATATCAAAACAAACAATGGTTTGGGAGAAGTCATGAACACCATGTTAGAATCACAACAAATAAAACCAAAACCAACACAGAAAGCCAGAAGTCTGGAAAAAATGATAAAACTAAATACCAAGAAAGAGCTTACTTTATCTCCAGCACCTTCCGCATCTATGGACAAAATGGCAAAGTTTTTTGGAATGTTGTAGGTTGTGACAAGTGTTTTCACTGTAATACTCTTAACTTTAGTCATCACTTGTAACCCTGCATCATCTTTATCTCTCGGTAGATGTGACTCCATTGAAACTGGATCATTAGCCACGACAAAATCAACCATTCCATCAGTATTACTTATTACTGCTTCTACAAACTCTACATTCTGTATTTTTTCACTGTTCATCTGAAGGTAACTGAAAAAATAATCCATAAAAGATTAAAAATGCAAGTTTGCGCCTACATGTAAGTTGTGATGGATGGTTATTTATTTATTTATTTATTTGTGTTTAGGGTCACATATTTCTGACCAATGGCTAATCGTGACAACATGTAGGAAATAAAGTCAAGACCAGAAAATCGTTTATACCCCTATTGCCCATTTTCACCACAGGCATTGGTTACCAGTATAAAGAAGAGCTTCTTTACCACAGTAAAGAAGCACGGCTTCAGTTACTGGGGTCCTCACGAGGTGATGGATGGTCAAAATGAAACAATTTCCAAGACCATAGAGGGAAATACCTTTGACAATAATACTTTGAATAACCCCTGCATTGAACATTGGGCTATCCATCTATAAGATACACTTGCATACCGAATATGATGTCATTCCATGAAGTATTTTCAAAAGGTATTGAGTTAAAAAAAACACATCAACCGACTGGCAGATTGATAGACAGACAGACTGACATTACCACATACTAAACTTGTTGCCGCACCTACAGGTAAAACTAGAAGTCCTGTCATGAAATGCGCACAAATAGCACGTCGATCTGCGTGTTAATCTACGCTTTATGACCATAGTAAGGCTATCAAATTCTGTATATATGTCCCGTGTGCAAGCAATGATTCAGCCAATGGACCCCCGGGTAACCCGGAGGTCCATTGGCAGAAACACCGTCTGTGTTTGCTATGAATAACCAGGAGAACCTGCTTTGGATGCCATTCAATATGGCAATTGCATGGAATTCGTGCAATTAAGCCTAGATAAGCACACAGTTCGTGACAGGACTTCTAGTTGTAACTGTATCACCCAGGTTTGGCACTCAAGTTACATGTACCTTCTTCACCCTTAAATCAAAATCTTTCCCAAAATACAACTTGGAATTTAACCAATTCAATCTTATTTGATAGAATTCAGTCAGCTCTGTCAAACAAGACTGAATTGGTTAAATTCCTACAGTCAAAACTAGAAGTCCTGTCATGAACTGTGCGCTTATCTAGGCTTAATTGCCCGTAGGAATTGCGCGCAATTGCCATATCGAAGGGCATCCAAAACACAGCAGGTTCTCCTGGTTACTCATAGCAAACACAGGCAATGTTTCTGCCAATGGACCTCCGGGTTACCTGGAGGTCCATTGGCTGAAACATTGCTTGTGCACAGGCCTTATGTAAAGAATTTGATAGTCTTCTATGGTCATAACGCGCAAATTAACGCGCAGATAGACATGCTCTTTGTGCGCATTTCATGACAGGACTTCTAGTTTTAACTGTAGTTGCATTGTGGGAAAACGTTGCAGGTTGAAACTTTGATATTTTGACATCAGTATGCAGCGGCTTAACTTGAAAAACGTTAGGCCCACAAAGTAGATCTTCTGTTTCTCATGCCATTTGTGTACAATCGGATTTGGATGGGCAGTTTTTTATTTTAATTTTTATTTTTGTAATTATTTCTTTGCCATCAAAAGTTCATGTTCTTGGTTTGTTTTATGTTTTTGGCCTCATAATCTACAAAATAGCATGGGTGGTGGTGTATTTCGTCCCTTGAGTGATAAAGCATTGCAAAGCTTTTTTGCACTCAAGGGACAAATTTATCAATTTTATTAACTTGAGTAAAATATCAGACAAAAACTATTTCATTTTTATTTTTTAAAGTTTGCATTGGTTATAAAAAGAGAGCATGCAGCAGTCAAAAGGACCATGCAGGAAGGCCCTGAGAAACAGATTTTTAACGTTTAGACCATACAGAAGTCAAGTGCTGTAAAGTGTTACTCACCATTCAGAATGTGTGGTGACCTATTAAGTTTCATGGCCTCGATAAAGCAAATCTGTGGTAACCCACTGACATTGGTATGCCCTGATAAAACTTGACATAAATATATATTGGGCTGAAATGGCAAACGCAGTCAAAAAATGAACTGTCGAATTATAGAAAAAGGAACTATACCCATAATTCAGGTGATTTCAAGACAGTACTGTGATCACAAGATAAGAGGTACTTTTGTTGATCAGATTACACTTCGTTTGGGATACACATGAGTAGACATTCCAAAATAAAATATTGCGATTTCCAAGAAATATATATATTGTTACTGCAGCAAGTACAAACGCAAGTCAAACCAATCATTTATACATACACCATGCATTTTACAGGACTTCCACAGGCTATTGATTACCTGTCTCATACTTTATCAGTAAAACATACCTGTATCTTGTTTACCACAGGAGACAGGCATTTTTTCCATCTCCCATGGTTCCCAAAGGAAAGCTGCCAGAGTAATTCTTTGTGGGCTCATAAGATTTGTTTGATGCAATTAGGAGTTTACTCAAAATCTGTATGCATTTAAGAGGCGTATTCAGCTCTACTGTACTTAAATGTTCATTTTCTATTATTCTAGCAGAGTACCAGCCTTTCTTTCAGAATCAATGGAACTACTTCCATGACAGGGCTTACATTTCAATGAGGATGTGAGAATCAATTCACGCAAAGATTCATGTAACAAAACCAGCGAGTATCCATGTAGATTCTCACTGCCCCTCTGCTAGGATTCGCATGAAAAGAATTGAGTCAATTCAACCCTTTACCTAACAAAGCAGCAGCAAATTAACCAATACAAGGCTAATATGACCTGAAATATCCTGACTCTTTGTCAATAAAATTGTACAAATATGGCGGTCATTGGAATCAGCTCAATGAGCCGGTTCCAATGACAGCCATATTTGTAAGGTTTTATTGGTAAATACTGTTTATTTGTTTTTTTAAAATACCAAATTTAGTTCATGTTTTAAAATTTAAAAAGCTGTGTTGGGTAAAGGGATAACATGTGCTATCAGTGTACATAATACAACAGGAGTTCAACCATGGTGGCCTCATGAGATCCTGTGTCATTTATAACAGGTATGGATTATCACAAACATTTTCCCGAGAATCCAAATAAATTCTCTCAAATTTAGATGAAATATAAACCCTGCATGAAGAGCTGACAATTTAATTAGTACAGTTCTGCGATTTCAAAAGGCAAAAGAAAATTTCGGTTGGATCGTGACCAAGTTGAGATCTGGGCCAAATTCTCTGTCCACTTATCTCCCTATTACAAAATTTACTGAATCTTTTTAAGGAAAAGCATAAACATTAACAACAAGCACTCAACATACACTATTTCATTGCATTGTTTTCAAATAAAATCGCTGTCTGGCTACGCAAGCAAGACAAAATTCAAATCAGTCAAGTAATCTGTTGGTAACAGTTGTAATCCTGGTTCTTTGTTATGGGTCATATTGAATTAACAATTTATTCATTTAATCATATTCTTATCCAAACATGTTTTGTTACTTAATAATTTTTATCTTGCTTTACGCCGAGCACACTGGTAGTACAACATAATTTTCTCCAATCACCTGTTTTTCTCGTTTAAATATGAATTAAGCCATTTACATCTTGTTTGACAGAGCATACTGAGGCTGAGCTCTGTCAAGCAAGGTATATTTGGTTAAATATCAAACAGCAAAATGGGAAATATTTACTGCTGCAAATTTTGCCATTTTGACATCCAAGTGTAGAGGGTTAATTTGTTTATAAGCCTTCTTCAAAGGATGAGACATGATTAATTTGTCCTCATTAACAATACTTTTTGGGGGCAGCGTGAACACAGTTTGTGCAATTTATAGTCATAGTTTAGGAAAAGCATTTAATCCTGAGTGCCCACGTGGGGGTCGGTGGTTCTCTGTATTAAAGTTGTACTGCATGACGATGGTGCACCTGTCTTCTACCAATGCTAACCCTGCTTGTGTGGAGTTAGTATGTTGCAGAATCTGACAATTGCTCACCGTTGCTTGGTGGTTCTTATCGTATACTCCAGCTTCCTCCACCCGTAAAACTGTCCTACATGAGATAACCCTGGCTCTTGAAAGTGTTGTTAAACCCCAATAGGGGGCCTGAGGACACTCACCTGACATGGTAGCCTAAATATCAAGCCAGGGAATTGATTTCAACAAGTTGCATCTGCCCCTCCTAAGAAAAACTTATACCAAATATCCAAAGATTCTGACCAGTGGATCTGAAAAAAAAAGATTTTTAAAGAATATTACTCATATTGAACTAAGTTATAATTCGGGCTACCACAGGGAGCTCAAATATCAAACCAGGGACTTGGATTGAACAATCTTGAATCTCACCACCCTAAGGATGCTGAATACCAAATATAAAAAAAATTCTGACTGCTGAATCTGAAGAAGATGATTTTTAAAAAAAATTCCTCATATTGAACTAAGTTATAATTCCCACAGTGAGCCCAAATATGAACCCAGGAACTTGGCTTGAACACACTTGAATCTCACCCCCTTAAGGATGCTGCATACCAAATATCAAAAGATACTGATTAGTGGATCTGAAGAAGAAAATTTTTAAAGAACGTTCCTCATATTGCACTAATTTGAACATTTGGGCTCCCATAGAGAGCCCAAATATGGACCCAGGGAATTTTTTCAACAAATATGTTAATCAATCTTCCAATGATGTTATATGTGAAATATGAAAGCCTTTGGACCAGTGGTTTGGGAGAAGAAGATTCTTTAATGTTTTCCCCATTACCCACAGTGTTAAAAAATGCTGACACTGCTGTGCAGTTTTGGAGATATGAGCGTTTTAAATTTTTAGCTTCCCATGGGGCGACAGGAAAATTTTTTTTTGGCATAAATTAACTACGTATGTCCCAATAAAACCTCATATCAAATTTGGTTTAAATCAGCCTCTCGGTTTGGAAAATAGAAATTTTGGGCGGGGGAAAAATTCTTGCCCCTCCCATAACGATGGCAGATATAGACCCTAGAACTTCTCTTGAACACATCTGAGTTTACACCTCAAAAGGAAGAAGCACACTTTATATCAAGTCTCTGCTACTGCTGGTTCATGAGAAGATTTTTTAAGATTTAGGCTCACTTTTTGGGCGTGGCCCTACAAAGGGGCAGGTCAACTTGATTTGAACAAATTTGAATTGACATGTGACAGGGAATATGCATACCAGATTTGGTTCAATTTGGTTGAGTAGTTTGTGAGAAGAAGTTGATAATGTAAAGTTAACGCCGGACGGAAAGTGATTAGTAAAGCTTCGCTCAGGTGAGCTAATAAATAAATTATAGTCATGGTTGTTCATTAGAAAAATATTAAAAATGTAAGACTGGTTGTGGAAACAATTTTGGGATGGAGGCAGATGGACTGTCCTGAGTATCCTTTACACATTTACAGTACTGTGATCAGAGATGTATCTACAGAAAATAGCACTTATGGTACACGCATATGAATAGAATGGCATGCTGTTTCCATCTTAATAGAATTACTACCAAAATAAATAGCCACAACTGATATGTGATCAAGATTGCGCATTAGTTGTTGATATTTATGTTGGTGTAAATTCTGTAGAGACATAAAAAGCATGACTGGCATAGCAAAAACACAGAAGATAGAAAAGCGACACAATCTCCCTAGTTTGCACAGGAGAATGGCCTTACTGTTAAAACTAGAAGTCCTGTCATGAAATGTGCACAAATAGCACATCGATCTGCGTGTTAATTTACGCGTTATGTTCCTAGTAAGGCTATCATTTGCAGAATGTGGCCTCGAGAGGGCGATTTGCTGAAGGTATCACCAAGCCAGAAAATAAGCAGACTGTCATCTGCAATATGAGGTCCCCAGAGGGTGAATTTAGTAATGCTACCCTGCACAGCAGGGTAGCATCACTAAATTTACACTCTGTGAACCTCAGTCTGAATCGGGGTCTCAAAACTAAACAGAAAGAGGTACCCAGAGGTCCATTGGCAGAATCACTGCCTGTGTTTGCTATGAGTAACCAGGAGAACCTGCCGAGCTTTGGATGCCATTCGATATGGCAATTGCGCGCAATCCCTGCACGCAATTAAGCCAAGATAAGAGGTACCCAGAGGTCACAGCAGGGTAGCATCACTAAATTTACACTCTGTGAACCTCAGTCTGAATCGGGGTCTCAAAACTAAACAGAAAGAGGTACCCAGAGGTCCATTGGCAGAATCACTGCCTGTGTTTGCTATGAGTAACCAGGAGAACCTGCCGAGCTTTGGATGCCATTCGATATGGCAATTGCGCGCAATCCCTGCACGCAATTAAGCCAAGATAAGCGCACAGTTCATGACATGACTTCTTGTTTTAACTGTACTGCCAACTGGTACTGAGGTGGAACAGTGGTACTGTGGTCTATATGGTCATGTTGCTCCCAGCACTGTACTTTTACCTAATAATTTATATCATATAGGTGGTTTAACAATCTGGCCACTGTAGTGCTTCTCACCCATGATAATCAAACACAGATCATACATCTGAACAAAATTCTTTTTCCATTACTTGAGGATGGCTTGTCTGACTTTAATAGAAACTGCTAAGTGGAGTCTCCCACCTTCAAGTGGCACCCTTAGGTATGCCACTGACTGTGAACATAAAACCAGACAGAGAATTTCAGTCAGATCATGACTGAAATACAAGAACATTAAATCCGAGATGCAATTTTCATTTGATTTTTGTTTATGCGGTCTTCAGTATTTTATTTACGAAATGTCGACCCACTTTGAAAGTTTGTCATGATCTGATGGCGAAAATGACTGCTTTAGTGATGACAGTATAAATATATAAAACTGTTATCAAATATCATTCTTCCTTCTACTTAAATCAGGTCAAGCACCTGCAAGTATATATATGGGTACATTCTTGTAGGAAGCAGAATTTTGTATGCTACAGACTACAAACCAATAGTTATGGATACGACAACTGTTACTTATTCCCAGTTCCTTATTTGACATTCATTATCAAGTGATTTTATTGGTTGATAATGAATGTCAAATAATGAACTGGGAATAAGTAATCATTGTCATGCCCCTCCCCCCAATGGTTTGTCAGAACTCAATACTCAATATAAGATTGTATGCATCCACATTCTCTTGAATGCATTTCTGTTCTAAACATCGACTAATAATCCCTGTATACATCATATCTCAACTCTGCATTTACCACACTTTATTTTAAATCTGAGAAGTTAATTGCATATTAAGGACATGTAACCCATATTAAAGAAAAAAAAATTAATAAAAATTTGTTTGTCAGGCCATACCACCTGGTGATTATGGCTGCTGAATGCTAGAGATTGGCAGTTTTCAAATTTACTTTTCGTTTTTTGTTTATAATATCAAAAAACCTCGGTTCAGTTCGGTTTTTCGCATTTTTTTTTCAAGGCTGGAAATAAGTCTCCCATTTGCAGAATGTGGCCTCGAGAGGGCGATTTGCTGAAGGTATCACCAAGCCAGAAAATAAGCAGACTGTCATCTGCAATATGAGGTCCCCAGAGGGTGAATTTAGTAATGCTACCCTGCACAGCAGGGTAGCATCACTAAATTTACACTCTGTGAACCTCAGTCTGAATCGGGGTCTCAAAACTAAACAGAAAGAGGTACCCAGAGGGTAAATTGGCCCACTGTATGGAAGAGCATCATCAAATTCACCCTCTGGGAACCTCATTCTGCAAATGTCAGACTGCTTATTTTCAGGCCTGTATACCACACAGAGAGTGCTAGAATCCCCCACAGTTCATTCATTCTCAGACATAAGACCCTAATTCAGATTCAGGTTCACAGATGGGAAATTTAGTAATGCTACCCTGCTGTGAAGGGTAACATCACAAAATTCACCCTCTGACCAGATTCTAAAAATGACAGATTGCTTTATTCCTGGCCTGTATTTTTACCTCTCAGGTGTATATCGACATAACGGAGATGTGGGTGCAATTACTCCCCCCAGAAAGTTTTGAGGGAGGGGGCACATCTCCCTCATCCCCCCATGATCTGCGCCCATGGTGTAGTATGTGGATGTATACTCTAAATAATTTTTGCTAATTCAACTTGGTGAAGTGTGCAGAGCGTGTAAGGTTAATATGTTTGCCAATGGGATTGCTATAGGTTTTCATAACCCCATGCTGAAACTGTTCCTGAAACTGTGCCTCAATGTCAATGATGCATTCTCTAACTAGATAATTCCCCACAACTTCGAATGTCCAGCACATTTTGTACACTAAATTTCAAGATTGATTTCCCTTCATTTTGAATGAAGTTGGAATTGAATACCACATATACATGCATAAGAATGATTGAACTCCAGTTTAAAAATAGCTCAAACTGTGTACTTTTGGCATACAACTACAAGAGAATTACGAAAAGTGAGTATAACCATTGCTAAGGAAGCCAGTTTGGGTTTTATTTGCAGAACGTGTCGCTTTGAAATCAATTTCCTTCTTAATTTCCAGAAATTCTTTCTGGTGTTTCCTTTGAAGGAGTGCATGAAAATTAGTTGTCTTACCATACTCTGCAATGATTTCTTTTGAACAAAGACTGCATTTGCAATGCCATTGATCAATACGATTGAAATGCAGTAACCACTTGCTTTTGGATGACATTTTTGTTGTGTGTGAAATGGGGAATGAAGTAAATTCCGATCAAACTGATTGCTGTTTTTCTTGACAACCTGGTGTGGTTTTACAGTGATTAAAAAAAAGCGAACCTAATTATAAAACCGAAAAACCACCCATCTCTACTAAATGCTCTCCTTTTAGTACCACTGCAACTTAAACCAGAGGTTCAAGTGACCCTAAAATGCTCACCTGTCTCAAATTGTCAAAAGAGATGAGTGTATCAGTAAGTGAACGGCATATGGAGCCCGAATAGTAACCCAGGGACTTGAACTGAACAAATTTGAATCTGATGAGATGTCACACACCAAATATGAAAAGATTCTAACTGGCGGATCTGAAAAAGAAGATTTTTCAAGAAATTTCCTCAAATTGCACCGAGGTAAACTATGGACCCCAATAAAGAGCCCAAATATCAACCCAAGGGCCCAATTTGAACAAAATTGAATTTGACCACCCCTAGAGATGTTGTATACCAAATATAAAAATATTCTGACTGATGGACATGAAGAAGATTTTTAAAGATTATTCCCCTAATTGCACTAAATTAAAATTAAGACTCCCATGGGAAGCCCAAATATTGACCCAGGGACTCGACTTGAACGAACTTGAATCTGACCCCCCTAGAGATGTTGTATACCAAATATGAAAAGATTTTGACTGGTGGATCTGAAGACGATTTTAAAAGATTATTCCCCATATTAAAATAAGTTAAAATTTGGGGAGCCCAAATATTGACCCAGTGACTCGATTTTAACAGACTTAAATCTGCCCCCCTCCCCCTAGATATGTTGTGTACCAAATATGAAAGAATTCTGACAGGTGGATCTGAAGAAGATTTGAAAAGAAATTTTTTCATATTGCACTAAGTTCAACTTTGGGCTCCAACAAAGAGCCCAAATATCAAGCCAGGGATCCGAATTGAACACACTTGAATCTACCCCCTTCTAGAGATGTTGTAAACCAAATATGAAAGAATTCTGACAGCTGAATCTTAAGAAGAAGATTTTAAAAGAAAAAAAACTAGAAGTCTTGTCATGAACTGTGTGTTTATCTAGGCTTAATTGCGTGTAGGCATTGCTCGCAATTGCCATATCGAATGGCATCCAAAGTACGACAGGTTCTCCTGGTTGCCCAGAGGTCCAATGGCTGAGGCATTGCTTGTGCACAGGCCATATGTACAGAATTTGATAGCCTTACTATGGTCATAACACACAGATTAACTCACAGATCGACGTGCTATTTGTGTTCATTTCATGACAGGACTCTAGTTTTAACTGTATGGCACAAGTTCAACTGTGGGCTTCAATAAAGAGCCCAAATAATATCCCAGGGATCTGATTTGAACAAACATGAATCTGATCCCCATCCCCCCCCCCCCCCCCAACCCTAGAGATGTTGTATACCAAATATAACAAGTAAATTCAGTGAATTCATGTCTCCCGCTGGGCAGCAGTTTCAAGGGGAATGAATGCATCCAGTGGAATATAGTTGAGTTGCAAGTGGAAGTTATTTATAAGAGACAGAACAGACAGTGCTTCAGACAGTGGTTATCAGATTTATTTTTATGGAGGGGAGCGTGGTGGCTTAGTAGGTAGAGGTGCAGGCTGCAAGCCGAGAGGTTCTCGGTTCGAATCCCACCTGCGGCAACCGCGTGTGTTGTTGGGCAAGACACTTCATCTCCATTGACCGCGTGGGGGCACGCTGGTGTTGTGTACTAAGGCGTACTGCACATCGATGGTGCACTTGATGGTGCTTCAACCAATGCTAACCCTGCTTGTGTGGAGTTAGTATGTTGGGGAGCTGACCGTTGCTCGGTGGTTCTCTCCGGATACTCCAGCTTCCTCCACCCGCAAAACTGTCACGGTCATGATTAGCCATTGTGCATAAATATGTGACCTCAAACACAAATAAATAATAATAAATAATAATTTTCACGGAGGTCACTGTCAAAGCAAGTAAAGTGATGTGGAGTATAACTGTGAGAATCACTAAAAAATTAAGACTGTATGATAAGACATATTACATTAAACTGATGTGAAAAGTAATCCATATATGAAATTTCATTGAAATCGGTTGACTCTAAGGAAAGTTAGAGTCTGGAAACCATCAGCCAATCAAATTTAAGCAACATAATTAAATATGCACAGAAAATTCCCATGTTCGAACTTGGACCCACAATTGATGAAAGTGATCTACTACCCAAATTTCATCGAAATCGACTGACTGTAAGGAAAGTTAGAGTCTGGAAACGAAAAACACCGAAGGTGTGCACTTACTGTGTATTAGTAGCAGCACTAGATAAATCAAAGTTTCCCTAATTTGCATAATTTTTGCACAAGAACAAAACCCATATTATATGTGATATATTGCATGTTACTAAACATTCATACAAAAATTTATTCAAATCCGAACTTTCGGAAAGAACTTATGTACAAAAAACTGATTACACCCAATTTCGGAACAAAATGGACGCTGGTGGCCATCTTGAATTTTGGACCAAACCCCCAAAACACATATTCTGGTCTCACAATGATAACAAAGATACCCAAGAAGTTTCGTGAAGATCGGTTCATAAATACAGCTTTTAGTCTGAGGAGCGTTGACGCATGAGGCAGAAAGACAGATTTTCGGTACAAAATTTCCCACATTCGAACTTGACCTAGGTATTGATAAAAGTAGTCCATATATGAAATTTCATCGAAATCGGTTGATTTTAAGGAAAGCTAGAGTCTGGAAACCGTCAGCCAATCAAATTTCAGCAACCTAATTAAATATGCACAGAAAATGCCCATATTCAAACCGGGACCCACAATTGATGAAAGTGATCTACTACCCAAATTTCATCGAAATCCGGTCACTGTAAGGAAAGTCAGAGTCTGGAAACGAAAAACATGGAAGGACTGAAGGACACCCCGAATTTAATATCTCCCATCTTTTTCAAAAAGCGGGAGACAAAAACAATCTGACTGGTGCATCTGAAGAAGATTTTTAAAGATTATTCCCCATATTAGACTAAGTTAATATTTGGACTCCCATAGGGAGCCCAAATATTAACCCACGGTCTCAATTTGAACAAACTTGAATCTGACCCTCTAGAGATGTTGCATACCAAATATCAAACCAATCGGACTGTTGCATCTGAAGAAGATTTTTAAGCTTATTTTCCATATTGCCCTAAGTTAATTATTTGGGCACCTGTATTGAGCACAAATATTAACCGAGGAGTTTAATTTGAACACACTTGTATCTGATCCCCATATGGATGCTGCATACCAATTATCAAAAGATTCTGATCAGGGGTTCTGAAGAAAAATGTTTTTTCAATTTCTGCATTGCAAATATGCTAACTCAGCATTTTCTCGATGCCCTGGACAGAACAGCCTGACACAACTAATGGCAATTTCTTTTACGTTTCCATTCTACTGGTCCTAAGGATGCTTCATATCAAATAACAGTTCTCTGTTCCATGTGGTTTGGAAAATATGGGCATTTTAATTTTTTTCTATTTTTAGCCCCTGGGTTCCCACAGGGCTGTAAAGATTTTTTTCAGACATTATTCAATTACTTAGGGCCCACTTATACTACATGGCAAATTTGGTTCAAATCGGCTAACCGATTCTTAAATACAAATTATGGGTGGAGCCCAAAATGGATATGCTCCCACAGAGAGCTCAAATATTGACCTACCAACTTCCCTTGAACAAACTTTAATCTTCAATACCAAGGGATGTTCCATACCAAATATCAAGGCATGCTCTCTAGTGGTTCATGGGAAGAAGGTTTTTAAAGACTTTTAAGCTTTTGGGGCATTAACCAGAGCCCAAAGATGACAGCTGCTTCATTTGAGAAAAATAGAAAGGTTCTGTGCAATATATGTTTGAATTTGGCTTAATGGTTGTGAAGAAACGGATGACAGATACCAAGTGATAGCAATAGCTCACATTGACTTGTAGTCAGGTGAGCTAAAAAGATAACAAGAGAGGTGTGTCCATCCCCATTAGCTCACCAATACATGGCATTCAATAAATCTAGGCTTATTAGAAATCTGCAAAAAAATGTCCACAGTGACAAAAAAGTCTAACATTGCATTAAAAAAGTCCAAAATCTCTGAAAAATGTCCGGCCAAGGGTTAATGTCATCTTATATTAATGCATTTAACACATATATGAAATATGAAAGCCACAGCATACCGGTGGTAGCCTCCACTCATATACAGCAGAACAGGTCAGAAATTTTCCAAGTCCACACTGACAAAAATGTCTAACATTGAAAAAAGTCTAAAAATCAATAAAATATCACTGGTAAGGGTCTATGCATAATTGTAAGCCACAGAAACACAGTATGAGATGCATAGTAACAGGGCAAAGTCAAAGTGGACTAGTACAATAACTTTAACACAAGTGTTGGTGCCGACGCTGATGCGCCTCGGGTCATGATATAAGCTGACACAACTTCATTGGTGAGCTAAATATTAAGTGGTTTATGTCAGATAACAAGTGGAATGCCACAGAATGTCCAATCCTAGGCCACACAATTCCCACAAGGGAAATAACTTTTGAAGAAACATTTGGACACAGCTCTATTTATGATAATATCCCCCAAAAAGCTATGTACTAAATTTGAAAAAAACTATCAAATTGGTTTTCTTTCATTTCAACAAGGGCAATAACTCATAAAGAAATATTTGAACACAACTGAGATTGCAATCCCTTTCATGATATTATCAACAAAAAGCTAAAAATGAAATTTGGGAAAAATATTTTGAACAGTTTTCTTATAAATGTGATGATAAGAAATGTGGAAGATGGATGGATGGGTGGGTGACTAAAATTTTAAGGCTGTAGCCAACCCTAACCATTTTCCTTTACTGACCCAAACCCAAACCCAAACATTAACCTTACCCTTAACCTGAAATTAAAAGATATTGAACAAAACTCTCAAAGTCACACAAATGTAAAAGAAGTCACCCAACATGTTTTTAAGTCTCCTAATGTCATGTTGTAGAAACTTCTACTTGTGGAGCTCCGAGACAATTCACTTGGCGTTGGAGAAAAAAAATTGTCCCCAACGCCATCTGAAGTGTTGCCAGAACTTTATAAGTAGAATCAGTCATACAAATGATGCAAGGTATATCAATCAACCCACAATGTAGTGGGTTCATAGACCACATAGACTAAAACCTACTTGTCCCAGATGGTAGACCACTCATCCCAGTTGACGAGTTGGCTTGGCCCAACTTGACAGTCCAGTCATTCCATGCAGGGATTAAAATTCATGCGCGCATCCGAATCGATTCGCGCAAATGATTCTCGCAAGGGAAACAATGAGAATCAACTTAGATTTGCGCAAACTGTTCATTTGATTCTTGTAGATTCTAAAGGTGGCTTTAACAAGCCAAGAGAATGCTCTGTCTTTGCCCCTCATAATAAAGTAAAAAAACTAAACTTAGCAGTGGTGTATAGTGAAGTCTTGGCTGCCTATATAGGCAGCCAAGACTTCACTAGACACCACTGCCACGATACTGTAATTTCCATCAGCCAGACCACCAAAAGCCTGTATGTTGGAACATGTGTTCTACGTGTACATGTGTGAGAAACTGAACAAAATGGAAACTGTGCCCATAAAGGGAAACCTCTCTGAAAAAAATATGATGTTTGCCTTTTACTATGGCATATGTAAATGTTGCACTCACATAACAGTACTCTCAAATTCAAAATATTTAAGAACTGAAAATTGATTCTCGCAACAGGAGCTTGCGAGAATCAAAACTGATTCTCGTGAATTGAGACAAATTTTAAGGCCTGCCATGTCAATAGTCTACTCAGTCCCAATAAATATAATTATGACAGATGTCTATGTTGACAGGCTGACATCTGATTTTTAAAAATTATTGTCATACCCACTATATTAGAAATTTAAAAAAAACATTGACAGTTACTGTTCCCTGATATAGTAAACTCATTAGCAATCAACAGTCCCACCATTATGAATATTATGTAAACAACAGCATCAGAACTTTAATTACAGCCTGTTGAAAAGAAAATCACACTGTCTGTTTTGTTTTCAAATCAAATGATTTTTTCCAATGGGTGGGAATTAAAGTTTTAGCTTTAGAAAGTAATTCATTCATTCATTTCATTTAGCTTGAAATTGCTATTTGGCATCAGTACATTGAATATAGACATTTATTTTATTTTATTATATGCTAAACGACAGATTATTGATAAAATTGCGGAAAGATAGAAATTGTATCCCCCACTGTGAATTTATAGAAATTTTCACATTCACGGTATCAATCAAAATGGCAGCTTTCAAAGCATCACTTCAAGGTGAATACGTGTCAAATTATCACTGAAAATGATCAGTTTGTTCTAAAAACGTATAGTGAAAAGTAAATCTAGTGTGTTTGAGAGGATACCGATCATTTCCAGCAATAATTCAACACGTATTCACTTTGAATTGATGCATGAAACCCGCTAGTCCAAACATGGCCTGAAAGTCTGTAATATAACTTAAATTACAGTCTTTCAGGCCATGTTTGGACAAGAAACCCACCAGCTAAATCAGACTGCAAGATGCTATTTGTTCCGAGAGTTGATCAAATCACCTCAGCGTATCAATGATTCAATGCACTGTTTACTTTCATGCATCAATTCATGGTTGAAATGAGTGGAATAATCAGATTCTTATAAAAATAGGCCGATGAAATCGTCAGATGTGTACCCATACGCGCAACTAGTAGAAAGCTGTATGACGGAGGGCCACCACGGATGCCAACATTATGTACACCATACAAGGTATGGGTACATATAGAAATGGATTGGAGGAGTGTCTAATTTGATGGATAAAGGGTTAATATCTCCAGATCAAATTATCAGATTTACATAAAAAACTATACAGCACAGCACATCAGTAACCTGAATAAATATATAAAGTAACATGACAATCGGATTGATATTTTTTGAGTTATCTCATGCCAAAGGGATTGGAAGAATCTTCAATTTGAAAGATAAAGGGTTAATATCTCAGGATCAAAATAACAGATTTACACCAAAAACTATACAGCTTGGCACATCAGTAACCTGAACACAAATATAAAGTAACTTGACAATCCAAGTAATATTTTTCAAGTTATTGAATGCCAAAGGGATTGGAGGAATTTTCAATTTGAAGGATAAAGGGTTAATATCTCGGGATCAAATCATCAGATTTACACCAAAAACTATACAGCTCGGCACATCAGTAACCTGAACACAAATATAAAGTAACTAGACAATCCAAGCAATATTTTTCAAGTTATCAAATGCCAAAGGGATTGGAGGAATTTTCAATTTGAAGGATAAAGGGTTAATATCTCAGGATCAAATTATCCGATTTACACCCAGAACTATACAGCTCGGCTAATCAGTAACCTGAACACAATTATAAAGTAACTTGACAATCGAAGCAATATTTTCATGTTATTGAATGCCAAAGGGATTGGAGGAATTTTCAATTTGAAGGATAAAGGGTTAATATCTCAGGATTAAATTATCCGATTTACACCAAAAACTATGCAGCTCGGCACATCAGTAACCTGAACACAAATATAAAGTAATTTGACAATCCAAGCAATATTTTTCAAGTTATCGAATGCCAAAGAGATTGGAGAAATTTTCAATTTGAAGGATAAAGGGTTAATATCTCAGGATCAAAATAACAGATTTACACCAAAAACTATACAGCTCGGCACATCAGTAACCTGAACACAAATATAAAGTAACTTGACAATCCAAGCAATATTCTTCAAGTTATCGAATGCCAAAGGGATTGGAGGAATTTTCAATTTGAAGGATAACGGGTTAATATCTCGGGATCAAATCATCAGATTTACACTAAAAACCATACAGCTTGGCAAATCAGTAACCTGAACACAAATATAAAGTAACTAGATAATCCAAGCAATATTTTTCAAGTTATCGAATGCCAAAGGGATTGGAGGAATTTTCAATTTGAAGGATAAAGGGTTAATATCTCAGGATCAAATTATCCGATTTACAGCAAAAACTATACAGCTCGGCACATCAGTAACCTGAACACAAATATAAAGTAACTTGACAATCCAAGCAATATTTTTCAAGTTATCGAATGCCAAAGAAATGGATACGGATGCTGGACAGACAGACAGACAGATGGACAGACGGACAGACAGATGGACGGATGGACAGACAGACGGACGGACATTCCAACTATTTGAGTTTAAGGGCTACGAAAAAAATATTTTATATGTCCATCACCTTATTTTAGCCAGAGCCCCACCCCCTCCACCCTAGAACTTACTATTTAGCCCTAACCCCACCCCATCCACTCAAAAACCACACCCTAACCCTACCCTACCCTGACCCTAAACCCCACCCCCTGGGACCTAACCCTCCCCAACCTTAAGATCTACTCTGGGGCTACCCCTAACCCAACCCAACCCAACCCAACCCACCCCTGACCCTAACCCCACCCTAGCCAGACCAAAAGGATTAGGGGCTATTTTTTTGGTTTAGGGGCTATAAAAACTAAAACCCCACCCCTGACCCCAACCCCCCCTGGGTCCTAACTCCCTCCAACCTTTAGCCCTGCACTGGGGCTACCCCTAACCCCACCCCTCTCCTAACCCTAATACTACCCTAATTTCGACTAACCTCCTAAAAATAATAGCTCCTAAACAGGCTTAGTTGGCCCGGACAGATGAACGGACAAAGGATGGACGAACGACGGATGGTCACCCCGGATGCCAGCATTAAGTGTACCATACATAGTATGGGTACACATAAAAAGAAAATCTCGTGTTATTGAGTGCATCTCATGTTTTTGAGGCTCAAGTTGTATCGGTCACTCATGAGATAATTTTCGGTATCCACTCAAAAACACTAGATATCCTTTATTCATTTTATGATATCTTGTTTGACAGAGCTCTCTTCTCTAAATATTTTGCCATTATTGCCATTATCTGCTTTTTTAGATTGGGAAATCGCTAGAAATAAAAAACCAGAGGCTCAAGTGAGCCTAAAACGCTCACCTGGCTCAAGTTGTCAAAATAGATGAGTGTATCAGTAAGTGATCAGCAGCAAGAGCAATTTTTTGATTTGGTATGACACTACCAAAGACAACTTTTTTGGCCATTCATTTCTGCTGGTCCCAGGAAAGCTTTCTAGCAAGCTCTGTTCTGTGAATTTTTGTTTTGTTTTCAACTACTGTGGTTCTCTCTACCCCCCCCCCCCCCCCACACACACACCCTAAACAAACAAAAAACAACAAAAAATTCTGGCATAAATGAAATAATTATGACCCAGTTATATGCTAAATGACAAATATGGTTCACATCTGCCCACTGAATCTGAAAATAGAAATATTGAGTGTAGCCCAAAATTTGGGAGCCCAAATTTTGACATACTGAGTTTATTTGAAAAAAGTGAATCTGCATAACTAAAGTAAGTTCCAAAAAAGAAATCTAAGCATTATAGCAAATGGCTTAGAAAAAGAGGATTTTAATAGCATATTAGGCTTATGGAGCATTAACCCCACCCTAAGTGATATAGTAATTTGGAGGGAAAATCAGAAGAGTAAATTCCACCAGCCTGAAGATGGCAGCAGCTTCATTTGAACAAAGGAGAAAGGGTTTACTCCAAAAATGGTCTGTGTCATAAATGAATGAATTTGGCCCAGTGGTTTTAAAGAATAAGAAAGATTTCAAACAAGAGAAACAGAATCTTACTGCCACCAGTAAATTCAAGTCTGTGTGAAAATGGTTAATGCATCAAAAATAAACAAAACAGAAAGAGAATTTATGGAGGCTTATTTTTTTATTTTTATTTTTTTTGGGGGGGGGGGGGAGGGGGGGGGTAAAATATTTTTAAAGAAATCAGAAATAGGTTTTCATTAACAGTATTACATGAAATAAAATCTTTGGAACCCACATTGAAGACTTGAGAGGGTAAAATTAAAGATATTCACACAGGAATTAGAGATATTTTTTCCAAGAAACCAGAAAAAAACATATTTGTGCACAACATTGAAAAAGGTTTGATCAAGGCATCAATAAAATCTTTGAAAGCCATACTGAAGTCTTGAGTGGGTTAAATACATCCATATAGGAATCAGATAAATGTTTCCAAGAAACCAGAAAAAAACATATATATTTGCACAGAACTGAAAGGGTTTAGCATAAAATAAAATCTTTGGAAAAAACTCTGAAGTCATGAGAGGGTTAAATTAAAGATATACATACAGAAATCAGTTCAATTTTTTTCCAAGGAACCAGAAAAAAAACATGTATCTGCACAGAACTGAAAGTGTTTGATCATGGCATCAATAAAATTTTTGGAATCCACAATGCAGTCTTGGGATGGTTAAATTAAAGATATGCATACAGGAATCCGATAAATGTTTCCAAGAAACCCGAAAAAAAACGTTATATGCACAGCAGTGAAAGAGTTCACCGTGAAATAAAATCTTTGGAAAAAACACACTGAAGTCATGAGAGGGTTCTATTAAAGATATTCATACAGGAATCAGATCAATTGTTTTTTCAAGGAACCGAAAAAAAACCCAAACATATACAGCATTCAAAGGGTTTGTTTGATCATGGCATCAATAAAATCTTTGGAACCCACACTGCAGTTTTGAGAGGGTTAAATTAAAGACATGCATACAAGAATCAGATAAATGGTTCCAGCATTTAAAGGGTTCATATTCAACATGAAATAAAATCTTTGGAAAACAAACTTAGTCACAAATTTTAACAATTTTTTGATTAAAATAACAAGATAACAATGTTATCAGCAGAGCCCAAAATGGATATGCCCCCACAGACCTATCAACTTCCCTTGAACAAAATTTAATCTTCTATACCAAAGGATGTTCAATACCAAATATCAGGGCATTTCCTCTGATGGTTTGTGAAAAGATTTTTAAAGGTTTTCAAGCCTTTGGGGCATAAACAAGAGTCTGAATATGGCAGCTACTTCATTTGAACAAAATGGAAAGGGGATACTCCATAGATGTCTGTGCAATTTTTGTTTGAATTTGGCCTAGTGGTTGTGGAGATGTCAAGTTTGCAAAAAGTTAACGGACGTTGGTTGACAGACACCAGATAAAAGTGATGGCAATAGCTCCCACTGACTTGCGGTCAGGCGAGCTAAAAATAAATGAGGTTCAATGTATTAATGTGTAACAGGACAGTTGCTGTGGCCTTGTCGTAATCCATGTACAGTAAAGTCGTTGTGGCCTTGTACCTAGTGCATCATTTCTTAAATTTTTAATGATTATTCCTATAATTAGTGTTTGAAATCTATTATTATTACGACCATGGAAATATTGTCCACCCGCAGAAAGTGACCACCCCACGGTGACTGTACTGTATGTTATCTTTATTCAACCCAACCTTATTGTTCCCAAATACCCTTGGATACCATGGGTTATGGGTGTACTTTGGGGGAAAATGGTATATTAAAAAAGCAAGACGACAACCGATTTGGTTGAGATGAGTCAACCTCTATTGTAGACGAGTAGACTTCTAGTATGAATGAATGGACAGGCCTGAAAATAAGCAGCCTGACATTTGCAGAATGAGGTCCCCAGAGGGTGAATTTGATGATACTATCCCATACAGTGGGAAATTTATCCTCTGGGTAACTCTTTCTGTTTAGGTTTGAGACACTGATTCAGATTGAGGTTCACAGAGGGTAAATTTAGTGATGCTACCCTGCTATGCAGGGTAGCATCAATACATTCACCCTCTGGGGACCTCATTTTGTAGATGACAGTCTGCTTATTTTCTGGCTTGTGAGTGGAGTTATGGTCAGGACAAGTAGACTTCTGTTTTAGGATGAGTCAACTTTTGTTTGGGAAGTGTGGGTTTGGGGCTTAAGTGTGCATTGGGTAAAAAAAAACTGGTGTGTGTGTGGACGGATAAATGGATGAAACCCATGCCCACATCCCTCTCCCAGTACCAGGCAGGGGGGATAATAAATAAAATAAATGACATACGCAACTGCCCATTGACCGATCAAGACCAAAAGAGGACGTTCTCATGAAGACATGACCTAAAACCTGCATATGAAATTTTGTGACGATCAGACAAGAACTACCGGGTATAACCTGTACTTGAAGGTTGAATAAAAAACTTTAACCACAAACTTTAACCAACACTCCAAATGTCAACTAAACAGGAAAAGAAAAAAAAAAACAAAAACACTTGAACCTTCAGTAAAAAACTTTAACCACAAACTTTAACCCAAAACTCTAAATGTTAACAGACGGACAGATGGACGGATGGACGGTCAAAAGTCATTACTATACCCCTTACTGTAAACAGTCGGGCTAAAAATGGATTTGAGTCAGCATTCATTAGTTATTGGATGGAAACAAATTCAATATGGCAACCATAAATGATTCAAGTCAGCATTCCCTAGTTATTGGAGGGAAACCAAATTCAATATGGCTGCCATGGTGGCCATATTGAATTGGCTGGTTGGACCAAAATCAAACGGCAGCATTGTCTCATCATCCACAAGTTAATGGACGGCCGAGTTTTTAAAACTTCATTATTTTAAATCTTTGCATCCAAAGCATAGTTTATGACAACTCATTGAAAGGACCTCGATAAACTTATTCCAATGAGGGGGTGGGGGGGGGGGGGGGGGCCATAAACTGTGTTTTGGGAACCAAAAATGAAAATTTTTGTTTATCATCTATTCATTTTGTTAAAGGGTTAACAATGTTCCAGTAGGAGAAAAGTATTGGCCCATGAATCTCAAATTTCGAGTCTACTCAAATTCAGAATTGAATCAGACAGAGGATTTCAAATCAAATTGAATCTCGAATCAACTTTCACGTATCTTCAAATTATAACTAGACGTGTGACTGTCCCAGATGGGCCTGTTTTTACCCCCTCCCCCCCCCCCCCCCCCCCCGCCATATTCTAAGTGAAAAGGGGCATAACTCTGGCAAAAAAATCTTATCAAAACTATAATCGTGGGTGCACAGGTTTCCATGTTAGTGAACATCCATACCAAGTTTCAAAGAAATCAATCCATAAACATTAACCCTTTACCCAATGCAGACGATGCCAAAATTTATTATTCTAAATATCAGTTTTTCAAATTTTTCAAAAAATTTCAACAAAACCATACCATGTGACTTTACCCAATGCAGACGATGCCAAAATTTATTATTCTAAATATCAGTTTTTCAAATTTTTCAAAAAATTTCAACAAAACCATACCATGTAACTCCTCGTTGGAACGAGCTCGACGAGCTCGTTCCAACGAGGTGTCACATGATATGGTATTGTTGAAATTTTTCGAAAAATAATATTTTTTCAGCTGCTGAATTTGCATATTACTCGGGCGGATGCGGGCGATTCGTTGGGTAAAGGGTTAAAGAAAATCTCCAGACAAAATTCAGATCTATGCAGCTGCTATTTCAAGTCGAATAGGGGCATCATTCTTGCAAAAATAATCTGACAGGAACTATAATCGCAGGTGCACAGATTCCCATGGTGATGAACAATCCTACCAAGGTTCAAGCACATCGATCCATAAACGTCTGAGAAAATATCCGAACAAAATTATATCTACAGACTGATGGGTGGATGGATGGACAAGATGATTCCAGTATAACCCCCTCCCCAACTCGATGCAGTGGGAAGGGTATAAATATTAAATGTTATTACAACTGTAAATCACCATTCAAGTATTGTACTGAATGGTGACTCATCTGTTTGGGTAAAGTCAATCAAAAAAGTGGAATATTGCAAAATGGAAGCAAAGTAGTTGCAGAGGCAGAACCTTCTTGAACCCTTTGTCTATCATCGGGTCTTCAGGAGAATTGAATGAAGAGAGCTGTAACTAGGGCTGCACGCTATTCAAAACTGAATACCGGTATTCAAAAAAATACAGCGGTATACCAGTATATCGAAAACTATTCAGGTATATGAACACAAGTACCACAATCAAGACTTGAGGCATCACAGTCAGAACGAATTAGCATGCCTTGATGATGCGGTTCGAAAAACCTTTACCCAACGCAGACGATATCAAAATTTATTATTTTCAAAATTAGTTTATCAGATTTTCCCCAAAGATTTCAAGAAAACTATATCATGTGACCCCCTCATTGGAACGAGTTCAACGATCTCATTCCAATGAGGGGTCACATGATATAGTTTTGTAGAAATTTTTGAAAATTATTTTTTCAACTGCTGAATTTGAATATTACGAGGGCACAAGCAGATGATTCCTTGGATAATTTATTTATTTATTTATTTATTTATTTATTTATTTTATTAGTGTTTAAGGTCACATACTTATGCACAATGGCTAATCGTGACCGTGACAGTTTTACGGGTGGAGGAAGCCGGAGTACCCGGAGAGAACCACCGAGCAACGCCAAGCAGCTGTCAGCTCTCCAATACCGTAACTCTGAACTCTGCACCGCAGCACAGGCAGGGTTAGATTGGTTGAAGACATGCGCACCATCAACGTGCAGTACGCCACAGTACACAACGTCATCGTGCCCCCATGTAGGCAACCGGGATTCCTTGGATAAATGGATAATATTATTCATTCAGGGCTACAGTCAAAAAACTTGAGACATCTTGAAAATTAAATTGTAGGTAAATAAATAATGACGATAAACCGATATTTTTGTAATTACACTGGTATTCAATCGATATTGGCTTGAATACCGGTATATATCGGTTTATCGATATAACGTGCAGCCCTAGCTGTAACATGTAGCATTTTCGGAACATCCTGATGATTCAAAATCAGCATAAATCAAATCAAATTCTAGGGATAGTCTGAATATTCACAGGGCCTGAGGATAAAGTAACTTAATATACATAAACAAATATTTGTTTTAGGCCAACAAAAGTTAAAAATCTGTTTCTCAGGCCTTCCCTTGAGGTACTTTTGACTGCCACGTGCTCTCTTTTTATAACTAATGCCAACAAAAAAAATAAAAAATTAAATGGTTTATGTCTGATACTTTATCCAAGTAAATAAAATTGATAAATGTGTCCCTTGAGTGCAACAAGGTTTTCCATTGTTTTAGCTTTGCAAAGCCTTCTTGCACTCAATGGATGAAATACATCACCACCAATGCTATTCTGTAGATTATGTGGCCTAAAACATAAAACAAACCAAGAACATGAACGTTTGATGGCAAAGAAATAATTACAAAAATAAAAAAATAAAATAAAAAAACGCTCATGCAATTTTACAAAAAAATAGCCTGAGAAACAGAACTACTTTGTAGGGCCTTACTTTTTCAAATTAATTCTTGCATTTATTATTTCGCCAACCTGTGGTTCAACAAGTACACCATCCCATCCAAGCTTGATAAAGTTGTATGAGTTACTGCCCAAAAGTCCATCATTAGCTCCTATATCAACAATAAGATGTTTGTAAGGAAAGCTTTCCCTTGAATAGATCCGTTTCAACAGATACAGACTTTCCCCAGAGTGTGAAACATCTACGTGTAAGTCTAGAATGTCAAGTGATGGAAATGTCAACTTTCCAGATTTTTTCTGCGAATTATGATGGGACACAATAAAGGAGCGATCAATGGTTTCTTGCAGTAGGCTTGAGAAACCACCATGTTTTCCTTCATGTAATATCCTTTGAAAGACTGGCATCTGTATCAGTTTATATAAAAATGAACTCCCGGAAGAATCCTGAATGGAAAACAAGTTATATGTTTGTTGTATTGTCAAGTATCCTTGGTAAAGAAGCAAATTCAACATCACCACCTCTATGACAACAAATGCCATGCCCACAAAACAGCAGCATCTCCAAAATTTTGGTGATGCCAATACTCTCATGCGAGCCATTTCCTTTTTTCTTCGTGTATCAGGTATGAAGCAACTTCATATTGTGTTGAGAAATTTGCTGCTAGCTGTTCAAACATACCAGTAACCTGTAATATAAAATAAATCTATACAGTACCATTCAAGATATGTTGTAAACTTGTACATGTATTAAGTGGTCTCATCAAACTAAAATCACAGTTTTGAGGGTGTAAAATCATGGTCTACAGGTTTAACCCTTTACCCAACGAATCGGCCGCATCCACCCACGTAATATGCAAATTCAGCTGTTGAAAAAATATTATTTTTCAAAAAATTTCAACAAAACCATATCATGTGACCCCTTGTTGGAACGAGCTTGTCGAGCTCATTCCAACGAGGGGTCACATGATATGGTTTTGTTGAAATTTTTTGGAAAATTTGAGAAAATGATATTTAAAATAATAAATTTTGATATCATCTGCATTGGGTAAAGGGTTAAGGAATCGGTCCAGGGCATTTTTCTTTTATTTAAATTCCATGTACATGTACAGGAGAAAATATAAACAAGAGGCCCCAAGGGGCCTGAGGGCACTCACCTGACATGGCAGCCTAAATATCAACCCAGAGAAATGATTTCAACAAGTTACATCTGCTCCTCCTAAGAAAAGCTTATACCAAATATCCAAAGATTCTGACCAGTGGATCTAAAAAAAAGAAGATTTTTAAAGAATATTCCTCATATTGAACTAAGTTATAATTCGGGCTCCCACAGGGAGCCCATATATGAACCCAGGGACTTGGCTTTAACAAACTTGAATCTCACCCCACTAAGGATGCTGCACACCAAATACCAAAACATTCCGACTGCTGGATCTGAAGAAGATTTTTAAAGAAAATTCCTCTTTTTGAATTAAGTTACAATTCAAGCTCCCACAGTGAGTCCAAATATGGGCCTAGGGACATGGCTTGAACAATCTTGAATCTCACCCCCTAAGGATGCTGCATATCAAATATCAAAACATTCCAACTGCTGGATCTGAAGAAGATTTTTAAAGAAAATTCCTCATTTTGAATTAAGTTATAATTCGGGCTACCACAATGAGCCCAAATATGAACCCAGGTACTTGGCTTGAACAAACTTGAATCTCACCCCCCTAAGCATGGTGCATACCCAATATCAAAAGATTCTGCCTGCTGGATCTTGAGAAGATTTTTAAAGAAATTTCCTTGAAATGCACTAAGTTCGAATTCGAGCTTCTATACTGAGCCCAAATATTAAACCCAGGGGGCCAATTTGAGCAAACTGAAATCAGATCCACCCCACAATGTTGCATACCAAATATCAAAAGATTCTGCCTGCTGGATCTGGAGAAGAAGATTTTTTAAGAAATTTGCCTGAAATGCACTAAGTTCGAATTGGGGCTTCTATAGTGAGCCCAAATATGAATCCAGGGGTCCGATTTGAACAAACTTGAATCAGACCCACCCCACAATTTTGCTTACCAAATATCAAAAGATTCTACCTGCTGGATCTGGAGAAGAAGATTGTTTAAGAAATTTGCCTGAAGTGCACTAAGTTCGAATTCGGGCTTCTATACTGAGCCCAAGTATGAATCCAGGGGCCGATTTGAACAAACTTGAATCAGACCCACCCCACAAAGTTGCATACCAAATATCAAAAGATTCTGCCTGCTGGATCTGGAGAAGATGATTTTTTAAGAAATTTGCCTGAAATGCACTAAGTTCGAATTCGAGCTTCTATACTGAGCCCAAATATAAACCCGGGGGGCCGATTTGAACAAACTTGAATCAGATCCACCCCACAATGTAGCATACCAAATATCAAAAGATTCTGCCTGCTGGATCTGGAGAAGAAGATTTTTAAGAAATTTCCCTGAAATGCACTAAGTTCGAATTCGAGCTTCTATACTGAGCCCAAATATAAACCCAGGGGGCGATTTGAGAAAACTTGAATCAGATCCACCCCACAATGTTGCATACCAAATATCAAAAGATTCTGCCTGCTGGATCTGGAGAAGAAGATTTTTAAAGAAATTTGCCTGAAATGCACTAAGTTCGAATTCGGGCTTTTATAGTGAGCCCAAACATGAATCCAGGGGGCCGATTTGAACAAACTTGAATCAGACCCACCCCACAATGTTGCATACCAAATATCAAAAGATTCTGCCTGCTGGATCTGGAGAAGAAGATTTTTTAAGAAATTTGCCTGAAATGCACTAAGTTCGAATTAGAGCTTCTATACTGAGCCCCAATATAAACCCAGGGGGCCAATTTGAACAAACTTGAATCAGACCCACCCCACAATGTTGCATACCAAATATCAAAAGATTCTGCCTGCTGAATCTGGAGAAGAAGATTTTTGAAGAAATTTGCCTGAGATGCACTACGTTCGAATTCGAGCTTCTATACTGAGCCCAAATATAAACCCAGGGGGCCGATTTGAACAAACTTGAATCAGATCCACCCCACAATGTTGCATACCAAATATCAGAAGATTCTGCCTACTGGATCTGGAGAAGAAGATTTTTTAAGAAATTTGCCTGAAATGCACTAAGTTCAAATTCGGGCTTCTATAGTGAGCCCAAATATGAATCCAGGGGGCCGATTTGAACAAACTTGAATCAGAACCACCCCACAATGTTGCATGCCAAATATCAAAAGATTCTGCCTGCTCGATCTGGAGAAGAAGATTTTTTAAGAAATTTGCCTGAAATGCACTAAGTTCGAATTCGAGCTTCTATACTGAGCCCCAATATAAACCCAGGGGGCCGATTTGAACAAACTTGAATCAGACCCACCCACAATGTTGTATACCAAATATCAAAAGATTCTGCCTGCTCGATCTGGAGAAGAAGATTTTTGAAGAAATTTGCCTGAGATGCACTAAGTTCGAATTCGAGCTTCTATACTGAGCCCAAATATAAACCCAGGGGGCCGATTTGAACAAACTTGAATCAGATCCACCCCACAATGTTGCATACCAAATATCAAAAGATTCTGCCTACTGGATCTGGAGAAGAAGATTTTTAAGAAATTTGCCTGAAATGCATTAAGTTCGAATTCGGGCTTCTATAGTGAGCCCAAATATGAATCCAGGGGGCCGATTTTAATAAACTTGAATCAGATCCACCCCACAATGTTGCATACCAAATATCAAAAGATTCTGCCTGCTGGATCTGGAGAAGATGATTTTTTAAGAAATTTGCCTGAAATGCACTAAGTTCGAATTCGAGCTTCTATACTGAGCCCAAATATAAACCCAGGGGGCCGATTTGAACAAACTTGAATCAGATCCACCCCACAATGTAGCATACCAAATATCAAAAGATTCTGCCTGCTGGATCTGGAGAAGAAGATTTTTAAGAAATTTCCCTGAAATGCACTAAGTTCGAATTCGAGCTTCTATACGGAGCCCAAATATAAACCCGGGGGCGATTTGAGAAAACTTGAATCAGATCCACCCCACAATGTTGCATACCAAATATCAAAAGATTCTGCCTGCTGGATCTGGAGAAGAAAATTTTTTAAGAAATTTGCCTGAAATGCATTAAGTTCGAATTCGGGCTTTTATAGTGAGCCCAAATATGAATCCAGGGGGCCGATTTGAACAAACTTGAATCAGACCCACCCCACAATGTTGCATACCAACTATCAAAAGATTCTGCCTGCTGGATCTGGAGAAGAAGATTTTTTAAGAAATTTGCCTGAAATGCACTAAGTTCGAATTAGAGCTTCTATACTGAGCCCCAATATAAACCCAGGGGGCCAATGTGAACAAACTTGAATCAGACCCACCCCACAATGTTGCATACCAAATATCAAAAGATTCTGCCTGCTGGATCTGGAGAAGAAGATTTTTTAAGAAATTTGCCTGAAATGCACTAAGTTCGAATTCGAGCATCTATACTGAGCCCAAATATAAACCCAGGGGGCCGATTTGAACAAACTTGAATCAGATCCACCCCACAATGTTGCATGCCAAATATGAAAAGATTCTGCCTGCTCGATCTGGAGAAGAAGATTTTTTATGAAATTTGCCTGAAGTGCACTAAGTTCGAATTCGGGCTTCTATATTGAGCCCAAATATGAATCCAGGGGGCCGATTTGAACAAACTTGAATCAGATCCACCCTACAATGTTGAATATCAAATATCAAAAGATTCTGCCTGCTGGATCTGGAGAAGAAGATTTTTGAAGAAATTTGCCTGAGATGCACTAAGTTCGAATTTGAGCTTCTATACTGAGCCCAAGTATAAACCCAGGGGGCCGATTTGAACAAACTTGAATCAGATCCACCCCACAATGTTGCATACCAAATATCAAAAGATTCTGCCTACTGGATCTGGAGAAGAAGATTTTTAAGGAATTTGCCTGAAATGCATTAAGTTCGAATTTGGGTTTCTGTAGTGAGCCCAAATATGAAACCAGGGGTCCGATTTGAACAAACTTGAATCAGACCCACCCCACAATTTTGCTTACCAAATATCAAAAGATTCTACCTGCTGGATCTGGAGAAGAAGATTGTTTAAGAAATTTGCCTGAAGTGCACTAAGTTCGAATTCGGGCTTCTATACTGAGCCCAAATATGAATCCAGGGGGCCGATTTGAACAAACTTGAATCAGACCCACCCCACAAAGTTGCATACCAAATATCAAAAGATTCTGCCTGCTGGATCTGGAGAAGATGATTTTTTAAGAAATTTGCCTGAAATGCACTAAGTTCGAATTCGAGCTTCTATACTGAGCCCAAATATAAACCCAGGGGGCCGATTTGAACAAACTTGAATCAGATCCACCCCACAATGTAGCATACCAAATATCAAAAGATTCTGCCTGCTGGATCTGGAGAAGAAGATTTTTTAAGAAATTTCCCTGAAATGCACTAAGTTCGAATTCGAGCTTCTATACTGAGCCCAAATATAAACCCAGGGGGCGATTTGAGAAAACTTGAATCAGATCCACCCCACAATGTTGCATACCAAATATCAAAAGATTCTGCCTGCTGGATCTGGAGAAGAAGATTTTTTAAGAAATTTGCCTGAAATGCACTAAGTTCGAATTCGGGCTTCTATAGTGAGCCCAAATATGAATCCAGGGGGCCGATTTGAACAAACTTGAATCAGATCCACCCTACAATGTTGAATATCAAATATCAAAAGATTCTGCCTGCTGGATCTGGAGAAGAAGATTTTTGAAGAAATTTGCCTGAGATGCACTAAGTTCGAATTTGAGCTTCTATACTGAGCCCAAGTATAAACCCAGGGGGCCGATTTGAACAAACTTGAATCAGATCCACCCCACAATGTTGCATACCAAATATCAAAAGATTCTGCCTACTGGATCTGGAGAAGATTTTTAAGAAATTTGCCTGAAATGCATTAAGTTCGAATTTGGGCTTCTATAGTGAGCCGAAATATGAATCCAGGGGGCCGATTTGAACAAACTTGAATCAGATCCACCCCACAATGTTGCATACGAAATATCAAAAGATTCTACCTGCTGGATCTGGAGAAGAAGATTTTTTAAGAAATTTGCCAGAAATGCACTAAGTTCGAATTCGAGCTTCTATACTGAGCCCAAATATAAACCCAGGGGGCCGATTTGAACAAACTTGAATCAGATCCACCCCACAATGTTGCATGCCAAATATCAAAAGTTTCTGCCTGCTCGATCTAGAGAAGAAGATTTTTTAAGAAATTTGCCTGAAGTGCACTAAGTTCGAATTCGGGCTTCTATACTAAGCCCAGATATATACCCAGGGGGCCGATTTGAACAAACTTGAATCAGATCCACCCCACAATGTTGCATACCAAATATCAAAAGATTCTGCCTACTGGATCTGGAGAAGAAGATTTTTAAGAAATTTGCCTGAAATGCATTAAGTTCGAATTTGGGTTTCTGTAGTGAGCCCAAATATGAAACCAGGGGTCCGATTTGAACAAACTTGAATCAGACCCACCCCACAATTTTGCTTACCAAATATCAAAAGATTCTACCTGCTGGATCTGGAGAAGAAGATTGTTTAAGAAATTTGCCTGAAGCGCACTAAGTTCGAATTCGGGCTTCTATACTGAGCCCAAATATGAATCCAGGGGGCCGATTTGAACAAACTTGAATCAGACCCACCCCACAAAGTTGCATACCAAATATCAAAAGATTCTGCCTGCTGGATCTGGAGAAGTTGATTTTTTAAGAAATTTGCCTGAAAGGCACTAAGTTCGAATTCGAGCTTCTATACTGAGCCCAAATATAAACCCAGGGGGCCGATTTGAACAAACTTGAATCAGATCCACCCCACAATGTAGCATACCAAATATCAAAAGATTCTGCCTGCTGGATCTGGAGAAGAAGATTTTTTAAGAAATTTCCCTGAAATGCACTAAGTTCGAATTCGAGCTTCTATACTGAGTCCAAATATAAACCCAGGGGGCGATTTGAGAAAACTTGAATCAGATCCACCCCACAATGTTGCATACCAAATATCAAAAGATTCTGCCTGCTGGATCTGGAGAAGAAGATTTTTTAAGAAATTTCCCTGAAATGCACTAAGTTCGAATTCGAGCTTCTATACTGAGCCCAAATATAAACCCAGGGGGCGATTTGAGAAAACTTGAATCAGATCCACCCCACAATGTTGCATACCAAATATCAAAAGATTCTGCCTGCTGGATCTGGAGAAGAAGATTTTTTAAGAAATTTGCCTGAAATGCACTAAGTTCGAATTCGGGCTTCTATAGTGAGCCCAAATATGAATCCAGGGGGCCGATTTGAACAAACTTGAATCAGATCCACCCTACAATGTTGAATATCAAATATCAAAAGATTCTGCCTGCTGGATCTGGAGAAGAAGATTTTTGAAGAAATTTGCCTGAGATGCACTAAGTTCGAATTTGAGCTTCTACACTGAGCCCAAGTATAAACCCAGGGGGCCGATTTGAACAAACTTGAATCAGATCCACCCCACAATGTTGCATACCAAATATCAAAAGATTCTGCCTACTGGATCTGGAGAAGATTTTTAAGAAATTTGCCTGAAATGCATTAAGTTCGAATTTGGGCTTCTATAGTGAGCCGAAATATGAATCCAGGGGGCCGATTTGAACAAACTTGAATCAGATCCACCCCACAATGTTGCATACGAAATATCAAAAGATTCTGCCTGCTGGATCTGGAGAAGAAGATTTTTTAAGAAATTTGCCAGAAATGCACTAAGTTCGAATTCGAGCTTCTATACTGAGCCCAAATATAAACCCAGGGGGCCGATTTGAACAAACTTGAATCAGATCCACCCCACAATGTTGCATGCCAAATATCAAAAGTTTCTGCCTGCTCGATCTAGAGAAGAAGATTTTTTAAGAAATTTGCCTGAAGTGCACTAAGTTCGAATTCGGGCTTCTATACTAAGCCCAGATATATACCCAGGGGGCCGATTTGAACAAACTTGAATCAGATCCACCCCACAATGTTGCATACCAAATATCAAAAGATTCTGCCTACTGGATCTGGAGAAGAAGATTTTTAAGAAATATGCCTGAAATGCATTAAGTTCGAATTTGGGTTTCTGTAGTGAGCCCAAATATGAAACCAGGGGTCCGATTTGAACAAACTTGAATCAGACCCACCCCACAATTTTGCTTACCAAATATCAAAAGATTCTACCTGCTGGATCTGGAGAAGAAGATTGTTTAAGAAATTTGCCTGAAGCGCACTAAGTTCGAATTCGGGCTTCTATACTGAGCCCAAATATGAATCCAGGGGGCCGATTTGAACAAACTTGAATCAGACCCACCCCACAAAGTTGCATACCAAATATCAAAAGATTCTGCCTGCTGGATCTGGAGAAGTTGATTTTTTAAGAAATTTGCCTGAAATGCACTAAGTTCGAATTCGAGCTTCTATACTGAGCCCAAATATAAACCCAGGGGGCCGATTTGAACAAACTTGAATCAGATCCACCCCACAATGTAGCATACCAAATATCAAAAGATTCTGCCTGCTGGATCTGGAGAAGAAGATTTTTTAAGAAATTTCCCTGAAATGCACTAAGTTCGAATTCGAGCTTCTATACTGAGCCCAAATATAAACCCAGGGGGCGATTTGAGAAAACTTGAATCAGATCCACCCCACAATGTTGCATACCAAATATCAAAAGATTCTGCCTGCTGGATCTGGAGAAGAAGATTTTTTAAGAAATTTGCCTGAAATGCACTAAGTTCGAATTCGGGCTTTTATAGTGAGCCCAAATATGAATCCAGGGGGGCGATTTGAACAAACTTGAATCAGACCCACCCCACAATTTTGCTTACCAAATATCAAAAGATTCTACCTGCTGGATCTGGAGAAGAAGATTGTTTAAGAAATTTGCCTGAAGTGCACTAAGTTCGAATTCGGGCTTCTATACTGAGCCCAAATATGAATCCAGGGGGCCGATTTGAACAAACTTGAATCAGACCCACCCCACAAAGTTGCATACCAAATATCAAAAGATTCTGCCTGCTGGATCTGGAGAAGATGATTTTTTAAGAACTTTGCCTGAAATGCACTAAGTTCGAATTCGAGCTTCTATACTGAGCCCAAATATAAACCCAGGGGGCCGATTTGAACAAACTTGAATCAGATCCACACCACAATGTAGCATACCAAATATCAAAAGATTCTGCCTGCTGGATCTGGAGAAGAAGATTTTTTAAGAAATTTCCCTGAAATGCACTAAGTTCGAATTCGAGCTTCTATACTGAGCCCAAATATAAACCCAGGGGGCGATTTGAGAAAACTTGAATCAGATCCACCCCACAATGTTGCATACCAAATATCAAAAGATTCTGCCTGCTGGATCTGGAGAAGAAGATTTTTTAAGAAATTTGCCTGAAATGCACTAAGTTCGAATTCGGGCTTTTATAGTGAGCCCAAATATGAATCCAGGGGGCCGATTTGAACAAACTTGAATCAGACCCACCCCACAATGTTGCATACCAAATATCAAAAGATTCTGCCTGCTGGATCTGGAGAAGATTTTTTAAGAAATTTGCCTGAAATGCACTAAGTTTGAATTAGAGCTTCTATACTGAGCCCCAATATAAACCCAGGGGGCCAATTTGAACAAACTTGAATCAGACCCACCCCACAATGTTGCATACCAAATATCAAAAGATTCTGCCTGCTGAATTTGGAGAAGAAGATTTTTGAAGAAATTTGCCTGAGATGCACTACGTTCGAATTCGAGCTTCTATACTGAGCCCAAATATAAACCCAGGGGGCCGATTTGAACAAACTTGAATCAGATCCACCCCCACAATGTTGCATACCAAATATCAGAAGATTCTGCCTACTGGATCTGGAGAAGAAGATTTTTTAAGAAATTTGCCTGAAATGCACTAAGTTCAAATTCGGGCTTCTATAGTGAGCCCAAATATGAATCCAGGGGGCCGATTTGAACAAACTTGAATCAGACCCACCCACAATGTTGTATACCAAATATCAAAAGATTCTGCCTGCTCGATCTGGAGAAGAAGATTTTTGAAGAAATTTGCCTGAGATGCAATAAGTTCGAATTCGAGCTTCTATACTGAGCCCAAATATAAACCCAGGGGGCCGATTTGAACAAACTTGAATCAGATCCACCCCACAATGTTGCATACCAAATATCAAAAGATTCTGCCTACTGGATCTGGAGAAGAAGATTTTTAAGAAATTTGCCTGAAATGCATTAAGTTCGAATTCGGGCTTCTATAGTGAGCCCAAATATGAATCCAGGGGGCCGATTTTAATAAACTTGAATCTGATCCACCCCACAATGTTGCATACCAAATATCAAAAGATTCTGCCTGCTGGATCTGGAGGAGAAGATTTTTTAAGAAATTTGCCTGAAATGCACTAAGTTCGAATTCGAGCTTCTATACTGAGCCCAAATATAAACCCAGGGGGCCGATTTGAACAAACTTGAATCAGATCCACCCCACAATGTTGCATGCCAAATATGAAAAGATTCTGCCTGCTCGATCTGGAGAAGAAGATTTTTAATGAAATTTGCATGAAGTGCACTAAGTTCGAATTCGGGCTTCTATAGTGAGCCCAAATATGAATCCAGGGGGCCGATTTGAACAAACTTGAATCAGATCCACCCTACAATGTTGAATATCAAATATCAAAAGATTCTGCCTGCTGGATCTGGAGAAGAAGATTTTTGAAGAAATTTGCCTGAGATGCACTAAGTTCGAATTTGAGCTTCTATACTGAGCCCAAGTATAAACCCAGGGGGCCGATTTGAACAAACTTGAATCAGATCCACCCCACAATGTTGCATACCAAATATCAAAAGATTCTGCCTACTGGATCTGGAGAAGATTTTTAAGAAATTTGCCTGAAATGCATTAAGTTCGAATTTGGGCTTCTATAGTGAGCCGAAATATGAATCCAGGGGGCCGATTTGAACAAACTTGAATCAGATCCACCCCACAATGTTGCATACGAAATATCAAAAGATTCTGCCTGCTGGATCTGGAGAAGAAGATTTTTTAAGAAATTTGCCAGAAATGCACTAAGTTCGAATTCGAGCTTCTATACTGAGCCCAAATATAAACCCAGGGGGCCGATTTGAACAAACTTGAATCAGATCCACCCCACAATGTTGCATGCCAAATATCAAAAGTTTCTGCCTGCTCGATCTAGAGAAGAAGATTTTTTAAGAAATTTGCCTGAAGTGCACTAAGTTCGAATTCGGGCTTCTATACTAAGCCCAGATATATACCCAGGGGGCCGATTTGAACAAACTTGAATCAGATCCACCCCACAATGTTGCATACCAAATATCAAAAGATTCTGCCTACTGGATCTGGAGAAGAAGATTTTTAAGAAATTTGCCTGAAATGCATTAAGTTCGAATTTTGGTTTCTGTAGTGAGCCCAAATATGAAACCAGGGGTCCGATTTGAACAAACTTGAATCAGACCCACCCCACAATTTTGCTTACCAAATATCAAAAGATTCTACCTGCTGGATCTGGAGAAGAAGATTGTTTAAGAAATTTGCCTGAAGCGCACTAAGTTCGAATTCGGGCTTCTATACTGAGCCCAAATATGAATCCAGGGGGCCGATTTGAACAAACTTGAATCAGACCCACCCCACAAAGTTGCATACCAAATATCAAAAGATTCTGCCTGCTGGATCTGGAGAAGTTGATTTTTCAAGAAATTTGCCTGAAATGCACTAAGTTCGAATTCGAGCTTCTATACTGAGCCCAAATATAAACCCAGGGGGCCGATTTGAACAAACTTGAATCAGATCCACCCCACAATGTAGCATACCAAATATCAAAAGATTCTGCCTGCTGGATCTGGAGAAGAAGATTTTTTAAGAAATTTCCCTGAAATGCACTAAGTTCGAATTCGAGCTTCTATACTGAGCCCAAATATAAACCCAGGGGGCGATTTGAGAAAACTTGAATCAGATCCACCCCACAATGTTGCATACCAAATATCAAAAGATTCTGCCTGCTGGATCTGGAGAAGAAGATTTTTTAAGAAATTTGCCTGAAATGCACTAAGTTCGAATTCGGGCTTTTATAGTGAGCCCAAATATGAATCCAGGGGGCCGATTTGAACAAACTTGAATCAGACCTACCCCACAATGTTGCATACCAAATATCAAAAGATTCTGCCTGCTGGATCTGGAGAAGATTTTTTAAGAAATTTGCCTGAAATGCACTAAATTTGAATTAGAGCTTCTATACTGAGCCCCAATATAAACCCAGGGGGCCAATTTGAACAAACTTGAATCAGACCCACCCCACAATGTTGCATACCAAATATCAAAAGATTCTGCCTGCTGAATCTGGAGAAGAAGATTTTTGAAGAAATTTGCCTGAGATGCACTACGTTCGAATTCGAGCTTCTATACTGAGCCCAAATATAAACCCAGGGGGCCGATTTGAACAAACTTGAATCAGGTCCACCCCACAATGTTGCATACCAAATATCAGAAGATTCTGCCTACTGGATCTGGAGAAGAAGATTTTTTAAGAAATTTGCCTGAAATGCACTAAGTTCAAATTCGGGCTTCTATAGAGAGCCCAAATATGAATCCAGGGGGCCGATTTGAACAAACTTGAATCAGAACCACCCCACAATGTTGCATGCCAAATATCAAAAGATTCTGCCTGCTCGATCTGGAGAAGAAGATTTTTTAAGAAATTTGCCTGAAATGCACTAAGTTCGAATTCGAGCTTCTATACTGAGCCCCAATATAAACCCAGGGGGCCGATTTGAACAAACTTGAATCAGACCCACCCACAATGTTGTATACCAAATATCAAAAGATTCTGCCTGCTCGATCTGGAGAAGAAGATTTTTGAAGAAATTTGCCTGAGATGCACTAAGTTCGAATTCGAGCTTCTATACTGAGCCCAAATATAAACCCAGGGGGCCGATTTGAACAAACTTGAATCAGATCCACCCCACAATGTTGCATACCAAATATCAAAAGATTCTGCCTACTGGATCTGGAGAAGAAGATTTTTAAGAAATTTGCCTGAAATGCATTAAGTTCGAATTCGGGCTTCTATAGTGAGCCCAAATATGAATCCAGGGGGCCGATTTTAATAAACTTGAATCAGATCCACCCCACAATGTTGCATACCAAATATCAAAAGATTCTGCCTGCTGGATCTGGAGAAGAAGATTTTTTAAGAAATTTGCCTGAAATGCACTAAGTTCGAATTCGAGCTTCTATACTGAGCCCAAATATAAACCCAGGGGGCCGATTTGAACAAACTTGAATCAGATCCACCCCACAATGTTGCATGCCAAATATGAAAAGATTCTGCCTGCTCGATCTGGAGAAGAAGATTTTTTATGAAATTTGCCTGAAGTGCACTAAGTTCGAATTTGGGCTTCTATAGTGAGCCCAAATATGAATCCAGGGGGCCGATTTGAACAAACTTGAATCAGATCCACCCTACAATGTTGAATATCAAATATCAAAAGATTCTGCCTGCTGGATCTGGAGAAGAAGATTTTTGAAGAAATTTGCCTGAGATGCACTAAGTTCGAATTTGAGCTTCTATACTGAGCCCAAGTATAAACCCAGGGGGCCGATTTGAACAAACTTGAATCAGATCCACCCCACAATGTTGCATACCAAATATCAAAAGATTCTGCCTACTGGATCTGGAGAAGATTTTTAAGAAATTTGCCTGAAATGCATTAAGTTCGAATTTGGGCTTCTATAGTGAGCCGAAATATGAATCCAGGGGGCCGATTTGAACAAACTTGAATCAGATCCACCCCACAATGTTGCATACGAAATATCAAAAGATTCTGCCTGCTGGATCTGGAGAAGAAGATTTTTTAAGAAATTTGCCTGAAATGCACTAAGTTCGAATTCGAGCTTCTATACTGAGCCCAAATATAAACCCAGGGGGCCGATTTGAACAAACTTGAATCAGATCCACCCCACAATGTTGCATGCCAAATATCAAAAGTTTCTGCCTGCTCGATCTAGAGAAGAAGATTTTTAAAGAAATTTGCCTGAAGTGCACTAAGTTCGAATTCGGGCTTCTATACTGAGCCCAAATATATACCCAGGGGGCCGATTTGAACAAACTTGAATCAGATCCACCCCACAATGTTGCATACCAAATATCAAAAGATTCTGCCTACTGGATCTGGAGAAGAAGATTTTTAAGAAATTTGCCTGAAATGCATTAAGTTCGAATTTGGGTTTCTGTAGTGAGCCCAAATATGAAACCAGGGGGCTGATTTGAACAAACTTCAATCAGATCCACCCCACAATGTTGCATACCAAATATCAAAAGATTCTGCCTGCTGGATCTGGAGAAGAAGATTTTTTAAGAAATTGGCCTGAAATGCACTAAGTTCGAATTGGTCTTCTATAGTGAGCCCAAATATGAATCCAGGGAGCCGATTTGAACAAACTTCAATCAGATCCACCCCACAATGTTGCATACCAAATATCAAAAGATTCTACCTGTTGGATCTGGAGAAGAACATTTTTTAAGAAATTTGCCTGAAGTGCACTAAGTTCGAATTCGGGCTTCTATAGTGAGCCCAAATATGAATCCAGGGGGCCGATTTGAACAAACTTGAATCAGATCCACCCTACAATGTTGCATACCAAATATCAAAAGATTCTGCCTGCTGGATCTGGAGAAGATTTTTTAATGTTTTTCCCATTGCCTACAGTGTTAAAAAGTGCTGACTCAGCACTTTTTCAAAGTCCTGAAAAAAGTATCTTGTGATCAAACCGATAGAGATTTTTTTTAACCATTCTATTCTACTGGATAAAAGTAAGCTTTATACAAAATAAGAATTCTCTGTGCCGTGTAGTTTTGGAGATATGGCAGTTTTAAGGTTTTTCCTATTTTTAGCTTCCAAGGTTCCCACGGGGCAATGAGAAAATTGGCTATCAATAGAGAAGACCAACCCAAAGAAAAGAAAAATAAAGAAAAAAAAACAGAACAAATGACTCTGATGCAAAACATCGTAGAGTCACCGATCTGGTAGAAGCACCAATACCCCACTATCCCGCATACCAAAGAGAGAGAGAGAGAGAGAGAGAGAGAGAGAGAGAGAGAGAGAGAGAGAGAGAGAGAGAGAGAGAGAGAGAGAGAGAGAGAGACCATGTTTCCTACTGTTGCATCCGTAATACTGCCCGAGTCGAGTGGTGTGTGCAACAGCCTTTAAATATAAAACATAATTAGTCAGGTGTTGATTGACAGTGGTCTCACATCAGAAAGCTGTAGTATAAACTGTCGTTGTTAAACTTATTTTTGTTATGAACATTTTATGGTCTCAATATTCTATGTGACTCCCGATGAAAATAAACATTTCAACATCTCCCATATGTCTCTTAAAGCCTGAGCGTTTCCACCAGCGTACATGTAGGATGACACTATATCGAGGCCATATGATTTTATGAGCTCAATAAATGACCTATATGTCGGTGTGTAATTCTCTTATTCTATAAAGATTTTTTTCATCCTCTCAAGCAGTGAGCCAACTATTGTGGTAGAAAAATCATGTCAAAAAAGGAGTCTTGCTGTTCGTCACTTCTAATTCATTGTTTCATTTCTGAAGTGCACTATCATGCCGACCACTGTATCCATCATATAATCTACAAATTGTGCAGTAAAAAAAATTTGAAACAATTCAACACATCCGTATCATGTGACCCCTTCAGTGGAATTACATGTAGCTCATCGAGCTTGTTCCAGTGAGGAATCACATGATATGATCACGCCACAGTTACATTGTTTTCTCTTGTTTTGCCAAGAACCTAAACATTATCTGCGTAGTGGTAAACATCAAAAGCACCAGTATACTTTTTATCTGTTTGAATTTCACAAATATGGATATCATTAGAACCAGCTTGTTGAGCTGGTTCTAATGATATCCATATTTGTATGGTTCTATTTAAAAACTGTGAAATTTGTTTTTGAAAAAATGTGAAATTTAATTTATTTTTTAAAAATAAATTAGATTTATTGTGTGAACACTGATTTTAGAATCATTTAGTTTATCAAGATTATTCCAGGTGGGCATTTGCTGATCACCTTATTTTTAAATCAAGTGGTGTGTAGAGGGCAAGGCCAACTGCTTTGATGGTATCTTTCACTAAAGATGGGCGGTATTGGCATTTTGAGTTCGGTATTGGTTTCGGTATTCTTAGAGGGTACATGTATACTTCGGTATCAGTTCGGTATTCAGTACCTGACTTGACTGAGATTTGCTGATAGTACCAAAAATGAATTCACATCAGGAAAAACACAACTAGAGGGGTGTCATTTGTGTGCAAAGCACACTATAGTATATCCCCGCATTCGCATTTGTGATTATTGTCGGGGCCGAATCAAAAATCCAAAACCTTTATGCACATCTACAGACACTATTGACTAACATGAACACACTTTTAGTGTTTCGAATTGAGACCCCTAGGAGTTTTTCCCTGGAAACCATTCCTCTAACGACAAAAATGGTGCCCCTTGCACCCCTCAGGGCCAAATCAAAAATCCAAAACCTTTATGCACATCTACAGACCCTATTGATTAACATGAATGCACTTTTAATGTTTCGAATTGAAACCCCTAGGAGTTTTTCACTGGAAACCATTCCTCTAACGACAAAAGTGGTGGTCCTTGCGCCCCAGAGGGCCGAATCAAAAATCCAAAACCTTTATGCACATCTACAGACCCTATGAACGAACATGAACACACTTTCAATGTTTTGAATTGAAATCCATAGGAGTTTTTCTCCGGAAACCATTCTTCTAACGACAAAAATGGTGCCCCTTGCACCCCTCGAAGCTGAATCAAAAATCTAAAACCTTTATGCACATCTACAGACCCAATTGATTAACATGAACACACTTCCAGTGTTTCGAATTGAAACTCTGGGAATTTTTTTTCCGGAAACCATTCCTCTAACGACAAAAGTGGTGCCCCTTGTGCCCTCCGAAGCTGAATCAAAAATACAAAACCTTTATGCACATCTACAGGCCCTATTGATTAACATGAACACACTTTCAGTGTTTTGAATTGAAACTCCTAGCAGTTTTTCGCCAGAAACCAATCCTCTAACGACAAAAATGGTGCCCTTTGCGCCCCTCGGGGCCGAATCAAAAATCCAAAACCTTTATGCACATCTACAGACCCTATGAATGAACATGAACACACTTTCAATGTTTTGAATTGAAACCCCTAGGAGTTTTTCTCCGGAAACCATTCTTGTAACGACAAAAATGGTGCTTCTTGCACCCCTCGAAGCTGAATCAAAAATCTAAAACCTTTATGCACATCTACAGACCCAATTGATTAACATGAACACACTTCCAGTGTTTCGAATTGAAACTCTGGGAATTTTTTTCCCGGAAACCATTCCTCTAACGACAAAAATGGTGCCCCTTGTGCCCTCCGAAGCTGAATCAAAAATACAAAACCTTTATGCACATCTACAGGCCCTATTGATTAACATGAACACACTTTCAGTGTTTTGAATTGAAACTCCTAGCAGTTTTTCGCCGGAAACCAATCCTCTAACGACAAAAATGGTGCCCCTTGCGCCCCTCGGGGCCGAATCAAAAATCCAAAACCTTTATGCACATCTACAGACCCTATGAATGAACATGAACACACTTTCAATGTTTCGAATTGAAACCCCTAGGAGTTTTTCGCCGGAAACCATTCCTCTAACGACAAAAGTGGTGCACCTTACGCCCCCGAGGGCCGAATCAAAAATCCAAAACCTTTATGCACATCTACAGACCCTATGAATGAACATGAACACACTTTAAATGTTTCGAATTAAAACCTCTAGGAGTTTTTCGCCGGAAACCATTCCTCTAACGACAAAAGAGGTGCCCCTTACGCCCCCGAGGGCCGAATCAAAAATCCAAAACCTTTATGCACATCTACAGACCCTATGAATGAACATGAACACACTTTCAATGTTTCGAATTGAAACCTCTAGGAGTTTTTCGCTGGAAATCATTCCTCTAACGACAAAAGTGGTGCCCCTTACACCCCCGAGGGCCAAATCAAAAATCCAAAACCTTTATGCACATCTACAGACCCTATGAATGAACATGAACACACTTTCAATGTTTCAAATTGAAACCCCTAGGAGTTTTTCGCCGGAAACCATTCCTCTAACGACAAAAGTGGTGCCCCTTACACCCCCAAGAGCCGAATCAAAAATCCAAAACCTTTATGCACATCTACAGACCCTATGAATGAACATGAACACATTTTCAATGTTTTGAATTGAAACCCCTAGGAGTTTTTTGCTGGAAATCATTCCTCTAACGACAAAAGTGGTGCCCCTTACGCCCCCGAGGGCCGAATCAAAAATCCAAAACCTTTATGCACATCTACAGACCCTATGAATGAACATGAACACACTTTCAATGTTTAGAATTGAAACCCTAGGAGTTTTTCGCCGGAAACCATTCCTCTAACGACAAAAGTGGTGCCCTTACTCCCCCGAGGGCCGAATCAAAAATCCAAAACCTTTATGCACATCTACAGACCCTATGAATGAACATGAACACACTTTCAATGTTTCGAATTGAAACCCCTAGGAGTTTTTCGCCGGAAACCATTCCTCTAACGACAAAAGTGGTGCCCCTTACGCCCCGAGGGCCAAATCAAAAATCCAAAACCTTTATGCACATCTACAGACCCTATGAATGAACATGAACACACTTTCAATGTTTCGAATTGAAACCCCTAGGAGTTTTTCGCCGGAAACCATTCCTCTAACGACAAAAATGGTGCCCCTTACGCCCCCGAGGGCCGAATCAAAAATCCAAAACCTTTATGCACATCTACAGACCCTATGAATGAACATGAACACACTTTCAATGTTTTGAATTGAAACCCGTAGGAGTTTTTCGCCGGAAACCATTCCCGGACGTACGGATGGACGGACGAAGACGACCAATATATCCCCGCATTTTTTCAAATGCGGGGATAATAAGTTGCTGTAGTATCATTCTATCACAATACTATAAATCGCACCTCCAGTACATGTAATTTCAACAGTGGCATTCTTTTACGACCACAAATCATATCTACAGTAATTTTGTGACTAAACACACCTTAATGTTTAAAGACCTATTTCAGGCTTCTGCCATCTCAGAGAATGTGCCCTGACCATGCCATCTTTAGGAGGTCCTGCTGACAATCGACTAAACACATGGGCAGTGATTTCTAGCCATGTCTTGGCTGCCTGTTAAGCCAGCCAGGACTTGACTCCAAATTACTGCTAGGCAATTGGACATGTACTGGTTATGTAGTTAAACCTAGAAGCCCTGTCATGAACTGCGCTAATCTAGGCTTAATTGTGCAGAGAAATTACGTGCAACTGCCATATCGAATAGCATCCAAAGCACATCAGGTTCTCATGAAGAGTCATAGCAAACACAGGCAATGTTTCTGCCAATGGACCACCGGGTTAAACCTTTACCTAACGTACATGTAACTGTGCACAAGCAATGTTTCACCCAATGGACCTCCGGGTAACCCAGAGGTCCATTGGCAGAAACATTGCCTGTGTTTGCTATGAGTAACCAGAAGAACCTGCCGTGTTTTGGATGCCATTCGATATGGCAATTGCGTGCAATTCCTACATGCAATTAAGCCTAGATAAGCACACAGTTCTTGACAGGACTTCTAGTTTTAACTGTAGATTAATGTACAGATCGACGTACTATTTGTGTGCACTCCATGACAGGACTTCTAGTTTTAACTGTAGGCTAGAAGGAAATCAGTACACTTGCCCAGTCCACTGAGGGCTAACAAAACTGAACAGAAAATCAGTCACTTCTTTCAGGAAAATGAACCTTTCAGCTGTTATCAAGCCTCAACAGGGACTAATGAATAGTGAATGTAGGAAAATTTGATGGTTTTGGTATTCAACGTTTGGTTCGGTTTGGTTTTTTGTACCCCCATGTATCGGTATCAGTTTGGTTTTTCGGTATACATGTATTACTCATCTCTGTCTTTCACACTAGTACTGTGTCATTAATTGGGAGAGTCTATATTTGTTACTTTGGGAAAGGCAAATCAAGATTTTCAACCTTAGGGCTGCACGTTGAAAATCTTGATTGGTCTACCACACAAATTTGTCGAACAACTATATACAGTTAAAACTAGAAGTCCTGTCCTGAAATGCGCACAAAAGGTACGTCAATCTGCACGTTAATCTATGCATGACAACCATAATAAGGCTATCAAATTCTGTACATGTACTGACTTTCAAATCGAATTTTGAATCAAATTCAAATTTTCACCAGAGTAGAGTTAACAGATTACTTTGATATTATTACTCTCTATATTTATTTATTTATTGGTGTTTAAGGTCACATACTTATGCACGATGGCTAATCATGACCGTGACAGTTTTATGGGTGAAGGAAGCTGGAGTACCCAGAGAGAACCACCGAGCAACGATGAGCAGCTGCCAGCTCCCCAACATCGTAACTCCTCACTGCAACACAGGCAGGGTTAGATTGGTTGAAGACATGCGGACCATCGAATGCAGTACGCCTTGTCTCAAAAACATACAGTTAAAACTGGAAGTCCTGTCATGTGCACAAGTAGCATGTCGCGCATTAATCTACGTGAGCCCAAATATGAATCCAGGGGGGCCGATTTGAACAAACTTGAATCAGATCCACCCTACAATGTTGCATACCAAATATCAAAAGATTCTGCCTGCTGGATCTGGAGAAGATTTTTTAATGTTTTTCCCATTGCCTACAGTGTTAAAAAGTGCTGACTCAGCACTTTTTCAAAGTCCTGAAAAAAGTATCTTGTGATCAAACCGATAGAGATTTTTTTTAACCATTCTATTCTACTGGATAAAAGTAAGCTTTATACAAAATAAGAATTCTCTGTGCCGTGTAGTTTTGGAGATATGGCAGTTTTAAGGTTTTTCCTATTTTTAGCTTCCAAGGTTCCCACGGGGCAATGAGAAAATTGGCTATCAATAGAGAAGACCAACCCAAAGAAAAGAAAAATAAAGAAAAAAAAACAGAACAAATGACTCTGATGCAAAACATCGTAGAGTCACCGATCTGGTAGAAGCACCAATACCCCACTATCCCGCATACCAAAGAGAGAGAGAGAGAGAGAGAGAGAGAGAGAGAGAGAGAGAGAGAGAGAGAGAGAGAGAGAGAGAGAGACCATGTTTCCTACTGTTGCATCCGTAATACTGCCCGAGTCGAGTGGTGTGTGCAACAGCCTTTAAATATAAAACATAATTAGTCAGGTGTTGATTGACAGTGGTCTCACATCAGAAAGCTGTAGTATAAACTGTCGTTGTTAAACTGTAACTTATTTTTGTTATGAACATTTTATGGTCTCAATATTCTATGTGACTCCCGATGAAAATAAACATTTCAACATCTCCCATATGTCTCTCAAAGCCTGAGCGTTTCCACCAGCGTACATGTAGGATGACACTATATCGAGGCCATATGATTTTATGAGCTCAATAAATGACCTATATGTCGGTGTGTAATTCTCTTATTCTATAAAGATTTTTTTCATCCTCTCAAGCAGTGAGCCAACTATTGTGGTAGAAAAATCATGTCAAAAAAGGAGTCTTGCTGTTCGTCACTTCTAATTCATTGTTTCATTTCTGAAGTGCACTATCATGCCGACCACTGTATCCATCATATAATCTACAAATTGTGCAGTAGAAAAAATTTGAAACAATTCAACACATCCGTATCATGTGACCCCTTCAGTGGAATTACATGTAGCTCATCGAGCTTGTTCCAGTGAGGAATCACATGATATGATCACGCCACAGTTACATTGTTTTCTCTTGTTTTGCCAAGAACCTAAACATTATCTGCGTAGTGGTAAACATCAAAAGCACCAGTATACTTTTTATCTGTTTGAATTTCACAAATATGGATATCATTAGAACCAGCTTGTTGAGCTGGTTCTAATGATATCCATATTTGTATGGTTCTATTTAAAAACTGTGAAATTTGTTTTTGAAAAAATGTGAAATTTAATTTATTTTTTAAAAATAAATTAGATTTATTGTGTGAACACTGATTTTAGAATCATTTAGTTTATCAAGATTATTCCAGGTGGGCATTTGCTGATCACCTTATTTTTAAATCAAGTGGTGTGTAGAGGGCAAGGCCAACTGCTTTGATGGTATCTTTCACTAAAGATGGGCGGTATTGGCATTTTGAGTTCGGTATTTGTTTCGGTATTCTTAGAGGGTACATGTATACTTCGATATCAGCTCGGTATTCAGTACCTGACTTGACTGAGATTTGCTGATAGTACCAAAAATGAATTCACATCAGGAAAAACACAACTAGAGGGGTGTCATTTGTGTGCAAAGCACACTATAGTATATCCCCGCATTCGCATTTGTGATTATTGTCGGGGCCGAATCAAAAATCCAAAACCTTTATGCACATCTACAGACACTATTGACTAACATGAACACACTTTTAGTGTTTCGAATTGAGACCCCTAGGAGTTTTTCCCTGGAAACCATTCCTCTAACGACAAAAATGGTGCCCCTTGCACCCCTCAGGGCCAAATCAAAAATCCAAAACCTTTATGCACATCTACAGACCCTATTGATTAACATGAATGCACTTTTAATGTTTCGAATTGAAACCCCTAGGAGTTTTTCACTGGAAACCATTCCTCTAACGACAAAAGTGGTGGTCCTTGCGCCCCAGAGGGCCGAATCAAAAATCCAAAACCTTTATGCACATCTACAGACCATATGAACGAACATGAACACACTTTCAATGTTTTGAATTGAAATCCATAGGAGTTTTTCTCCGGAAACCATTCTTCTAACGACAAAAATGGTGCCCCTTGCACCCCTCGAAGCTGAATCAAAAATCTAAAACCTTTATGCACATCTACAGACCCAATTGATTAACATGAACACACTTCCAGTGTTTCGAATTGAAACTCTGGGAATTTTTTTTCCGGAAACCATTCCTCTAACGACAAAAGTGGTGCCCCTTGTGCCCTCCGAAGCTGAATCAAAAATACAAAACCTTTATGCACATCTACAGGCCCTATTGATTAACATGAACACACTTTCAGTGTTTTGAATTGAAACTCCTAGCAGTTTTTCGCCAGAAACCAATCCTCTAACGACAAAAATGGTGCCCTTTGCGCCCCTCGGGGCCGAATCAAAAATCCAAAACCTTTATGCACATCTACAGACCCTATGAATGAACATGAACACACTTTCAATGTTTTGAATTGAAACCCCTAGGAGTTTTTCTCCGGAAACCATTCTTGTAACGACAAAAATGGTGCTTCTTGCACCCCTCGAAGCTGAATCAAAAATCTAAAACCTTTATGCACATCTACAGACCCAATTGATTAACATGAACACACTTCCAGTGTTTCGAATTGAAACTCTGGGAATTTTTTTCCCGGAAACCATTCCTCTAACGACAAAAATGGTGCCCCTTGTGCCCTCCGAAGCTGAAGCAAAAATACAAAACCTTTATGCACATCTACAGGCCCTATTGATTAACATGAACACACTTTCAGTGTTTTGAATTGAAACTCCTAGCAGTTTTTCGCCGGAAACCAATCCTCTAACGACAAAAATGGTGCCCCTTGCGCCCCTCGGGGCCGAATCAAAAATCCAAAACCTTTATGCACATCTACAGACCCTATGAATGAACATGAACACACTTTCAATGTTTCGAATTGAAACCCCTAGGAGTTTTTCGCCGGAAACCATTCCTCTAACGACAAAAGTGGTGCACCTTACGCCCCCGAGGGCCGAATCAAAAATCCAAAACCTTTATGCACATCTACAGACCCTATGAATGAACATGAACACACTTTCAATGTTTCGAATTAAAACCTCTAGGAGTTTTTCGCCGGAAACCATTCCTCTAACGACAAAAGAGGTGCCCCTTACGCCCCCGAGGGCCGAATCAAAAATCCAAAACCTTTATGCACATCTACAGACCCTATGAATGAACATGAACACACTTTCAATGTTTCGAATTGAAACCTCTAGGAGTTTTTCGCTGGAAACCATTCCTCTAACGACAAAAGTGGTGCCCCTTACGCCCCCGAGGGCCGAATCAAAAATCCAAAACCTTTATGCACATCTACAGACCCTATGAATGAACATGAACACACTTTCAATGTTTCGAATTGAAACCCCTAGGAGTTTTTCGCCGGAAACAATTCCTCTAACGACAAAAGTGGTGCCCCTTACACCCCCGAGGGCCAAATCAAAAATCCAAAACCTTTATGCACATCTACAGACACTATGAATGAACATGAACACACTTTCAATGTTTCAAATTGAAACCCCTAGGAGTTTTTCGCCGGAAACCATTCCTCTAACGACAAAAGTGGTGCCCCTTACACCCCCAAGAGCCGAATCAAAAATCCAAAACCTTTATGCACATCTACAGACCCTATGAATGAACATGAACACATTTTCAATGTTTTGAATTGAAACCCCTAGGAGTTTTTTGCTGGAAATCATTCCTCTAACGACAAAAGTGGTGCCCCTTACGCCCCCGAGGGCCGAATCAAAAATCCAAAACCTTTATGCACATCTACAGACCCTATGAATGAACATGAACACACTTTCAATGTTTAGAATTGAAACCCTAGGAGTTTTTCGCCGGAAACCATTCCTCTAACGACAAAAGTGGTGCCCTTACTCCCCCGAGGGCCGAATCAAAAATCCAAAACCTTTATGCACATCTACAGACCCTATGAATGAACATGAACACACTTTCAATGTTTCGAATTGAAACCCCTAGGAGTTTTTCGCCGGAAACCATTCCTCTAACGACAAAAGTGGTGCCCCTTACGCCCCCGAGGGCCAAATCAAAAATCCAAAACCTTTATGCACATCTACAGACCCTATGAATGAACATGAACACACTTTCAATGTTTCGAATTGAAACCCCTAGGAGTTTTTCGCCGGAAACCATTCCTCTAACGACAAAAATGGTGCCCCTTACGCCCCCGAGGGCCGAATCAAAAATCCAAAACCTTTATGCACATCTACAGACCCTATGAATGAACACGAACACACTTTCAATGTTTTGAATTGAAACCCGTAGAAGTTTTTCGCCGGAAACCATTCCCGGACGTACGGATGGACGGACGAAGACGACCAATATATCCCCGCATTTTTTCAAATGCGGGGATAATAAGTTGCTGTAGTATCATTCTATCACAATACTATAAATCGCACCTCCAGTACATGTAATTTCAACAGTGGCATTCTTTTACGACCACAAATCATATCTACAGTAATTTTGTGACTGAACACACCTTAATGTTTAAAGACCTATTTCAGGCTTCTGCCATCTCAGAGAATGTGCCCTGACCATGCCATCTTTAGGAGGTCCTGCTGACAATCGACTAAACACATGGGCAGTGATTTCTAGCCATGTCTTGGCTGCCTGTTAAGCCAGCCAGGACTTGACTCCAAATTACTGCTAGGCAATTGGACATGTACAGGTTATGTAGTTAAACCTAGAAGCCCTGTCATGAACTGCGCTAATCTAGGCTTAATTGTGCAGAGAAATTACGTGCAACTGCCATATCGAATAGCATCCAAAGCACATCAGGTTCTCATGAAGAGTCATAGCAAACACAGGCAATGTTTCTGCCAATGGACCACCGGGTTAAACCTTTACCTAACGTACATGTAACTGTGCACAAGCAATGTTTCACCCAATGGACCTCCGGGTAACCCAGAGGTCCATTGGCAGAAACATTGCCTGTGTTTGCTATGAGTAACCAGAAGAACCTGCCGTGTTTTGGATGCCATTCGATATGGCAATTGCGTGCAATTCCTACATGCAATTAAGCCTAGATAAGCACACAGTTCTTGACAGGACTTTTAGTTTTAACTGTAGATTAATGTACAGATCGACGTACTATTTGTCTGCACTCCATGACAGGACTTCTAGTTTTAACTGTAGGCTAGAAGGAAATCAGTACACTTGCCCAGTCCACTGAGGGCTAACAAAACTGAACAGAAAATCAGTCACTTCTTTCAGGAAAATGAACCTTTCAGCTGTTATCAAGCCTCAACAGGGACTAATGAATAGTGAATGTAGGAAAATTTGATGGTTTTGGTATTCAACGTTTGGTTCGGTTTGGTTTTTTGTACCCCCATGTATCGGTATCAGTTTGGTTTTTCGGTATACATGTATTACTCATCTCTGTCTTTCACACTAGTACTGTGTCATTAATTGGGAGAGTCTATATTTGTTACTTTGGGAAAGGCAAATCAAGATTTTCAACCTTAGGGCTGCACGTTGAAAATCTTGATTGGTCTACCACACAAATTTGTCGAACAACTATATACAGTTAAAACTAGAAGTCCTGTCCTGAAATGCGCACAAAAGGTACGTCAATCTGCACGTTAATCTATGCATGACAACCATAGTAAGGCTATCAAATTCTGTACATGTACTGACTTTCAAATCGAATTTTGAATCAAATTCAAATTTTCACCAGAGTAGAGTTAACAGATTACTTTGATATTATTACTCTCTATATTTATTTATTTATTGGTGTTTAAGGCCACATACTTATGCACGATGGCTAATCATGACCGTGACAGTTTTATGGGTGAAGGAAGCTGGAGTACCCAGAGAGAACCACCGAGCAACGATGAGCAGCTGCCAGCTCCCCAACATCGTAACTCCTCACTGCAACACAGGCAGGGTTAGATTGGTTGAAGACATGCGGACCATCGAATGCAGTACGCCTTGTCTCAAAAACATACAGTTAAAACTGGAAGTCCTGTCATGTGCACAAGTAGCATGTCGCGCATTAATCTACGTATTATGACCATAGTAAGGCTATCAAATTATGTACATATGGCCTGTGCAGAAGCAATGTTTCAGCCAATGGACCTCCGGGTAACCTGGAGATCCAATGGCAGATCCAATGGCAGTAACATTGCCTGTGTTTGCTATGAGTAACCAGGTGAACCTACTGTTGGATACCATTGGATATGGCAACTGCATGCAATTCCTATGCGCAATCAAGTCTAGATAAGCGCATAATTCGTGAGTATCGTGACAGGACTTCTAGGTTTAACTGTAGCTTATGACTCCTCATTGGAACAAGCTCAATGAGCTCGTTCCAATGAGGGGTCTTAAGCTATGTTTTTGAGACAAAAATTGAGAACATAATAAAATTTGAATGGAGATTTTTGGCCATAGTGCTGGTTACATTTGTTTGTTACACTGGTTAAAGGGTTAATGCTGTAGATCATCAACGGTATGACAATTATTCTGCAACCTATTAGGCCAAGTGATTAATTGGTTAACCAAGGTTAATCCATGTGTTTATTGATTAATCGATCAAGAAAATCCTTTAACTGTTACAGCTCTAGTCAATATTACCTCAGTAACATGCATCTCTCATTTCGCCTTGTCAATTGTTTTTAAGTAAGTCTTGCCTGCCTTGGGGACCGTCCTACCCAAGCGCCAAAGCACCATTGGGGTTAAGAAGTTGAAAAAGACTACAATTTGGCACTAAAAAATGATCATGTGGAGCTAAATTTGACGCGCAGGTAAACACTAAGACTGATGGCTATATCTGTAATGTGAACCCTTTACGCAATGTAACGGCAAGAGCCGCAAGACCGGCCAGCACTACACTCCAAAATCGCTATTCGATCTTTTTAAGTTTTTCATTTTTTTGTTGTTACACAACAATTTTTCCATAAGTGTAGCCTGCTTCAAGCATTGGGTATTGGGTTAAAACAATATAAAACCACAAGGATGAGTCCAGGCATTGACCACTCAATGTGTGCCTACCTCCCCCTATTTTATTCTTGGTATGGATTTTGTTGTGGATATATGCATCTGCATCAGGTGTTAGGTGTGGCCCTCCCTCCCCCTCCCGAGTCACCCAATTTAGAGGACTTCCACCCAAGCATCGGTTACTGGGTCCTATTCTACCAGCAAAACAAGGCTTCTTTACTTCACTTCCCATGATCACCATGGAAATTTGACTCTTGACTTATGCTATATGACTCCCAAATTTCTCATTTGGCTCCAAATCTGGCCCCATCTTTTTCCCTCCCAGGTCGGTCTCTGCATATATAAAGCCAAAACTTGCCTAAAAATGAAAGTGTTAATGACACTGTAGCTTAACTTTGTCTTATGTAACTTATGTTTGATGAAAAGGATAATGTTCAATGTTTATGAAAGGATTATGAAAGAAGACAAGAATTGTGATAATTGGGAATATGTTAATTTCTGTTCCCTGAATGCTGTTTTCAATAAAAATAATATGAGGTCTAGACTGTACTAAAGGATTGGTGGGTGGGTTAATGTGGCCCTCACAGTTAATGTACGTGGCCCACACAGTTAATGTATATCAATGAAACTTACCAATCTACAGTGAAATTATTCCAAAACGACTCATCCTATCAAGTTACAATGAAATCACTTCATAAATACGGCCTGTAGACTGTGCTGATGGTAGAATAATCGTGACCAAAAGGGGACATTCTCATCTAGGCATTATCTGGAGTCATCCTACCAGGTTACAATGAAACCCCATCATAAATATGACCTGTAGACTGTGGTAAAGGTTTTCGGGCTTCGGGTCGTTGTTGCCATCACAGTTGATCAGTCGCGACCAAAAGGAGACGTTATCATCTAGACATTATATGGAATCAACCTACAAAGTTACAATGAAATCCCTCCATAAATACGACCTGTAGACTGTGCTAAAGGTTTTCGGGTTTTGGGCTTGGGCAGCTGTCATGGCTGAATAAACGTGACCATAAGGGGATGTTCTCATCTAGACATTATCTGGAGTCATCCTGCCAAGTTACAATGAAATTCCTTCATAAATGTGACCTACAGATTGTGCTAAAGCTTTTCGGGCTTCAGGCCGATGTAGCTGTCACAGCTGACCAATCGCAAGCAAACAGGGACGTTTTCATCTAGACATTATATGGAGTCAACCTACCAACTTACAATGAAATCCCTCTATAAATATGACCTGTAGACTGTGCTAAAGGTTTTGGGCTCGGGCAGTCATCACGGTTGACAGATTGCGACTAAATGGGGAAGTTCTCATCTAGACATCATACAGAGTCATCCTACCAAGTTACAATGAAATCCCTCCATAATAAATATCTACAGAGGGGTTTAAAGTAACCAAGGGTTCAAAATAACCCGGGAAGGGGGGGGGGGGGTGGCAAAATGGCTTTGAGGTTGAAGAGACCGGGGGCCAAAGTGACTTGGGGCTGAAGTAAATGGATACCATTTTAAAGCCAAGTTACTTATATTGTATTTAAATTGGATAGTACTACTGGTTCCAGAACAGGCTTGAAAATAAGCAGTCTGACATTTGCAGAATGAGGTTCCCCGAGGGTGAATTTAATGATACATCAAACAGTTGGCCAATTTATCCTCTGGATACTTCTTTGCGTAGTTTTGAGACCCTGATTCAGACCGAGGTTCACAGAGGGTAAATTTAGTGATGCTACCCTGCTGTGCAGGGTAGCATCACTAAATTCACCCTCTGGGGACCTCATTTTGCAGATGACAGTCTGCTTATTTTCTGGCTTATTTCAGACTATATTTGTATACTATTGGCGATGGAGTTCACTGATGTTATATACATGTAGAAATGGTACATTTATATCGTAGAAATGGTACATTTACAATGTATATCGAATAAATGAAATGAGCACCAGGCAGGCCTGAAAATAAGAAGTCTGACATTTGCAGAATGAGGTCCCCAGTGGGTGAATTTGATGATGCTATCCCATACAGTGGGCCAATTTATCCTCTGGGTACCTCTTTCTGTTTAGTTTTGAGTCCCTGATTCAAACTGAGGTTTACAGAAGGTAAATTTAGTGATGCTACCCTGCTGTGCAGGGTAGCATCACTAAATTCACCCTCTGGGGACCTCATTTTGCAGATGAGAGTCTGCTTATTTTCTGGCTTGGCAGCAGGTGTAAATTTATCTTACATGTACATGTTTACCGAATATTATCAATAATCATACTGTCTTCTGTGTACAACAGAAACAACACTAGTTACCATTCTTGATTTTGCATTCTATTATTTTCACATTAAGGGTTGACTGTTTTTAGACACAGAGAGTGAAAAATAAATGTCTAATTTTAGAATATTTTCTTAATTTTCTAGTAAACAGAATGTCAGAGAATGAGATTTGAGATATGACACACCTATAAGTATAACCAATGTTTTTTGCTGAACCACTTACCAAATAAAATGAAGTTAGTTTTAACATCAACCATGTTTTATTTAACCAAATAAAAGACATGAAGAAACATCATCTCCATCTTGGATAAAATAAAAATGTCAAGCCTTGACATTAAGAAAACAGAAAATTGAAGTATTCTTTAGAAAAATGAAAATATTTAGTCAAAAATTCTAATTTCTATTTTTTCCTAAGCTAAACACCAATCAAAGTCAATATTATTTGACAGAGAGAAGATAAGGCATATTATGAGCCAATCAAAACAAGAACAGAGAATATGGAACATGTAGGAAAACTCTGAAGTCGTATTGAGTCACTTTTCTGGCAATGGGTAATCAATTTTACAAAATTGGCCAGTTGCAATTTGAGTCCTCAAGAGACCAAATTTTGGACAGTCAATTTAAATGATTTTTCTGGATAATATCAGTCAAGATTAAATCAACAAGAATGTTAATCTGTAAGCAATACTGAACTGAGACAAGAGCAATGCGAAGTATGACGTACAGTTAAAACTAGAAGTCCTGTCACAAACTGTGCGCTTATCTAAGCTTAATTGCATGTAAGGCTGAAACAGTTATATTTTCATAACCGGTAAATCATATGGTATAACCATGGTTAACCGGTTAATCGGATATCTAAGGTATTCCAATTATAAAATTGCTATTTTTTACCAAAACTTTAAAGTAATTTTCCAATGAAACTACACATTGATATCATTAGAACCGGGGAGCCGGTTCTAATGATATCTTTGTTTGTATCAAATGTATGGTCTTACTAAGGCAGTAAAAAGTAACCATGGGCCTTGGGATGGTTATTTGAGGTTACTTTCTGGTTATTTTGGCCGCTCTGTTTGGAAAGGGTTTAAACTTCTACTTGCCATAAAATGCTTTACCATCATGGTTTTTAGAAACATTTGCACTGCATGTATATTTGCATGTGATAAGAATGGTTAACCGGTTATGAGCTTCAAAACCGGTTGTTCCAATAACCGATGGTTAACTGGATAACCAGTTAACTGTTTCAGCCCTAATTGCATGTAGGAATTGCGCACAACTGCCATATCAAATGGCATCCAAAGCATGGTATGTTCGCCTAGTTACTCATAGCAAACACAGGCAATGTTTCTGCCATTGGACCTCCAGTTACCTAAAGGTCCGCTGGCTGAAACATTGCTTGTGCACAGGCTATTTGTACAGAATTTGATAGCCTTACTATGGTCATAACGCATAGATTAATGCACAGATCGACGTGCTATTCGTGCGCATTTCATGACAGGACTTCTAGTTTGAACTGTATGCCCCTGATGGTGTCATAATGCCATGGCAGCCATATTGAATTAACTAGCTGGACCTAAGTCAAAAGGAAGCACTGTCTAGTCATCCACAAGTAACCCCTAACATTATGATTTGATTAAATAAGCAGTTCTTTAGTTATTGGATGGAAACCAAAACATTCTTGCTTATTTGCATATGCCACTTTCACATTATTGTAGTCGTTCTATCAAGGACATAATTCTGGCCAGAACTAGATTCTAGAGAAAGAATTGTTATTACATGTATAGAGAGAATGTAAGTTGCCTTCATGTGACACTTGTCTCATTTTGAAGGATATACAAATTTATTGAGTCCAACATGGTCACGAAGTTGACCATCAGGTCCTGGAGGTCTCCATTTTACCTATGAACCAGTCATCTTCGTAAATCGCACTGACCAAACAGTTTGGACGGGCAAAAAAAAAAAAACGATCAAGAGTGAATGTTATCGGCTTATCGACGCAACTGGAGACAGGTGGTTCATCTGCATTTAATAATTGCATTTCCACATGGTTGTTGTCAAAACAGTTCTCTTTCCTCCATTCACCAATATTTTCAGTGTTAAAGTGATAAAGAAAATAGAGTTAACCCCCTTCATCTGACAAAAAGAGAACAGGATGTGATTGTCCAATACAAGGTTATTTATGGCTGATTAAAGGATGTCCCAAAAATCCCCCCCCCCCCCCCCCCCCCCCCAGGATTTGAACCATATATGACTTACATGTACAGTTGAAACTAGAAGTCCTGTCATGAAATGCACACAAATAGTACATTGATCTACGCATTATGTCCCTAGTAAGGCTATCAAATTCTGTACATATGGCCTGTGCAGTGTGCACAAACAATGCTTCAAACAATGGCCCTCCAGATAACCAAGAGGTCCTTTGGGAGAAACATTGCCTGTGTTTGCTATGAGTAACCTTGAGAACTTGCCGTGGTTTGGATGCCATTCGATATGGCAATTGCGCACAATCCCTATGTGTAATTAAGCTTAGATAAGCACACAGTTCATGACAAGACTTCTAGTTTTAACTGTATATATAAACTGAAAGCTAACTGCAGCTGTGCATTTACCCGATCTCTCATTTGTAACGTGTATATGGAGAGTGTATTATCACAAATTCATCCGTAAAGTGGAGATTCCACCCAAGCATTAATTGCAAATTTATTGCAAAGCATAACAAGCACAAGCAAAGTTCCAACCAATGGACCTCCGATTAAACCTAGAGTTCCAGTGGATGAAAGATTGCTTATGTTTTTTATCCATATGTACAAAATTTTTAAGTGATACTTTGGTGATAACTCCACTCTGTGGGTGATTTAGTCACTTACTGTACTTCAATATTTTTGACACAAACATGACTTTTTGAGCATTCCCACACCATATAGGTGTATATGGATGTCAAATTCAGATTCAAATTAAAGAAATTTTACATTTTGATGAAATGTTCGAAAATATGTTGACCAATTTGGTCCCATAAGACAGGAACAAAGGGTACCTTGCTTATTCTGGAAAAAATATGCACAGGAGCAGTACTTTATGAAAATTTCTATCATAACAACATTGATGTCCATTATTAGCAGGTCCAGGTGAGGACATGTATTTTGGACACTTCTTTCGAGAAATTTTGAATCACTTCACATGAAAAATACTTTCAGATCTTATTTAAACACAGAATTTGGTGGTAGCTGAAGAGATGAAGGGTTAATTTTCAATGAGATTTCCCTAGTTTTGGAAATATTCGATACATCCTGGAGAGGAAAGATAGGACAGAAAAAATTGAATCTAATATTTGAGAATCCAGCATGGCTAAACATGAACCCTTTGATGGAGGATTACTTCGTTTTTCAGTTTACTGCAATGTACTGCATTGAAGAGTACTGAATTGGATGATGTTACCTTCATAATATTCAGCAAATTGCCTTTTTATTTTTATGAGGGTGGTCCTGAATTTGTTTGGATGGAAAACACCTTTCTCCCAATGCCGCTCAATATCTCAGGAACCGATAGAGTTAGGCATCTGAAATTTTATCATGTGGCAGACTAGTCTAGTTTCTGAACACAAATATCAGTAATGACAATCATTCTTGGAAAATACATGTTTAATCGTAATTTGAAAATTTAGAAAAATGGAATGTCCATGAGAAAATGCTCAAAATCAGGGATGAATGAAGAAATGTCAAAAAATGGTGAAGAGTAGCTGAGCGATATAATGTGATTAATTTCTGTAGCTTGCCTAATTACCAAACTATCAATTACATAAGAATCCAGCATTCATACCGACATATTCTACAGTTAAAATTAGAAGTCCTGTCACAAATAGTGCGCTTATCTAGGCTTAATTGCGCGTTGGAATTGCGCACAATTGCCATATCGAATGGCATCCAAAGCACGGCAGGTTCTCCTGGTTACTCATAGCAAACACATGCAATGTTTCTGCCAATGGACCTCCGGGTTACCCGGAGGTCCATTGGCTGAAACATTGCTTGTGCACAGGCCATATGTACAGAATTTGATAGCTTTACTTGGGCCACAACACACACATTAACACGCATATCAACGTGCTATTTGTGCACATTTCATGACAGGACTTCTAGTTTTAACTGTATATTGTGTGAAGGGAATACTCCATTCAGGTAAACAGCAACCCTTACTTTGCTGTATAAGTAAGGGTAATTTGCTCCCTTTGAAATTCTCACCACTGTTATTCCATAAATTCAAATTGAATATACACAAATTATACACCAAAGTAAAAGTGGAGATGCATAGAACACAAAAAATGTATGAAATCATCTCAGAGTTGAAAGAAGGCACTGTAAGTCTGCTACCATATTCGTGCCAGAACTTGATAATAAAATAATATTTAAGGAGAACAACTCATAGCTAGATGTAAATGTGTTTCAGATATCCAAGAACACAGAACTGCATTGGGAAAAGGACAACACTGTCTGCATTTTTTTAATGAAAATGAGATACATGACCAATGGACATGCACATATCGCGTTATACCACAAATTTTCAGTGACAAACAATCGTGTATTTCTAAGGTGTCATGATACCTTGCAAGTAATATGGCAACTGTGCAGTCTCCATATAATAATAAAACGTAGTATTAAGGCGATCTTTCTCATTATTTGATTTTAGACAGCACTGTGTATCAATACTTTTTTCGGTCCAATGACCTTGACCAAAAACCTAGATAAACAGACAATGCAAACAAAGCTGAGAGTTTAGGAATTTACCCCCTCGAAGCTCTGTTTTTGCATTTTGAAGAATTTTGATCTCCCAGTATTGTTTTGGGATATCTGTAGCACATTTGGCCACAAGTTGTTTGCCTGAAATATTATTTGTCGAGTTGTGACGAAGTCAAACTCAACTTTTAGTTTGGTGAATGGCGAGCAATTGGTTTCCGGATGATAACTTCATAATGGTTCGACCCACGTTCATGAGACTTCATAGGTAAGTTGGCATCAGTGAGAGGCAGAAGCCTATTTATCTTGGACTTGCTGGGTCAGAGGTCAAGGTCACAGTGATCTTGAACACAGTAAATTGCAAACAATTGGTTTCCAGATGATAACTTGACTATGGTTTCACACAAATTCATGAAACTTCATATGTACAGTTAAAACTAGAAGTCCTGTCATGAAACACGCACAAATAGTATGTTGATCTGTGTGTTAATCAACGCATTATGACCTTAGTAAGGCTATCAACTTCTGCACATATGGCTTGTGCACAAGCAATGTTTCAGTCAATGAACCTCCGGGGTCCATTGGAAGAAACATTGCCTGTGTTTGCTATGAGTAACCAGGAGAACCTGCCATGCTTTGGATGCCATTCTGTATGGGAATTGCACGCAATTCATACGCGCAATTACAGTTAAAACTAGAAGTCCTGTCATGAAATGCGCACAAATAGCACGCTCATATGCGCGTTAATATACGCGTTATGACCCAAGTAAAACTATCAAATTCTGTACATATGGCCTGTGCACAAGCAATGTTTCAGCCAATGGACCTCTGGGTAACCCGGAGGTCCATTGGCAGAAACATTGCTTGTGTTTGCTATGAGTAACCAGGAGAACCTGCCGTGCTGTGGATGCCATTCGATATGGCAATTGCGCGCAATTCCAGCTCGCAATTAAGCCTAGAAAAGCACACTATTCGTGACAGGACTTCTAGTTTTAACTGTAAGACTAGATAAGCACACAGTTCGTGACAGGACTTCTAGTTTTAACTGTATGCTGGCCTTTGTGAGAGAAGGAACCCTATTTATTTTGGACTCACTAGGTCAAAGGTCACAGTGACCCTGAACATAGTAAATCAAAACAATTGGTTTTCGGATGATAATGTGATAATGGTTCAACCCACGTTCATGAAACTGCATAGGTAGGTTGGCATCAGAGAGAGAATGAACCCTATTTATTTTCGACTCGTTAGGTTAAAGGTCAAGGTCACAGTGACCTTCAACATAGTAAATAATCGTAAACAATTGGTTTCAGGATGATAACTTGAGAATGATTTGACCTACAATCATGAAACTTCATACATGTACATGTAGGTACAGTTAAAACTAGAAGTCCTGTCATGAACTGTGCGCTTGTCTAGGCTTAATTGCGCGTCAGAATTACGCGCAATTGTCATATCGAATGGCATCCAAAGCACGGCAGGTTCTCTTGGGTATTCACAGCAAACACAGGCAATGTTTCTGCCAATGGACCTCCGGGTTACCCGGAGGTCCATTGGGTGAAATATTGCTTGTGCACAGGCCATATGTACAAAATTTGATATCCTTACTATGGTCATAACGCATAGATTAACGCGCAGATCGACATGCTATTTGTGCACATTTCATGACAGGACTTCTATTTTTAACTGTAGGTTGGCCTAGGTGAGTGGAAGAACCCTATTGATTTTGGAATCGCCAGGTCAAAGAACAAGGTCACAGTGACCTTGAACATAGTAAATCGTAAACAATTGGTTTCCAGATGATAATTTGACAATGGTTCCACCCACATTCATAAAACTTTGTAGGTAGGTTGGCATTGGTGCAAGAAAGAGCACTATTTATTTTAAAATCACTAGGTCAAAGGTCAAGGTCACAGTGACTCTTCACACAGTAAATTGTAAATAATAGGTTTCCTGACGATAAGTTTAATGATTAAACCCACTTTTGTGCTGTCACTACTCAACATTGGACCGGTGATCCTATCGGTATTTTTTTATTATCAGTTCTAGTATGAATATGGTAGCAGACTTCCAGGAGGCACTGGAGCCTGCTGTCAACTCTGTGAGTTGATTGCATATATTTTCCGTGTTCTATACATCACAACCTTCATTTTGATGTATAACTTTTGTCAATTTAAATTTGAATTTATGGAACATCAGAGGTGGGAATTTCTTAGTAAACAAATTTCCCTTACTTGTTATAATAGCACCTTAAGGTGCTATATAAGTAATGGAATTTTGTTTATTTTGAAATTCTCACCTCTGATATTCCTTAAATTCAGATTAAATATACACAAATTGTACATCAAAATGAAGGTTGGGATGTATAGAGCACGACATACGTATGTAATCAACTCATAGAGTTGACAACTTGACAGCAGTCACCACTGGTTCTTGGAAGTCTGCTATCGTATTCGTACCAGAACTGATAATACAATATTTCCCGAGAACAACTCGTGGCCACATGTGCTTCAGATATTCAATAACAAAGCTAGGCATTCAAAACACTTTCGAATGCAGCAATGGGACTGCATTTTGGAAAAGGAAAACACTGTCTATATTTTTTATTGAAGATGGTTTCCATGTTCGACAGACATGTGCAAATCACTCGATACCACAAATTTCCATCTAAAAACAAAATCGTAATTCTAAGAAATTTCAACAGGTGTCATGATACCTTGCATTGAATATGGCAACTGTGCAATCTCTATATAATAATAGTATACTGCAATAAGGTGATCTTTCTCATTATTTGATTTTAGATGGCATTGCATATTGATGAGTTTTCCATCTGATGACGTTGACCGGAAATCGAAAGTAAATTCATATGTAAACAAATGCGAAGGTTTTGGAATTTACCCCCATGCAGCTCTGTCGCAGCGTTTTGAAGAATTTTGATACCCTAGCTTTGTACTTGGATATGTAAAGCACATTAGGCCACAAGATGTTCTCGTGAAATATTATTAAATTATAAGTTCTGGGACGAATACGGTAGCAGACTTCCATGAACCAGTGGTGACTATGTCGATTCTATGAGTTGATTACACGTGTTTCGTGTTCTATACATCTCAGTCTTCATTTTGATGCACAATTTGTGTATATTTAATTTGAATTTAAGGAATATCAGAGGTGAGAATTTTCAAAATAAACAAAATTCCATTACTTATATAGCAGCTTAAAGTAAATGTGAAAGCACCCATTTATGAACACTTGACCCCCCTCCCTTCCTCCCACTTAAAAAAAAGTGTTGTTACATTGTGATGAGTACAAATTACGTCATATCGCTTTCTAATACCTTTCATTTATTACTTGCTCGTAAGGGCCTATATAGGTAATGAAATTTTGTTTATTTTGAAATTCTCACCTCTCATATTCCTTAAATTTAGATTAAATATACACAAATTATATATCAAAATGAAGGTTGGGATGTATACAGTTAAAACTAGAAGTCCTGTCACGAACTGTGTGCTTATCTAGGCTTAATTGCGCGTATGAATTGCGCGCAATTGCCATATCGAATGGCATCCAAAGCACGACAGGTTCTCCTGGTTACTCATAGCAAACACGGGCAATGTTTCTGCCAATGGACCTCCGGGTTACCCGGAGGTCCATTGGCTGAAACACTGCTTATGCACAGGCCATAATTACAGAATTTGATAGCCTTACTATGGTCATATCGCGTAGATTAACGCGTATATCGACGTGCTATTTGTGCGCATTTCAGGACAGGACTTTTAGTTTTAACTGTACTAGTAGAAAACAAAACACATATGTAATCATATTCCTGGAAGTCTGTTATCGTATTCGTACCAGAACTGATAATAAAATAATATTTCGCAAGAACAACTTGTGGCCAAATGTGCTTCAGATGTTCAATAACAAAGCTAGGCATTCAAAACACTTTCGAGTGCAGCGATATGACTGCATTTCGGAAAAGGACAAAACTGTCTACATTTTTTATTGAAGATGTGTTCCATGCTCAACAGACTGCGCAATTATTCGATACCACGTATTTCCATCGAAAAACAAAATTGTAATTTTAAGAAATTTCAACAGGTATCATGACACTTTGCACTGAATATGGCAACTGTGCAGTCTCTATCTAAAAGGCGTTGTTTTTACATGCTTTTTCTGTCCGATGACATCGACCGGAAATCGAAAGTATATTCATATGTAAACAAAAGCAAAGGCTTTGGAATTTACCCCATGTAGCTCTGTCGCCGTGTTTTGAAGAATTTTGATCTCCTAGCTTTGTTCTTGGCAGGGCTCGCCTTGAATAAAATGGTCGGGGCCTAAAAAAAGTGCCCCACATATTGAGGTCGGGGCCTTTTCGGGGCTGATTTTCCATTTTGTCCATTATTGTTAGTGCTTTTTTGTGGAAAATGTCGGGGCTTGAAAAAAAGCCCCCAGCAAGTGCTCCTCTGGGCAGATCTCGGGGCCTGGGCTGATCAGCCCCGACTCAAGGCAAGCCCTGTCTTGGATATGTAAAGTACATTTGGCCACAAGTTGTTTTCGTGAAATATTATTAAATTATCATTTCTGGTACGAATATGGCAGCAGACTTCCAGGAACCAGTGGTGCCTACAGTCGACTCTATATGAGTTGATTACACATGTGTTTCGTGTTGACTAGTATACGTCCCAACCTTCATTTTGATGTACATTTTGTGAATATTGAATTTGAATTGAAGTAATATCAGAGGTGAGAATTTTCAAAATAAACAAAATTTCATTACGTATATAGGCCCTTAATGGGACGTGGATGGTGGAGGCAATCTGTTTCGTTCCGGTTATTCGTCGTAGCCATAATTTGTACGAGGTACCGCGAAATAAGGCGACTACATTGTATTAATGTCTATGAAACTGCGAATCTATAGAGCTTTTTATTCCATCTGTTTACAAAAGCGTTTGATTAAAAAGGGCCAATTTACATGGCATGAGATCAGCCGGGCGGGTCTTCATAAACACATTTTATATGAGCCAGATGCGAAGTAATGGTTACAACAAACTAAATGATGAAAATCTCCACCTGGTGGGACGAATGTCGGAGTTTCGCTACCCGGCGATTTCGCCACCGGGGGCCTTTCGCCACCGAGTGTTTTCGTCATTTCTCCACCTATTTTATGTACAGTGGAATAATGAACAGATATACGATACATTTTATTTACAGTTATTATGGTTAAAATAAATTAACTCATTAAATTAATTTAAATTTTAAATATCTGTTGGCAAGAGTCCTTTGGGGGCATAAATCTTAGCACATCCACACAGGAAAGAGCTTGTTGAAAAGGTCACGGGTCGTTTCGACCCTTTTCCCATTCGCCCCGGGTCGTTTCGCCCCCAGAATTGGGGCGAAACGACCCGGGGTAAAAATTATTTTTTTATTATTTTCAATGGTAATTTTTCGGCCCAAAGGGTAGTCTTACCTTATTGTAAATCCACCTTGATAACAAACAAATGAAACGGGGAGTAAGAGAGGTGGATGATTACTAGTATCCAGTGACGGTTTCTCCTATGGTGTGAAGGTAAGGCATTTTTTGCTTTTATTTTAATAAAATCTACAGATTATACTTATAACAAAGTGGCCGATTATATATACTTGCCCGAAGAATAGCAGACAAATAACTATGTGGCAGATTATACTTGCCTGAAGATTAGCAGAGAAACAACGACATTGCAAGTCTGGTGGATTCGACAGATGATACATGTTTTTATTCGTTTATTATATAATCACTCTTTCATTTTATGAATTATTTTGATTGCATTATATTTGCCTGAAAATAGCACTGACAGAAAAAGTGGCAGATTATATTTGTCTGAAGAATGGCAGAGAAATAACAAATGCAGATGCATTGTAACTGTTTATCCAACATTTCTCTGTTCAGACATCCTATCTTGTTTAAACTGTTTCGATGTTATGTATATGTTATGTTATATTTTAAGATCATTGTATTACACCAAATGCATTTTCTATCAGTCAACTGTAAACTGGATGTGTTATATAATTTTTTATATAAAAATAAACTGAATTATCATTTCAACCACTTGTTCTGTTTTTTTTCTTTATCAAACCCACCCTATACCCCGGGAAAAAAAGTGGGACGAAACGACCCACTCTCAAAATTGGGGCGAGGCGACCCGGGGCGAATTGGTATGGGGGCGAACGACCCAGGGGCGAACGGGATTTGGGGCGAAACGACCCGACACCGTTGAAAACAACCTCTTATTATATTATCTTTTTTCATTTCATTGCTATGGATGACCCCAGTTCCTGTGTGACGTATTAAATTGCAAGGTTCCCCGGCGTCACTAACTGAACTTTCTACGATGGCGCTGAATTCAATTTCAAATTGCCCAACTGTTGATTGTTCTAATGCACAATCTGGGATGGTATTCTTTTGTTTTCTAATTGGGCCAGGCCAATTGCAGAGCTTTGTCGAGATGGGCTTGGTGGTTATTCTATGTTTTTTTCTGTGCATGGTGCATGTGACCAATCGATGTCCGCTCCATTCTTAACATCCTCTCTATACGCTGCCTGTACGTGTAATACCCACCTCACATGTCCGATGTTGCTACCGCCCACACGGGTCCAGATCTTTTCGGCCTCGGGAACATTCGGCCCCAGGTATATTTCCGGGAACATTCGGCCTCAGTCGAGGCCGAATGTTCCCACTTTTGAGGCCGACTGTTCCCACTTTTGTAAAACATTTCTGAGTTTGGAAGTTGAAAAATAACTTTAAAAAATATTTTTTTAGTTCATTTTGTTGCTTTTTTTTGTATATTAGGTGTTTTTCCAGAATATTTTTTTTAAAGAATAATATACATGACCTACCTTTATCCCTAAAGTCGAAATATATTAAGCACGAGACCGATCCATAATGGATTGTGTAAACTCCACTCAGTGTATTGAATAACAGAATGACAATATGTGTGCTCCAGTGCCGACACGCAAACCCGAATCGTACTTGATTAGGCGATCATATATACTGTTTTTACAGTTTCTTTGAACACTTAAACCTTTTTATGTAGACTGTAACTATATCCCTCTCCCTTGTAGGTTGATGGATGACTTCCAGCTTTAAAAAAACTCTCGTGGATTCGTAAGCAAATAAAGTTATAAAGCAAATAAAGTTGTTCGGGTCTCAAGGGATTTAAATCCCACATAGTCTCTGTGCGCTTTCTGTGCACTGAATTATCTGATTAAATGGATTATCTGATCTGGGTCTCAAGGGATTTAAATCCCACATCGTCTCTGTGCGCCTTCTGCGCACTGAATTATCTGATTAAATGGATTATCTTATTAGACAGTGTGGAGTTGGTGGTTCAGATGTGCTACGTCGGCTTGTCATGAATGTGACTTTGATGTTTCTTTTTTTGAAGTAAACTATATAAATTTGTGTGAAGTTGAGCAAAAACTTATTTCACCTCAGAGCTCTATCACTGTAATTTCCCACAATGCACTGTGTGAGAATTTGAAGTAACCAATGATCAACAGGTTGGGGTAGAACCCACCTTATCTTGGTATATAATTAGCCAATCAGCGATTAACAGGTTGGGGTGGGACCCGTCCTATTCATACATATAAATGGCAGAGTGTTGGAACAGTATTGCCACTCTATTAACTCGCTTCTGAAAAGGATGAATTCACACTACGTCTGTGAATTGTGTCAAAACTCTTACTCTCATAAAACTAATTATTATCGACACAGATGAAAATTACACAAAAATGTAAATTTTAAACACACTATAGGGGGAGCGAACCAAAATACAGCCGAGTTAACAACCAGATCTGTCTGTAACCAGCCACCCTATCCTCCAGTGCATATGAAATCAGCCCTTAGTAGGAACAATGCATTAACAAGTGGAAATATTTTGGGGCTTGCAAATAAGTTAGAGCCAGTAAAATCGTTAGTGATGGGGAAATCACTGAGGGAAAAACCTATAGATGACTCAACCAACCTACCCTCAAGCAGAATTCAGTGTATAGAACCATGAAGGAGTGAACAGTTGCTGGAAATACGCACACCCCTGAATGCTGTAGCTGTCCCGCCCATAGACCAGGGTATGAGACCAATTACTGAATCTTCAACATTGAGTTCTGAAGAGAAAGGGCTGCTGAACCAGACAATCTTGCAGCGCCAATCAAATTTACGCAAAGAAAACACCAAACCACACTCCTTAACAACTAGTTTTTCAGTGGAAAATCATCCGGACTGGTTAGCCGTTATACCAGATTCCATGCAGCAGAAGGTGCTTTTGTTACTCCAGATAACAAAGAATATACCCAATTTATCGTGGGATGAGAAAGATCGACTCGTGTATAACAGCATTACAATTTCGGGCTCCAATATGTGTGATCTAATAAATGATCTGCTGCAAAAAAGAAAAGATTTTCAACCGACAGGGTGGAAAATTTTGGCAAACATCCTTAAAGATCAAAATATCCCAAGGGGTCTGATCGGAAATAAACGTATTGACTTTTGTCGTCCAGAAAACAATATCTCTGCAAAGCTGCGATGGACCAGCCTTTGAAGAATAGCCCCTGGAAAAGATTGCCAATGTGGAACGGACTTCGTGGAAGCTCTCATGAAACTGGACGAAAAAGCGAAAACTCACACCAATATGGTGACATTCTGAACAACAGCCATTACAGACAACTAAAAATGTGGCCAGCAGCATATACCAGTGTTCATTTTACTGCAAATTTCATATCCATTTGTAATTTAATGTTAATCAATTTGACTAGTTTTGATTTCTGGTTAATATGGATAATTAAAAAAATGCAATATATCTAAGATTTTTTCATTGTTTTATTTGTGGTGTCTCCTAAACTACAGAGTGCCTTTCTTGACATTCGCCCAGTTCAGGAAATCTACATAAATTACTGAATGTGATTTAATAAAAATTCGGCAATTATTCAAATCAAAAACTGTGATCCGATAAAAATTCGGCTGTTATTAAGCGGGTACATTATTAATATTCGGGAATGCAGTCTAATACAGGCCATATTTTATCAACAAAAAGCAGTCACACAAGGCATTCTCTGTCAAAGTTCTACACAGGGTTATCATTGGTTGAAGGTAGTACGCCATAGTACACAACGTTACCGACCACCCCACCCCACATAGGTAATTAGTTAATGGTAGCTCTTTCATGCTTTTACTTAGATGGGTGGGTTATTCTTCAGTGAACATTCAAAAGTGAATCATACAGGTTAGTAATAGCGCGGGTGTAGGGGCGCGGTGGCTCAGTTGGTAGAGGTGCAGGCTGCAAGCCGAGAGGTCCTCGGTTCGAATCCCACCTGCAGCACCCGCATTGTGTCCTTGGGCAAGACACTTCACCCCGATTGCCTACATGGGGGGCACGATGACGCTGTGTACTGAGGCGTACTGCACGTCGATGGTGCGCATGTCTTCAACCAATCTAACCCTGCCTGTGCTGCGATGCAGAGTTCAGAGTTATGATGTTGGGGAGCTGACAGCTGCTCGTCATTGCTCGGTGGTTCTCTCCGGGTACTCTGGCTTCCTCCACCCGTAAAACTGTCACGGTCACGATTAGCCATTGTGCATAAGTATGTGACCTTAAACACCAATAAATAAATAAATAGCGCGGGTGTGATTTTTTTATGATTAAACACAGTCCGTAGTGTTATCACACAAATGTTTTCATTTTTATACTGCACTGGTCCACAATTAACTGTTAAACACTTAAGGGCTGTTTTGATGATCGACTATTTATTTATATTTATTTATTGGTGTTTAAGGTCTGTGCAATGACTAATCATGACCACAACAGTTTTGCGGGTGGAGGAAGCCGGAGAGAGCCACCGAGCAATGGCAAGGAACTGTCAAAATTCTACACAGGGTCTGCATTGGTTGAAGACAGGTGTTCCATCGACATGCAGTACGCCTTAGTGCACAGCGTCACGATGCCCCCACATGGTCAATAGGGATGAAGTGTCTTGCACAAGGACACAACCGACAGACACTCATGAATAAATCGATATGCGTATTTCTGTCAAACTAATCCGCCATTTTGTTTTTTCGACAAGTGTCTTGTGGAATGAATTGTTTAACGAAAATTATTAATATATTATATTAAATGAACATACGCTATTTATTAGGGGGACAATCTCATAGTAAATACGAGTTAAGAGTGTGGTAAGTTATGAGAGGTAATTTGATCGCTCAAAATTGTGGGGAAGGCGTATTCGGGGGCCTGACATGTCCATTACATTTAGAGAACTAGACTGGGGTTCGAGATAATTTAGCTATTGTGAGGGGTGGGGGCGGGGAGAGTGGTTTCCAAAAGTTTTTTTTTTGGTATTGGATGACCTGGAGGAGGGGAGTTCATGAAAGTTTTATGTACTGTGAGGGGATACAGTGGTGTGACGGTGAGGGTGTGGGATAATGGAGGTGTCTGATTGGTTGAAAAAGTGTGTGTTTGTGACAAAGCAACTTTTTTTAAGATTATGGTGGGGGCGGGGCAGAGCAGTTTCGGAAAGTTTTTTAGTATTGGATGACCTGGAAAAGGGGAGTTCATGAAAGTTTTAGGTACTGTGAGGGAATACAGGGGTGTGACAGTGAGGGTGTGGGATAATGGAGGTGTCTGATTGGTTGAAAAAGTGTGTGTTTGTGACAAAGCAACTCTTTTTAAGATTATGGTGCGGGCTGCGGAGAGCGGTTTCCAAAAGTTTTTTAGTATTGGATGACCTGGAGGAGGGGAGTTAATGAAAGTTTTAGGTACTGTGAGGGGATACAGGGGTGTGGAATAAAAAATGAATTATTTAACGAAAATTATTAATATATTATATTAAATGAATATACGCTATTTATTAAGAGGATTACATCATAGCAATTAAGGTTATTAAAATTTTAAACATATGACCGCACACTTGTCTCCTTCACCCCTCCTCATAACCTCATTTGACCCCCCTTATTTGATGAGGAGCGTCTCCACCGGTCAATCGAGTTGTGCATCTCTGCTACTTGTGGCGCGATGATGGTCAAGTTGAATCAGCTGAAACCCACAAGTCGCGCAGTTAAATGTCAAGTTTTAACATTTCTCCATGTTTTTTCTAATGTATCTTTCCTACTATAGGATTTCAGACAAAACGTCCACTTGAACATCTTGACATCGCCGTCTTTTCGATGTTCACCGCATCTCTTTTGTTGAATTTGCTATTGAAACACAAAATTGACAGTTCAAAGTACCTTCTTGGTGGGTTTTCAGATGATCCGTTAATTCATCTCTTGAAAGTATTGGGGCATAAAGGACAGCCATGTATAGCCTTTCCACCGTATACAGTTGTCTCATGACGATTTCTCTTGTGATTTTTTTTGAGAACCCGTCAAAACGTAGAAATCGGACCGTTAAAAAATCGATGAAATTTGAAAATTTGAATCTCAGAGTCTGGAAGAAGGTTGCGTGTTGACCGCTAATTTAATGAGGTTTTTATTACACCCATAACTTTTGAACAATAGATTTAATTGCTTCAACATCTGTCACTCTCGTACAGTAGTTGTCGTTTGAAAAAAAATCGATTTAATTACACCCAGGCACAATGCAGTGTTTACCTTAGCACGTGTCCAGGTCAGGGTCAGTCGATAGCATTCATATATATGCCCAGTAAGTCAATATTGTTTTTAAATAAATTATTTGTAAATAAATTATTTTTTTATCTAATAATATCTATCCCAAATTATGACTTTAAAAAAAATATGTACTAATCAACATTATTAATTCATTTATTAATATACTAATTATTATAATCAACTCTTACACTCATTAATTACATTAATTATGCAACAGTCATTAATTAAAATTAATTAAGCAACAATTATTAATTAAAGTGATTAAAAAAAAATCATTAAGTAACGTTAATTACCTTACGTAACATTTTAATTAAGATGACGTCATCCACCCCCGGCATCATCCAGGCATCACCCAGGGATCCCCCAGAACAGGCCTATTCACCATTTTCTCTACAACTTCGGTATATTAGATTGTTTTCGTTTAGGAAATTGGTCAGTCTTCAGTGCATAATCTTTTCGAGAACTTTAGAGAGAGCAGGATGGATACTGATTTGTCTGTAGTTGTTAAAAAGTTTATGATCGCCAGACTTAAAAATAGGTAAGATTTTTGCTACTTTCATTTTATCAGGAACTTTTCCGGTTGAGAATGAAAGATTAATTATGTGTGTTAATGGTTCTGCTATTTCTGATATTATATTTTTTAACAACCTGGTAGAGATGTTGTCACAGTCCTTACTCATTTTTGGCCGTAGACCATTTACACATAAGATGACTTTCTGTATATTTGTAGGTAAGATAAAAATGACTAGGCGATAATAAACTTGATGTAATCCGAAAAATCGGAATTACCGCTCTGAATTTGATTGCTTACTTTTTTCCGATGTTAGCAAAGAACAGGTTGAATTTTTCTGCTATTTGTTCAGGGTCAGTTATTTCGATATTCTTTTCCTTGAAGGTGCAAGGTATGTTTGTGGCACGGTTTGACCTGTTTATTGCCTTACGAAGAACCTCCCAAGTCTTCTTGACGTTATGTTTATTCTCCAGGAGTACAGAGTTATAGTATTCTGTCTTCAAACTACGTTTCAGGCGAATGAAAATATAGCAATTGTTCAACATTGTAGTTTGAGGGATTTTTTAATTTTTTTCTAAGAAGCTTTTCCTTATTTAGTGAGGACTGTAGCAGACCGGCAGTCATCCATTGCTCGCATTTTGTCCGTTTGGGGAAACAAATACCTTTTTCAAGGGGAAAGCGACGTTGAAGGCTTGGTGGAGTTTGTCAATCAGATTTTCATACGCTTCATTAGGACAAGTTGCATTATATATATTTGAGAAGTCGCAAATAGAGAGAATGTTTTTGAATCTCATTGAGTTCTCCTCTTTAAATGATCTTTCAAATTTTTCTTTACACATGTAGCTACGGCGTACCATCTCGTCGACATAAAATGTCGCAAAGTGATCGCTCACGTCTGTGATGACTATTCCTGCTTTGTTATCTTCATTTTTATTGCAAAATATATGGTCAGTTAGCGTCGCAGAAAAATCTATAACTCTGGTTGGTTTTGTGATGACTAGCATGAAACCTGCATTAAACATTAAATCAATAAATTGATTAGTTTTGTTATGCCTACAAAAACTAAGAAGATCAATATTGAAATCTCCAATCAAGTAGGCCTTTTTATTTGTATTATTTATCTTACTGATCAACTGTGTCAGCGATTCCAGAAACAAGTCAAAGTCGGCTGTCGGGGCTGTGTTGGGTCTATAAATTATACCAACTATACATTTACAGTACGTGGAGAGTGGATTGTAACTAAATCACCCGCGGAGTGGAGTTATCACCCAAGCTATAACTTTCAAATTGTGTACATATCGAAAAAAAAAAAAAAACACAAGCAAAGTTTCAGCCAATGGACCTCCGGGTTTAACCCGGAGGTCCATTGCCTGAAACTTTGCTTTTGCTGCTTATGCTTTGCAACAAATTTGCAATTATTGCTTAGGTGGAATCTCCACTCTGCGGGTGATTTAGTGATAATGCACTCTCCACGTACTGTATGTTTGGAAGTAATTTCTATAAACAGGGATTCAAAAACATGAGGGATAAAAAATGAAAGATTATTACGGATTTTGTAGCCAAAACACCTTTACGAACATGGAAATCCCTCCACGGCCATCGCCTCGGTCGGGGCGCGGGTGGGTTTCTAGCGGATGATAGCCTTTGAGAGTGTACTTGTTATCTCCGACATCAAACACTTCTGTTATTCCGACAATATCTAGAAAGTTGAATGATGGCAGGAGATCGCAAATTAAGTTATTGAAGTTGTCCCAGTTAGCATTCAGACTTCGACAATTGACGTTGAGTAAAGAGAGAGTTTTATTTTCACTTACTACATAATTTTCAAATTCTTTCGGGCTACAGTACGAGCAACAATTTCTATCGATAGCGAATGCCGGATGGGGCTCATCATTGGAATTACCAATGACAGCTGTATTGAACTTACTAATGGAATCAAAAGAATCGTTGCTTTGGATTTCATCCAGAGTAATCTTGTTAGGCATAGTGTTGTATGGGGAGGCGAGGACAAGTTCCAAGGTCTGTTCCGAAGTTAGGTATTGGTACCGGTAAGTGAGGTTCTAATGAGCAATATGCAGTTTTCAAATAAGAATGCATAACCGTGCTGTCAGGAATATATAAAATATAATGACAATGTTTGATGAAGATGGTGAGAGATGTCATACAATATATTTACAAACAAGTGCGGAAATTGTAGTAGATTACACAGTAACCTCAATCTGGACAATCTCCTCAAGAAAGCCAGGTTTGATTTTCCGCTGGTTTGGTCTGACGAATTATTATTATAATGGTAGATCTTTTTACAATCCAGTTAGGTGTATTGCACGTTAACTTGTGAAGCAGCGAACTGTATCATTTGAAAAGCCACTCGGCCAATGAGAATTATTCAACTAACATGAGTATTCGATTATCAGAAATTAATCGCTTTCCTATATTCTGTGGGTCAATTGAGCATTTAATTTACCATGTCCTATTTGCTACAACTCGCGGAGCTCTGTCAAACAAGGCAAGGCAGACTACGTGCATATATTGTACGTACGGATACCACATTCGTGTACGTCAAGGAAGCTATGGGAATGCAATGACTATCGGATTAATTACGCGACAAGTTGCATGGTTTTTATTCAATTAAGTGCAATTTAGTCAAAACCGAATGCAATAAATATGTCAAATTGGCACCGATGGTACTAGGATTGGTTTGTGTTTTGGAAGCACTATCCATTCAACCTGGTTGACCCAACACGAACCTGAAACTGGCGATCCTTTAAAAAGTTTTCAATAAAAAGAGGCATACGTCCTCTCAACCCCATGTTAAAAAGATCTTTTCAAATCCCATACGTCCACGTTGTATCATATGCCTTCTCTAGATCAAAGAAGATGCCGACCACATGTTCTCTTCTAGCAAAGGCATTTCTAATAAACGTTTCAAGTCTGACCAAATGATCCACAGTACTTCTCTGGCTTCTGAAACCACACTGAACATCCGGAAGCAGATTGTTCGATTCCAGAAACAAGACAAGTCGGTCATTGATCATCCTCTCCATGATTTTGCACAGACAACTGGTTAAGGCAATATGCCTGTAATTGTTTGGGTTGCTGTGATCTTTATCATGCTTAGGAATAGGAATTATTGTTGCTTTACGCCAGGAAGGTGGAAACTGGCCAGTCATCCAAAAGTCATTAAAACTGATAATAAAAGTTCCAGTGAGGATTTCGGCAAATGTTTTAAAATTTTGTAGTGTATTTCATCGGGGCCAGTGGCAGTATCCTTTGCTCTATGCAAAGAGTTATTTAACTCTTCCATAGAGAAAGGCTCACTGCAATCCTCTAAGTTATTGGATGTAAATTTAATCTTTTGTTTTTCTTGCTGTTTTTTAATTTTGAGAAATTCAGGATTACAATTTTGAGACGACGAATGTTTCGAAAATGTGGAGGCCAATGTGTTTGAAATTTCTTGTTTTGATGTGATAAGTGTATTGTTATCTTTCAGATGTTGTACGGTTGATTTGATTACTTTGCCTTTAATCTTTTTAATCATTTTCCAAATTGTAGTGACGGGTGTGTTTTGGTTAATCTTAGAAACATAAGATTCCCAAGAACGTTTCTTTTTTTGTTTGATAAGCCGTCTTTTTTTTGCCCGATTTATACGTTGTTTATCCAGATTAATTGTGGATGGTGACTTGTTGAATTCCCGTTCAGTTTTTTTGCGATCCTTTATAGCCTGATTACATTCATTATCAAACCGTGGTTTGGTGAAACGTTTTGGATTTGCCGAGGTTTTAGGAATGACTGTGTTTGAAATGTCAAGCAACTCGTTTGTAAACTGTTCTATTTGGTCAGCACTATCTTGAAATTTCTCCCGTGTGAGGCGTTCAGAACAAAGCGATGAGAAAGTGTCCCAATCAGCCTTTTTAAAGTTCCACTGGGGCACTCTCTCATCGTCCGCCGGAACTACACTCTCCAACACAATTGGAAAGTGATCACTCCCGCACAAGTAATCATATACCTTCTGAGAATAATCAAGGAAGACAGAAGGGCATGCAATTGTAAGATCAATTGATGTATACGAACCAGATGCGGGGTGCAAATAAGTGTCTGAACCATCATTAAACAAACACAAGTCATATTTTGTAATAAACTCCTCTAGAGTTTTACCTTTTACGTCTTCTTGACTGCAGGAATTACCCCAAAGAGGGCTATGTGCGTTAAAATCCCCCAACAAAATGTATGGAGTTGGGAGCTGTTTAACCAGCAGCTCAAGATCATTCAGCTGAAGTGGTTTATTTGGTGACACATTAATGGAACATAATGTAACTGTCTTGTCTAAGGTCAGGCATACCGCTACAGCCTGTAAATGTGATTGTAGTGGAACAGAACTGTGAATAATGTCGTTTCTGACCAAGACAGACGTACCACGAACATGAAGATCAGTTTCATCTGCCCGGGCATTATACGAAGTATAATGCCTAAAAGCCGAATGATCGTGAGCCTCGGGTTTCTTTAAAAGAGTTTCCTGCGGGCAAAAAGCAGCAGGTTTATATTTTTGGCTCAGAAGACCCAATTCATTAAAATTGGCCCTGAAACCTCGACAATTCCACTATATTATAGTATTTTTATTTTTACTATTCATACTTGGTTGGAGATTGAGAAGGTGGACGTATGGGAGATTTTGCCCCAGCATTTTTCTTTGGTGATTTTTTGAGGGGAGATTTATTCTGAGTTGATGAGTATAATTGCCCGAACATTTCGTTAATGCCCTCATTGACGTCCATTAGCTCAAAGCCTTCAAATCTGTTTTGGTGTTCTATTTGACAATTGTTTCTGTTTTTCTTTATCTAACTTCTTTTTTTCCAATTTTTCCTGCCTTTTTTTGACTCTGAGTAAGATTTTGCGGTTGTTGTGGTTGCTGTGGCTTTGTGGCATCTTTCTTATGTTGCTGATCTGAATTACTGGGTTCATTTTTGGTTACCTCTGGTTTAGATTTTTGTTCTTGTTCGGTTTTGTGTTGTGTCTTGGGCTTTTCTAGAGTTGTTGAATTCGTTTGCGTTGACCGTGGCTGGGTTTGATTGTCATTCCCTATCGTGAAAGCTTGTAATAAAGTTGGAATTGTGCTTCCAAGCCAAATGAATTCAGTTTTACATGCAACTGATTCAGTACATATTTTTTGCTTCAAGGTCAAGGCATAAGATAGCTTTGATACATTCATGCCAGGTTTCGATGTCACCATGTCTCTGGCTTCCTTAAAAAAACTAACCTGCTTCTCGCATTTTACTTTCTGAATAAGCTTTTCTCTCTTCCATACAGGGCAATCTTTAGAGGATGGCATATGATTGGCCTGACAATTTACGCATTTGTATGTCGTACTCACACATGGTCCTTCATGACTTATACTGCATTTAAAACATATTTGATTGCCTCGACATGAGTTCTGCCCATGACCAAACTTTTGGCACCTGAAACATCGAAGTGAATTTGGAATGTACAAATCCACTTTGACATTCAGGTAACCAATTTTAAGAGCTTTTGGAGGTCTTGTGCCATCAAAGGGGCAAATATAGGTATTAGTTTTAATAATTCTGCCATCTTTTTTAATTTCCACTCGTTTTACTGCATTTATACCTTGTGATTGGAGTTCTATAGTAATTTCATTTTCGATCATGTCCGCCAGTTCTCTAGTTCTAATGACTCCTTTGCTGGTATTTAGTGTCTTATGGTAATCAGCTTTTACACCAATATCAATCAGTTTTTTCATGTGCAGGAGGTTATGTACCTGCACTTGTTTTATACACTGTATTAAAATGTCGCCAGATCTCAATTTTTTAATATCTTTCACTGTTCCAGCAATGCCTTTGAGGGCCTTTTCCAGGGCAAACGGATTGATGGTACTTAATTTCCAGTTTTCCCCTGTCGAGTGTAATAGTATAAACTTTGGAACATTGTCTTCTGGTGGTATTAACGAGTTAATCAATTCATCATCAGAGTAGAGTCTCGGAGTCCAGTGGACAAAAAAAGTCTTTTAGGTTTTGAATGTTGTGAAGCCACCTTGAGTTTGAAATTCGTTCACTGCCCCGACTCCCACCCACCTCGGAGTCCAACAGGGGGTAGAGTTACTGCAAAGCAGTGAACCCACCGGGCTGCCGGTATTCCCACATACCTGGTATGGAGCAGTATACCCAGCCAGTGTTGATATCGAAGCATACCCCTGACTGATTGACCCGTGTGTGAAAGTGCCAGGTCTTCAGATCGCGGCCACTCAACCAATCACTTTAAATAAAACACTGTAATTAAGGTTACCTTGTAAAACCGAAGCAGACAGTGCAGCAAAACTAAGTATTTGATAAAAATATAACGTTTAAAAACAGAACACAATGGCAATTATGGTGTATGAAAAAAGCAAATGACTGATTGAATGACCACCGAATGGCCCCCGACGTGACACCCAGTACTTTTGGGGTGGGAGCTCCCGATTGGCCAGAACGGATCATCCGACCATCCTTCTACTCCCGAAGTTGGGGCCAAAACAGTGTTTTGAACAGGTACCTCCATGATGGAGACCAGGGCCAAAGCAGTGTTTACGACCTGATCTCCATCATGGAGATTTGTCCTAACCGGGACCCAGTCTGTTCTCAACTGTCAGGATTCCTTCCTCCGAGGCCTTCAGATCGCACCTCACGGGAGAACAAGGTGCCTGCAAGATGGCATAAGCAGGGTTGACCATTTGGTCCGGGGCTGCGTATTCATATATTGCTAATTAAAAAAACAGCAAACCTGCCCAATTGAGCAGGCCGTCCTCTATCCGCCACCTGAGGACCCGCCTAGTATGGGACGGTCAACCCCCCTAGGATATTTCATGTTACAAGCAATTAGAGAGAAAGGTGGGTACCCAGCAACGATGATGCTGGCATCTATTCGAGGGAGCGCAATGAGCAGATACTTATGCAGTAGGTAGTTTAAGCCTGTCCATACGCATCCACCCCGGTGTTTGCATGTGTGTTCTTGTATTGAACTGTGCTGTAGTTTCGCTGTCGGTGTGTTGGTGGGATATAATGGTATTAGTGGTGAGTCGGTCGGGACAGAATCAATCCATGATCGCCACCTAGCAACGATGATGCTGGCATCTATTCGGGGCAGTGCAGCGAACATATTCTTAGGCAACATATAGTTTTTTCCTATCCGTATCCTTTCTAGAGATACTTGCTCGTGTGTGTTTATACATGTGCAGTGATGTTGCACGTGTTCGCGAGTGTCTAGAGAATTGCACTTAGTTGTATGTAGAGTTTCCACTCTGTAATGATTGCGTGAGTATGGTGGTTGTATATGAGTCTGTCTTTGTTATCGAGTTGTAGCGACAGTGGTTAGTATTGTTATGATCGGATTGGGGCTTCTAGGCTGAGCCTGATTTTTTGGGTGTTTTACCTTCTCATTATTTTTTCGGTACTCATTTTGTTTGGAAATGAGCTCGTTGTCTTTAACTCTTTGAACTCTGGCGGCATCTTTTATGCCCATTCAATGGCAGCAATTAGAAGAATCCATATTCATTATTTGGGGTAGATCAATCAATATTTTCAACGTGCAACCCCGATATATTGATTGGTCTACTCCACACATTTACTGAACAGCCATCCTATGTAATGACGTTATGACGTATCATGTTGCTGCCCGGAAAAACGGCCGATATGGTTCAAAGGGTTAAGTCGGTTAAGAGTTTTTCCGCGATGTTTTTAAAAATCGTTTCTAGCATCTCAATTTCAGGCCACTCCTGGAGGGTTGCGGTTGATGTTCGAAGAGGGACTTGAAGGGCTACTCGTAGGGCGTTGTTTTGTACGCATTGGAGTTTGGTTAGGTTTGTTCTATTGAGATATTTGCTTATGAGTCCCCAATATAGGAGGACTGGTCGGACAAATGATTTATAGAGTTTTAAAAAGGTGTTCTTGTTTGCGCCCAAATCCTTGCCTCTTATCATTTTCAGGAGGTTGATTCTTTTATTGGTTTGGGTTACATTGTTGTAAATGTATGTGGTTAGGAATAGTTTCCTCTTGATAGTTATTTCTAGGAATTTAGCCTCGTTGCGAGTTTTAAGTTTAGTGTTAGAGGGCACTCAGAGTTTTTTTATGATTAGTTTTTGGGTTTTAATAGGGTTGAGCTTGATGCTCCAGTTTCAGCATGAGTCTTGTAGATCCTCTATTGCGTCTTGAAGTCGGCGCTCGATGATGTCTACTAGCAATGTAGCGTCCTTCGTAATCAGCGAACTGTGAGATTTCGACTTGGTTTTCACCCACTCAGTGGAAGTCGTTTACATAAATAATGAACAGGTGTGGACTCAAGACCGAGCCCTGGGAAGTATCGGCCGAGAACCCCTCTGTTCTTAGGGGGTCTGTATTGGTTTTAGTCCAGTCATGTCAAGTCACTTCGCGTCGCATCACGTCACGTTACGCCACATTTGTACCGACCCCCTCCCAAAAGAAAATAAAGTTCCTTAAACTTTAGGGAATCTATAGAAAAACTCAAACAAACATTTTTGTACATTTAATACATGTGTAATGAATGTCCCATGTGACCGGAGAATCGTGGCCATTTTCGCTTTTTGTTAGATACACTTGTTTTTATGTTCCTTCCCGCGCATAGCTCAGACAGGTCTTGAGACTGAACTTTGAAATTTGGTACAGTGTCAAGGCTTAATAAATGTATGAGGCATGTCATTGTTGTTGGATAGAATAAGAGATACTTTTCCATTAGAAATTGCGGCTCAGAGATGCTTTGATATTGAACTGAACAGTTAAGTACATTGTTTGGGTGAAACAAGGGGATAATGCATATGAATGTTTTGTACATACACAGAACGACACACGCGTGTCAATGGGTTAATGGATATGGCACGAGTGCCAGCGCGGAAGGATAGAACGAGAGGCCACAGGCCTCGAGTTTTATCATTCCGCGATGGCACAAGTGCCATGTCAATTAACCCATTCACACGCGTGTGTCGTTCTGTGTTTATTACACGCCATCACGTCTATAAAAGCAATTATTAGAAGGACACTCTGCAAATCCTTTGACAACTATCAACACAAAGAACAAATTTTATCGTCAACCAAATTTGCGAGGGGAACCTGTGTTACTACTTCGTCCATTGAGTTCCAATGTGTCCTATGTGCCTACTGGCACATAGAACACATTGGACGATTTTTAGCTATCGCTAGGGATTCAAATTGTAATTGCGGTACACGATTTGCAGACAATTCCTGAGAAATTTTGCTTCTATTTAAAAATAGTCCGTCAACGATTTCCGTTCCGCACATATGTGCGGAACAGATTTTCATTTTCCGCATGGTTTAGTGTTGCTGTAAATGGGAAATTCATAGAACAGGCTATAATAAAACAACTTCAGATGACTGAATGTTGGGCATGTAGGTTGCATTTCAGAGGTGCGTTGTTGTTAAAGCTCATAGCTCAGTGTCGTCGAGACAGAACTTTGAAATCTGGTACGTTGTCCAGACATCACAAGAGGATAATCTTTATCAACATGTTGACAAACATCCAAGATGGGCGTATAACGGTCATTTTTGTTGTTCGTCTGTTGTACTTCAAGGGCTCTATCAGCACGACCAAACACCGGACCTTAAGATATTCACATAAGTACTATCCATATTTTTTTGCGTTTTTTTGTTCGCATAATGATATAATTACATAAAATCATACAATGTTTGGTGAATTTTGATACAGTTAATAGTAAATTTTTCAAGTTGAACATTTCCCGAGATAATAGATGCAGTTCTTGTATTAATATACGTAAACGCGAGTTCTGAAATATTTTCTAACCATACAGTTTTTGCCAATAGCTTGAAGCCTCTTTTTGCCAATAGCTTGAAGGCGCTTCCTTGTCGTTGGCCCAGCATTGCATCGACGGTAGGAAAGGCGTTCAGCAATAGCTCTCGTTTTAAATTTGGATGACGATTGGGATCCATTACCACATTGCGGGTAACCACACAAAATGTCCGATCTGGTTCCACAGCAGAGAGGCACGTTCCTAATAGAGGGTTGGGGTAGGGCTGAGTCGGTAAAACTTAATAGTTATTTGACGGTGCGTTGATTGGGGTCAGCGTCGTAGCAAGTAGATAAAATTCCGATAATCTTTCGTTTGAACAATACTTTAAAAATTGTAATAGTAGAAGAAAACACTCTAAGACTAAGTACATTGATTTGGGTGTAGCTTCGACATATTTTCTTCTGTAATGGCAATAAAGAAGAAAAATGTACCGATATGTGGGTTTAAAAGCCGGGATCCATCAAGTGTACTGTCGAGAGAAACGGATGCTGAACACTGCGTCAGCAGGTCTACTTTGCAGGACATCCTATGTGGTGTTGCGGGGAAAGTAAAATTAGCGTTCAACAATGCGCATACGAACCTCAAAGAGGCTGGAAGGAGAAAATCTGTTCTTCAACTTCACTTCTACACACAATAGTGACACTCGCTGATCCATGCAGTTTTACTGTTGTGGGCGTCTCTTCGGATGTCCGTGGCTTTAGGCTGGAGATTAGGTTCAAAGCGCGATGAGCACAAGCGACAAGCACAAAAAAATCGTTGGCGGAGTGGTGTTGCGATGTGCGGCGACCACAGTGGTTAATCGGGTCTGGGTCTTTTCGGCCTCGGGAACATTTGGCACCAGGTATTTTTCCGGGAACATTCGGCCTCAGCCGAGGCCGAATGTTTCCACTTTTGAGGCAGAATGTTCCTACTTTTGGTAAAAAATGTCGGAGTTTGGGAGTTGAAAAATAACTTTAAAAAAATATTTTTTTAGTTCATTTTGTTGTTTTTTTTGTATATTATATTTTTTTTCCAGAATATGTTTTTAAAGAATAGTATATACCGTGTACCTACCTTTGGTCCTAAAGTCGAAATATATTAAGCACAATACCGATCGATAATGAAATATAAAATCCGTTGTATAAAATCTATTGTATTGAATTACAGAATGACAATACATGTGCTCCAATGCCCACATGCACACTCCAAATGATATACTGCTTTGTGAAATGATATACTATATTGTTTATTACGCTGTATTTATGATTGTTTTTAGTTCTAATAAAGGTGTTTAAACTCATCTTAGACTGCGTCTTCCTTAGTCGCCCTACTTTCAAACCGAGGCCGAATGTCCCCGGGCCGAATGTTCCCATGCGGAATGCGCCAGGGGTCGAATGTTCCCGCGGCCGAAAAGACCCGCCCAGCTAATAATGCTAGGAAGAAGAGCTATGGCTCTTCAGTGTTGTACATACCCCGATTATTGTAGAAGTGTTTTATTGTGGCCATAAAATATGTACTAGACAATTTCTATTTGGACAGGAATCATATCTTATGTGCAGTATAATATTAGTAGAAATTAGAAATAATATAAAATTAACAAACTGGCGATCAGAGTACAAGAGTACTGTGATTCACACACTCGAGTAGAAGCCAGATGTTATGTTGACAATACCAGGCATTCTCTTGCAGACCAGTATTGCCAACTAACAATGATATTGCAAGATTTGTTTATAGATATTACAATAACATTAGTCAGTAGTTTCCGGAATGTTGTTGTTTTATCTGTCACCAAATCATAATATGCACTGGGTGGAACATCACAAGGCATCACATGATGCTGAGTTGCAGAATTGTGATTTCCACCATGTAATTCTGCCGGTTAACAGACACCCGGCAGAATACGTTTTTAACTTAGACATCCTGTGAACTACATGTAGACTAACTGGCAGTTTGCATGGCCCTGTAAGAGTCAAACAATGGCGGATACCACATCATGGGACTTCCCCGTAATTTTCCTGCGAGGGGAATGTCGCGTGATGTGGTATTGCATCTGAAAATGGTGTATAAAACACCGTTTTCAGGATGTTGGGCCAGTTGTCTCCGGCTCATCACCGACGCGTACAAAGCCTCGTTACCTGCCTTTTGACTAGATGGATGCCGACAGTCATAAACTTTGTTAGTTTATCTAAAGGTATGCTTGAACTATGTTGTTAAACTTTGTAAATATTAGCTGGAGATGACCAGTAAAGTTTGACAGTCCAGTTACTTAAATGTTAAATAATTTGATTTAAGTGTTCGTTACGTCACTGTATTAAATGGCACACGACAAGATTCGTGCAGTTACTGGGGAGCTGAAAACTGTCTGGAACCTGCGTTCAATATCGTCTGTGAAAGAGACTCAGAAAAGCTACGGCCCGGTCGGACTTCGCAGTTCTATTAGTTACCACAACGAACTTAGTCTTGTATTACAACTGTAGATCAGCTAGGGAGATTAACCCTAACTTCACAACAGCGGAAGGGGGGGAGGGGGGTATGGAATTAAAAACATAGAAAGACAAATGATGATCTTATAAAAATGTTGTGAAAACACTTTTAACGACTAGTATATTGTCTATAAAGCTGTGTCAAACATCAACGGTCGTCCTCTAGGGATTTTGGTCTTTTAATACTAGAAAGCTTTGGATCTTTATATGGTCATATTCCCTGGGAACATTCAACCGATTATTCCCATTCGCGGGGCCAAATCGTGGGTTTGAGAAAACGTGGGGGCAACTTCCTGCGTTCACGTTAGTACAGTGTAAGAACCATAATTTGAATATTCAATTCCCACCCACCTCACACAATTAAGTAGAAATCTGCGCCCACGGCACTGCGGACTTACCAACTCTGACACGTTTTCAAACGAAACCAGTTCTTAAAAGATTGTTTCGTAACAAGTCGACAAAAGAAATAGGAATGTTAATTGAACAAGAAATTGCGTCACGACTACTAAATGTGCACTTTAATTATCCAGAAATTTTTTTTCTACTCTTCTGGAAATCTTTTAACTATGATCCCGAATGACTAATATTCCAACTTCATCATCAAGGCACGCTTTCAACGAAGGCGTTCCTTCATGATGTGGTTGGAATACTTTATCAGTCGGAACTGGTGCCAACACAGTCGGGGCGAATCAGGTTTATACACCCTCCCCAATCAAGCGCCGCCGAGAGTGAGGACGGGTCCCCGGGCAATGTGAAGAAATGGAGTTACGGGCTCTGCGAGGCGAGTCTGGTGGTCCTCGTAGAAAATGTTTTTCTATTAGTGCCAGGTGAAGCGTTCTCCTGCACTGTCTTGGCAATATTTACTCCATTATTTCCTTACAATTTAGGTAATTTATTACCTGTATTTCGGTGTACATGGTGCATTTGTTCTCCAAAGATAATCGTGACCACCACGATGCCGGGAAGACCGGTGAAAAACCAACAAATTGGAATAAGTGTTTTTTTTTTATATGAATAGAACCTGGTCAGTAATGCAACTACATACTCTTAACATCTCCACAGACGCTGGAAGCCCGTATCTGAAGCCTTCCAACAACTTTCAGCTCAGACGTATCGATAGTCAACCTACACCTTTTTTTGTAAAGAGGAGTCATAACCTATGTTTTTGAAACAAAAATGAAAAAAATTAGTTATTCAAGAATTTTTGATTGCAAGTCTCGTCTGCTTTTCATGTTAGGTGAAGGAACCTGGGTTAATGAGTTTCCTCCGCCTCGGAGCAGCTGAAGTCTATCAGAGATAGCCATGATATATGTCACAAGATTGGGAGTGACAGAAGTTACAACAGTGATGGTGACGGAATCCAACAGAATTAAATAACATGGGTAGTTTAATGTAGTAATAGGGTTCGCGGTGGCGTCGCGGTAACCGGTTCTCGTCAAATCACCGAATTTCAGCAACGTCGAGCGGTTTGTAGTTGGATGGGTGACCATTTCAGCGACTGATTCGTCCTCCCGCATTGTGTCCTTTGGCAAGGCACTTAACCCCGATTGCGTACATGGGGGCCACGATGACGCTGTGTACTAAGGCGTACTGCACGTCGATGGTGCGCATGTCTTCAACCAATCTAACCCTGCCTGTGCCGCGGTGCAGAGTTCAGAGTTACGATTCAGAGTTACGATGTTGGAGAGCTGACAGCTGCTCGTCGTTGCGCGGTGGTTCTCTCTGGGTACTCCGGCTTCCTCCGCCCGTAAAACTGTCACCGACATGATATGACCCTGGCTGTTAATGTGTCGTTAAACCCTAATAAAAAAAATAAAATCAATTGTAGTAATAGCCAATAGCAGCTGTAACAGTCTTTGGAAATAGCTGCAGAATGAAGTTGGTATTCATAACAAATGATCATCCGATAATGACTCTCATCCGATAGTAAATCCGTCGCTTTGTCTAATGATCGTCCAGTACCATCGTGTGCGCGCGTGTGCTATACGTTTTTGAAGCGCATAAGACTTAGCACAAAATCACATCCGAGAAACCGTTGAAACTGTCGGTGTCTATGGCAATGATTCTCCGACATCGATTTTCTTATAGTATGATACCATGTCCAATGACCCTCCATTATCGGATGCGCGCATGCGTTGCATGAATTTGAAACAAAGCCAAGGATGTCATGAACTTGTATGCATACTACGTACCATTTACTTCTTAACTCTGTCAGTCTCTGTGCACACTGATGTTAAAATGCCGTAAAATCCACACAAGCAGAGTTAGCATTGCGACGTTTGAAAAGTCAAAATGGTCGGCCTTGTCGTGATCGTATAATTTCTTTGAAATAGCCGATGGCGGCGCTTTCCTTGTCGTCGATGCGACGTTTGAAAAGTCAAAATGGTCGGCCTTGTCGTGGTCGTGGTGCAGACAGAACATGCACCTACAGAGTGTTTTGATATGTTTATTCACATATAAGTTAAACATAAGTCATGCAAGTGTACCATACACGATTATTAGATGTTTATCCTCGCTCAGTTAGGAATTTCCCGATAAAATAATTTTGTCCCAGTACTGGCGGGACAACAGCTTCAGTACCGGTACCGGTTGGAGCATGAGGGAGAGGGAACCAGCGGTACCAGTACCGAAACAGGTACCTGTTGACATGCCTGCTCCTAATGATGAGATAATATGTCCTAATGATGAGATAATAAGTTCTAATGATGAGATAATATCTCCCAATGATGAGATAATATGTCCTAATGATGAGATAATAAGTCCTAATGATGAGATACTATCTCCTAATGATGAGATAACATAATACCTAATGATGAGATAATATCTCCTAATGATGCGATAATCATGTCGTAATGATGAGATAATAAGTCCTAATGATGAGAAAATTAGTCCGAATGATGAGATAATTATATCCAAATGATGAGATAATATCTCCTAATGATGAGATAAGCATATCGTAATGATGAGATAATATGTCATAATGATGAGATAATTTGTCCTAATGATGAGATAATATGTCCTATGATGAGTATCTCCTAATTAGGACTTATGGTATCCCATTGTTTTTTTCTTGGCTTCACCAATAAGCTTCCATAGTTTCCAATACGGTTCCATAATTTTGCTCTCTGTCAGAAATATATTTATTTTTATATTTAATTTATTATTTATTTAATGGCACATATTTCTGCACAATGGCTAATGATGACCACGACAGTTTTATGGGTGGAGGAAGCCGGACTACCCAGAGAGAACCACCGAGCAACGGCGAGGAACTGTTAGCTCTCCAACATACCAACTCCACACATGTAGAGTTAGCATTGTTTGAAGACAGGTGTACCATCGATGTGCAGCACGCCTTAGTACACAACGCGGTTGCCGCAGGTGGGATTCGAACCGAAGACCTCTCGGCCTGCACCTCTATCTGCTGAGCCACCGCGCCCCCTCTCTGTCAGAAAGCAAAATAAACTCACTACAAGGTATGAAAGGCAGCCTTATGAGGTGACTGGTGTCAAAGGGAACGTTTTGACTTTGAAGTTAAATGATAAAGTAATCAAACGCAATGTGGGTTTGGTGAAGCTCTCTTAGGGTAAAATACCCACAGAACAGAAAAGTAATCAGATTGATCAATGGACAGAAGACAGTGAGTCAAACTTGGATTTTTGGATCAGACTGCACACATGGAGAGAAGCATAACAACACTCCAGGTATCATGCTGATCAAACATAAACATCAAATGAGTTGAGAGCAGTTCCTGCCAGAAATCGTAGAGTTCCAGTCAAGTTCAAAGATTATGTGCTTTCTCAGAATTCGTGAGGTAAGGGAAGTAACTCTGGGAATATCTCATTCAGAAAAAACTATCACCTTGAGCATCAAGGGAAACAACTCTTTTTGGACCTCTACATTAAAATTCAAATTTTGTTTCTTCATATTTGTGGGTTAAGAAAGCCTAAAAAGCCCATTGATTTCAGTGCTAACCTTTCACTCTCTGCAGAAAAAAAACCGAATCGTTTTGAAAAAGGTAAGGGAAGTAACTCTGGGAATATCTCATTCAGAAAAAACGATCGCCTTGAGCATCAAGGGAAACAACTCTTTTTGGACCTCTACATTAAAATTCAAATTTTGTTTCTTCATATTTGTGGGTTAAGAAAGCCTAAAAAAGCCCATTGATTTCAGTGCTAACCTTTCACTCTCTGCAGAAAAAAACCGAATCGTTTTGAAAAAACACCTATACATCCACAAAGTTCATCATCTCGTGAAAAAATTAAACTGGAAAAAATGTATGTTGCCATATCTCTTTCAATTTAAATTTCGAATTTTCACTTGTACCGTGTGGTCTGGAAGTGAATGACCTTGACACTTTTTTATACCTCGTGTTTTTGAGAGATTCTCACACATTCCAGCACAAAATTACAAACAAATTTTTAATCCTTCCTAAAGTGGAGCCAACTGATATTGAACCAATCAGCCGATCTGCCCTATTTACACAACTTGGGTGTCAAATTTTCCTGGTCACGTGTTCACTTATTTAGGCTTTCATAACCTATTTAATATGTGTGAAAGACACGGACTACTGTTTTTGTACGCTTTCCTTTTAGTCTGTGTGAAACACACAGACTATTGTTTTTGTATGGTTTATTTTTATTTTTTTTTAATTCTTCTTCTGTATTCTGTCTTCTGAGCACTTTTTGTCTGCATGATAACTCGAAAAGGAATTGTCCGATCTCGTTGATTTTTCGTATACTGACAGAGAGACACAAGATCTCGGAAACGAATGTTTTTCAGATTACTGGGGCATTAGGGTTGTCTGTAGGGGTGTTTTGAAAGTGGGTCTCGCCCAAATCTCAGGCGTGGTATGACCTATGGACCTGGGACCAACAACAAATGAGTCGACACTCGATGGAGGTTCAAAATATGTGTCAAGGTCATTGAGGTCCCCTAGGGATCATCAAGTGCATTTTTCAGAATTGAGGGAAGTCACATCTTTGGACCCCTAATGCATTCCCAAAGTCCATAAATGCATTTTTATGTAAAAAAGTGGGCATGGCTAACATTTTTGAAATTGGGTCGCGCACATATCTCAAGCATGGTATGATGAATGGACCAGGGACTAACACCAAATGAGTCGACACTTGCCAGAGGTTTAAGATATGGGTCAAGGTCACTGAGGTCACCCAGGGGTCATTGAGAGCATTTTTCAGAATTGCTGAAAATCTCATTTTTAAACCCCCTAATGCATTCCCAACTCTATACATCCATTTTTACGTAAAAAAGTGGGCGTGGTGAAAACTTTTGAAAGTGGGTCATGGTCATATCTCATGCATGGTATGACGAATGGACCTGGGACCAACAACAAATGAGTCGACACTCGATAGAGGTTAACCATATGGGTCAAGGTCACTGAGGTCACACGGGGATCAATGAGTACATTTTTCAGAATTGCTGGAAATCACATTTTTTGACCCCTAATGCATTCCCGAGTTCATACATGCATTTTAACATGATAAAAGCGGGCGTAGTCAAAAGTTTTGAAAGTGGGTCATGCTCATATCTCAAGCATGATATGACGTATAGATCTCGGACTAACACCAAATGAGTAGACACTCGATAGAGGTTAACAATATGGGTCAAAGTCACTGAGGTCATCCAGGGATCACTAAGTGCATTTTTCAGAATTGCAGAAAATCACATTTTTGGACCCCTAGTGCATTCCCCTGATTGAACCCTTTGAATATTGTGCACATATATGCCTTTTCTGGTTTCTTGGAAAAAATGATCTGATTCCTGAAAAAATATCTTTAAATACTGTTAACGAAAACTTATTTCTGATTTCTTTAAAACTATTTTATCCCCGAAAATAAGCCTCCAAAGCATTCCTATTACATTCACAGAGGGGGCGTGGTGGCACAATAGGTAGAGGTGCAGTCTGCAAGCTGAGAGGTCCCATTGTCCACAGGAGGTCATGGTGGCGTTGTGTACTAAGGCATTCTGCACGCCGATGGTGCACTTGTCTTCAACCAATGCCAATCCTGCTTCTGTGGAGTTAATACGTTGGGGAGCCTGGCAGTTGCTCACCGTTGCTCGGTGGTTCTTTCCGGGTACTGCGGTTTCCTCCACCTGGAAAACTGTCCAACACAAGATGACCCTGGCTGTCAAAAGTGTCATTAAACCCCAATAAATAAAATATTAATAGAAGGCATGCCTTGTTCGTGTAGTTGGAATATTTCTGCCTTCTGTGAACTGTTTGTCAACACGATACTCCGAACATAATCAATCCTCTCTCAATGTTTTTGTTATACTGATAGAGTGCCACTAGTACTCAGTCAACTATGATCTATTGGAGGCTAAAATATGTTCAAAGCTTCAACATGTACTGGCAAATGAGTTCTCTGAAGGAATAGTCATTATTTAAAACAGGCGAGAAACAAAACGGTCAGAGAGAAAGCTGTAACATAGAATAACATTGTTTTATTTATTTAATATCAGATTACAAAATTCCCCCCAAACCATGATGAATAGAGAACCCTTCACTTTTCAAAGAATTTTTAAATTTTTTTTTCTCAATCATAACTCAGAATCCACGGGTTTCGGGATGGATTGGTGTGTGGCTTTCTCGGAGCACCTATCACAATTATAAAGTAATAAAATGGAATATTTGAATGGTCTGTTTTTAACCCTCTTAATACTTCAGTGTGAGTACAAACACCTTTGATATATCTTATGGCTATAGAATGTTTTTATGCTTTCTTTTCTGTAACATTTAATTCTATGTGGAATGGGACTACTTTTTAGTGTACCTTCTAAAGTAAGACATTCTTAACCCTTTACCCAAAATAACGGCAAAAACCGGCCAGCGTTATTCACAGGAATTTCTATTCGGTTTTCATTATTTTTTCATTTGTGCTTGAAAAACATAGCTTATGACTCCTCTTTGGAACGAGCTCGTTTTAAAGGGTTAAATGGAGCATTTAAAGGGGGTATTTTAACCCTGTCAAGAGCTTAGTATGCGTCACAAAAATTTTATTTTATGCAAATCGAGAATAATGAGAACCCTTTCCGTTCTCACAATGTTGCTCTAAACACACATGGGCATCGATGGGACCTTGGTATTTTGCTCTTCAGATAGGCTGTGGGGGCTGTTGGGGTGTGCAGTGTACACATTTTGTACTTCTGTGAGATATATAGTTTTATAGCTGAGAAAAGGAGGGATGTTGTGTATACGTGTAGATAGTCCGGTATCTGTATCATGTGGAGCGATGTACCTGTAAACGTTGATAACTATGTATGGAATAAAGATGAATGGACGAACATCGTGGTCTTATATATTGTATTTATATGAATACTGTTCCAGGCCAGGGACATAACAGTGATCTCCTGAACACAATAGCAGTGTCTGACGTCAGTAACGAGTGTATCCTCGACGTGCCCGGATGACAGCCTGGACCCTCATCCTAACAGCTACCAGCGGGCCTTCTGATATGGTCCAGGGGCAACTGCTGCCACTCGTCATGCAATGCAACTTCCAAATCGGCCAAATTCTATACAGGCGGATCCCTTGCTTGCATACGGCGTCCAAGAAAATCCCAGATGTGTTCTAAGGGATTCAAATCGGGGCTCTTTGCAGACCAAGGTAGTGATGTAATAACATTGTTCTAAAGGAATGCTCTCACATCATGGGAACAATGTGGTCTTACATTGTCGACCATGAATACAGGGCTAGTAGCCAACGATTGGTTGTCAAAATGAGGAACGACAACCGGATTGAGAATGTCCCGGATGTATTGATGACCATTGAGATTCCCACGCACAGTCACCATATCAAGTTTACAATCATGAGAGAGGCACCCCCAGATCATTACTGATCCTCCACCATAAAGAACAGTAGGTCTGATGTTCCTGGGCACGTAAGCAGTATTTCTATGCCTCCACCCTCTAATGCGACCATATGTGACGTGAAGCAGGAACCTTCTCTCGTCTGACCAATGGACTCTCCTCCATGTCTTGAGATTCCAATGTTGTCGTGCCATACACCACTCCAAACGTCATCTTTGATGTTGATCGGACAGAGCAGGACGCTTGGTGACCTTCCTGGACCTCATACCCAGTGCTTTGAGATGGTTTCGGACAGTTTTGTTGCACCAAGGCCTGATGTGGAGCCAAAGGCATTTCAAAATCCCACTTGAAACAAAGGGTTCACGCCTAACGAGGCGTGTCAAACTCCAACATTCCAGAGGAAAGGTCTTTCAGGATTGTCCAGGAGAAGCCATGTGGCAAGATATCGTAAAGAAACAAGAAGAAATGTCTAAACAATACACTAAATCTAGGCGTCATACTATTCAGGTAGAGTTTATACCGTACCTAGACGAATTGGCTGAACTGACAGGCTGTAAACGAAACTTGATTGAGCGTAGGTTGTGATTGTTGTATAATAAAAATATAGATGGTTGTGTACTGAAAACACGAGGGTTTACCTCAAGATATTTGGAAGTTAAGCCTTTTAAAATGGTACACGTAAATTCGATGGCCGGTTAACAAATCTCGATGAGAGTAATGCTTGGGAACATAAAGCACAACTTGTATGAAGAATGATATTAGAAAGGGCAAAATTGTTGAACTATTTGTACACCTTTTGTCGTTTAATGTATTGTACAAGTAAGAGAAAACAATTTACCATGAAATTCCCAAGTCTGAGTTTGGTTTTAAAATTAAGTGTAATTTAGTCAAAACCGAATGCAATAAATATGTCAAATTGGCACCGATGGTATTAGGATTGGTTTGTGTTTTGGAAGCACTATCCATTCAACCTGGTTGACCCAACACGAACCTGAAACTGGCGATCCTTTAAAAAGTTTTCAATAAAAAGAGGCATACGTCCTCTCAACCCCATGTTAAAAAGATCTTTTCAAATCCCATACGTCCACGTTGTATCATATGCCTTCTCTAGATCAAAGAAGATGGCGACCACATGTTCTCTTCTAGCAAAGGCATTTCCAATAAACGTTTCAAGTCTGACCAAATGATCCACAGTACTTCTCTGGCTTCTGAAACCACACTGAACATCCGGAAGCAGATTGTTCGATTCCAGAAACAAGACAAGTCGGTCATTGATCATCCTCTCCATGAGTTTGCACAGACAACTGGTTAAGGCAATATGCCTGTAATTGCTTGGGTTGCTGTGATCTTTATCAGGCTTAGGAATAGGAATTACTGCTGCTTTACGCCAGGGAGGTGGAAACTGGCCAGTCATCCAAAAGTCATTAAAACTGATAATAAAAGTTCCAGTGAGGATTTCGGCAAATGTTTTAAAATTTTGTAGTGTATTTCATCGGGGCCAGTGGCAGTATCCTTTGCTCTATGCAAAGAGTTATTTAACTCTTCCATAGAGAAAGGCTCACTGTAATCCTCTAAGTTATTGGATGTAAATTTAATCTTTTGTTTTTCTTGCTGTTTTTTTAATTTTGAGAAATTCAGGATTACAATTTTGAGACGACGAATGTTTCGAAAATGTGAGGCCAATGTATTTGAAATTTCTTGTTTTGATGTGATAAGTGTATTGTTATCTTTCAGATGTTGTACGGTTGATTTGATTACTTTGCCTTTAATCTTTTTAATCATTTTCCAAATTGTAGTGACGGGTGTGTTTTGGTTAATCTTAGAAACATAAGATTCCCAAGAACGTTTCTTTTTTTGTTTGATAAGCCGTCTTTTTTTTGCCCGATTTATACGTTGTTTATCCAGATTAATTGTGGATGGTGACTTGTTGAATTCCCGTTCAGTTTTTTTGCGATCCTTTATAGCCTGATTACATTCATTATCAAACCGTGGTTTGGTGAAACGTTTTGGATTTGCCGAGGTTTTAGGAATGACTGTGTTTGAAATGTCAAGCAACTCGTTTGTAAACTGTTCTATTTGGTCAGCACTATCTTGAAATTTCTCCCGTGTGAGGCGTTCAGAACAAAGCGATGAGAAAGTGTCCCAATCAGCCTTTTTAAAGTTCCACTGGGGCACTCTCTCATCGTCCGCCGGAACTACACTCTCCAACACAATTGGAAAGTGATCACTCCCGCACAAGTAATCATATACCTTCTAAGAATAATCAAGGAAGACAGAAGGGCATGCAATTGTAAGATCAGTTGATGTATACGAACCAGATGCGGGGTGCAAATAAGTGTCTGAACCATCATTAAACAAACACAAGTCATATTTTGTAATGAACCCCTCTAGAGTTTTACCTTTTACGTCTTCTTGACTGCAGGAATTACCCCAAAGAGGACTATGTGCGTTAAAATCCCCCAACAAAATGTATGGAGTTGGGAGCTGTTTAACCAGCAGCTCAAGATCATTCAGCTGAAGTGGTTTATTTGGTGACACATTAATGGAACATAATGTAACTGTCTTGTCTAAGGTCAGGCATACCGCTACAGCCTGTAAATGTGATTGTAGTGGAACAGAACTGTGAATAATGTCGTTTCTGACCAAGACAGACGTACCACGAACATGAAGATCAGTTTCATCTGCCCGGGCATTATACGAAGTATAATGCCTAAAAGCCGAATGATCGTGAGCCTCGGGTTTCTTTAAAAGAGTTTCCTGCGGGCAAAAAGCAGCAGGTTTATATTTTTGGCTCAGAAGACCCAATTCATTAAAATTGGCCCTGAAACCTCGACAATTCCACTGTATTATAGTATTTTTATTTTTACTATCCATACTTGGTTGGAGATTGAGAAGGTGGACGTATGGGAGATTTTGCCTCAGCATTTTTCTTTGGTGATTTTTTGAGGGGAGATTTATTCTGAGTTGATGAGCATAATTGCCCGAACATTTCGTTAATGCCCTCATTGACGTCCATTAGCTCAAAGCCTTCAAATCTGTTTTGGTGTTCTATTTGACAATTGTTTCTGTTTTTCTTTATCTAACGTCTTTTTTTCCAATTTTCCTGCCTTTTTTTTGACTCTGACTAAGATTTTGCGGTTGTTGTGGTTGCTGTGGCTTTGTGGCATCTTTCTTATGTTGCTGATCTGAATTACTGGGTTCATTTTTGGTTACCTCTGGTTTAGATTTTTGTTCTTGTTCGGTTTTGTGTTGTGTCTTGGGCTTTTCTAGAGTTGTTGAATTCGTTTGCGTTGACCTTGGCTGGGTTTGATTGTCATTCCCTATCGTGAAAGCTTGTAATAAAGTTGGAATTGTGCTTCCAAGCCAAATGAATTCAGTTTGACATGCAACTGATTCAGTACATATTTTTTGCTTCAAGGTCAAGGCATAAGATAGCTTTGATACATTCATGCCAGGCATCGATGTCACCATGTCTCTGTCTTCCTTAAAACTAACCTGCTTCTCCCATTTTACTTTCTGAATAAGCTTTTCTCTCTTCCATACAGGGCAATCTTTAGAGGATGATATATGATTGCCCTGCCAATTTACGCATTTGTATGTCGTACTCTCACATGGTCCTTCATGACTTATACTGCATTTAAAACATATTTGATTGCCTCTACATGAGTTCTGCCCATGACCAAACTTTTGGCACCTGAAACATCGAAGTGGATTTGGAATGTACAAATCCACTTTGACATTCAGGTAACCAATTTTAAGAGCTTTTGGAGGTCTTGTGCCATCAAAGGGGCAAATATAGTATTAATAATTCTGCCATCTTTTTTAATTTCCACTCGTTTTACTGCATTTATACCTTGTGATTGGAGTTCTATAGTAATTTCATTTTCGATCATGTCCGCCAGTTCTCTAGTTCTAATGACTCCTTTGCTGGTATTTAGTGTCTTATGGTAATCAGCTTTTACACCAATATCAATCAGTTTTTTCATGTGCAGGAGGTTATGTACCTGCACTTTTTTATATAGTGTATTAAAATGTCGCCAGATCTCAATTTTTTAATATCTTTCACTGTTCCAGCAATGCCTTTGATGGCCTTTTCCAGGGCAAACGGATTGATGGTACTTAATTTCCAGTTTTCCTCTGTCGAGTGTAATAGTATAAACTTTGGAACATTGTCTTCTGGTGGTATTAACGAGTTAATCAATTCATCATCAGAGTAGAGTCTCGGAGTCCAGTGGACAAAAATGGTCTTTTAGGTTTTGAATGTTGTGAAGCCACCTTGAGTTTGAAATTTGTTCACTGCCCCGACTCCCACCCACCACGGAGTCCAACAGGGGGTAGAGTTACTGTAAAGCAGTGAACCCACCGGGCTGCCGGTATTCCCACATACCTGGTATGGAGCAGTATACCCAGCCAGTGTTGATACCGAAGCATACCACTGACTGATTGACCCGTGTGTGAAAGTGCCAGATCTTCAGATCGCGGCCACTCAACCAGTCACTTTAAATAAAACACTGTAATTAAGGTTACCTTGTAAAACCGAAGCAGACAGTGCAGCAAAACTAAGTATTTGATAAAAATATAACGTTTAAAAACAGAACACAATGGCAATTATGGTGTATGAAAAAAAGAAATGACTGATTGAATGACCACCAAATGGCCCCCGACGTGACACCCAGTACTTTTGGGGTGGGAGCTCCCGATTGGCCAGAACGGATCATCCGACCATCCTTCTACTCCCGAAGTTGGGGCCAAAACAGTGTTTTGAACAGGCACCTCCATGATGGAGACCAGGGCCAAAGCAGATTTGTCCTAACCGGGACCCAGTCTGTTCTCAACTGTCAGGATTCCTTCCTCCGAGGCCTTCAGATCGCACCTCACGGGAGAACAAGGTGCCTGCAAGATGGCATAGGCAGGGTTGACCATTTTGGTCCGGGGCTGCGTATTCATATATTCCGCTGCTAATTAAAAAAACAGCAAACCTGCCCAACTGAGCAGGCCGTCCTCTATCCGCCACCTGAGGACCCGCCTAGTATGGGACGGTCAACCCCCCCCCCCCCCCGCCCTAGGATATTTCATGTTACAAGCAATTAGAGAGAAAGGTGGGTACCCAGCAACGATGATGCTGGCATCTATTCGAGGGAGCGCAATGAGCAGATACTTATGCAGTAGGTAGTTTAAGCCTGTCCATACGCATCCACCCCGGTGTTTGCATGTGTGTTCTTGTATTGAACTGTGCTATAGTTTCGCTGTCGGTGTGTTGGTGGGATATAATGGTATTAGTGGTGAGTCGGTCGGGACAGAGTCAATCCATGATCGCCACCCAGCAACGATGATGCTGGCATCTATTCGGGGCAGTGCGGCGAACATATACTTAGGCAACATATAGTTTTTTCCTATCCGTATCCTTTCTAGAGATACTTGCTCGTGTGTGTTTGTACATGTGCAGTGATGTTGCATGTGTTCGCGAGTGTCTAGAGAATTGCACTTAGTTGTATGTAGAGTTTCCACTCTGTAATGATTGCGTGAGTATGGTGGTTGTATATGAGTCTGTCTTTGTTATCGAGTTGTAGCGACAGTGGTTAGTATTGTTATGATCGGATTGGGGCTTCTAGGCTGAGCCTGATTTTTTGGGTGTTTTACCTTCTCATTATTTTTTCGGTACTCATTTTGTTTGGAAATGAGCTCGTTGTCTTTAACTCTTTGAACTCCGGCGGCATCTTTTATGCCTATTCAATGGCAGCAATTAGAAGAATCCATATTCATTATTTGGGGTAGATCAATCAATATTTTCAACGTGCAACCCCGATATATTGATTGGTCTACTCCACACATTTACTGAACAGCCATCCTATTTAATGACGTTATGACGTATCATGTTGCTGACCGGAAAAACGGCCGATATGGTTCAAAGGGTTAAGTCGGTTAAGAGTTTTTCCGCGATGTTTTTAAAAATCGTTTCTAGCATCTCAATTTCAGGCCACTCCTGGAGGGTTGCGGTTGATGTTCGAAGAGGGACTTGAAGGGCTACTCGTAGGGCGTTGTTTTGTACGCATTGGAGCTTGGTAAGGTTTGTTCTATTGAGATATTTGCTTATGAGTCCCCAATATAGGAGGACTGGTCGGACAAATGATTTATAGAGTTTTAAAAAGGTGTTCTTGTTTGCGCCCAAATCCTTGCCTCTTATCATTTTCAGGAGGTTGATTCTTTTATTGGCTTGGGTTACATTGTTGTAAATGTATGTGGTTAGGAATAGTTTCCTCTTGATAGTTATTTCTAGGAATTTAGCCTCGTTGCGAGTTTTAAGTTTAGTGTTAGAGGGGTACAGGTTGATTGATATAGCACTCAGAGTTTTTTTTATGATTAGTTTTTGGGTTTTAATAGAGTTGAGCTTGATGCTCCAGTTTCAGCATCAGTCCTGTGGATCCTCTATTGCGTCTTGAAATCGGCGCTCGATGATGTCTACTAGCAATGTAGCGTCCTTCGTAATCAGCGAACTGTGAGATTTCGACTTGGTTTTCACCCACTCAGTGGAAGTCGTTTACATAAATAATGAACAGGTGTGGACTCAAGACCGAGCCCTGGGAAGTATCGGCCGAGAACCCCTCTGTTCTTAGGGGGTCTGTATTGGTTTTAGTCCAGTCATGTCAAGTCACTTCGCGTCGCATCACGTCACGTCACGCCACGTTTGTACCGACCCCCTCCCAAAAGAAAATAAAGTTCCTTAAACTTTAGGGAATCTATAGAAAAACTCAAACAAACATTTTTGTACATTTAATACATGTGTAATGAATGTCCCATGTGACCGGAGAATCGTGGCCATTTTCGCTTTTTGTTAGATATACTTGTTTTTATGTTCCTTCCCGCGCATAGCTCAGACAGGTCTTGAGACTGAACTTTGAAATTTGGTACAGTGTCAAGGCTTAATAAATGTATGAGGCATGTCATTGTTGTTGGATAGAATAAGAGATACTTTTCCATTAGAAATTGCGGCTCAGAGATGCTTTGATATTGAACTGAACAGTTAAGTACATTGTTTGGGTGAAACAAGGGGATAATGCATATGAATGTTTTTTACATACACAGAACGACACACGCGTGTCAATGGGTTAATGGATATGGCACGAGTGCCAGCGCGGAAGGATAAAACGAGAGGCCACAGGCCTCGAGTTTTATCATTCCGCGATGGCACAAGTGCCATGTCAATTAACCCATTCACACGCGTGTGTCGTTCTGTGTTTATTACACGCCCACACGTCTATAAAAGCAATTATTAGAAGGACACTCTGCAACTCCTTTGACAACTATCAACACAAAGAACAAATTTTATCGCCAACCAAATTTGCGAGGGGAACCCGTGTTACTACTTCGTCCATTGAGTTCCAATGTGTCCTATGTGCCTACTGGCACATAGAACACATTGAACGATTTTTAGCTATCGCTAGGGATTCAAATTGTAATTGCGGTACACGATTTGCAGAAAATTCCTGAGAAATTTTGCTTCTATTTAAAAATAGTCCGTCAACGATTTCCGTTCCGCACATATGTGCGGAACAGATTTTCATTTTCCGCATGGTTTAGTGTTGCTGTAAATGGGAAATTCATAGAACAGGCTATAATAAAACAACTTCAGATGACTGAATGTTGGGCATGTAGGTTGCATTTCAGAGGTGCGTTGTTGTTAAAGCTCATAGCTCAGTGTCGTCGAGACAGAACTTTGAAATCTGGTACGTTGTCCAGACATCACAAGAGGATAATCTTTATCAACATGTTGACAAACATCCAAGATGGGCGTATAACGGTCATTTTTGTTGTTCGTCTGTTGTACTTCAAGGGCTCTATCTGCACGACCAAACACCGGACCTTAAGATATTCACATAAGTACTATCCATATTTTTATGCGTTTTTTTGTTCGCATAATGATATAATTACATAAAATCATACAATGTTTGGTGAATTTTGATACAGTTAATAGTAAATTTTTCAAGTTGAACATTTCCCGAGATAATAGATGCAGTTCTTGTATTAATATACGTAAACGCGAGTTCTGAAATATTTTCTAACCATACAGTTTTTGCCAATAGCTTGAAGCCTCTTTTTGCCAATAGCTTGGAGTCGCTTCCTTGTCGTTGGCCCAGCATTGCATCGACGGTAGGAAAGGCGTTCAGCAATAGCTCTCGTTTTAAATTTGGATGACGATTGGGATCCATTACCACATTGCGGGTAACCACACAAAATGTCCGATCTGGTTCCACAGCAGAGAGGCACGTTCCTAGTAGAGGGTTGGGGTAGGGCTGAGTCGGTAAAACTTAATAGTTATTTGACGGTGCGTTGATTGGAGTCAGCGTCGTAGCAAGTAGATAAAATCTGATAATCTTTCGTTTGAACAATACTTTAAAAATTGTAATAGTAGAAGAAAACACTCTAAGACTAAGTACATTGATTTGGGTGTAGCTTCGACATATCTTCTTCTGTAATGGCAATAAAGAAGAAAAATGTACCGATATGTGGGTTTAAAGGCCGGGATCCATCAAGTGTACTGTCGAGAGAAACGGATGCTGAACACTGCGTCAGCAGGTCTACTTTGCAGGACATCCTATGTGGTGTTGCGGGGAAAGTAAAATTAGCGTTCAACAATGCGCATACGAACCTCAAAGAGACTGGAAGGAGAAAATCTGTTCTTCAACTTCACTTCTACACACAATAGTGACACTCGCTGATCCATGCAGTTTTACTGTTGTGGGCGTCTCTTCGGATGTCCGTGGCTTTAGGCTGGAGATTAGGTTCAAAGCGCGATGAGCACAAGCGACAAGCACAAAAAAATCGTTGGCGGAGTGGTGTTGCGATGTGCGGCGACCACAGTGGTTAATCGGGTCTGGGTCTTTTCGGCCTCGGGAACATTTGGCACCAGGTATTTTTCCGGGAACATTCGGCCTCAGCCGAGGCCGAATGTTTCCACTTTTGAGGCAGAAAGTTCCCACTTTTGGTAAAAAATGTCGGAGTTTGGGAGTTGAAAAATAACTTTAAAAAAATATTTTTTTAGTTCATTTTGTTGTTTTTTTGTATATTATATTTTTTTTCCAGAATATGTTTTTAAAGAATAGTATATACCGTGTACCTACCTTTGGTCCTAAAGTCGAAATATATTAAGCACAATACCGATCGATAATGAAATATAAAATCCGTTGTATAAAATCTATTGTATTGAATTACAGGATGACAATACATGTGCTCCAATGCCCACATGCAAACCCCAAATGATATACTGCTTTGTGAAATGATATACTATATTGTTTATTACGCTGTATTTATGATTGTTTTTAGTTCTAATAAAGGTGTTTAAACTCATCTTAGACTGCGTCTTCCTTAGTCTCCCTACTTTCAAACCGAGGCCGAATGTCCCCGGGCCGAATGTTCCCATGCGGAATGCGCCAGGGGTCGAATGTTCCCGCGGCCGAAAAGACCCGCCCAGCTAATAATGCTAGGAAGAAGAGCTATGGCTCTTCAGTGTTGTACATACCCCGATTATTGTAGAAGTGTTTTATTGTGGCCATAAAATATGTACTAGACAATTTCTATTTGGACAGGAATCATATCTTATGTGCAGTATAATATTAGTAGAAATTAGAAATAATATAAAATTAACAAACTGGCGATCAGAGTACAAGAGTACTGTGATTCACACACTCGAGTAGAAGCCAGATGTTATGTTGACAATACCAGGCATTCTCTTGCAGACCAGTATTGCCAACTAACAATGATATTGCAAGATTTGTTTATAGATATTACAATAACATTAGGCAGTAGTTTCCGGAATGTTGTTGTTTTATCTGTCACCAAATCATAATATGCACTGGGTGGAACATCACAAGGCATCACATGATGCTGAGTTGCAGAATTGTGATTTCCACCATGTAATTCTGCCGGTTAACAGACACCCGGCAGAATACGTTTTTGACTTAGAGATCCTGTGAACTACATGTAGACTAACTGGCAGTTTGCATGGCCCTGTAAGAGTCAAACAATGGCGGATACCACATCATGGGACTCCCCCGTAATTTTCCTGCGAGGGGAATGTCGCGTGATGTGATATTGCATCTGAAAATGGTGTATAAAACACCGTTTTCAGGATGTTGGGCCAGTTGTCTCCGGCTCATCACCGACGCGTACAAAGCCTCGTTACCTGCCTTTTGACTAGATGGATGCCGACAGTCATAAACTTTGTTAGTTTATCTTGAGGTATGCTTGAACTATGTTGTTAAACTTTGTAAATATTAGCTGGAGATGACCAGTAAAGTTTGACAGTCCAGTTACTTAAATGTTAAATAATTTGATTTAAGTGTTCGTTACGTCACTGTATTAAATGGCACACGACAAGATTCGTGCAGTTACTGGGGAGCTGAAAACTGTCTGGAACCTGCGTTCAATATCGTCTGTGAAAGAGACTCAGAAAAGCTACGGCCCGGTCGGACTTCGCAGTTCTATTAGTTACCACAACGAACTTAGTCTTGTATTACAACTGTAGATCAGCTAGGGAGATTAACCCTAACTTCACAACAGCGGAAGGGGGGGGGGGGGGAGGTATGGAATTAAAAACATAGAAAGACAAATGATGATCTTATAAAAATGTTGTGAAAACAATTTTAACGACTAGTATATTGTCTATAAAGCTGTGTCAAACATCAACGGTCGTCCCCTAGGGATTTTGGTCTTTTAATACTAGAAAGCTTTGGATCTTTATATGGTCATATTCCCTGGGAACATTCAACCGATTATTCCCATTCGCGGGGCCAAATCGTGAGTTTGAGAAAACGTTGGGGCAACTTCCTGCGTTCACGTTAGTACAGTGTAAGAACCATAATTTGAATATTCAATTCCCACCCACCTCACACAATTAAGTAGAAATCTGCGCCCACGGCACTGCGGACTTACCAACTCTGACACGTTTTCAAACGAAACCAGTTCTTAAAAGATTGTTTCGTACCAAGTCGACAAAAGAAATAGGAATGTTAATTGAACAAGAAATTGCGTCACGACTACTAAATGTGCACTTTAATTATCCAGAAATTTTTTTTCTACTCTTCTGGAAATCTTTTAACTATGATCCCGAATGGCTGATATTCCAACTTCATCATCAAGGCACGCTTTCAACGAAGGCGTTCCTTCATGATGTGGTTGGAATACTTTATCAGTCGGAACTGGTGCCAACACAGTCGGGGCGAATCAGGTTTATACACCCTCCCCAATCAAGCGCCGCCGAGAGTGAGGACGGGTCCCGGGGCAATGAGAAGAAAGGGAGTTACGGGCTCTGCGAGGCGCGAAGCGATAAGCGGAGGGTCTGGTGGTCCTCGCAGAAAATGTTTTTCTATTAGTGCTAGGAGAAGCGTTCTCCTGCATTGTCTTGGCAATATCTACTCCATTATTTCCTTACAATTTAGGTAATTTATTACCTGTATTTCGGTGTACATGGTGCATTTGTTCTCCAAAGATAATCGTGACCACCACGATGCCGGGAAGACCGGTGGAAAACCAACAAATTGGAATAAGTGTTTTTTTTTTATATGAATAGAATCTGGTCAGTAATGCAACTACATACTCTTACCATCTCCACAGACGCTGGAAGCCCGTATCTGAAGCCTTCCCACAACTTTCAGCTCAGACGTATCGATAGGTCAACCTACACCTTTTTTTGTAAAGAGGAGTCATAACCTATGTTTTTGAAACAAAAATGAAAAAAATTAGTTATTCAAGAATTTTTGATTGCAAGTCTCGTCTGCTTTTCATGTTAGGTAAAGGAACCTGGGTTAATGAGTTTTCTCCGCCTCGGAGCAGCTGAAGTCTATCAGAGATAGCCATGATATATGTCACAAGATTGGGAGTGACAGAAGTTACAACAGTGATGGTGACGGAATCCAACAGAATTAAATAATATGGGTAGTTTAATGTAGTAATAGGGTGCGCGGTGGCGTCGCGGTAACCGGTTCTCGTCAGATCACCGAATTTCAGCAACGTCGAGCGGTTTGTAGTTGGATGGGTGACCATTTCAGCGACTGATTCGTCCTCCCGCGTTGTGTCCTTGGGCAAGGCACTTAACCCCGATTGCCTACATGGGGGCCACGATGACGCTGTGTACTAAGGCGTACTGCACGTCGATGGTGCGCATGTCTTCAACCAATCTAACCCTGCCTGTGCCGCGGTGCAGAGTTCAGAGTTACGATTCAGAGTTACGATGTTGGAGAGCTGACAGCTGCTCGTCGTTGCGCGGTGGTTTTCTCCGGGTACTCCGGCTTCCTCCGCCCGTAAAACTGTCACCGACATGATATGACCCTGGCTGTTAATTTGTCGTTAAACCCTAATAAAAAAATAAAATCAATTGTAGTAATAGCCAATAGCAGCTGTAACAGTCTTTGGAAATAGCTGCAGAATGAAGTTGGTATTCATAACAAATGATCATCCGATAATGACTCTCATCCGATAGTAAATCCGTCGCTTTGTCTAATGATCGTCCAGTACCATCGTGTGCGCGCGTGTGCTATATGTTTTTGAAGCGCATCAGACTTAGCACAAAATCACATCCGAGAAACCGTTGAAACTGTCGGTGTCTATGGCAATGATTCTCCGACATCGATTTTCTCATAGTATGATACCATGTCCAATGACCCTCCATTATCGGATGCGCGCATGCGTTGCATGACTTTGAGGCAACGCCAAGGATGTCATGAACTTGTATGCATACTACGTACCATTTACTTCTTAACTCTGTCAGTCTCTGTGCACACTGATGTTAAAATGCCGTAAAATCCACACAAGCAGGGTTAGCATTGCGACGTTTGAAAAGTCAAAATGGTCGGCCTTGTCGTGGTCGTATAATTTCTTTGAAATAGCCGATGGCGGCGCTTTCCTTGTCGTCGATGCGACGTTTGAAAAGTCAAAATGGTCGGCCTTGTCGTGGTCGTGGTGCAGACAGAACATGCACCTACAGAGTGTTTTGATATGTTTATTCACATATAAGTTAAACATAAGTCATGCAAGTGTACCATACACGATTATGAGATGTTTATCCTCGCTCAATTAGGAATTTCCCGATAAAATAATTTTGTCCCAGTACTGGCGGGACAACAGCTTCAGTACCGGTACCGGTTGGAGCATGAGGGAGAGGGAACCAGCGGTACCAGTACCGAAACAGGTACCTGTTGACATGCCTTCTCCTAATGATGAGATAATATGTCCTAATGATAAGATAATAAGTCCTAATGATGAGATAATATCTCCCAATGATGAGATAATATGTCCTAATGATGAGATAATAAGTCCTAATGATGAGATACTATCTCCTAATGATGAGATAATATAATACCTAATGATGAGATAATATCTCCTAATGATGCGATAAACATGTCGTAATGATGAGATAATAAGTCCTAATGATGAGAAAATTAGTCCGAATGATGAGATAATTATATCCTAATGATGAGATAATATCTCCTAATGATGAGATAAGCATATCGTAATGATGAGATAATATGTCATAATGATGAGATAATTTGTCCTAATGATGAGATAATATGTCCTATGATGAGTATCTCCTAATTAGGACTTATGGTATCCCATTGTTTTTTTCTTGGCTTCACCAATAAGCTTCCATAGTTTCCAATACGGTTCCATAATTTTGCTCTCTGTCAGAAATATATTTATTTTTATATTTAATTTATTATTTATTTAATGGCACATATTTCTGCACAATGGCTCATGATGACCACGACAGTTTTATGGGTGGAGGAAGCCGGACTATCCAGAGAGAACCACAGAGCAACGGCGAGGAACTGTTAGCTTTCCTACATACCAACTCCACACATGTAGAGTTAGCATTGTTTGTACCATCGATGTGCAGCACGCCTTAGTACACAACGCGGTTGCCGCAGGTGGGATTCGAACCGAAGACCTCTCGGCCTGCACCTCTATCTACTGAGCCACCGCGCCCCCTCTCTGTCAGAAAGCAAAATAAACTCACTACAAGGTATGAAAGGCAGCCTTATGAGGTGACTGGTGTCAATGGGAACGTTTTGACTTTGAAGTTAAATGATAAAGTAATCAAACGCAATGTGGGTTTGGTGAAGCTCTCTTAGGGTAAAATACCCAGAGAACAAAAAAGTAATCAGATTGATCAATGGACAGAAGACAGTGAGTCAAACTTGGATTTTATGGTTGGATCAGACTGCACACATGGAGAGAAGCATAACAACACTCCAGGTATCATGCTGATCAAACATAAACATCAAATGAGTTGAGAGCAGTTCCTGCCAGAAATCGTAGAGTTCCAGTCAAGTTCAAAGATTATGTGCTTTCTCAGAATTCGTGAGGTAAGGGAAGTAACTCTGGGAATATCTCATTCAGAAAAAACTATCACCTTGAGCATCAAGGGAAACAACTCTTTTTGGACCTCTACATTAAAATTCAAATTTTGTTTCTTCATATTTGTGGGTTAAGAAAGCCTAAAAAAGCCCATTGATTTCAGTGCTAACCTTTCACTCTCTGCAGAAAAAAAAAACGAATCGTTTTGAAAAAACACCTATACATCCACAAAGTTCATCATCTCGTGAAAAAATTAAACTGGAAAAAATGTATGTTGCCATATCTCTTTCAATTTAAATTTCGAATTTTCACTTCTACTGTGTGGTCTGGAAGTGAATGACCTTGACACTTTTTTATACCTCATGTTTTTGAGAGATTCTCACACATTCCAGCACAAAATTACAAACAAATTTTTAATCCTTCCTAAAGTGGAGCCAACTGATATTGAACCAATCAGCCGATCTGCCCTATTTACACAACTTGGGTGTCAAATTTTCCTGGTCACGTGTTCACTTATTTAGGCTTTCATAACCTATTTAGTATGTGTGAAAGACACGGACTACTGTTTTTGTACGCTTTCCTTTTAGTCTGTGTGAAACACACAGGCTATTGTTTTTGTATGGTTTATTTTTATTTTTTTTTTAATTCTTTTTCTGTATTCTGTCATCTGAGCACTTTTTTGTCTGCATGATAACTCGAAAAGGAATTGTCCGATCTCGTTGATTTTTCGTATACTGACAGAGAGACACAAGATCTCGGAAACGAATGATGTTCAGATTACTGGGGCATTAGGGTTGTCTGTAGGGGTGTTTTGAAAGTGGGTCTCGCCCATATCTCAGGCGTGGTATGACCTGTGGACCTGGGACCAACAACAAATGAGTCGACACTCGATGGAGGTTCAAAATATGTGTCAAGGTCATTGAGGTCCCCTAGGGATCATTAAGTGCATTTTTCAGAATTGAGGGAAGTCACATCTTTGGACCCCTAATGCATTCCCAAAGTCCATGAATGCATTTTTATGTAAAAAAGTGGGCATGCTAACATTTTTGAAATTGGGTCGCGCACATATCTCAAGCATGGTATGATGAATGGACCAGGGACTAACACCAAATGAGTCGACACTTGCCGGAGGTTTAAAATATGGGTCAAGGTCACTGAGGTCACCCAGGCGTCATTGAGAGCATTTTTCAGAATTGCTGGAAATCTCATTTTTAAACCCCCTAATGCATTCCCAACTCTATATATCCATTTTTACGTAAAAAAGTGGGCGTGGTGAAAACTTTTGAAAGTGGGTCATGGTCATATCTCATGTATGGTATGACGAATGGACCTGGGACCAACAACAAATGAGTCGACACTCGATAGAGGTTAACAGTATGGGTCAAGGTCACTGAGGTCACACGGGGATCAATGAGTACATTTTTCAGAATTGCTGGAAATCACATTTTTTGACCCCTAATGCATTCCCGAGTTCATACATGCATTTTAACATGAAAAAAGCGGGCGTGGTCAAAAGTTTTGAAAGTGGGTCATGCTCATATCTCAAGCATGATATGACGTATAGATCTCGGACCAACACCAAATGAGTAGACACTCGATAGAGGTTAACAATATGGGTCAAAGTCACTGAGGTCATCCAGGGATTACTAAGTGCATTTTTCAGAATTGCAGAAAATCACATTTTTGGACCTCTAGTGCATTCCCCTGATCGAACCCTTTGAATATTGTGCACATATATGCCTTTTCTGGTTTCTTGGAAAAATTGATCTGATTCCTGAAAAAATATCTTTAAATACTGTTAACGAAAACTTATTTCTGATTTCTTTAAAACTATTTTATCCCCGAAAATAAGCCTCCAAAGCATTCCAATTACATTCACAGAGGGGGCGTGGTGGCACAATGGGTAGAGGTGCAGTCTGCAAGCTGAGAGGTCCCATTGTCCACAGGAGGTCATGGTGGCGTTGTGTACTAAGGCATTCTGCACGCCGATGGTGCACTTGTCTTCAACCAATGCCAACCCTGCATCTGTGAAGTTAATACATTGGGGAGCCTGGCAGTTGCTCACCGTTCCTCGGTGGTTCTTTCCGGGTACTCCGGTTTCCTCCACCTGGAAAACTGTCCAACACAACCCTGGCTGTCAAAAGTGTCATTAAACCCCAATAAATAAAATATTAATAGAAGGCATGCCTTGTTCGTGTAGTTGGAATATTTCTGCCTTCTGTGAACTGTTTGTCAACACGATACTCCGAACACAATCAATCCTCTCTCAATGTTTTTGTTATACTGATAGAGTGCCACTAGTACTCAGTCAACTATGATCTATTGGAGGCTAAAATATGTTCAAAGCTTCAACATGTACTGGCAAATGAGTTCTCTGAAGGAATAGTCATTATTTAAAACAGGCGAGAAACAAAACGGTCAGAGAGAAAGCTGTAACATAGAATAACATTGTTTTATTTATTTAATATCAGATTACAAAATTCCCCCCAAACCATGATGAATAGAGAACCTTTCACTTTTCAAAGAATTTTTAAATTTTTTTTTCTCAATCATAACTCAGAATCCACGGGTTTCGGGATGGATTGGTGTGTGGCTTTCTCGGAGCACCTAACACAATTATAAAGTAATAAAATGGAATATTTGAATGGTCTGTTTTTAACCCTCTTAATACTTCAGTGTGAGTACAAACACCTTTGATATAACTCATGGCTATAGAATGTTTTTATGCTTTCTTTTCTGTAACATTTAATTCTATGTGGAATGGGACTACTTTTTAGTGTACCTTCTAAAGTAAGACATTCTTAACCCTTTACCCAACATAACGGCAAAAACCGGCCAGCGTTATTCACAGGAATTTCTATTCGGTTTTCATTATTTTTTCATTTGTGCTTGAAAAACATAGCTTATGACTCCTCTTTGGAACGAGCTCGTTTTTAAAGGGTTAAATGGAGCATTTAAAGGGGGTATTTTAACCCTGTCAAGAGCTTAGTATGCGTCACAAAATTTTATTTTATGCAAATCGAGAATAATGAGAACCCTTTCCGTTCTCACAATGTTGCTCTAAACACACATGGGCATCGATGGGACCTTGGTATTTTGCTTATACCAAAAGGTCTTCAGATAGGCTCTGGGGGCTGTTGGGGTGTGCATTGTACACATTTTGTACTTCTGTGAGATATATAGTTTTATAGCTGAGAAAAGGAGGGATGTTGTGTATACGTGTAGATAGTCCGGTATCTGTATCATGTGGAGCGATGTACCTGTAAACGTGGATAACTATGTATGGAATAAAGATGAATGGACGAACGTCGTGGTCTTCATTTATATATTGTATTTATATGAATACTGTTCCAGGCCAGGGACATAACAGTGATCTCCTGAACACAATAGCAGTGTCTGACGCCAGTAACGAGTGTATCCTCGACGTGCCCGGATGACAGCCTGGACCCTCATCCTAACAGCTACCAGTGGGCCTTCTGATACGGTCCAGAGGCAACTGCTGCCACTCGTCATGCAATGCAACTTCCAAATCGGCCAAATTCTGTACAGGCGGATCCCTTGCTTGCATACGGCGTCCAAGAAAGCCCCAGATGTGTTCTAAGGGATTCAAATCGGGGCTCTTTGCAGACCAAGGTAGTGATGTAATAACATTGTTCTAAAGGAATGCTCTCACAGCATGGGAACAATGTGGTCTTACATTGTCGACCATGAATACAGGGCTAGTAGCCAACGATTGGTTGTCAAAATGAGGAACGACAACCGGATTGAGAATGTCCCGGATGTATTGATGACCATTGAGATTCCCACGCACAGTCACCATATCAAGTTTACAATCATGAGAGAGGCACCCCCAGATCATTACTGATCCTCCACCATAAAGAACAGTAGGTCTGATGTTCCTGGGCACGTAAGCAGTATTTCTATGCCTCCACCCTCTAATGCGACCATATGTGACGTGAAGCAGGAACCTTCTCTCGTCTGACCAATGGACTCTCCTCCATGTCTTGAGATTCCAATGTTGTCGTGCCATACACCACTCCAAACGTTATCTTTGATGTTGATCGGACAGAGCAGGACGCTTGGTGACCTTCCTGGACCTCATTCCCAGTGCTTTGAGACGGTTTCGGACAGTTTTGTTGCACCAAGGCCTGATGTGGAGCCAAAGGCATTTCAAAATCCCACTTGAAACAAAGGGTTCACGCCTAACGAGGCGTGTCAAACTCCAACATTCCAGAGGAAAGGTCTTTCAGGATTGTCCAGGAGACGCCATGTGGCAAGATATCGTAAAGAAACAAGAAGAAATGTCTAAACAATACACTAAATCTAGGCGTCATACCATTCAGGTAGAGTTTATACCGTACCTAGACGAATTGGCTGAACTGACAAGCTGTAAACGAAACTTGATTGAGCGTAGGTTGTGATTGTTGTATAATAAAAATATAGATGATTGTGTACTGAAAACACGATATTTGGAAGGTAAGCCTTTTAAAATGGTACACATAAATTCGATGGCCGGTTAACAAATCTCGATGAGAGTAATGCTTGGGAACATAAAGCACAACTTGTATGAAGAATGATATTAGAAAGGGCAAAATTGTTGAACTATTTGCACACCTTTTGTCGTTTAATGTATTGTACAAGTAAGAGAAAACAATTTACCATGAAATTCCCAAGTCTGAGTTTGGTTTTAAAATGGGTTTGTGAAGATTTCAATGATCTTACGCAAACAACGTTTTCCCCTTGAGATTATTGACTGAGTTTGTCCATTGGGTGAGAGATATTGTTCATCTGACACAGCCCATTTCCTGAACTTGACACTGGTGGGGGTATGCCAGCACCTCTGATACAATCTCTTGTATTATACCTAGTTTATATCAATGTGTTTTGCAGGCTGAACTTTCGAAATGGTAACTCAGTATCGCTTTGCAAAGCAACGAAGATACGCAACTCGATCAGTTTTACGCAGTCACATTTCAATGTGTTCTAAACCTGAAGTTTTGTTTTCAACTAGGATTATTCTACCATATTATTAATAATATTACAGTTGATACCTATTATAAGAGTTAATTTTAACACAAATGATGAAGCGTATAATATACCAATATCTATTTATTGGACGCCGAGTCAAGTTCACGTCTGCCATTTACTGACCAGGATTTTGCGTGAGGATTAATCCATGTGTAATTTGTTTTGGAAACAAAGGTGACATATTCCCAACCCCACGTGACATAACATGGCGAATGCTGATGTCTTCTATTCATAAATACAGAATTTGGACCTGTACATTTTCCAATGATTTATTTACATTTTATTGCTGTGATGTACTTTGTAAATGTAAACACTCGTCACCGCCATGATGCTTCTCTGACATAATTTCGTTATTTGTCTAAGAGGTTAAGGTTGTATATAAGCCTTATATACCACCTTAACCCTTTACCTAACATGAAAAGCAGACGACACTTGCAAAAATAATTCTTGAATAACTAATTTTTTTCATTTTTTGTCTCAAAAACATAGGTTATGACCCCTCGTTGGAACGAGCTCGACGAGCTCGTTCCAACGAGGGGTCATAACCTATGTTTTTGAGACAAAAAATGAAAAAAATAATGAAAATTAATTGGCGATTTTTGAGAATAGCGCTGGCCGGTTTTGGCCGTTACGTTAGGTAAAGGGTTAAGAGGTTAAGGTGGTATATAAGTAATGAAAAAGTTAGCTTGAAAATGGGTGAGACGTTATTTTCCATATCGATAAAAATCTAAGAAAAATAATAATTTGTCACTTTTTCATGAGCACCCGATGTTCACACATGTGTTTGTCACAAACATACACTGGTCTGGTTCAAGACTGCAATTTATGCAGTTGGTTGCACCCCAGACAGCTTGAAAACTTAACGCTTCTGATAGATTAATGTACATGTATTACTAAACCTCCCCACAAATGTGAAATGGATTCGCACAATCGCTATAACCGATGTTGGATGCGGTAATCCCATTTAAGCCGGGGACACACTAGGCGATTTTGTACGCCCGATCCATTTTCGCTTGCGTAATCGTGTAGTGTGTCTGATTGTGCGACGCCGAACTTTGCTAGCGAACACGTACGCCCGACCAATCGGCCGTATTCAACATGCTGAATATTGGCGATCAATTTCGGCCTGATTTTTATCGGTGGCGTAGAGATCGGCCAGTGTGCCCACCTCGGCGACAGCAGATCGGATGCGTATATTAACAGCAGCCAATCACTGTACGCCTACGAGTCACATGATTTCAACATGGCAGCCTCCACCAAAACAGCCACTGCGGTTTGGAGCTCGGAAAAAGAAGACGAATTGGCCGTCCTTTGGTCAGAACATCCTTGTCTGTACGATGTGAAATAGAAAGAATATAGAGATAGGATGGCCAAGGAACTAGCCTTAAAAGAAATTGGACAGAAAGTGGAAATGACTGGTAATATTTAGTCTCCGTGTATTACCTGGGACCAATATACCACAGGGACTGGCGTCTCCTGCTTGGCCATTGTCCATTGTAAAACCATCATCGCCTTACCATTGTTGACGTTACGCAAATAGCCACTTTTGCCCATTTTTTGCAGATTGGAAGATTCCAAAAACGCTCTGTGTTGAGTGATAAACATTTACATGTCAGTCATTCTGAAACTCTTGATTTGTTTGAAATTCTCTGGTAATTTTATTATTGGCTGGAAGGAGGAAAAATGTTTTCATTCATTTTGCCTTAGTTTATTTTTACCATTTTTCCCATGACTGACCCAAGACAATAATGGTTATCAATAGGCTACATGGTTTGATATTGATTACTCTTTTGTGTGATATATAACGCAATTATTGGAATCATTCATTAATGTTTAAAAATTAAGATTTGATGAAGTCAAAAATATTTTCATTCAGAAAGGTAAACTAATCTAGTCCCCAAGTGTGATGACAGTGTTTTTTATTTCCTTCCTAATGTCTGCTTAATTTCCTTCACAGCTGATCAGGTTTCTACAAGGATGAAAAGTCTCAGAACCCAGTATGGTAAATTGATTAAACCTTTACCAAGTGGAAGTGCTGCACGACCCAAGACATCCAAGAACAAATGGATAATGGATAATTTGGCATTCTTAGCACCCCATATGGGATCCAGACAAACATCCTCCAACCTTCAGGTAAATACACAATATCTCAAAAACCATTCATTCTAAAGTAATTTTATTTTATAACATAATCAGTTTAATCAGATAATAGTAGCCTTACATGTAGTAGTGCCTACATAATATGACACATTCTAGTTTGAATACATGTGATATATCCTATTGTCATTTACATGTCACAGTCCGATTACATGTGAGACATCCTAGTTTGGTCCTCCAATCATTTTATCTTGCCATGACACTGCACCTGTACCAAGGAAATACCTCTTCAAAGCTTCTCTTTGTGCTTTTGCTCCCACCGGTGCATTCCTATAGTGACCTAATTGCAGTCTACCCAGAGCTAACCCTGGATTGGCCCTCATTTCCCCATTTTCATCAACAAGGTTACATATATATTGTGATGCCTGTTTATAAATTAGAAAATTATGGAGACAACAAGATGCTAGAATTACATCTTCAACAAAATCTGGTTTTAGTTCTATCTGGGTAAGGTATAACCTGAACCTGCTGCACAGAATGCCAAAGGCATTCTCGACACATCTGCGTGCTCGACTGCACCTGTAGTTATATATTCTTACATCTTTCTCGACATTCCTATGAGAGTACGGTTTCATTAGATTTTTTGACAGACCAAAAGCATCGTCTCCAACTATGTGGTAACTGCAGGTATCCTCAGTTCCTGGCAGGACATCTGGCTCTGGAAAGTTCAATAAACCACGGTCCATGGCCCCCTTTAATGAACTATCAGCAAATATTCCAGTATCTCCATTTCGCCCTGCAGAACCTACATCAACATACAAAAATTTATAATTGGCGTCGACAAGCGCCAAGAGGACTATGCTGAAGTAATGTTTATAGTTGAAGAACATAGACCCACTACACTATGGACTTTTAATTTTGACGTGTTTGCCGTCGAGCGCCCCTAAACAAAAGGGATAATTCCATTTCTCCTGAAAACCTTCTGCCACTTCCATCCACTCTTCATTCTTATCAGGCATCTGAAATTTAAAAAAGAAATATTTATCGTTTTAGCAAACAGATGAAGATGAAATACATGATGATTGTGGAGGCAGAGAGTCGGACAATGGCGAAGCTAGTGAGGATGAAAGCAATACTAAAAGTATTTGTCTAACACCAACACCACCATCTCGGCCAAATTCCAGGAATTCGGATGTCCCAGCTGACACAACAGTTCCAAGGTCAACAAAAAGGCCATTAAATGAGAAGGTTTCAGTTAAAAAAGCCAAGAAACAACGAGATGAAAAAGAAATGGTCCTTTTGGATGGTCTGACAAAGTTTGTGATGGGATCAACAGAAAGCCAGGATGACCCTCCTATCACTGAGGTTCAGGCATTCTGTCAGTATCTAGAGAAGTCATTTCAAAAATTTGATGCAAAAACCTTTAGTGTTCTCCGCCATAAAATTAATAATCTAATATTTGATGCAGAGCAAGGTATTTTGACCCAGCCAGTACAACCAGTGGCACCTCAGTTCAACCAGCAAACCCGCCATAATTTTCAAGGTCATGGATATAATCAGCAGCTCGGGCAGCATCCTGGAAACCTACTTCCGGAATTGGGTACATGTACCCAACAAGACCAATCGTCCACCAACGCTTTTTTCGGCCATCCATAAATATGCCTGGATGTTTTTAGTTTAGACCTTGCATATAGGCCTAGTCTGAAAGCATTTTCAACATTTATATGCTCATATCATTTTTATCCTGTTTTGTTTTTTCTTTCTGTACTGTAGAGTAAAATGTCCTCTATAACAGAAGTCAGAGTATATAGACCAACTAGTTTTGAGTTATAAGTTTAAATTTAAGTTTAATAAAGTTTATTTTACCTTTAGATAATTTTCCTTCAGTGTGTTGTATATGACACTTGCAGTTTCCTTGACAATGCTTGACACGGTGCTCCGTCCAACTCTGTAGCTAAAGTGTAAACTGTGGAAGGATTCTCCTAAAAATATAATTACATGTACCATTACCACAGGACAGTTCTAGGAAGTGGAAAATCAATATTGAGATTAGATGTAGGCATACTATGGTTGTGAATGAAATGTCATATTTTTTACCTTGCTGTTGATAAAAATGCATTTGCTTGAAAATCATGAAAGTTCATTATATTCATTTTTGGTAAAAATTAAAATGAGTGCACATAATTCTTCTTTATTTTGGTGCCCAATCTTGCTGGAAGTAAAACGCCCGAGAACATGTGTTGTGGTCTTTGTGGAGACAAAATGTCCTTAACAGAAAGGTAAACAGTATATATTAATTATTTCTTCTATTCTAAAGACAAAGTTCGATCAAGATTGATTTAGACTTCTTGGTTCGATCAATTAATACTTGCTCAACAAACAGACTGTATATAGGCCTATTGCACTGCACTTTAGTATACATAGTTATAGTAGTGTTAGCCGATATTATTATAGGCATAACTAATTAATTATATAAATAATAGTAAGTGGGGAGAATAAACCTGGGGCTTCAAAATAATGAATAACTTCAACCAACCTGTTGCCAAAAAGCGTAGTGTAATGGCCAGCCTTTCTTCTGAACTAACTGACAGTCTGCACCGTGTGTCTATCTTTTGAATCTGGGGACCAATTAACCGTAGAAGCTCGTAGAAATTTGCTGGTGTCATCCGCATGTATGCTCGGTATACTCCTTGATCTTCGGCTTCACGAAGAAGTGTTGTATATACCCCCACATTTTTCCCGACGCAGTATCCAGTCGCGGCACCACCACCTACGCCTTTCCCACCTAATTCGCCTCCGTCTCCTTCTAGCTAAAAGCAAGTAAATTGCTGCTACTGCTGCAATTTTCTTCCTGTACTTCGACTTGCTGGCCGCCATTTTATGATCACATGACAAGAGTAAAAAGGTGTCACATGACAAGAGGAGACGTCGCTGTCGTGCTGTTATCCCGCAAGTGTGTCCACTCAATCGTTGAACTCACTGCCGGACAAAAATCGACGGCGTAAAAAATCTTTGTCGACAGCGATAAAAAATCGCCTAGTGTGTCCCCGGCTTTAGGAACTTGGTGCTGAAAATGTTAATACTTGCGACTAATCAGGGTTGACATACCCGCTATCGGGTGTATTATCTGCTTAACACACAGTTTTCATTTCGCGAAAATGAACAATGTGTCACATAAATATATAGATCACATGCTCATATCGTGACATACGATGTAAATGGGATTCTGTAGTCAAAGACTGTAGAAGGAACTCCGTAAGTGGGATTCCTACTCAAGTCTGTGATTTGGCGTTAGAGAACTGATTTTTTTTAAATTTTCGTTCTCTGATATGTAGCTTGTGATTCATTCTTTCACGAGATCGAAGAGGGAGGGAGGGGGGGATTTTCCTCCGACACTCGACGTCGAAAAGTATTACAAATGGAAGAGATGTTCCCCGATACACGGCAGCACGACCGCCCTGGACTGGTCACTTTCAACAAGTGGGCAATATTTCCATGGACGCAATAATATTAGATTCCGAACACTAATTATAGGAATAATCATCAAAATATTATTTAATGAAGCTTCATTAATTAAAATTGTGTTAATAATGATTTTTATTACCCGGTAAACGTATGCGTGGACTTAACTGCTCACGCGTGGATTACGACCAAGTGTAATGTCGCGACACTTAAAAGGAAACAACGCAGATGACGCGGATCAGGCTCGAAATCTCGCGTCATCTGCGTTGTGTCCTTTTAATTATGTACCCACCAAGCGCAAATCAAATTATGGACGATTCTGGAAGAACCACCAGTGCCATCCATTCAAGTTTCAGATGCCTGACGATTGTAATGTCTAAGTGCTTAAAGCATTGCACTTTGAGTGTTAAAATCAAACCCTAAGATTTAGAATGGGTTTAACACATTGAAAGTGTCAGTTTTAACACTTTAGTTTTTAGTGTGTAAGTCGTTTCCAAGCATGATTTTAGTCATCTCCAAGCATGATATTATGCTGTTATAACAGTGTCATTTTGTGTATATTTGCTTACCATTCAAGTATTCAGGATTTTTGTGGATGGGGGTCATATTGCTTTCCTTGAACGCTACTAAAAAGAATTCATACCTACGTACCATATTGTTTCAGACAAGTGACAGGAAACATACCTGTTTTTTGCCTAATAGGCAATTGAGCCCCACGAAACTTCGAAATTCGTTCGATTTCACATCGTCCTAATGATTCTATTAGAATCGATCTTCGTATTGTTAATTCTAAAATTTTTGAAACTTCAAATGTCCAGACATTTTAACAATTGTCTCTTCTTGAACTCTTCTATCATCAGGTCTCCTGTACAGGAGGGGGGGGGGGGGGGGTGTCCTATACAGATCTGATGACAGAAGAAGAGTTCAAGGAGGTTCTGTTACCATTATAACTACTACGATTCCATTGTGGAATATTCTGATAATTTGATTGACCTGTCCGAAACAAACATGTCGCTGTTGAGGATAAAACTTGTGTGGGGACAGAAAGGCACAATACTTGTGTGGGGACAAGAAGATACAATACTTGTGTGGGGACAAGAAGGCACAGGAACAGGAAGATACAATACTTGTGTGGGGTCAGAAAGATACAATACTTGTGTATGGACAAGAAGGTACAATACTTGTGTGGGGACAGGAAGTTACAATACTTGTGTGGAGACAAAAAGGTAGAATACTTGCGTGGTGACAGGAAGATACATGTACAATACTTGTGTGGGGACAGGAAGATACAATACTTGTGTGGGGACAAGAAAGAACAATACTTGTGTGTCGACAGGAAGATACAATTCTTGTGTGGGGACAAGAAGGTACAATACTTGTGTGGGGACAGGAAGATACAATACTTGTGTGGGGACAAGAAGATACAATACTTGTGTGGGGGACAAGAAGATACAATACTTGTGTGGGGACAAGAAGATACAATACTTGTGTGGGGACAAGAAGGCACAGGAACGGGAAGATACAATACTTGTGTGGGGACAAGAAGATACAATACTTGTGTGGGGACAGGAAGATACAAAACTTGTGTGGGGACAACAAGGTATAATATGAAGATTGGACTCTAAATCTCTGACTGATTCGATTTGACCAAAACTTGAGATTCGCTGGGGGGGCCTTATAAAACAAGAGGCCCCAAGGAAATCTCATCGCTCACCTGATAACTTTGTTTAAAGAAGGGTGTAAGGAAACATTCAGCATATATATGTTAATATAGATAATCACTAGGGGAGTGGGTGGGGGTGGGGGAGGGGTGTCCGTTGGGTGAATTGTGTTTCGGATTGTTTTTTTTTTTGCATAACCTCATTCAAACCCCTTCAAAACTCATTATGATGCAAACAGAAAACAAATCATCTAGTTGGCCTGGCGGATCTGAAGAATGAGTTTTTTAAAGGAATTTTCCCATATTACACCCAGTTAATATTTAGGAACCCAGTGACTTGATTTAACAAACTGTAATCTGACACCACCACTAAGGATACCGCAAACCAGATATCAAAAGATTCTGAATGGGAGGTCTGAAAAGGGTTTTTAAAGAACATTCCTCATATTGCACTAAATTTTTAAATAATATTCCTCATATTGCACTAACTTAAAATTTAGGCTTCCACAAGGAGCTAAAATATGAACCCAGGCACTAGATTTAATTAGAAATGAATCTGAATCTCCTAAGGATACTACATATTAAAAACATTCGGACCGGTAGATCTGATGAGAATATTCCTCATATAGCACCAAGTTGAAGTTCCAAGTTCCCATAGGGAGCCCAAATATGTCCCAGGGACTTGATCTGAACAAACTTGAATCTCACCCCTTTTCCCCAAGGATGCTTTATACTAATCATCAAAAGATTCTAACTGGTGGATCTGAAAAAGAATATTTTAAAAAGGTTTTCACATATTACACAAAGTTGAAAATTGGGCTCTCATAGGGAGTCCAAATATCGCCCCGGGGAGTTAATTTAAATAAACTTCAAGCTGACCCCTATAAAGATGCAGTATACCAAGTATCTCGAGATTTTGACTGGTTGATTAGAAGAAAAAGATTTTTAAATGAATTCCTCATATTGCACTAGTTAAATTTTGGATTCCCACAAGGAGCTGAATATAAACCTGGGGAATTGATTTTGAATAAACTGGAATCTGAACCTCCTGAGAATGCTTTGTGTTAAATATCAAAAGATTCTGATTGGTTGATCTGAAGATTTTAAAATAATATTCCTTGTATTACTCTTTATTAAACTTTGAGTTTCCAGAGGGAGCCCAAATATGCCCCCAAACTTGATTTGAGCAAACTTCAAACTGACACCCCTGCACCCAACACCCCCCCCCCCCCCCCCCCCACAAAAAAGGGCGAAAAAGCTGTACATGTATCCCAAATATCAAGAGATTCTAATTGGTAGATCTGAAGAAGATTTTTAAATACAGTATTTCCTCATATTGCACTATGTTAAAATTTGAGTTTCCATGAGTCCAAATATGAACGCAGGGCTTTCTCTCCAACAAAGCTGAATCTGACCTCTCTAAGGATGATGTATTCCAGGTATCAAAAGATTCTGATTGGCAGTTCTGGAGAAGACGATTTTTTTAATTTAAAAAAAAAATTTGGGTGCTAACAGAATTATGCCCCTTTTGGTGCCCCTTGTGAGCGTGGCAACTTTATTTGAACCGACTTGAATTTACATATGATAAAGAACATACAAATCAAATTTTGTGCAATTTGGCTCAGTGGTTTATGAGAGGATGTCGATAATGTAAAGTTCACGCCCGATGGACGAAAGACAGAAAGTGATCACTTAAGCTCCCCCTAACTTTCAGTCAGGTGAGCTAAAAGAAACCCCTCTTTTTGAAGAATTTAAAATATTTCTCAATCAAAACTGAATCAAGTTACACAAGACAGATATTTGTAATTAACAAGGTCTGAATAATGTTTTCATTTTTAGAAGAAATTTCAAGAATTTGACTCTGGAAATTCCTCTTATCAAATACTTTAGGTTAGCTCTAAAATATCTTCTTTTTCACAAACAAAAATTGGGAGTTCACACCAAAGCTGCAATGGATGGTAAAAATAAAAAAAAAGAAGTCCATCAAAGGCAATAATGCTGCCAAAATTCCCCTAATAACACTTGCATTGAACATGGGGATAGACATCATTAAGACATGCATAGCAAATACGATGTCATTGCACCCAGTATCCTAAAAATTATTGAGTTTAAAAATTTGTTGGTCACAGACCGACCAATAGACAGACCAACCGACTAACCATGCAACATTTACTCATATTGAGCTGCTTATCGTAGCTAAAAAAAACCTAGGTGCTCAAGTGAGCCTAAAACACTCACCTGGCTCAAGTTGTCAAAAGATGAGTGTGTCAGTAAGTGATGAACAGTAACCGCAATTTTTTGATTTGCCATGACACAGCCAATATTAATTTTTTTGGCTATCTGTTTCGTTTCTGCTGGTCCTAGGAAAACTTTTCAGGCAAAAACAATGCTCTTTTCTGTGATGTTTCAAAAACGTGCCCATATGATAATTTTTTTGTTTTTAACTTCTCTGGTTCTCTCTGTCCCCCCCTCAAACAAAAAACAAATTGGGCATAAATCAAGTAGTTATGACCCAGTTATACTACATGACAAAATTCATTCAAATCAGCCCATTGGTTCAGGAAAGAGAAATTTGGGGTGGAGCCTAAGATGGGCATTCTCAAATAGGGAGCCAAACTTTTGACCTACTGAGTTCCTTTGACAACATTTGAATTTGCATCACTAAAGAAAGTAAGAAATCTAGTCATTATTGTGAGTGGCTTTTGAAAAAATGATTTTTAAAGCATTTTAGGCTTATGGGGCATTAACCCCAGACGAACTGGAATAGTAACTTTTTGGTAAAAAAACTCCCAGAAGAGTATGATCCACCAAGATGCATTAAACTAAATTAGTTCAGATTTAGCCCAAAGGTTCTGGAAAAGAATACTCAGCTGATGTTGCACAAGATAGATGACTCCGCATCTTCAAATTGCCAACAGTGTTAAAATGAACATCCCAATGTGGCACACCATGACAAAATCAATAGAAAATATTTTTTGTCCATCTGATTCCACTGGTCCCAAGGAAGATTCATACCAAAAAACAATATTCTGGTCCATGCAATTTTGGAAATATGGGTATTTGAATTTTTCTCCATTTTTAGCTCCTGGTGTTCCAACAGGGGAGCTCATGAAACCAAAGTTTTGGGTGGTGCCCAAGATGGGCATGCTACCACAGAGATCCCAAATATTGACCTATCAACTTGCCTTGAACAAAATTTTAATTTCCACCACCAAAGGAAGTTTCATACCAAATATCAAAGCATTCTCTATGGTAATTCATGAACAGAAGATTTTAAAATTTTTTTAAGCTTTGGAGCATTAATTCCAGCCCCAAGGAGAGTAGCAACTATTGGGAAAAAAACTCAGAAGAGTATACTCCAGCAAGATGCTTTGTAAGTTTGGACCAAATTAGTTTAGATCTGGCCCAAACATTCTGAAGAAAAATAGTTGGTTGATGGAGCATACGATAGATGATGATTCCACATTTTCCCATTTCCAACAGGGTTGAGGTGGACCCCAAAATGGGCATCCTTCCACGGGGAGCTCTAATATTGACCTACTGAGTTCCTTTTAACAAATTTGAATCTGTTTCACTGAAAGAAGTTCCATACCAGAAATCTAGTCATTACTGCACTTGGCTTATAAGAATATGATTTTAAAAGCATTTTAGGCTTTTGGGGCATTAACCTGAGCCCCAAGGGGAGTAGCAACTTTTTGGCCAAAAACTCAGAAGAGTATACTCCAGCAAGATGCTTTGCACCAAATTAGTTTATATTTGGCTCTGAAGAAGAATACTTAGTTGATGGCGCACAAGAAAGAAAAAGACCCAGCATTTTCCCATTGCCAACAGTGTTAAAACGAGCATCCCCATACGGAACCCCATGGCAATATTTTTTTTACCAAACAGGTCCGTGCAGTTTTAGAAATATGGGCGATTGAATTTTTCTATTTTTAGCTCCTGGGGTTCCCATGGGGCTGCAAAAAGTTTTTCCGGGCATCAATCAAGTACTTATGACCAAATTAAACTACATGCAAAATTTGGTTCAGATCAGCCCATCGGTCCTTAAAACAGAAATTTTGGATGGAGCCCAAAATGGGCATGCTCCCACAGAGAGACCAAATATTGACCCACCTCCTTGACCCACCACCACCTCAGCCCATCGGTCCTTAAAACAGAAATTTTGGATGGAGCCCAAAATGGGCATGCTACCACAGAGAGACCAAATATTGACCCATCACCTTGACCCACCACCACCTCAGCCCATCGGTCCTTGAAACAGAAATTTTGGATGGAGCCCAAAATGGGCATGGTCCCACAGAGAGACCAAATATTGACCCACCACCTTGACCCACCACCACCTCAGCCCATCGGTCCTTAAAACAGAAATTTTGGATGGAGCCCAAAATGGGCATGCTCCCACAGAGAGACCAAATATTGACCCACCACCTTGACCCACCACCACCTCAGCCCATCGGTCCTTAAAACAGAAATTTTGGATGGAGCCCAAAATGGGCATGCTCCCACAGAGAGACCAAATATTGACCCACCACCTTGCCTTGAACAAACTTTAATCCTCACCACCAAAAGAAGTTCCATACCAAATTTCAAAACATTCTATGTGGTGATTCATGAGAAAAAGATTTTAATGTTTTTTAGGCTTTTCGGGCGTTAATAGCCTGAATATGGCAGCAGCTTCAATTGAACAAAGTAGAAAGGTGTACTCCAAAGATAGCCTGTGCCATATATGTGTGAATTTGGCGCAGTCTTTTAAAGAAGACAAGTTTCAAATTCAGATGATGACTCGACATTTTCCCATTGCAAAAGTGTTAAAATGGGCATTGCCATATGGCGCCCCATGACCGGACTGCTAGCAATTTTTTTGGTCCATCTGATTCCCCTGGTCCTAAGGAAGATGCATACCAAATGAAAGTGTCAATGACACTGCAGTTCAACTTGTCCAAGAAGGGACTGAACTGAATAGAAAGATCCAGTAATGTGAAGTCATACTCTCAAGTTTCTACTGAAAAGACATTACACCAACGCTACATATGAAACCTGAGAAAATCGAAGAGGGATGCAGCCTGTTGGATGTACTTATGGAATTGTTGACAATTTATATGTCAAATCAAAGATGGCCATGTTATTCAACGAAATGCTGAAAAATTTGATGACTCCCATCTAGACATCATACCAAAGTTACAGTACGTGGAGAGTGGATTGTAACTAAATCACCCACAGAGTGGAGTTATCACCCAAAATATCACTTTCAAATTCTGTACATATGGACAAAAAACACAAGTAATGTTTCAGCCAATGGACTTCGGGGTTTAACCCTGAGGTCCATTGGCTGGAAGTTTGCTTGTGCTTGTTACGCTTTGCAACAAATTTGCAATTATTGCTCAGGTGGAATCTCCACTCTGCAGGTGATTTAATGATAATACACTCTCCACGTATTGTACATATAAAATTTGAAAAAGATCTGGCAGGAAGTGCGGCTTGTAGGGTGTGCTAATGGAACTGTTGACAATTTATATCCAAATCAAAAATGGCTGCTGGCAGCCATGTTTTTCAACAAAAGTCAGAAATATTCGCTAGCTCCCATCTGGACATCACACCAAAGCTACATATGAAAATTGAAAAAGGTCAGGTGAGAGATGTAGCCTGTAGGGTGTGCTAATGAAATTGTTGACAATTTGTATGCCAAATCTAAGATGGCTGCTGGCAGCTACGTTTTTTTCACGAAATTAGGAAAAATTTTATAACTCCCATCTAGACGTTGCCTCAAAACCACATATGAAATTTGGGACTGATTGGTTGAGAATTGCGGCCTGTAGGGTATGCTAAAGAAATTGTTGGACAATTTATATCCAAATCCAAGATGGCCATGTTTTTCAACGAAATTCGGAAAAATTTGATAGCTCCCATCTAGACATTGCCTCAAAGCCATGTTTGAAATTTGGAACTGCATACGAATGGACAGACTACAGACGTGCGGATGTATGCATAGACAACGGATTGAAACGCATTTCAATAGCTCATACTTGACATTGTCAAGTTGAGCTAAAAACAATATTTTTGCCCGTGCAGTTTTTGAAATATGGGCATTTCAATTTTTTCTATTTTTAGTTCCTGGGGTTCCCACGGGGCTGCGAAAAATTTTTTGGGCATCAATCAAGTACTTATGACCCACTTATACTACATGCCAAATTTGGTTCGAATCAGCCCATTAGTTCTTGAAATACAAATTTTGAGTGGAGCCCAAAATTGGCATGCTCCCACTAAGAGCCCAAATACTGACCTACAAACTTCCCTTGAACAAATTTTAATCTTCACCACCAAAGGAATTTCCATACCAAATATCAAGGCATTCTCTCTGGTGGTTCATGAGAAGAAGATTTTAATATATCTTTTGGCTTAAAGGGCATTAAACACAGTCCGAAGATGGCAGCCACTTCATTTGAACAAAGTATACTCCAATGATGGTCTGTGTCATAATTATATGTTTGAATTTGGTCCAGTGGTTTTAAAGAAGACAAGTTTCAAAAGTTAATGATTGACGCTCACCAAGTGATGGCAATAGCTCCCACTAACTTTCAGTCAGGTGAGCTAAAAACCATATTTGTGGTTATAAATTAAAATATTGAATTTGTTACATGGCTGCCACAGTTGGGCGTTGTGTACCTGTATAGGCGTAAATATGTCCTTTTAACACAGGAAAAATATGAATTCACAAGGTAGTCAACATTTTCCATTAACGTTGGTTCCTGAAGGGAGATTAGTGCAATGTCAACAAACATCTTTCTTTGCAACTGGAGACCTCTCGATGAAACGATTCTTAGGAAACCACAATATGTTTTTCGTTTTCACACTGAGAACTGACTCTGCTGCAGCAAAATATAGCATAACAGCGGCTTTTTCTTCATCGTAAGGTGATGGGGGGGGGGGGGGGGTAGATTTACTTTGTGTGTGGTGTAGGGAGACGTATGTTTGTGTTTTAGTGGTGATGTTCATTTGTGGTCATGCTTGCACCTTTTGAATCTGATTTGCCAGACATCCGTAAGTGACATCACAGTCACATGACTGGCATGTTGGATTGTCATAGTAGGCTGCATGGTTGGCCATGTTGAGATGTCCTGTGTCAATGTGCATGCACAGAGCGAATTGTTAGGGAGACATTTGTTTCTGTCGTGCAGTTTGTTTATTGGAGGCCCCCTGTCTTGCTTTCATTGATAGGTATGGTTGCTACAAGCCTTGAAAGCCTGTAAAATAGTGTATTTGGAGAGCAGTTCAATTTAATGGGAGTATATCTAACTACCACAAACAGCTCAACAACAACCACACATCACTGAAACAGATTTTATTTGGCTTGGATTCCTCTTTTTTCATTTCTATCTTGATACAGGTAGTTCTGTAGGGCCTTAAAGTGGTTTGTGGGTATCCTTCGATGGAATAGTAGTACTTGTGCTTGTTCCATTTTTTTCAGAATCCTTCTTTTTGTGCTTATGCTGATCCATTCTATACCATATTCACTCCATTCCTAGGCCTGTCATACCTGTTTATATGGCTCTGATTAACCAAATAGGTGTTGAAGGCCATAACTGTCCTCAGATAGCTATCTGCCGACAACTATTCTCCAAAATGTAATGCCCAGATGAATCCTCCATTAGTACAACAGAAACCAATAAGTGTCCCGAGCTACCCATATGTCTCTACATGCTGAATTTGAAGTCACTCTTCTCTTTCGAGTATTTACTCGATAGCTGATTTGCTCGATAAGATTTGAGTCAGTTGAGCAATGCCTGTTCCGGGCACTGCGTATCAAACGATGGTGAGGCAGTGGCCAGGGCTTAGATAAATGAAGCGATCTGATTGATTGAGAGCAGAAAAAGGTGGAAGTAAATCGAATGGCAGGGTATAAGTGACCAGACTAGGTCTAGAATAGTTGAAAACCTGGGATTCTGGAAGAATCCGAACCAAATAAACAGGTCCTAGAATAGAGGAAAAATGGTATAGAATGGGCCAGGACAGGCAGAAAAAACAAGGATTCTGAAAGAACTCAAGCAAGCAAAAATACTTCCATTTTATTGAATGATACCCTCAGAACATTGGGGACCTGCAGAACAATGCCCTATCAAGATAGGATGAAAGAAGAGGTTTGGGGAGAACCCGAGCCAAACTGAGTCTGTTTTATTGATTTTTGGTAGTTGTGGGGTTGTTTGCGGTAATTAGATATGCTCCCACCAATCACACCCCACTATATTGGAGGCCTTCAGATTCATAACAGCCAAATACTACCTTATAAACCAAAATGATAGCCTCCAGTAAACACAAGAGTCCCAATGGGGCCTGAGGCACTCACCTGACCATCGTTGTTTAAAGAAGGATATAGTTACCATCTATGGCTAGTTAACACTACAGAGAAATGAAGTTATTTATTTAATTATTTACAACTCTTTTGTCCATGCCAGATGATTTTTTTCTAGTATTGAAATTTTAGATTTTTTCAGTAATGCAAATTGTTGTATACCAAATATCAAAAGATTCTGACTGGTAGTTGTGGAGAGGATTTTGAGAATATTACCAATTTTGCACTATATTAAAATTTGCCCCCCCCCCGCCCCCCCCCCCCCCCCCGCCCCCCCCCCCCCCCCCCCCCCCCACAGGGAACACAAATATCAACCAAGGAACTTTATTTGAACAAACTGAATCTGAACCCTCTAAGGATGCTGTATGCTAAATATCAACGATTCTGATTGTATCTCAAGAAGCAGATTGTTAAAGATTATTCCTCATACTGGATGGACTAAATTAAAAGTCAGGTTCCAATAGGGAGCCCAAATATTAACCCAAAAACCTGATTTGAACAAACTTTGATCTGACCTCCCTGAGGATGCTGTGTACCAAATATCAAAAGATTCTGACAGATGGATCTGAAGAAGAAGATTTTCAAAGATTACTCCTCATATTGCACTAAATTAAAATTGTGTCTCCCTTAGAGAGCCCAATTTGAAACCGATGGACTTGTGTTGAACAAACTGAATCCATCCACTGTAAGCATTCTGTATGCCATATATTAAATGATTCTTATTAGTGTTTCTGGAGAAGAAGAGTTTCAAAGATTATTCCTCATATTGGTCTAAGTTAAAATTCAGGCTCCAATAGGGAGCCCAAATATTAACTCAGGGACTTGGTTTCAACAAGATGAGACCTAACCTCCCTAAGGATGCTGTATACTAAATATCAATAGAGTTTGACTGAAAGATTTTTTTAAGGATTATACCCCATATTGCACTAAGTTAAAACTAGGAAGCCCAAATATTAAGCAAGGTACTTGATTTAACAATCTTGAATCTGACCCTCATAACACTGATGTATAGCAAACATTAAAAGATTCTGACTTGTGGTTCTAAAGATTTTCTAAGATTATCCCCATATTGCCCAAAGTTAACATTTGGGTTCCATATTGATCCCAAATATGAAACTAGGGGCTTAATTTTAACAAACGTGTATCCACTGTGGATGTGAATAAAAAATGTTGTTTTCAAAGAGATTTCTGAACTCTTTGTGTGATGATCACTAATTCTCCGGGTAATATCAGCCAAACAACAAGAATATAGAATAACAAATATTCCATCACATGTGCGGGGCTTCCCATCATGGGATGGGTGGGCCTGCTAGTTATACATATACTCTGTAACATATACAATGCAACGTTAGGGGCCAAAAAGAAAATTTACTGTTCGTGGGCCAGAGTGTAGATTACCCGGTGATCCATGAATACCAATTTTACATGTTCAGTTTTTAGACTGTGGAAAAATATGAAATGGTTCAGGTGTCCCAACTGATCTTACTTTTCATGCCTGACTGCTATTTTATGGGCTTTTGACAAAAAGGTTTTATTTTATTTTTATTTGTTTTTCTTCCCCTAAAACAAATTGTATTTCCACTCACACTCGCCAAATATAGTTTTCCACTCCCAGCATCATATTCCAATCTGACAAAGTATTTTTTTTCTGTTGGACATGGTTTGAAAGTAACCGTGGGATCAATTATAAATCGTTGTTTTGGGAAAACAAATAAGAAGAAAATAAAATAAATACAAAAGTTCACTACTCGGATTCGAGTGTCGCGTGGATTATTTCACTCGACTAATGCCCCATGAAATAATCCCGCAGGCACTCCACTCAAGGATAAAATTCATACTCAAATCTGTGCAGTGAACTGTTGTCTATATATCCTTTTAAAACGATATATGAAGTTCCTTGCAGCTTCAAATACATGCATACTGCGAATATATGTCATACACTTCGACCCTTCACCTAAGCCAAATAGCAAAAACACGGGGGCATATATACATTTTTCCAGCATAAAATCACTCGAAATCTGGCATAACACATCTTGGAGCTGACCCAGCGGGGGACGGGGAGCAAAGGAGTCAAATTATTATTTTTTTTTATTTTCCATAAACACTTGAAATCCTTCAAAATGCATTTTGGAGGAAGAAATTTTATTTACGCCCATCTGACCCTTGGGGTGGGGAGGGATGGGTGGGTTAAGGGAGCAATTTTAAAAATATATATTTTTTTTGTATTCTGGCAAAATGCATCTTGGATCGAAAAAGAAATAACCAAGTTCGGATGGATGGACGGACGCATAGATAGATAGCTGGATGGACAGACAGACAGACAGATGGACGGAGGTCTTCTCTATATCCCTCCCTTGTGGGGTGGGGGTGGTGTGGGATAACTATACAAAAAAAATTGAAATTCAGTTACTAATGTTTTAGTTATTCCATAAACAAGCATTACACAACATTTTTTAACAAGGGGCAATAACTCCCCTTTCATCAGATATCGCTGGTCATCAAACTTGACATAAACATTGTTGTTATAGAGACATATACTGAAAAGAATTGAAATCCGATTACTATTGTTAAAGTTATGCCATAAACAAACATTACACAATATTTTTTAAACAAAGGCCACTAACTCCCACAACTTTCATCAGATATTGGTGGTCATCAAGCTTAACTAGATATTGTTGCTATGGAGACATATACCAAAAAGAATTGATATCTGTTAACTATTGTCCAAGTTATGCCATAAACGAGTTTTATAGGAGACTAGCGGGTGTTACCCGGCGTTGCACGGGAAAAGATGGTTATATCAATATACTCTCAGATATGATCGGCTCAGCCGTTTTCGAAAAAGAGGGTCAAGGTCACCAATTTCAACGTCAAGGTCACCCCACACGGGCACCCCGATAAAATCAAAATGATCGAAGGGTCACTATACCCGCACATATGAAATTTTAACCAGATCGGCCCAGCCGTTTTCGAAATAAAAGGTCAAGGTCACCAATTTCAAGGTCACCCCGATAAAATCAAAATGATCGATGGGTCAATATACCCGCACATATGAAATTTTAGCCCGATCGACCCAGCCGTTCTCGAAATAAAAGGTCAAGGTCACCAATTTCAAGGTCATCCCGCATGGGCACCCCGATAAAGTCAAAATGATCGATGGGTCAATATACCCGCACATATGAAATTTTAGCCCGATCGGCCCAGCCGTTTTCGAAATAAAAGGTCAAGGTCATCAATTTCAAAGTCAAGGTCACCCCGCATGGGCACGGCACCCATCCCATGTTACTCGCAGGGACGAATTACCTCCGTGTACAGAATTTGAGATCGATCGGTCGAGAAACGGAGAAGTTCACCCGGAACAAAGATAGAGAGAGAGAGATAGATAGATACAGACATTAGCATTTATATATTATATTTTTATAACAAAGGGTCATAACTCGCATAATTTTCAAGAGATATCGGTGGTCACTGAACTTGATGTAGAGATTGTTGCTATAGAGATATATATACCAAAAAGAATTGAAATCTGCTAACTATTGTTCAAGTTATGCCATAAACCAGTTTTACAGGAAAGATATTTTTATACAAAGGGCAATAACTCCCACAATTTTCATCGGATATTGGTGGTCATCGAACCTGATGTAGCCATTGCTGCTATAAAGATGTACACCAAAAACAATTGAAATCCATTAACTATTTTTGAAGTTATGCCATAAACAAGTTTACAAGATTTTTTTTAAACAAAGGGTGATAACTCCCATAAATTTCAAGAAATATCGGTGGTCCTCGAACCTGATGTAAACATTTTTGCTATAGATACATATACCAAAAAGAATTGAAACCCGTTAACTACTGCTGAAGTTATGCAATAAACAAAGTTTGGACGGACAGACAGACGGAGGTCTTTGCTATATCCCTCTCTTGTGGGGGGATAAAACTGTCTTCAATAATTTACAATTTTCAGTTTTGGGTCTCAAAAACTTGCCAAGGCCCCACAAAGTAAATCTTCTGTTTCTCAGGCCATTTGTTTTGTAAAATTGCATGTGGGCAGGAAGCTTTTTATATTTGTAATTATTTCTTTGCCATCAAAAGTTCATGTTCTTGGTTTGTTTTATGTTTTAGGCCTCATAATCTACAAAATAGCATGGATGGTGGTGCATTTCATCCGTTGAGTGCAAAAAGGCTTTCAATGCTAAAGCATTGCAAAGCCCTGTTGCACCCAAGGGACAAATTTATTAATTTTTTTAACCTGGGTAAAATATTAGACATAACCATTTAATTTTTATATATTTTTCAGTTTACAGTGATTATATTAAGAAAGCATGCGGCAGACAAAAAGATCACTTGAAAGTGCCTGTGAATCAGAATTTTAACATTTTTTAGGCCTTACTAAAAGTTTGCATTTTTCGTCTCAAAACCTAGCTTATATTTGCCTTCTTATGATTCATCAGCAAATCCACTGCAAAGGTGTTTTAATTATTGTCTTTATGACATCCTCCTGACTTCAAGTTAGAGAACCTGTTCAAAGGCCATAAAGTTTGTCCAAGTCAGAAACAGGCCTCATGGGTTGATTAAATTGGCTAAATATCCATACTTATTTCATACGACAACACCACAAGAGAACTATGCTGCATTTTCTAGATCTGGAAACATGTTTGTGGTATTTCATATTTTTTCCTGTCTTTCAAAGTACCATAAGAAGCTTGTTGAATTTCTTTCTTCCATGCTAGACTCAGATTATGGAGGGGGATCTGATCCCTCGGAAATGGGTGAGTTAAGAGATCTCTGCATCCCCTCCCACCTTCCCCAACAACAAAAAAAAATGTGCAATGATCAACAATTTACGTGCATACATGCATGTGATTTTTGCCCATAATTCCTTGAAAACCTTTGTTATTATGTATCTGGGACCCACTTGATTAACCTGGAACATTATTGGGTGAAAATAGCCTTTGGCACCAGATAGGACATACTCATTCAAAAAAACAAAACAAACTTTGTAGGGAGGGCTGTTACACCCCATATCACTGAGTTTCATCCCCTTCAATTCAAACGTGTAGAAGCAAACGTGACATTTGACATCATTAGTGAGTTGGTTAGGGAAGAAGAATTGAATTAATCTTTAATGTTTTAAAGGTATTATGAGATAAATTACACATTATGTGATAAAATGAATTGATACCATGATTACCTATTGTACTATATATGAAAAGCCTGTGACATAAATTTTAGCTTTATACATCAACAGTGGCGAACACGCCAGCAATGGAACTATATCCAAGTTGACCTTTGGTGACGTCGACCTGAATGTGAACTTGTCTAAAGTTTTTAAACGAGATTACCCCATAAAAAACAAAAGGCATCCATAACTCGAAACAGTATGTCATTATGTTATTGAAATGAAAAAGGCCCTGTTTCTTTTTCTATTTCGATTCGGTGATAAAACTGACAGTGGAAGAATCGCCCACCGATGCTCATGTAAATAAAAACAAATTCACACATATGTATGGTTGCTGCTCAGTAAAATCGAGAAAAATAATAGCGACTCTTAATAATCATGGTATTAATAAAATATACCCAAAGTAGCTTGGTGTACCAATTGTTCACCTCTCATAGTGAAGTGGTACTTTAAACATATTTTTATTTGCCATAACTATTGAGCAAAAAGAGATAGGAGGACAAGTGCTTTCCACTTAGTAAAAACCTATTAACATGAGACAGTGAAGTGGTGTTAACCGTGCACCGAAGGCTCGCGGTTAACATCAGCTCACCACTTGAGGTGATCATTTGGTACACCAAGCTACTATGGGTATATTCTATATATCTAATTTAACATGATTTAATAGAAAATGTCTGAACTTAGTTTACAAAAATCAATATGAATTTGATATGCAATTTTGGAATCTTATTCCCCATAGGTGTTCTGAGCCTCAACATATCACGGCTCAGATAGACTTTAGTAAATTCTTTAAGTTCTTCTACGTGCTAGTGAGAAAAAGTTATCATCTGTTTGGTTGATGTTCAAGTATGTAGTTATATCCACGTTTTGCTATATAACTGTAGTGATATTTTTTCATATTATCCACTATAGTCTGTGGCGGTTCTTTATTATGTATGCCTTCAAAGATAATATAAGCTGGTGTAAATCCAAGCTCCATCCATTGTCTGAGTATCTGAAAAATTAATATTGAAAGTTAATCCACTGCACATTGATGTCAACACCACAAAATTTCAAGTTGTTAATTTGTACCATAAAATAAAGCAACTAGAAACAAAAACTATCCGACTTGAATCACATTTTTCTATAAGAGTATGGACAATGCAAAGCGTGGCCAATGCCCTCGACCTGCCAAACATTTTCTAAGTCGAAAGAGTAAAAAGGGTCATAACTCTGGAAAAATGTGTGGAAGAAACTCATGCTGTACAGGTATCTTTCTCCCATGATGCTCTATCACAACACCAAATATTATTCAAATCAAAGTATCAGTGGCTGAGATACAAGGCAAAATGTTGTATGGACAGACTGATGAACAAACAGACGGATGGGCAAAGGTCTTCACTAGATATCCTTTGACTTTTCAAGTCGGGGACATAACAAACCAACATGCAATGCCTGTGTAGGAAGCCAAGACTTGCCTACAAAAAACTGCAAAGTCACAGGATGTGGACACTGTCAAATGTTAGCAATAAGGTTTAACAATCTCCAGGCCCTTAAGGGTTAAAGCTAATTCTGAATCATGAGTAATATTTTAAAGCACTTGTAGACTCCCCTAAGTTTCTGTAAGTTAACCATCTGCACACTTTAAAGCAGCAAATCTTTCCCATAAAGCAAGTAGGAATCTAACCAACTAATCAACTTGTTTCACATAGCTCAGTTAGCTTTGTCAAACGAGATTGAATTTGTTAAAATTCTTACTTACATGTAGTTGCATGATGGGGAGAAAATGCCTAATTAAAATTTCAACATCAGTGTGCAGAGGAGTAATACTAAAAGCTTGGTATGATTAAATTTTATTTTTATTTATTGGTGTTTAAGGTCAGATATTTTTACTCAACGGCTTATCATGACCACAACATGGAGATAAAGTCAAGTTTAGTCAGTTGTTTATACTGATGATGGGAGTGTGATGGCTCAGTGGTTACGGCATTGAACTTCAAACTGAAAGGTCCACAGTTTGATCCACACCAGGGTTAACGGCATTGTGATCCTGGGCAAGGTACTTAATCGTGATTGCCCACGTGGGTGCACGGTGGTGTTGTGTACTATGGCGTACTGCTCGTCGATGGTGCACATGTCTTCAACCAATGCTAACCCTGCTTGTGTGGAGTTAGTATGTTGGGGAGTCTGACAGTTGCTTGCCGTTGCTTGGTGGTTCTCTCTGTGTACTCAAGCTTCCTCCACCCATAAAACTGTCCGACGCGAGGTGATCCTGACTGTCGAATGTGTTGTTAAACACCAATAAATAAATATATAAATATACTCATGTTGCCTATTTTAGAGGATTTCCATCCCAAGCATTGGTGACTGGGTCCTATTTTACCATATGAAAAGAGCCTGTTTACCACTGCTTCACTTCCTAGGGTTGCAATGGAGGGAATAAAAATTTCCAATAGCAAAGTGTCTTGCTAAGTTCCAAACATGAATAGCAGGCCTTTCCAAAAATTGTGAGATGCATCTAGGCTGCATTGGATGGTGAAAAGTCCATAAAGGGCAATAACTCTGACGAAAATACTGTAACAACACATGCATTGGAAGTGGGCCAATACATTAATAAGATACACTTGCATGCCCAAAATTATGTCATTCTACCACGTTTTCTAAAAGTTATTGAGTTTAATGGTAAATATTAAATTCCAAGTCCACAAAGGGGAATAACTCTTGACAAAAATACTCTGAACAACCACTGCATTGCACATGGGACAAGATATTGATAACATACATTTGCATACCACATATGATGTCATTTCATGAAAATGTTTAAAAGTTATAGAGTTTTGAAATGCTTTGGTCACATACTAACTGACTGACCGACAGGAGGAAAGACAGACCAACTGATCGTCAAGCCCACATATGGAGCTGCTACTCATCACTAAGAAAGAAAATTCTTAACCTTGTAATTTTCATTTTTGTTTCCAGAAGCCTGCTTATGACCTTCAATGGAACAAACTTAACGAGCTCATTCCAATGACAAGTCATAACCAATATTTTTTTCGGCAAAAATGAAAAGATATAATAAAATTTAAATGACGAATTTTAAGAACAGCGCAGACCAGTTATTGACATTATGTTAGGTGAAGTGCAAACAATAGGAAAATGGAATTCCACTAAAACATTATGAAATATCTCCAAAACAAAGGCATAAACAGAATAACAGCGCATAAGCTTTACAAATACAATCCCCACCATGTTTATTATATATCTGAAATGGTATTTCACAGACTTCCAAAAAACACGCAACAACTAGTGGCATAGCTGCAGTGACAGAGGATACCCCTGGCTAAATATTTTGGAAAATTTTGGGCTTCTTGGAAAAGTTTTGGGGACTTTGTCAGCTATGGTGGTAATTTCTTTTGAAATGCAAAGAAAGTTATTAATATTTTACCTAAAACATACTTTTTCAGACTGAATTTCTGATAACTAACCCATTTTGGGTGCCAAAATGGTAGAAATTTGGCTCCCCAATTGGATACTCTGTTGACCACTGGCAATAATCTGTTTATGCCCCACCCTACAACCAGCACCCCACTAAAAATTGTAGTCCACTCAGGTACATAGCTAGGATATCAAAGTTGTGTGTGTGTGGGGGGGGGGGGGGGGGGGTGCAAAAGTAAGATCTAGGGGGCTAGTTCAGTGACCTGAATGTAGCGGCTATCCCCTATGTAGGGGTAGCCATTAGGTTCTGATCGCCGAACTACTAGGGGAGTATATATAAAGGGCCACCCTTTCTCGCTGGAGAGGGGGGGGGGGGGGGCTCTCCCGGGAAAACAATTGAAATTTGAGAGGTAAAACCCCCCAATTTCCTTCATTCTGAGTCCATTCATTTGTGTCTATAATTTGAATATTGTCAAAGGCATCAATAATAAGGCCACATAACCCAGAAGGGGGGGGGGGACGGGGAGGGGGTACGACTGAAATTTGGGGAGTGGGCCTGACTGAAATTTAGGTTCCGATCGCTGAACTACTAGGCGGTATATATAAAGGGGGGCACCCTCTCTCGCTGGAGGGGGGGGGGGGCTCCCCCGGGAAAAATTGAAATATGAGAGGTAAAAATCCGCAATTTCCTTGATTCTGAGTCCATTTGTGTCTATAATTTGATGTAATTTACATGTAATGACGTAAATAGATACTAAAATTCGACTGCAAATACAGAATAAAGAGAGTGGATTACTACTTAATTGCAGAGCCAAATTTTCCCCAATCGAAAAATATTTATAATTATTCTTAACAGCTTAAGAAACACTTGCAAACTTTCATCACACGGACCACCGAGTGCAACGTCGTAGTCATTGTGATGAAAGTTTGCAAGTGTTTCCTGTGCTTTGTCCTCATAAATTGTAAATAAGTATTAAATGAATGAAAGTGTCAATGACACTGCAGCTCAACTTGTCCAAGAAGGGACTGAACTAAATAGAAAGATTCAGTATAGAGAAGGGCGGTTTACAAATTTCATGTCGGTTCTGGTTTCGGTTTCATACAAAGAGTCGGGTTTTCAGTTTCGGTTTTCATTGTACAAACATAACAATACATTGCATTTGCATATTAGAAGATGAATTTGGTGCCAGTCAATGTCACAGGGACTCCCTTTCCAAAAAATTATGCCGACCATAAAAATTTTATCGAGTAAAAGTCGCTCATATAGGTCATTGTAACCCTAAATTTCCATCCAACTTCAACTGTGATTATGACGCTGGCTTTGGAGTTCAAGCTTTCAAAATTACGTGCAGAAATAAATATATTTGTCAATATAAAGGTGGAACAAGTGACATGTTCCAGTCCTGCAAAGGAAATCGCATTTGATAAACAGATGAACGTATAAACCACGATGCGTAAGAAGAATTTTATTATCTATTTTTGCGGCAAATGCCACGCTCGAATGCAACATCAATTAGTGCAGCTGTTCTGAAAAAGGGTATCGCGACTCTGAAGTTTGAAAACAAGGTTAACTTTAGGTTGTTACTCTCTTTTTTCTGAGAAGTGAAGACCTGATTAGAGTTTTTCAACACTGAAGCTGAAAACCGCGACGACAGGTTTTCTGCAATTGTTTTGGTTTTGATAAGAAAACCGAAACTGAACCAAATTTTCGATTAAACGCCCATCTCTAATCCAGTAATATCAAGTCATTCACTCAAGTTTCTACAGAAAAGACATCAGATGGCAGCCATGTTTTTCAACGGAACGAATGGACATCATACCAAAGTTACATATAAAATTTAAAAAAGATTGGGTGAGAGGTTCAGCCTTGTTGGGTCTGCTAATGGAATTGTTGACAATTTATATGCTATGTCCAAGATGGCTGCTGGTGGCCAGGTTTTTCAACAAAATTCAGAAAAATTTGATAGCTCCCATCTAGACATCACCTCAAAGCTACACATGAAATTTCGTAGAATATGGGGTGAGGGATCTATCCCGTAGGGTGTGCTAATGGGATTGTTGATATTTATATACCAAATCCAAGATGTCCACTGGCGGCCATGTTTTTCAGTGAAATTCAGAAAATTTTTATAGTCCCATCTAGACTTCACACCAAAACTACACATGAAATTTGAAAAGGATGCGTCCTGCAGGGTGTGCGAATGGAATTGTCGACAATTCATATGCCAAATTCAAGATAACAGTTCTCTGTTCTGTGTGGTTTGCGAAATATGGGTGTTTGGAAATATTTGTACTTTTGGCTTATGGAGTTTCGATGAGAACGTGAGAAAACTATTTTTTTGCATGAAGTAAGTACTTACACATGTGTGACTTAATAATACCACAAAGCAAATTTGGTTCAAATCGGCTGATCTATTCATAAAATAGAAATTTCGAGTGATGCCAAAATATTTGCCCCCTATTACAAAGGCCAATATTGCCCCTACGAACTTCGTTTGAACAGACTTTATTCTACACCTCAAAAGAAAACTCAGTACCAAATATCAAGTTATTTTACCCATTAGTTCATGAGAAGATTTCTTACAAAATTTGGGAGCATCCCCCCCCCCCCCCCACCCCTCCTCCTCTATGGGGCCGGGCACACTGATTTGAACAAAATCTAAATGTGATATCAAAACAAACAATGGTTTGGGAAAAGTCATGAACACCATGTTAGAATCACAACAAATAAAACCAAAACCAACACAGAAAGCCAGAATTCTGAAAAAAATGTTTAAAACTAAATACCGAGAAAGAGCTTACTTTATCTCCAGCACCTTCCGCATCTATGGACAAAATGGCAAAGTTTTTTGGAATGTTGTAGGTTGTGACAAGTGTTTTCACTGTAATACTCTTAACTTTAGTCATCACTTGTAACCCTGCATCATCTTTATCTTGAGGTAGATGTGACTCCATTGAAACTGGATCATTAGCCACGACAAAATCAACCATTCCATCAGTATTACTTATTACTGCCTCTACAAACTCTACATTCTGTATTTTTTCACTGTTTATCTGAAGGTAACTGAAAAAATAATCCATAAAAGATTAAAAATGCAAGTTTGCACCTACATGTAAGTTGTGATGGATGGTTATTTATTTATTTATTTGTGTTTAGGGTCATATATTTCTGACCAATGGCTAATCGTGACAACATGTAGGAAATAAAGTCAAGTCAAGAAAATCGTTTATACCCCTATTGCCCATTTTCACCACAGGCATTGGTTACCAGTGTAAAGAAGAGCTTCTTTACAACAGTAAAGAAGCACTGCTTCAGTTACTGGGGTTCCCACGAGGTGATGGATGGTCAAAATGAAACAATTTCCAAGACCATAGAGGGAAATACCTTTGACAATAAAACTTTGAATAACCCCTGCATTGAACATTGGGCTATCCATCTATAAGCTACACTTGCATACCGAATATGATGTCATTCCATCAAGTATTTTTTAAAGGTATTGAGTTTAAAAAAAAACACATCAACCGACTGGCAGATTGACAGACAGACTGACATTACCACATACTAAACTTGTTGCCGCACCTACAGTTAAAACTAGAAGTCCTGTCATGAAATGCGCACAAATAGCACGTCGATCTGCGTGTTAATCTACGCGTTATGACCATAGTAAGGCTACCAAATTCTGTATATATGCCCTGCGCGCAAGCAATGATTCAGCCAATGGACCCCCGAGTAACCCGGAGGTCCATTGGCAGAAACACTGCCTGTGTTTGCTATGAATAACCAGGAGAACCTGCTGTGGATGCCATTCAATATGGCAATTGCATGGAATTCCGACGTGCAATTAAGCCTAGATAAGCGCACAGTTCGTGACAGGACTTCTAGTTTTAACTATATCACCCAGGTTTGGCACTCAATCTTTCCCAAAATACAACTTGGAATTTAACCAATTCAGTCTTATTTGATAGAATTCAATCAGCTCGGTCAAACAAGACTGAATTGGTTAAATTCCTACAGTTAAAACTAGAAGTCCTGTCATGAACTGTGCGCTTATCTAGGCTTAGTTGCCCGTAGGAATCGCGCGCAATTGCCATATCGAATGGCATCCAAAACACAGCAGGTTCTCCTGGTTACTCATAGCAAACACAGGCAATGTTTCTGCCAATGGACCTCTGGGTTACCTGGAGGTCCATTGGCTGAACAATTGCTTGTGCACAGGCCATATGTAAAGAATTTGATAGTCTTACTATGGTCATAACGCGCAGATTAACGCGCAGATAGACATGCTATTTGTGCGCATTTCATGACAGGACTTCTAGTTTTAACTGTAGTTGCATTGTGGGAAAACTTTGCAGGTTGAAACTTTGATATTTTGACATCAGTATGCAGCGGCTTAACTTGAAAAACTTTAGGCCCACAAAGTAGAACTTCTGTTTCTCATGCCATTTTTGTACAATCGCATTTGGATGGGCAGTTTTTTATTTTATTTTTTATTTTTGTGATTATTTCTTTGCCATCAAAAGTTCATGTTCTTGGTTTCTTTTATGTTTTTGGCCTCATAATCTACAAAATAGCATGGGTGGTGGTGTATTTCGTCCCTTGAGTGATAAAGCATTGCAAACCGTTTTTGCACTCAATGGACAAATTTATAAATTTTATTAACTTGGGTAAAATATCAGACAAAAACTATTTCATTTTTATTTTTCAAAGTGTGCATTGGTTATAAAAATAGAGCATGCGGCAGTCAAAAGGACCATGCAGAAATGCCTGAGAAACAGATTTTTAACTTTTAGACCTTACAGAAGTCAAGTGCTGTAAAGTGTTACTCACCATTCAGAATGTGTGGTGACCTATTAAGTTTCATGGCCTCGATAAAGCAAATCTGTGGTAACCCACTGACATTGGTATGCCCTGATAAAACTTGCCATAAATATATATTGGGCTGAAATGGCAAAAGCAGTCAAAAAACTGTCTAATTATAGAAAAAGGAACTAGACCCATAATTCAAGTGATTTCAAGACAGTACTGTGATCACAACAGAAGTGGTATTTTTGTTGATCAGATCACACTTCGTTTGGGATACACATGAGTAGACATTTCAAAATAAAATATTGCGATTTCCAAGAAATATATATATTGTTACTGCAGCAAGTACAAACGCAAGTCAAACCAATCATTTATACATACACCATGCATTTTACAGGACTTCTACAGGCTATTGGTTACCTGTCTCATACTTTATCAGTAAAACATACCTGTATCTTGTTTACCACAGGAGACAGGCACTTTTTCCATCTCCCATGGTTCCCAAAGGAAAGCTGCCAGAGTAATTATTTGTGGGCTCATAAGATGTTTTTGATGCAGTTAGGAGTTTACTCAAAATCTGTATGCATTTAAAAGGCGTATTCAGCTCTACTGTACTTAAATGTTCATTTTCTATTATTCTAGCAGAGTACCAGCCTTTCTTCCAGAATCAATGGAACTACTTCCATGACAGGGCTTACATTTCAGTGAGGATCTGAGAATCAATTCACGCAAAGATTCATGTAACAAAACCAGCGAGTATCCATGTAGATTCTCACTGCCCCTCTGCTAGTATTCGCATGAAAAGAATTGAGTCAATTCAACCCTTTACCTAACAAAGCAGAACCAAATTAACCAATACAAGGCTAATATGACCTGAAATATCCTGACTCTTTGTCAATAAAATTGTACAAATATGGCTGTCATTGGAACCAGCTCAATCAGCCGGTTCCAATGACAGCCATATTTGTAAGGTTTTATTGGTAAATACTGTTTATTTTTTTTTTAAAAATACCAAATTTAGTTCATGTTTTAAAATTTAAAAAGCTGTGTTGGGTAAAGGGATAACATGTGCTATCAGTGTACATAATACAACAGGAGTTCAACCATGGTGGCCTCATGAGATCCTGGGTCATTTATAACAGGTATGGATTATCACAAACATTTTCGCGAGAATCCAAATAAATTCTCTCAAATTTAGATGAAATATAAACCCTGCATGAAGAGCTGACAATTTAATTAGTGTTCTGCGATTTCAAAAGGCAAAAGAGAATTTCAAATATTCCAAGTCACACGTCATTTTACGAGTGCTTATCACCCACAATCGAACTCAGCCTGTGAACGATGGAACAGCACAATTGCACAGTCATTGAGGACTTACATTAACAAGGAACAAAACAATTGCCATTTGATTCTTCCAAGTATTATGATGGCATTCAGAATGAGTCCTTCCACTCAAACTTCTGGTTTTTCACCCTTCAAGATTTTGTTTGGAAAAGCAATGAGTTTACCATTTGATACTGCTGTACTACCAAAAGAGAAGCTACCAAAAGACATACATCAGTATATAGAAGAAGTAACAGAAAAATTAAAAATCGTCAGAGCAATATATTGCACAAGAAAATACAAGAGATGCTCAAACTAAAAGTAAGGACTACTATGACAAAAATACAAAAGAACCAACATTTCAAATAGGAGACCAAGTATTAAAATATACACCATTTACACCCAAGGGACTATCCAATAAGCTTCATTGTAAATGGCAAGGACCATTTTACATCACAGATAAGGGACCAAATAAAACTTTTTCTCTAAGGGACAGCAAAACGAATAAGATTGTCAAAGGGAAATGCCATGCTAACAGAATCAAGCCATACAATGATCCTGTTGATAGAGTGACAGAAGATTTTCCCGACAGAAACCAAACCCAGGACAATACCCAGCAAACTAGCCAGACGCCAAAATCTAAGGACAAAAGTGCAAAAGTGTCACAACAACAAGATGATGTATGGTTCCCAGTGGAAAAATTGATGAAAGCAAAATTTATTAATGGGAAAAAGCATAATCTAGTAAAATGGGCAGGTGATAAACAGAAAACATGGGAACCTGAAGATAATATTTCACAGCAGTCAATTCGGGAGTTTTTGATTCACAGAACACAAAAAGGTAAACGACGTCGACGACCACTGAAATTGTTAAAGTAATGTGTTATGTTCATATACTTGGTATTGCTCTTTTGTATACTCAGCAGAATATGTTATCATTGAATAATAAAACATTTTATTAGATTAAGTTCGTTCAATAAATTTAATTTTTGTTATTAAATGTTTGTTTCTTAGTGACTTATATCCTCAGGGCAATCAGATGATCCATGTGTACTATATAAAAACTAATTTGTATAGAAACAAGTATGTAAGTACGAATGTGAGAACAAATGTGTAATCATTTAAGGTGATAAAAAGTTTGTGTTGGCCTGAAACTTCATCAGGTAAAGCTAATAAGGTACAAAGTCTCTTATATTTAACTTTGGGGGACCAAAGTTTTTCTAGCCGAAGGGTATTGTTATAGGGTAGAAAATGTGGACTTTCTTGTTTATAATATGTATGGGTAAATTTCCTATTAAAAGTATTTATTTTTTATATTGAATAATATCTAAGCTAGGTAGATTTACTGTTGAAGGGATTAACGCATTGTAGTTTGTTTTAGGGAACATTATTAGATATATTGTTGGAGAGATTAAAGCATGTAGCTTGTTTCATAAAAGTGATTAGTGACAATATTGGTTATTTAGCGGCAAACAATAATAGGTGTTAACAACAAACTGCTGGCTGCAGGTGAATAGGTAATAATTGAATGTTTAATGTTTGTTGACAGCAGTCACTTAGTTACTGGAGAAAGGTATATATACTTTCACCTGACTGAAGGAAAAGCACTTCAGTCAGTATGTGAATTAAATACTTATTCGTGTTTTATTCATTTCTTCAGCGTCCTGTAAGTCCATGGTTCGTGTCTCGGAAAATTGTGTAACAATTCCCCAGTTACCCAAGTCAAGGCAAAAAGTCAACCCTACAATACTATTACAAAATTTACTGAATCTTTTTAAGGAAAAGCATAAACATTAACAACAAGTAAACTTTGGCACTCAACATACACTATTTCATTGCATTGTTTTCAAATAAAATCGCTGTCTGGCTACGCAAGCAATACAAAATTCAAATCAGTCAAGTAATCTATTGGTAACAGTTGTAATCCTGGTTCTTTATTATGGGTCATATTGAATTAACAATTTATTCATTTAATCATATTCTTATCCAAACGTGTTTTGTTACTTGATAATTTTTATCTTGCTTTACGCCGAGCACACGGGTAGTACAACATAATTTTCTCCAATCACCTGTTTTTCTCGTTTAACTGTGAATTAAGCCATTTACATCTTGTTTGACAGAGCATACTGAGGATGAGCTCTGTCAAGCAAGGTATATTTGGTTAAATATCAAACAGCAAAATGGGAAATATTTGCTGCTGCAAATTTTGCCATTTTGACATCCAAGTGTAGAGGGTTAATTTGTTTATAAGCCCTCTTCAAAGGATGAGACATGATTAATTTGTCCTCATTTACAATACTTTTTGAGACCAGCGTGAACACAGTTTGTGCAATTTATAGTCATAGTTTAGGAAAAGCATTTAATCCTGAGTGCCCACGTGGGGGGGGGGGGGGTGGGGGCGCTGGGCGCTCTGTATTAAGGTGTACTGCACGACGATGCTGCACCTGTCTTCTACCAATGCTAACCCTGCTTGTGTGGAGTTAGAATGTTGCGGAGTCTGACAATTGCTCACCGTTGCTGGGTGGTTCTTTTCGGTTACTCCAACTTCCTCCACCCGTAAAACTGTCCTACACGAGATAACCCTGGCTATTGAAAGTGTTGTTAAACCCCAATAAATAAATAAATTATAGTCATGGTTGTTCATTAGAAAAATATTAAAAATATAAGATTAGTAGTGAAAACAATTTTGAGATGGAGGCAGATGGACTGTCATGAGTATCCTTTACACATGTACAGTACTGTGATCAGCGGTGTATCTACAGAAAATAGCACTTATGGTATACGCATATGAATAGAATGGCATGAGGTTTCCATCTAAACTCTTTGCATGCTGCTGGCGGATATTCCTGCCCAGCAGAGGGTTTCTCATGTCAGTGAAATAAATATAATTTGAGCAAAATCAATCCTTTTTTCCCCTTATAAATTGAACAGATTTTTCACCAATGATTTCTGGTGTTATATTTAGATTAATTTTTCATCAAATCTAGTCATGGCTGCTTCAGAGCAGCCATGACTAGATTTGATGAAAAATATGTTGAAATTACTCAGCGGGTTAAGAGTTAATAGAATCACCACCAAAATAAATAGCTACAACTGACATGTGATCTAGATTGCGCATCAGTTGTTGATATTTATGTTGGTGCAAATTCTGTTGAGACATACAAAGCATGACTGGCATAGTAAAAACACAGAAGGCAGAAAATCAATACAATCTCCCTAGTTTGCGCAGGAGAACGGCCTTACTGCCAGCTGGCACTGAGGCGGAACAGTGGTACTGTGAGGTATGTGGTCATACATAAACGTATGTTGCTCCCAGCACTGTACTTTTACCTAATAATTTATATTATATAGGAGGTTTAACAATCTGGCCATTGTAGTGCTTCTCACCCATGATAATCAAACACATATCATACATCTGAATAAAATTCTTTTTCCATTACTTGAGGATGGCTTGTCTGACTTTAATAGAAACTGCTAAGTGGGGCCTCCCACCTTCAAGTGGCACCCTTAGGTACGCAATGATGATGCAATTAGAGATGCAAGAAAAGAAATTTACTATAAAATTAAAATTTCTTATTATCTTATTAACCTACCTTACAATCGTTTACTACAGGCTGAATAGACAATAGGACGGAGGGAATCACATAACCAACCCCCACATAACACAATTGCACTGGAACTGTGGACAGAGGAAGAGGTCCCTTGGCCTACCATACCATAGCATCACAAACATTCGTAAAAGACAATGAGAGGTGAGGCGTATGGTTCTGTGCGACGCACAGACAAAAAGGGCAGTAACAGCACAAAGCTGGAACTGACCTTGTAAGAAGCCGAATGGCTGTGGTAGACAGCAGCCTGGGCTGAAGAAAGAGGACCCATAGTACAAAGGTCCTCTGTCTGCTCCTGCAACTGATGCAGATAGGTGGAGAAAGTAGCATTTCTCCAGTATGCCAGCATAACATCCGACAACATCACGGAGTTAGTATAAACACAGGAGGTAGACAATGCACGCACCACGTGGGCAGAAATACGATTGGTAATACAATCGCTAGACGAGCGTAAGCTGCTCAAATAGCAAGACAAATCCATTGGGAAATGAACTGAGGAGAGATCTTCAGTCGACCAGGAATGATAGACAGAAAAAAAATCGTTTCCTACCCTTCCTAATGAACTGCGTCCGAGTGAGAAAAATGAGAATTGCCTGAACCGGACAGAGAAAAGGGTGGTTACCCGCAACAGAAGGAAGAGCCCTGATACAGATAGGAGGTAGAGTCGTTGCTGGTATCGGATTCTTGGCCAGAAAGGAGCAATCAGTGGTAAATGTAACGCTGTTGGGGGAGCTCCTGAAAAAGGCCAGGTCAACCGAGAAGGCGTGAAGTTCACTTACCCGTCTGGCTGAGGCAAAAGCCATCAGAAAAGCCGTCTTGTATGTGAGAAAACGCATATCCACCTGGGATAAAGGTTCGAACGGCGCCCCCCCCCCCCCCCCCCCAAGCAAAGCATCACCCAAGAAATATTCCATCTTGGGATAAGCTGCAAAGTCCTAGGCCTTTTCAAGGAAAAGTGCCGAACAAGCTTGGAGAGGTATAGATTAGTGCCGATGCGACGCTGTCCCAAATACGAAAAGGTCTCCGAAAGCATGGACCTGTACCCTTTGATGGTAACAGGCTGGAGACCCCGAGAATCAAACAGATATATCAGAAAACTCCACAATCTGTGAAATCGAAGGAGTGGCATAATCAACAGAGTGATTGGCACACCATCGACAGAAGACCTTCCACTTAGCCGAAAAGGCTAAACCAGTGGAGTGCCTCCTTGAAGAAAAAATGCACTCCACTGCTCGTCTCGAAAAAACCTCTACGGAGGAGACAGGACCTGCTCGTCTCGAAAAACCTCTTCGGAGGAGACAGGACCTGACAAAAAAATATGCGTGAAGGTCGACATGAAACCTCCTCAGGTGACCTTGGCAAAGAAGTTCGAGACGTAGAGGGAGATGTGCCGGAGCCGCCACCAACACAGAGCGGAGCAGATTGATCCACACCCACTGAGGCAACATGGGAGTGATCAAAATGATTCGACAACTGCAGGTTCGTATCTTGGTTAGAACCTGAGGCAGAATCGGAACCGGCGGGAAGGCGTAGCCGACAGGACCGTTCCAATCGAGTGACAGAGCGTCCACGGCGAAAGCCAGAGGATCCGGACATGGGGGACACGAAAGTGTCCACCTGATGGTTCCAATGAGTCGAAAAGAGATCGATGTGGGGACGACCCCAGAGATTGAAAAGCGACTGGAACACCGCCCTGTGGAGCATCCACTCTGTGGAAATGACCCTGCCCTGTAAAGCGAGCAGTAGAAGATCCCGAGCCAATTCGTACATGGGAACAGAGTGCGTGCCGCCCTGGTTCCGAATGTAAGCAACCACTGACGAATTGTCTGACAACAGAAGGACCTGGCGATTCGAAAGGTGGGAGATCCACTGCCGGAAACTCAGAAGAGCAAGGAGCTCCTTCTGGTTGATGTGAAGAGCTGCTGGATCCTGGTCCCATGATCCGTGAAGGGATAGACCTAGAGGATCCAACGTCTCACCCCATCATAATCCACTGAACATCCGTCCAGGGAAGAAGGTGACGAGGAAGAGACTGAAGCACCAGATCCAGAGGATCGACATTCGGCCTCCAACGACTGAGCAGAAAGTGTAGGAGAAGTCTGACATGCAGCCGACCCAGAGGAATGAGATCCGCCACTGAATCACAGAGACCGAGCAGTCGGGGAAGACCCCGAGCTGAGAGAATCACAGCCCTTGCCCGGGAAACTGCCACTGTATCCAGCTGAGTATGGAAGTCCATCCCTAGATGGCAAAACGACGAAGGGACCAGGTCCGACTTCTCCTCTGGACCCTAGCGACATGAGCAGGCTCAACAGTGTGTCGACATCTGAAGCCAGAAACGCAGCACTGGAATGCCTCTGGAGGATATCGTCTAGATATGCCGAAGTAGTCACCCTGGACTGTGTGCGATGTAAGGCTAACACATGCGACATCAGTCGGGTGAAGGCCCAAGGAGTCAAGTTGATGCCGAAGGCCATGGCCTTGAACTGGTAAACTCGCCCCAGAGAAGCGAACCAGAGGTACTTTCGCGATGTCCGATGAATCGGAACGTGAAAGTAAGCGTCTCGCAGGTCGATGCTGGAAGCCACAACTCCCTGGTGAATGGAGCGGCGAACCGAGCTGAAAGTCTCCATGCTGAACTTAGGAGCAATGATCAAGTGGTTCAGGATACTCAGATCAATAACCGGTCGGAGTCGGCCGTCCTTCTTCGGCACCAAGAACAGGCGGGAATAAAATCCCACTGAATGAATGTTCTTGACGACCTCGACCGCCTCATTGACAGGAGATTGCCTACCCAGTGAGTAAATAGAAACGGCGACAGGAGGATCAGCCCTTGGCTTCGCAGAGGAAGCAGAAGGGCGCTTTTAGGCTTTGGGTTGCCACTGCCTCCAACAGAAGGCTGATCAAGCTGACGAAGCAGCAGCTGATCTATGGAATGACGTAGGGCGTCTTCCTGGACCGTCGCCACGGAACCATGGAATAGTTGTGGACCCACCGAAGAAGCAGATCGAAGAGCAGCACGCTGCCCCTCAGGAAAGGAACGGCTTGTGTCCAGCACAGCGTCCCTGTGAACTAATTCCAAGTTAGCCGTGTTACAGGCATGCGTGTAAGATGCATGAGCGCTTTGGACAGAACACGCAAAGGAGCCTGTATGTCGTCAAACTTATCTGGGGCAGATAAGCAGCTAAAGCAGAGACGACGTGACTGGAGAGAGAAAGCATGTCCAGCATTTCTCTCGATAAGCCCAATACGGACTCCAGAGTCGCCATAGAAATAACGGCCGACTTGGGCTTGGAAAGCCCGAGGGAGCTGGAGTCCTGATCCAAGACCGTCAAAGTCTGGCAGACTGAAGGATTGGCGGAATCGTAGAAATGATAATGCACCGGAAGCAAAAAAGTGTCAATCCTGGTGAAGAACGACGTTTTCATAGCCTTGGAACTCAGCTTAAAGTCCAAAGCTGTAAACGCTTCAACCACTTGTACCGACTGGCACCGTCGAAGGCGCCCAGAAGAAGGTTGCTCCACAGGCTGTAGGCGCGCAACCGATGATCGCGGCTGGGCTGACACTGTTGGCTGGTTTGACAGTGGAAACCACTCGTAGCCTCGCTGGAAGCAACAGGAAGTCTCCTGGACAGAACCTGAGTGAGCAAGGAGAGGGCCTCCCTAAGTTCACTGCCCGTGTTGGCCGTTCGACGTGGGAACGAACCGGCAAAGTGGCTTCACTCCTGACCCTTTTAACCAGCGAAGGGTCATGATTCTCAAATACACCCGACACGGGGCAACGGGCTGCAGCCGAACCATCTGAAGGCAGATGTGTATTGGGGTATGACATACCCCGAGGATCTACAGAGCGAAAACTCAGGAGAGTCGCCGCTGACCTCTGAGGGACAGAAGGTCCAGGCTGCACAAAAGGCATTGGTCCCGCAAAACTGACCATGGGACCACAGTGCATGGACAGAAACGCCACAGAGTTCAAGGTGGCCCCACCATGAGCATCCGAATCCAATGAGAAAACTGCGGTGCTCGACGGCTGAGAGACCACAGCAGAGTGTATTGCCGACAGCCCCATCCAACTTTGCCGAGTTGAAGTCAGGGAAGGCTGATGCCGATACCCCACGTCCACACTACCAGACATCTCTGCAGACCCCTGCAGGGATAAGCTGAGGCCGTATGAAATGGTGACCAATAATGTTGCAGACGGAACAGCAGTAGCAGCAGATATGGCGGGAGCTGTTGAAACTGGTGGAAAAGGGAAGAGAGAGGGACCATAGACACGAAACCAGGCATCTTTTCACCAGACATCTCTGCAGACCCCTGCAGGGATAAAACTGTTGTGCTCAACGGCGGAGAGGCCACAGCAGGGGGTTCGGCCGGCCGCCACTTCCGACTTCGCCGAGTTGAAGTCAGGGAAGGCTGAGGCCGATACCCCACATCCACACTACCAGACATCGCTGCAGACCCCTGCAGGGATAAGCTGAGGCCGGATGAAATGGTGACCAATGATGTTGCAGACGGAACAGCAGTAGCAGCAGATATGGCGGGAGCTGTTGAAACTGGTGGAAAAGGGAAGAGAGAGGGACCATAGTCCCGAAACCAGGCATCTCTTCACCAGACAACTCAACGGCTCCCGCAGTATCCACCACGGTTAAAAACTGCGCATCCCTCATGGATGGGGTATAACTCTCACCAGACGTGGTCGTGTCGGGAGGCCCCGACCCCCCCCCCCCCTCCTCCTTGGTGCGGGAGGAACGGCTACGAGAACGCATCATAAGCTAGGGCAAAAGGTATTGCCCTAAAGGAACAGTACTGGACATAACAGAGGTGACAGCAGTAGGAGAAAAAGGTGAACTCAACAGATGTAGAAAGTAGAACACCCCCAACTACGAGAGAAAGGAGGCAGAAAAAGGACCAGCGGGAACACAACTGAACCCAGACGGTCGACAAGGACCCAAACAAGAGGCCCCAGGGGGCCTGAGGGCGCTCACCTGACATGTTAGTCTAAATATCAAACCAGGGACTTGACTTGAATAAGCTGCATACGTCCCTCCTAAGAATAGCATATACCAACTAGATGAAGCGATTGTGCCCACACAATACACAGGATTTTCCTTCTATTTTCAGTTCCTGCACTTTTACGTCCCAAAATTGAGATAAACGCATAAAAAACAGATTTTTTTTTTATTATTGTTCAGAAATTTTCGAAGTCCCAAACAAAATTTTTTCAGACTAAAATATTTTTTTTCTTCTTAAAATTTACCAAAACGCATAAAAAAGCAAAATACTAATTTCCGGATTTTGGTCCAAAATTTTCAAAGTCCCACCCGGACCCCAAATTTTCAGTGTAAAAAAAATAAAAAAAATTTGGTCTTGAAATTGACCAAAACACATTAAAAAACAAAAAACTAATTTCCGGATTTTGGTCCAAAATTTTCTAGGTCCCGCCTGGCCCCCAAATTTTCAGTGTAAACAAAAAAATTTTTTTTGTCTTAAAATTGACCGAAACGCATAAACCCCCCCAAAAAATTTTTTCCGGATTTTGGTCCAAAACTTCTAAGTCCGGAACGGGACCCCAAATTTTCAGCCTAAATATGAACCCAGGGACGTGGCTTGAACAAACTTGAATCTCCCCCTCCCCCCCCCCCCCAAGGATGCTGCATACCAAATATCAAAAGATTCTTATTTGTAGATCTGAAGAAGAAGATTTTTAAAGAATATTCCTCATACTGCACTAATTTAAACATTTGGGCTCCCATAGAGAGCCCAAATATGGACCCAGGAAATTTATTTCAATAAACGTGTGAAACAATCTTCCAAAGATGTTATATGTGAAATTTGAAAGCTTTTGGAGCAGTGGTTTGGGAGAAAAGTAGTCTTAAATGTTTTTCCCATTACACACAGTGTTAAAAAAAGCTGACTCAGCACTTTTTCAAAAGTCCCAGAAAAGTACCCCATGATAAACCCGATAGCATTTTTTTTTACCATTCCATTCTGTTGGTCCTAAGGAAGGTTCACACCAAATAAGAATTCTCAGTGCCGAAAAGTTTTGAAGATATGGGTGTTTTAATTTTTTTCTATTTTTAGCTCCTGCGGTTCCCATAGGGTGACGGGGAAAAAAAAATTGGGCATAAATTAAGTTCTTAATCGACCCAGTTTTGGCTTAATCACTTGGAAAAGATCAAAATAGAGTATATTTTCCGAGTTATGGTCTTCCACTGTAGTGCAAGCCGGTGTGACAGGAATGATAGTCCGTAGGAACGTTAGTCCCTCTGGACTATTATTCCGCGGAATTATAGTCCTATGTCTACCATTTCTAGGAATAGTAGTCCGCCGGACTACTATTCCTAGAAATGGTAGACCTAGGACTATAATTCCGCGGAATAATAGTCCAGAGGGACTAATTTTCCTACGGACTATCATTCCTGTCACACCTGTAGTAAATATTTGTAAGGTGGGTTGATAAGAAATGGCAGCTTTCAAAGCATCACTTCAAGGTGAATACATGTCAAATTATCACTGAAAATGATCAAATTGTTCTAAAAACGTATAATGAAAAGTAAATCTAATGTGTTTGAGTGGATACTGATCATTTCCAGCAATAATTCAACACATATTCACCTTGAATTGATGCATGAAACTCGCTAGTCCAAACATGGCCTGAAAGTCTGTAATATAAGTTTTTGGTTTTGTCTGTCCTTTTGAAGGACCTACCAAACCAAAAACTTAAATTACAGACTTTCAGGACATGTTTGGACTAGAAACCCACCAACTAAATCAGATTGCAAGAAACTCTCTGTTCTGAGTATCGATCAAATCACCTCAGCGTATCAATGATTCAATGCACTGTTTACTTTCATGCATCAATTCATGGTTAAAACGAGTGGAATTATCAGATTCTTATAAAAAGCGTGTAATAAAAAGAAAATCTCGTGTGTTTGAGTGCATACCGAAAATTATCTCACTTTTGATCGAGACAAATGGTTTATTTAAATAAACATTTGTATTGGTCACTCATGAGATAATTTTCGGTATCCACTCAAAAACACTAGATATCCTTTATTTATTTTATGATATCTTGTTTGACAGAGCTCTCTTCTCTAATTATTTTGCCATTATTGCCATTATCGGCTTTTTTACAAATTGGGAGAATCGCTACATATGAAAAACCTGAGGCTCAAGTGAGCCTAAAACGCTCACCTGGCTCAAGTTGTCAAAAGAGATGAGTGTATCTGTAAGTGATCAGCAGCAAGAGCAATTTTTTGATTTGATATGACACTACCAAAGGCAACCTTTTTGGCCATTCATTTCTGCTAGTCCCAGGAAAGCTTTCTAGCAAGCTCTGTTCTGTGAATTTTTGTTTTTTTTTCAACTACTGTGGTTCTCTCTACCCCCCCCCCCCCCCACCCCACCCTAAACAAACAAAAAAAAAAAACAACAAACAATTCTGGCATAAATGAAATACTTATGACCCAGTTATATGCTACATGACAAAGATGGTTCACATCTGCCCATTGAATCTGAAAATAGAAATATTGAGTGTAGCCCAAAAATTGGGAGCCCAAATTTTGACTTACTGAGTTTATTTGAAAAAAAGTGAATCTGCATCACTCAAGTAAATTCCAAACGAGAAATCTAAGCATTATTGAAAGTGGCTTTTAAAAAGAGGATTTTAAAAGCATATTAGGCTTATGGAGCATTAACCCCACCCTAAGTGATACAGTAATTTCGAGTGAAAATCAGAAGAGTAAATTCCACCAACCTAAAGATGACAGCAGCTTCATTTGAACAAAGGAGAAAAGGTTTACTCCAAAGATGTTCTGTGCCATAAATGAATGAATTTGGCCCAGTGGTTTTAAAGAATAAGAAGGATTTCAAACTAGAGAAACAGAATTCTACTGCCACCAGTAAATTAAAGTTGTTGTTTGGGAAGTGTGGGTTTGGGGCTTAAGTGTGCATTGGGTCAAAAAGACTGGTGCGTGTGTGGATGGATAAATGGATGAAACCCATGCCTACATCCCTCCCCAGTACCAGGCAGGGGGATAATAAATAAAATGAATGACATACACATCTGCCCATGCTATTGTGCAGGTCATGAGGACTGAAACACAAAACAAACTAGATATATTAACCTCTGAGGGAGAAAAAATAAAAATAAAAAAATAAAAAATAAAATAAAATCCATCTGCCGCAGGCTTTTAAAAACAATGGTCTGGGAAACAGTAGATCTACTTTGTGTGGCCAAACTGAAGAAAATTTGTTTTGATGCCTAGAAAATAATACCAACCACATACTTCTCTTTCTTTGTAGACGGATCATTTTGGCGTCGGTATTAAGAAATGTGGAAATTTTAATTGACAATTTCTTTTTTGACATAGCTCTGTAAAACAAGATACATGCATAACGGCTTTGATTTCGTTTTTCACCAGGGGAATAACCAAGTTCTGGTTATTAGAGTATTGCTGTTGAGACTATTAAGAATAAATTCTTGTTTCTCGGGCAATTTTTCCTGAATTTTCTTATGAGCGAGGGAGTCTTTTTTCATTATTCTTATACCTTCAAATACCAGAGACCTTTATACATTTTGACAGTCTATATCTTGGCTATTGTTTCTATACAAGTCTTAGCTGCCTATACAGGTAGGCGTGTCATTTTGAGGCTGGCGATCGCCCCGGGCCGCAGTCGCCCGCCTGAGTTCAAAATTCCGTGGACAGTAAATGTCCGCCTAACCCCGATTTCTGCGGCCCATTAATTCAGTCGAAGGCACCTCAAAATCGTCCGCCTCAAATGGCAATTTTCGCGGATTGAAGGAGGTACATATAACAAAAGCGCAGTTTGTGAAGTTTGTAGTGTGTCGTCAACGCAGTCACACAGAGACAGTAAGTAACTTTCCAAATATACATTACGTGATGACGTACATCATAATTACACAAACCATGTACATGTACCTTAAAATAGTATTACTTGTCTACCCAGCAGGCTGAAACAAAATGGCCCCCGCAAATCATAAATGACCCTCCTGGGGCCATTTTAGGTGCTCCTGGGGTCATTTTAGGTGAACCGAAAATGGCCCTCCTGTGGTGATTTGAGGCGAACCATAATGGCCCTCCTGCAGTTTTCAAAATGACAAGCCTGCACAGGTAACCAACATTTGTCTAGAAACAACTGCTGAAGTACTTAGAATATTATTTGCAAGTTTATTCATCATCCAAGTTTGAAAATGATTTGTTTTAGTCAGTGCAGACTTTGATTATTTAAAAACAGAACAGTTCAGCCTAAAAAAGTTAAAAATATGTTTCTCTGGCCCTCTAACATGGTCCTTTTGATTGCTGCATGCTCTCTTTTTATAACCAATGCAAAGTTAAATAAGAGTAATACAAAGCGTGGCATATGTCCCTAACGTTGTCATAAAAGGGTAGGTAAGTCTCTCGGTGGCATAACCAAATGAAAAGGAAGCTTCCTCTAGACACCAATAATGCAACAAAAAAGGGATTTGAGTCAGCATTCATTAGTTATTGGATGGAAACAAATTCAATATGGCAACCATAAATGATTCAAGTCAGCATTCCCCAGTTATTGGACGGAAACCAAATTCAATATGGCTGCCATGGTGGCCATATTGAATTGGCTGGCTGGACCAAAATCAAAGGGCAGCATTGTCTCGTCATCCACAAGTTAATGGACGGCCAAGTTTTTAAAACTTCATTATTTTAAATTTTTGCATCCAAAGCATAATTTATGACAACTCATTGAAAGGACCTCGATAAACTTATTCCAATGAGGGGCCATAAACTGTGTTTTGGGAACCAAAGATGAAAATTTTTGTTTATCATCTATTCATTTTGTTAAAGGGTTAACAATGTTCCAGTAGGAGAAAAGTATTGGCCCATGAATCTCAAATTTCGAGTCTACTCAAATTCAGAATTGAATCAGACAGAGGAGTTCAAATCAAATTGAATCTCGAATCAACTTTCACGTATCTTCAAATTATAACTAGACGTGTGACTGTCCCAGATGGGCCTGTTTTTACCCCTCCCCACCACCACCCTTCCTCCGCCATATTCTAAGATGAAAAGGGGCATAACTCTGGCAAAAAAATCTTATCAAAACTATAATCGTGGGTGCACAGGTTTCCATGTTAGTGAACATCCATACCAAGTTTCAAAGAAATCAACCCATAAATATTAACCCTTTACCCAATGCAGACGATGCCAAAATTTATTATTTTAAATATCAGTTTTTCAAATTTTTCAAAAAATTTCAACAAAACCATACCATGTGACTCCTCGTTGGAACGAGCCCGACGAGCTCGGTCCAACGAGGGGTCACATGATATGGTTTTGTTGAAATTTTTCGAAAAATAATATTTTTTCAGCTGCTGAATTTGCATATTACTCGGGCGGATGCGGGCGATTCGTTGGGTAAAGGGTTAAAGAAAATCTCCAGACAAAATTCAGATCTATGCAGCTGCTATTTCAAGTCGAATAGGGCCATCATTCTGGCAAAAATAATCTGACAGGAACTATAATCGCAGGTGCACAGGTTCCCATGGTGATGAACAATCCTACCAAGGTTCAAGCACATCGATCCATAAACGTTTGAGAAAATATCCGAACAAAATTATACCTACAGACTGATGGGTGGATGGATGGACAGACGGACACGATGATTCCAGTATAACCCCCTCCCTAACTCGATGCAGGGGAAAGGGTATAAATATTACATGTTATTACAACTGTAAATCACCATTCAAGTATTGTATTGAATGGTGACTCGTCTGTTTGGGTAAAGTCAATCAAAAAAGTGGAATATTGCAAAATTGAAGCAAAGTAGTTGCAGAGGCAGAACCTTCTAGAACCCTTTTTCTATCATCGGGTCTTCAGGAGAAGAATTCAATGAAGATAGCTGTAACTAGAGCTGCACGATATTCAAAACTGAATACCGGTATCGGTATTCAAAAGAATACCGCGGAATACCGGTATATCGAAAACTATTCAGACATATGAACACAAGTACCTCAATCAAGACTTGAACGAGAACGGAGTCGGAGTCGGAACGAATTAGCATGCCTTGATGATGCGCATACCAGAAAATAAGTGGTCGGACAAGGACAATGTCAGGTACAAAAAGGCCAATATGTCAGACTGTGGTTTAAAATCATCAGTCAAAATGTCTGATGCCAAAATTATCAATGACGTTCAGTGATCAGAACATCCTGCATGCTGGAAATCATGTAACTAGCAAGCCTAAAATTAATGATGATTGTGATTTCTGGTCCTGGCAAGTTGGGAAGTGTGAAGAAAGTGGCTGTACAGCTCATCATATTAACAGCATGTGAAGAAATACGATCTGATATAAACAGAAATGTATCTAAATTATGTCTGAAGGGTAATTCAGTTCCAATTCAGTATGAAACCAATCATACCTTGTGTGGCAGGGCTCATTGAGGTATAGTTGGATGAATTTTGAGCAGCCTTAAGATGAAGGTACATTGTACACCCAAACATACTATTTCGAATTCTCAAACTCTATTTTGTAATATGTCAGATATCATTCTTAAATGACAGACACGATTCATTTGGAGTCTGACATTTTGTCTGGAATCGCAAGGAAAATTGTTTTCAGGCTTGATGGTGCGGTTCGAAAAACCTTTACCCAACGCAGACGATATCAAAATTTATTATTTTCAAAATTAGTTTATCAGATTTTCCCCAAAGATTTCAACAAAACTATATTATGTGACCCCTCATTGGAACGAGCTCAACGAGCTCGTTCCAACGAAGGGTCACATGATATAGTTTTGTTGAAATTTTTGAAAATTATTTTTTCAACTGCTGAATTTGAATATTACGAGGGCACAAGCAGACGATTCCTTGGATAAAGAGATAATATTATTCATTCGGGGCTACAGTAAAAAAACTCAAGACAACTTGAAAATTAAATTGTAGGTAAATAAATAATGACGATAAACCGATATTTTTGTAATTACACTGGTATTCAATCGATATTGGCTTGAATACCGGTATATATCGGTTTATCGATATAACGTGCAGCCCTAGCTGTAACATGTTGTATTTTCGGAACATCCTGATGATTCAAAATCAGCATAAATCAAATCAAATTCTAGGGATAGTTTGAATATTCACAGGGCCTGAGGATAAAGTAACTTAATATACATAAACAAATATTTGTTTTAGGCCAACAAAAGTTAAAAATCTGTTTCTCAGGCCCTCCCTGGTGGTCCTTTTGACTGCCACGTGCTCTCGTTTTATAACCAATGCCAACAAAAAAATAAAAAATTAAATGGTATATGTCTGATACTTTACCCAAGTAAATAAAATTGATAAATGTGTCCCTTGAGTGCAACAAGGTTTTCCATTGCTTTAGCTTTGCAAAGCCTTCTTACACTCAATGGATGAAATACACCACCACCCATGCTATTCTGTAGATTATGTGACCTAAAACATAAAACAAACCAAGAACATGAACGTTTGATGGCAAAGAAATAATTACAAAAATAAAAAAAAAAAAACGCTCATGCTATTTTACAAAATGAAAGTGTCAATGACACTGTAGCTCAACTTGTTTAAGACATGTACATGTATAGTATATGACACAGCAATGACAAACATCTAGGTAATGACCTGATAACAAAGGTGCATGTGAAGTATTGTAACGGTCTGTACATAGACGCTGACCGTAGCCTGTAACAAATATATAGGTAAAGTATTGTAAAGGTGGGGTGACAGTTAGAAGCTAAACCAGAAAAGAAATCTTTGAGTGGGTCTGACTGAACCCAAAAATATAGCATAGTGATAACAAAGGCACCTAAAAACACTCGTTCCTGCCACAGGGTGATAACAAAGGTACCCCAAGAAGTTTCGTGAAGATCAGTTCATAAATACAGACTCTAGCCTGAGCCGTATTGACATGTGCACTTACTGTGTATAAGTAGCACTGAATAAATCAAAGTTCATCTAATTTGCATAATTTTTGCACGAGAAAAAATCCGTATTATATGTAATGTATTCCGTGTTACTAAACATTCCTACAAAAATTTATTCAAATCAGAACTTTCATACAGAAGTTCTGTACAAACAACTGATTGCACTAATTTTGGTACAAAATGGCTGCTGGCGGCCATCTTGAATTTAGGACCGCACCCAAAAACACTTGTTCTCGTCCCACGGTGATAACAAAGGTACCCAAGAAATTTCGTAAAGATCGGTTCATAAATACGGCCTCTAGTCTGAGCCATATAGAAGTTGTGTACAAAAAACTGATTGGACCTAATTTCGGTACAAAATAGCCACTGGCAGCCATCTTGAATTTTGGACTGCACCCAGAAACACTCGTTCTCGTCCCAAGGTGATAACAAAGGTACCCAAGAGGTTTCATGAAGATCAGTTCAAGAATACAGCCTCCAGCCCTAGACGTATTGACATGTGCACTTACAGTGTATAAGTAGCACTGAATAAATAAAAGTTCATCTAATTTGCATAATTTCTGCACGAGAAAAAAACCTGTATTATATGTGATGTATTCCATGTTACTAAATATTCATACAAAAATTTATTCAAATCAGAACTTTCATACAGAAGTTCTGTACAAAAAACTGATTGCACTAATTTTGGTACAAAATGGCTGCTGGCGGCCAACGTGAGTTTTGGACTGCACCCCAAAACATTCGTTCTCGTCCCACGGTGATAACAAAAGTACCCAAGAAGTTTTGTAAAGATCGGTTCATAAATACAGCCTCTAGCCTGAGACGTATAGAAGTTGAGTACAAAAAACTGATTGGACCTAATTTCGGTACAAAATGGCCACTGGCAGCCATCTTGAATTTTGGACCGCTCCTAGAAATATTCGTTCTCGTCCCAAGGTGATAACAAAGGTACCCAAGAAGTTTTGTGAAGATCGGTTCATAAATACAGACTCTAGCCCGACCCGTATTGACATGTGCACTTACTATGTATTAGTAGCACTGAATAAATCAAAGTTCATCTAATTGGCATAATTTCTACACGAGAAAAAAACCCGTATTATATGTGATGTATTCCATGTTACTAAACATTCATACAAAACTTTATTCAAATCAGAACTTTCATACAGAAGTTCTGTACAAAAAAGTGATTGCACTAACTAAAGTACAAAATAGCTGCTGGTGGCCATCTTGAATTTCAGATCGCACCCAAAACCACTCGTTCTCGTCCCACGGTAATAACAAAGGTACTCAAGAAGTTTCGTAAAGATCGGTTCATAAATACGGCCTCTAGCCAGAGCCGTATTGGCATTTGCAGTTACAGTGCTGAAAGTAACACTAAATAGATCAAAGTTAGTCTAATTGGCATAATTTATGCACGAGAAAAAACCTGTATTATATGTGATGTATCCCATGGTACTAAACATTCATACAAAAAATTATTCAAATCAGAGCTTTCATATGGAAGTTCTGTGCAAAAATCTGACTGCACCTAATTTTGTACAAAATGGCTGCCAGTGGCCATCTTGAATTTCGGACCGGACCCCAAAACACTCGTTCTCGTCCCACAGTGATAACAAAGGTGCCCAAGAAGTTTCGTAAAGATCGGTTCATAAATATGGCCTCTAGCCCGAGCCGTATAGGCATTTGCACTTACAGTGCTGAAAGTAACACAAAATAAATCAAAGTTAGTCTAATTTGCATAATTTACGCACGAGAAAAAAACCCGTATTATATGTGATGTATCCCATCGTACTAAACATTCATACAAAAAATTATTCGAATCAGAGCTTTCATATGGAAGTTCTGCGCAAAAATCTGATTGCACCGAATTTTGTCCAAAATAGCTGCCAGCAGCAGTCTTGAATTTCGGACCGGACCCAAAAACACCCTTTCTCGTCCCACGGTGATAACAAAGGTTCCCAAGAAGTTTCGTAAAGATCGGTTCATGAATACGGCCTCTAACCAGAGCCATATAGATTTGTTGACGGACAGACGCACGACTGGCCATCGCATAAGCTTAAATTTGACTTAAGTCAAAGTTGAGCTAAAAATGGCCCGAGAAACAGAACTACTTTGTAGGGCCTTACTTTTTCAAATTAATTCTTGCATGTATTATTTCGCCATCCTGTGGTTCAACAAGTACACCATCCCATCCAAGCTTGATAAAGTTGTATGAGTTACTGCCCAAAAGTCCATCATTAGCTCCTATATCAACAATAAGATGTTTGTAAGGAAAGCTTTCCCTTGAATAGATCCGTTTCAACAGATACAGACTTTCCCCAGAGTGTGAAACATCTACTTGTAAGTCTAGAATGTCAAGTGATGGAAATTTCATGTTTCCAGACTTTTTTGGCGAATTATGATGAGACACAATAAAGGAGCGATCAATGGTTTCTTGCAGTAGGCTTGAGAAACCACCATGTTTTCCTTCATGTAATATCCTTTGAAAGACTGGCATCTGTAAAAGTTTATATAAAGATGAACTCCCGGAAGAATCCTGAATGGAAAACAAGTTATATGTTTGTTGTATTGTCAAGTATCCTTGGTAAAGAAGCAAATTCAACATCACCACCTCTATGACAACAAATGCCATGCCTACAAAACAGCAGCATCTCCAAAATTTTGGTAATGCCAATACTCTCATGCCAGCCATTTGCTTTTTTCTTCGTGTATCAGGTATGAAGCAACTTCAGACTGTGTTGTGAAATTTGCTGCTAGCTGTTCAAACATACCAGTAACCTGTAATATAAAACAAGTGTTTGACCACTGAGGTGGTATTAGTCCCCTACGGCGCTTTTGTGACATAATGTGTTTTTATCACAGAAGACACTAGAGTATATAAGCATTTTGGATTTTGAAAAAAAAATATTGAGCGTGCATAATCCCCTCACAACCCTTTATCCATGTACCATATATGAAAGGCGTAGCTTGAACCATGTTGGAGGGAGGGGTGGTAACATAAAATAGAGAAAAAATCTTAAAAAACACAACAAAAATGGCCGCTATTCTGCCATCTTGCATTTTGAAAAATAAATATTGACTGTGCATCATTCCCTCAGAACCATTTATCCATGTACCAAATATGAAAGGTGTAGCTTGAAGCATGTTGGAGGGAGAGGTGGTAACATAAAAACAGACAGACAGACAGACGGACAGACAGACAGATGTTAGATTTTGAAAAAAAATATTGAGCGTGCATACTCCCCTCACAACCCCTTTATCCATGTACCATATATGAAAAGTGTAGCTTGAACCATGTTGGAGGGAGCAGTGGTAACATAAAATAGAGAAAAAGGCTTAAAAAACAAACAGAAATGGTTGCCATGGCGCCATCTTGAATTTTGAAAAAAAAATATTGAACGTGCAACATCCCATTACAACCCTCTATCCATGTGCCAGATATAAAAAGTGTAGCTTGAACCATGTTGGAGTGAGGGGTGGTAACATAAAATAGAGAAAAAAGCTTAAAAAACACAACAAAAATGGCCGTCATGCCGCCATCTTGGAGTTTGAAGAAAAAATATTGAACGTGCATCATCCCCTCCCAACCCTCTATCCATGTGCCAAATATGCAATGTGTAGCTTGAACCATGTTGGTGGGAGAGGTGGTAACATGACAATAGAGAAAAAAAGCTTAAAAAACACAACAAAAATGGCCGCCATTCCGCCATCTTGGATTTTGAAAAAAATCTTTTGAGCGTGCATCATCCCCTCAGTACCATTTATCCATGTACCAAATATGAAAGGTGTAGCTTAAAGCATGTTGGAGGAGAGGTGGTAGCATAAAAACAGACAGACAGACGGACAGAGGGACAGACAGACGGACGGACAGACGGACAGAGTGCAATCCTATAGTCTCCTTACGGTTCCCGTAGGGGACTAATAAATCTATACAGTACCATTCGAGATATGTTGTAAACTTGTACATGTATTAAGTGGTCTCATCAAACTAAAATCACAGTTTTGAGGGTGTAAAATCGTGGTCTACAGGTTTAAGGAAAGGGCATTTTTCTTTTATTTAAATTCCATGTACATGTAAAGGAGAAAATATAAAAAAAATTCTCTTATTCTTTTTTTTTTTTTATAATTATGTTTTTATTATTCAGATATGTCAAAAACAAATTTGTTACCGGATACAACAGAAGTAGATGTTATTGATATACAGTTACTATAAACATAAACATTATAGAGAAATAAACAATCCACATATTTTTGAAAATAAAGGCTCTTGCGCACTATGTGAAACTGCGGGCTATCAGTAGAGAAGGCCAACCCAAAGAAAAGAAAAATAAAGAAAAAAAGAACAAAACAAACGACTCTGATGCAAAACATCGTAGCGTTAGCGATCTGGTAGAAGCACCAATACCCCACTATCCCGCATACCAAACAGAGAGAGAGAGAGAGAGAGAGAGAGAGAGAGAGAGAGAGAGAGAGAGAGAGACCATGTTTCCTACTCTTGCATCCGTAATACTGCCCGAGTCGAGTGGTGTGTGCAACAGCCTTTAAAATAAAACATAATTAGTCAGGTGTTGATTGCCAGTGGTCTCACATCAGAAAGCTGTTGTATAAACTGTCGTTGTTAAACTGTAACTTATTTTTGTTATGAACATTTCATGGTCTCAATATTCTATGTCACTCCTGATGAAAATAAACATTTCAACATCTCCCATCTGTCTCTCAAAGTCTGAGCGTTTCCACCAGCGTACATGTGGGATGACACTATACTGAGGCCATATGATTTTATGAGCTCAATAAATGACCTATATGTCGGTGTGCAATTCTCTTATTCTATCAAGATTTTTTGCATTCTCTCAAGCAGTGAGCTAACTATTGTGGTAGAAAAATCATGTCAAAAAAGGAGTCTTGCTGTTCGTCACTTCTAATTCATTGCTTCATTTCTGAAGTGCACTATCATGCCCACCACCTATGATGCACCTTATTTGCAGCTGAGGTACACTTTTTAAAATATTAGCCATAAGATATATGCAATAATTTCTATGCCACACCTCAGGCCTATCTGGGCTCTAAGCCCAGTTAGGCCTGAAGTATGATGTATCAGTGTTTTGATTTTGAGGTGAGCACGCCATCATACCTGCAATTTTTACTTTTTGCAAGTAGACTACAGAGCGCCTTGGTTCCACCCAATGAGCAATTAACCGTTACCTAACAATTCAACTGCATCCATCATGTAATCTACAAATTGTGCAGTTGAAAAAATTTGAAACAATTCAACAAAACCGTATCATGTGACCCCTTCAGTTAAACAAGCTCATCGAGCTTGTTCCAGTGAGGGATCACATGATATGATCAAGCCACAGTTGCATTGTTTTTTCTTGTTTTGCCAAGAACCTAAACATTGTCTGTGTAGTGGGAAACATCAAAATCACCAGTATACTTTTCATCTGTTTGACTTTCACAAATATGGATATCATTAGAACCAGCTTGTTGAGCTGGTTCTAACGATATCCATATTTGTATGGTTCTATTTAAAAACGGTAAAATTTGTTTTCGAAAAATGTGAAATTTAATTTATTTTTTAAAAATAAATTAGATTTATTGTGTGAACACTGGTTTTTAGAATCCTTCAGTTTATCAAGATTATTCCAGGTGGGCATTTTACTGGTCACCTTATTTTTAAATCAGGTGGTGTGTAAAGGGCAAGGCCAACTGCTTTGATAGTATTTTTTCATTAGAGATGGGCGGTATTGGAATTTTGAGATCGGTATTGGTTTCGGTATTTTTAGAGGGTACATGTATACCTCAGCATTAGCTCGGTATTCAGTACCTGACTTGACTGAGATTTGCTAATAGTACCAAAGAGGAATTCACATCAGGAAAAACAAAATAAGTTGCTGTAGTATCATTCTACCACAACACTATAAATTTCACTGCTAGTGAGTTCAACAGTGGCATTCTTTTACGACCACAGATCATATCTACAGTAATTTTGTGACTAAACGCACCTTAATGTTTAAAGACCTATTTGTGTGCATTTCAAGACAGGACTTCTAGTTTTAACTGTAGGCTAGAAGGAAATCAGTACTTGCCCAGTCCACTGAGGGCTAACAAAACTGAAAAGAAAATCAGTCACTTCTTTTAGGAAAATGAACCTTTCGGCTGTTATCAAACCTCAACACGTACTTATGAATAGTGAATGTAGGAAAATTTGAAACTTCAGATCGTTTCGGTATTCAACGATTGGTCCGGTTTGTTTTTTTGGAATCCCCATGATATCGGTATCAGTTTGGTTTTGCGGTATACATGCATTACTCATCTCTGTCTTTCACACTAGTACTGTGTCATTAACCCTTTACCCAACGAATCGGCCGCATCTGCCCGCGTAAAATGCAAATTCAGCAATTGAAGAATATTATTTTTCAAAAAATATCAACAAAACCATATCATGTGACCCTTCGTTGGTTTGTTGAAATTTTTTGGTTTTGTTGAAAGCTGTAGTATAAATGGTTTTGTTGAAATTTTTTGAAAAATTCAATAAAATGATATTTAAAATAATAAATTTTGATATCGTCTGTGTTGGGTAAAGGGTTAATTGGGAGAGTCTATATTTGTTACTTTGGGAAAGACAAATCAAGATTTTCAACCTTAGGGCTGCACGCTGAACATCTTGATTGGTCTACCACACAAATTTGTTGAACAACTATATATGTTATGAATTCTGGTCGTATCATGATCCTGGATGGAAAAAGCAGTCCTTCTGTTCATCTCTTCTAATTCATTGCTTCAAACAACAGGTCTGCTATGCACGGTGGAAATTCCAATGAAATGTTGAAACCTTAAGTGTTGACAGTAGGGACCTGCAAATTGCCGATTTTGATCAAACTGAATTGGTGAAAATGAATCAAATCACAGTTAATGGTATATCATCAAAGAAAAGGTTTTTTTCTAAAATAATAACTCCGATTATTAAAAGATACACAGTTATGTAGAGTGCATTTTTTGCCTCACCACTTCCCACACTATAAATTGAGATATAAACAATATGCTAGCTATTGATTGAAACTGTTCGAATTGTTGACTTTGTAACATCGAAACAGCAACAATAAACATTTGAACCTGGCTGATAGGGCTGAAACCTCGCTTTTATCACATGTTTTCTTGGAAAAAAATATGGTCACTGGTAATAATGTATAATAGTTATTTTGCGGACTCATTGTCCCGTGTTGCTAGAAATGAGTCCGTTAGTTTCAATACGCAGTATACAGTAATAGTGAAATTTTGGATTTCTAACTCCAAAACCCAATGAGTATTTAGTATGACACGGATATAAAGATTATTGACGAATTATTGACGAATTAAGATTAATTGTGGGTATGTTTTTGAACTGTATTAACTGCTCTCTTGAAAACCCCTGATAAATTGGTAATGGGAAACCAGTCGTCAGAGCTAGCGCTAATCCAATATAATTTTGACACCTACTTAATTGTTAATTCGACCAGAGAGTGCATATTTGAATTTTTGAAAGTCTGTGGTTCACTTGGGGTTTCTCTGTCTTCCGAAAAATGAGTCGGAAAGTTTGTAAACGCGCTATGCAGTCAGCAGTGAAAATTTAGGGGTTAACGTTGAAATATCAACACCATACTTCGGGTATGTATTATTTCTACAGTTTTCAATTAGAAACCAGTCATATGGTATTTTTATGACTAGTAGTTCATTTGCGGATTCTTTGTCCCGTCTTGCGAAAAATGAGTCCGTAAGATTGAATACGCGCAATACATTAATAGTGAAATTTCATGGGTTAAAGTTGGAATATCGTTACCAAACTTTGAGGATGAATTAGTTTAACTATTCTCAACCAGACACCGTTCATTTGGTATTTTTAGAATTAGTAGTTCAGTTTCAATACGCGGTATACAATAATAGTGAACTTTTAGGGGTTAACGTTGAAATATCTACACCAAACTTCGGGTATGTATTATTTATACTGTTTTCAATCAGAAACCGTTCATTTGAGATTTTTAGGATTCAAAATATGAATCTTATATTTTCTGCAAGTTCTGGAACGTGTGTCCAAATTTTAAACACTTTCCTGGACTCGGGTGTTGATGATTTTCGCCTCAGGCGCTTCAATCGATAATAACTCGATAAATAATATGTGTAAACATTAAAATTTGGACACACGTTAGAGATATACGAAACAAAATTACTAACGAAGTTTATGGATGTAACTCATACCAGTTCCTTCCAGAAAATATAAGATTCAAAACGCCGATCAAAATATGAGACAAATCACATGACCAAATAGCTTTCCGTATACACTTTTTAGTGTGTTTGAAAGACATTTTTCACGATATTAGTCAGAAAAATGAGGAAAATTGGATTTTCTTTCACTAATTCGAAGGAAGATGGGCTTATACGACATATAGATAAAAATATCTCGTCAACACCTCGACATTAAGGAGATATTTGAATAATTGATTTCTGTATACACCAATTCCGGACTCGGTATACACTTTTTAGTGATAGCCTGTTTACAGGCCGTCTGAACTTTTTTGTTGATAAAAAATCTGAATTATTGCACACTAAAAAGACAACCTGAACCACTTGTAAAAAAATAACCGAGTGTACAAAATCGGGACGATACACGTAAAATAAGGCAATATTCATAACAAAGTAAGCAGAATGCTTCAGAAATCACTTTTTCTCAAAGTATATTCCAAGTGACCTGGAACTATATTGAGCGTGTTGATTTCCCCCGATGTTGTGAAGTTATTTACTTCCTAGTAACCATGGAATATGTCGCGATTATGTTTGATGTCTGCAAAGGACTGATTGAAGATGGGTTCAAAATGATGCATTCGCGCTTTTAGATAAGGTGCGATTGGACGATGCTGTAAAATTGTTTTTTTTTCTTGCAACCAACTATACCAACACAAGCGTCGATCAGTGTCCTTTGTCATCGTTTTACACTGACAAATGTGACAAATCTCCTTCACCGGAAACTATCTTCCAATTTGCATATCATAATAAACACAAGAGCGCATGTATCGCTGAAGCAATACAATGTCCCCTACTGGACTAATGAGTATTAATAATTATACAAATGTTATAACCTAGATGTTTTGAATTCCGTTGAGGCGTTTCCAAAAAAAGTCCGGAAAACTGATATTTTGGCGCTTTTCCATATTTCCAAGGGCCATAACTCACACAAGGATAGTGCAATCAGCATGAAACTCAAACTTGATCTGTAAGTCATCGTTCTATATTAGGTTACCAGGAATGAAATCATTCGGTTGAAACACTTCCAAAAAAAGTCCGAAAAACTAAAGTGTGACTGAGAGACTGACTGAGAGACTGATGGATGGACAGAGTTTAAATGAAACTTGATCTGTAAGTCATCGTTCTATAGTAGGTTACCAAAAATGAAATCATTCCGTTGAAGCGTTTCCAAAAAAAGTCCGGAAAGTTAAAAAAATTATAGTAATCTATATATTTTTTATACTTACCAATAACCCAGATTTAGCTGGTGCTAACTCCTTAAATTCTAGGGCCAAACACAAATTTTGCCCCCCAATCCCCCAAATTTGCATCAAAATCCGAAATTTCAATGTCCTATGTGGTCCTCCATACTTTTATCCACTGCGCATGTGCAGTGTCAAGGCAGTCTCGAAATTGGCGCCAAAAGTCGTTCTTACAACCAGTGCCTGGTAAGCATTATGTAATCAGCGGGGAGGTATGAGTTCCCAACTCATGGGAGGGCCATCCCCGTCTGGGTCATTGGTAAGTATAAAAAATATATAAATTACTATAAATTTTTTAACATTTTTTTACTGTACCAATGACCCAGACTTAGCTGAATAGAAAAAAGGCTGGAGGGCCTAGGACATAAAGGAAAATCCAATAGGCTCAAATACATGTAAACAAAATTATCCCCTCAAGGAGAAACAGGCTTTACATGTATCTTTCTTATTTGTATCAAAAAAGGAAGACACAATACCGTTCTGTAATTGAGCACAACAACATCAATGATCTCTATTAACATCCAATATAACCCGTTATACTAATTTTTTTAAAGGAAAGCCAATAAATAAAGGAAATCCAAGAATGAGACTCTTTATACTCATTAAAAGTGTCCGAGGATTGTATATTAACGCTCGTATGACCCGTGACATATACAAATGCTTACACCGAGCAACACTTTAAAAATATTACATGAATGAGTTTAATATTAGCTTTACACTTTAAAAACCATCCCGGCACCGACTCGGAATTACTGACTCCAGAGGAGGTATTCCCTTGCTTTTCACTATAAAGCAGGTGACCTAAAGGAACACCCCCCCCCCCCCCCCCCCCCCCTTCCCCTTGCCCTGGGTCAAATACCCCAGAGAAAAGAGAGCAGCAGGACAGAATCACTGCCGGAACAGAAAGCCTGCATAACTATAGTTGCAACTGTTCAGTGGACGACATTCTGAGCAACAGATAACGGGCCAAAACAATGCAGGTCAACAGAAATGGACTCAATATTTCTAAGATAAAAATTTGTGAATGTGGAAGGCTGAGACCAATATGCAGCCATCATCAAATCTGTAATAGCAACACTATTAGCATAAGCCCAAGATGTAGATAGAGCTCTAACTTCATGCGCCGAAATCTTAAGCACAGACTACCGAGTTGAAGATAACTTTTCATAAGTAGTGCGGATAGTTAATTGAATCCACCTTGCAATAGAATGGACCGTAAAGTCCCTTCTATTAGGCAGCAGAGACAGAAAGAAACGTTTACACCCCTTTCTGATACTCAAATTTACGTTTGTAAATACGTATAGCTCTAACAGGACAGAGTAAAGGCCTATGCCCGCCTGAAGACGGAAGAACCTTAATAACAATAGATTCCGGATACTTAATAGGAGCCTGATTCTTAGCCAAAAGTCCAACATTACACTCTAAATCGGTTGGGTTAAAAATCAACCCAAATCGACTGGGTTGAGTGAATATGAACCCAATTTGGGTTCATATTCACTCAACCCAGTCGATTTGGGTTGATTTTTAACCCAACCGATTTTAGAGTGTAGTAGTCAAGGTAATAGTATTACCTACACTGCGATAGTGAGAATCATCAACAGATAGTGCATGAAGCTCACTAACTTTTCTAGCCGAAGAGAAGGCTAAGAGAAAAGCTGTCTTATAAGATAAGAATTTGAAGTCCACCGTGTCAAGAGGCTCAAATGGCGCTTCTTTAGCTTAAGAAGAACCCAAGCTAAATTCCACTTAGGAATTAATCTAAGGGTTCTAGGTCTATTTATCGAAAAGTTTTTCACAACTCAGATAAAGAGACATTAGATGCAATCTATAAACTATCATTATGTGCATAGTAATAACAGAATGATCCCTACACCACCGTGAGAAAAACCTCCCACTTAGCAGCATAATTAAGCGAAGAGGAGGTCCTCCTACCGTTAGAAATTGCGTCCACTGCTCGTCCTGTAAATTGCTTGCCATGCTAGAAGGACCGCACAACGGAAATACGCGAAGGTTAAGACTTTGCGGGTTGTGATGCAGTGCGAGCGATTTCCCCTGCGAAAGAAGATCCTCCCGTGGAGGAAGCTTCCGCAGCATGTCCCACAACAGACACTTGAGTAGATTATCCATGGTCTCTGGAGTGACAGAAATGCTACCAACAGAATTTGCAGTGAGATTGCTTAATCTTGAGCAATATCTGCTGAATCAATGGCGCTGGAGGATACGCGTATCCTATCATTCCGTCCCAAGAGATCGAGAGAGCGTCTACTGCAAACGCTCAAGGATCTGGACACGGCAACACATACGTCTGCAACTGATTGTTGAGATGCGTCTCAAATAAGTCTATCATCGGACACTCCCATTGGTAGCAAAACTGATTGAATACTCGTTTGTTGAGAGTCCATTCTGACGGCAACAAGCGACCCCTCCGAGAAAGAGAGTCTGCCAAAACGTTCAGACGACCCGGAATATGAAGGACCGATAGGAGAACTTGATGCTCTAAGACAAACAGAAGGATTCCTTCCGTTAAGTTGAATAACGGCATGGAATGAGTGCCTTCCTGGTTCCGAATATACGCTATAACCGTCGAATTGTCGGACATAATTTTCACATGTGAATTCTGACTAATGTTCATCCAATGACATAGCGCAAGCCAAATTGACATCATGTTTATGTGCTTGTTTAGGAACTGCGGATTCCAAAGACCCTGGCACTTCTAATCTGTTGGGCTCAATGTTACGCCCCAACCTGTTTGACTGGCATCCGTCATAATCGTAAAACTCGGATCCGGCGATTGCAGTGGATCTCCCTGAGTTAACCACTGAATGTCTGCCCAAGTCTGAATCTCTTGTTTCACTTGATTCGACAAGACGAGGATCGTATCGAGCGAATGAATCTCCACACTCCAATTCTGAGTCAGAAAGACTTGGAGTGGCCGAGTACGTAGCTGCCCCATCGGAATAAGATCCGCGGCGGCTCCGCACAAACGTGTCAGTCTCATGAATTCTCTCGCTGTAACTACTACTGAGTGAAGACAAAAGCGAGTGTAACAACTGACTAATATCGCTCTGGTTAACGGCAGACGAAGGAAATTGTTGTGCGTCTCTAAGCTCATTCCCGCGTGGGTGAATGATTTGGACGGCACTAGATCCGACTTCTTTTCGTTTACTATGAAACGGAGATGTCGGAGCAAATGAAGCAGACTCTGAACATCGTTCTGAAGCGTTAACTTGCTGCCGTAACCCTGAAGAATGTCATCCAAGTAGGCCGACGTTACCACAGACGAATGAGCTCGGAAATGAGTCATTACCAAGAACATTATTCGAGTGAAAGCCCAGGGCGCTACAGTTAAAACTAGAAGTCCGTTCACGAACTGTGCGCTTATCTAGGCTTAATTGCGCGAAGGAATTGCACGCAATTGCCATATCGAATGGCATCCAAAGCATGGCAGGTTCTCCTGGTTACTCATAGCAAACACAGGCAATGTTTCTGCCATTGAACCTCCGGGTTACCCGGAGGTCCATTGGCTGAAACAGTGTTTGTGCACAGGCCATATGTATAGAATGTGATAGCCTTACTATGGTCATAACGCACAAATTAACGCGCGGTTCGACGTGCTATTTGTGCGCATTTCATGACAGGACTTCTAGTTTTAACTGTAGATTCAGACTAGAGCTTCAATGCTCGGAACTGAAAACACTCCTGTCACAGAGAAGCGAAGGTACTTTCTAAACGCCGGTTGTACCATGACGTAAAAGTACACAACCTTGAGACCTATGCTCATAGCATAATCGTTCACTCGAGTGCTCGCTCTGACCGATCGGATGGTCTCCATATAAAATTTTTGGAGCCACAATCAGCTTATTTAACCAACTCAGATCTATAACTGGATGAAACGAGCCGTCTGATCTGGAAACCATGAACAGGTGACTGCAGAAAACTGGAGATTCCTGGTTTTCTTCAACATCTCTAGCGTTCTTGTCCAGAAGAGATTGAACTTCTGATTGAAGCGAATCTCTCTTCTGAACGTTTAACGGAAGCTGAGACCAGAGTGAACTTCGAGATAACGGAGGTTTTTTCCTTGAATGACATTTTAGACCTTCAGAAATAACCCCTTGCACCCATGGATCGTTCGTAATCGACAACCAATGGTTAAGAATCTCGACAGCCTTCCGTCCACTGAAACTAAATAGAGGTATATACCACCACCTCCTGGCCGTGCGAGAATTGCGGGAGGAGAAATCACATCCTCTACAACCCGCACCTCGCCCAGTCGACCTAGGGGCGTCTGACCGGTTCTCTCGGCCAGCATTACGGCCCCTATGTGAGTCACTACTCTGACAGTCTCCGGAGTAAGACCTAGAGGCTTTCATAGATCCTCTGTAGGAACTTCCTTTGGACATATTCGCCCCCGAAGTGCCTGCCTTACTCCTCCCTGCTGAGTCCGACTTTTTGAAAGTGGAATTAAAAGCAGAGAATCCGAAGCTTTCTTAGTAATCTGATTATAGATTGTAGAAAGCTTAACGTCAAAGAGAAGCTCTCCTGAGACCGGAGCGACTAGAAGAGAGTTTTTCACCTTACTATCCACTCTTGTGGATGGGGCTAGGGCAGCATCACGTCTGACTAACTCCATACACTGCAAAAAATATAGGTTCTCTTTTAGAACCAAAACTGGTCCTAATCTTGTCCCTGAGATGGAACCAGTTCTGTGTAAACAGTATTTATTTCAAATCAAATAAATTTATAAAGATTAACATTAAATATTGACAGAATTAAACATAAATTGAGGGGGTTTCAGCCGTAAGTTTAGAGCTTATACGAGGTTGTCTCAAATCATTATTAAGCAAAGGAGATATGAACAGTTGGCATATCGAACCAGTTTTGGTTCGATATGCCAACTGTTCATATCTCCTTTGTTTCAAAATATTTGGCGACTGCGTTGAATAAGCTCCAAGTTTACTGCTGAATCTACTTCAGTTCATGTAATATTCTGTTAAAATTGAATGCTAATCTTGGTAAATTTATTTGATTTGAAATAAATACTGTTTAAACAGAACTGGTTCCATCTCAGGGACAAGATTAGAACCAGTTTTGGTTCTAAAGAGAACCTATATTTTTGCAGTGTACTGCCACTGGACGGGCGGAGTTATACGTATAAAATGATATAGCCCTTGGAAGAACTCTTAAGGAAGTTATAACATCCTGGAATTCTTTCCCTTCGAGATGTAATGATAACGCTCTGGTGAGGTGATCTGCGTAAGATAATGCGTCTAAATTCTATTAGACGAGATTGTCATCTCCAGTATACTGGAGTTAATAGACATGGACGCCGTCAATGACAATTCCAGGCCTTCAGCCTGGTCGTCCAAACGCAGAGGAACTCTCGGCATGCCTTCTCCTGCCGTTTCAAATTTATGTCTAGCGTTGACGAAAGGAAGTTATATAGTGCTAGACGGTAAGAAACTGAATTTGCCAGTCTTATAGTCTAGCTTGAATATAGCGTCATACAAAACTTAATGTCCGTGACATTTCTGGACTTGGACGGAAACTGAGGGATGGTGTCCCTAATCCGGCTGAAAAGTCTGTATCCAGTGATGCTTTCAGTTACTTATCAGGTAACGCAGCATTTTTTGGTCCAGGAAAAACAACTTCTAAATGGTGAGACCGTAAGAATCTACGGCCACCTAAAGTTGTTTGTGAAGGGAAAATTTCAGCTGTGCTGATTCCCTTTTACCATCCGCCTGGAACACATAAGAACCTTGGCCGTCCCTTTCTGACTCTGCAGGGGAGCGAACCGACCCAGCTTGCTCAGACAGTTTCTTACTGAAAAAATATCTGATAGCTGCTGGGATGCTGCGATGAATTGAGCTATCTGTTATAGCAAGTCCGTCACGGAGGCCTGTGGAGCCGCGGTCTTACGTAAATTAGCCGCTGCAAGCTCCTGGGACGTTATTCCTGCATACTTCTCATATGCGAATGTCCCGACTGGAAAGGCCTCGTGTCCCTGGCTAGCGGATGGCGTGACCTGGTCGACGTGGACTCCCCGGTCGGCGAAGCAGGCTGGATATCTTCCGTCACATAGCCACGGTGTGGTCGTGTGTGCTGACGTGAGGATGAGGAAGCCAATAGACAAGCCGCGTCGGACTGTCTATGCGACGGAGCGTCCCGAGCAGGTGGACGTATGCTCCGACTAACGAATGTGACAGCAGCGCACGAACCCGGCTGCCGAACCATTCCATGAATGGTCGCTGCACCGGGCGAGCTAGCGGACGACAACGCCGTCGACCCTACTTGGGACCTCTTAGGCAATTGTCGTATTTCATGAGCACTTAGCCGCTAGCTCTTTGTTATACTGCGATGACGGAGGCACACATCTTGAAGACATCACGGAAACATCACCCTGTTCTTGTTCCTCTGAAAAAGAGACTGAAAAACTAGAGTGACCTTGCGGAGAGAGGACCGGAATGGACCTCTCACTGCTAACAAAATACCGTGACACACGTCTCCAACGTTTGTCATCCAATTGACACATACTGAGCAAGAATTAGTGCGAGTACATTGACTACAACCGAATAAACATGAGAGGAAGACTTCCTCGCATTACAATTTGAACAATATTCTTTCATCATGAAAAAATATAAACAGTCATAGTACTCGCACTAACCCTTGACAACAAAGATACATAATATAATATAATCCATTATAACTTTTCGAAAAAATAATTCAAAAGAAAAAACTTTTTTCGAAAAAATTTCAGAAGAGCCCAAGTTCCCAATGGGAACAATAAGCCCAAATGGATCCCAAAAAAGCCTAAGTGTGGACAAAAATTTTAAAACATATTTAAAAATTATTGTAACACTTACCGACAATATTAATGTACCTGGCTATGAGCAGAACTAAACAGAAGACAAGTAATCACTATCAGAAGTAACCGTTGTCAACGTAAACAAAAAGTGTACAAAAACCGGAAACATGACTCCAGGCACTGTAAACATGGCCCAAAAACAGTTACCAATTTAAACACTATCTGATGTAAAACAGAGACTTCCAGAGAAGAAACTGCAGAACATCGGATGGTAGATGCAGACCAAAATGCCTAACCACCTAAGGGTGAGGACGTAAGCATGGGGAAAAACAGAATAAATATTCTGTTACCAAGCCAAAACTCCCAAGAAATTTTAGTAAAAAAAATTACAAAAATTATGCCAAAAGCATGGGAGAATAGCAAGGGGGCAATAAAGGAAAGGGAGAGAGGAAACTCTGAACAAACTGTGGAAACTTCATAACCAGAAAGTAAACATCAGGTCTATGCCCCGAAAATAGGGAACATGAAATAATTTCGTAAAAAAATTATAAGTTACAGCCCTGAACACATCCTGCCACTGTTTCTTCCTCTCATCCCTTTATTTTCTTCTTAGATCCACCATTTCTTTCATAATTATGCATCATTTAAACTGAGATTTACAAGCACAAATATCAGTGAGATGTTACTGATTTAGGGCCAAACAAAGAATGATTTTTGGCGCCAATTTCGAGACTGCCTTGACACTGCGCATGCGCAGTGGATAAAAGTATGGAGGACCACAAAAGACATTGAAATTTCGGATTTTGATGCAAATTTTGGGGATTGGGGGGGCAAAATTTGTGTTTGGCCCTAGAATTTAAGGAGTTAGCACCAGCTAAGTCTGGGTCATTGGTACAGTATAAAAATACTGATATTTTGGCACTTTTCCATATTTCCAATGGCCATAACTCACACAAGAATAATGCAATCAGCAAGGCGCTTCTTGTGTGAGTTATGGCCATTGGAAATATGGAAAAGTGCCAAAATATCAAAAGTCCGGAAAACTGATATTTTGATCTGTAAGTCATCGTTCTATAGTAGGTTACCAAAAATGAAATCATTCTGTTGAAACATGTCCAAAAAAAGTCCGGAAAACTGATATTTTGGCGCTTTTCCATATTTCCAAGGGCCATAACTCACACAAGAATAACGTAGTCAGCATGAAACTCAAACTTGATCTGTAAGTCATCGTTTTATGGAAATTTACCAAAAATGAAATCATTCCGTTGAAACGTTTCCAAAAAAAAGTCCGGAAAACTGATATTTTGGCGCTTTTCCATATTTCCAAGGGCCATAACTCACACAAGGAATAATGTAATCAGCATGAAACTGAAACTTGATCTGTAAGTCATCATTCTATAGTAGTTTACCAAAAATGAAATCATTCCGTTAAAGCGTTTCCAAAAAAAGACCGGAAAACTAAAATGTGACTGACAGACTGACAGAGTGCAAACCTATAGTCCCCTCCGGCGATGCCGGTATGGGACTAATAACTGCTGTCAGCGTGAGCGTGTGGTCAAAACCCAAACGAATTATCGAATCCACGGTCAAAATTAGCTGCAATTGGCATTTAAACAAATGAAATATTCGCAATTTCTTCATTATCCATGCCGAGTTACTTTTTAACCAGACCACATGCGTTCAGTTTCGTTTGTCGGCATCAAACTGATTCTATGCAGGGTATCATAACACCTGTTGAAATTTCTTAGAATTACGATTTTGTTTTTTGATAGAATTTCGTGGTATCGAGTGATATTCGTATGTCTGTCGAGCATGGAAACCATCTTCAATAAAAAATGCAGACAGTGTTGTCCTTTTCCCCAAATGCAGTCCTATCGCTGTATTCGAAAGTGTTTTGAATGCCTAGCTTTGTTATTGAATATCTGAAGCACATTCGGCCACGAGTTGTTCTTGCGAATTATTATTTTATTATCAGTTCTGGTACGAATACGATAGCAGACTTGCAGGAAGCAGTGGTGTTTGCTGTCAACTCTATGAGTTGGTTACATATGTGTTTCGTGTTCTATACATCCCAACCTTCATTTTGATGTATAATTTGTGTATATTTAATCTGAATTTAAGGAATATGAGAGGTGAGAATTTCAAAATAAACAAAATTCCATTTCTTATATAGCGCCTTAGAGTTAATGTGAAACTTACTGAAAGTACCCATTTATGAACACTTCACCCCCTCCAATCATTCTTAAAAAAGTGTTGTTACATTCTGATGAGTAAAAATTGCGTCATATCTGTTTCTGATACCTTTCATTTATTGCTTGCTCTTAATGGGACGTGGATGGGGGAGGCAATCTGTTCCGTTTCGGTTATTCGTCGTAGCCATAATTTATACGAGGTACCGCGAAATAAGGCGATTACATTGTATGAATGTCTATGAAACAGCGAATCTGTCGAGCTTATTATTCCATCTGCTACAAAAGCATAGTACGAAACGTTTGATTAAAACGGGCCAATTTACATGGCATGAGATCAGCCGGGTGGGTATTCATAAACACATATAATATGCACGAGAAGCGAAGTACGTAGTAACAACAAACTAAATGATGAAAATCTCCGCCTGGTGGGAGGAATGTCGGCGCTGCGCAACCCGGATAATTCGCCAACGGAGGCCTTTCGCCACCGTGTGTTTTCGTCATTTCACTACCTGTGATGTACTGGGGGGGGGGGGGGGGGGGGGGGGAGGCGTACAATAGAAAAAAGTCATAACAGAGGTTAACATAATTTAATGTAAATTTAGGCCTATTCTCTTTTTATATTTTTGAAAATTTCAAGTATAAAAATAGTTTTGTAACTTGGGGTCACCAGGACAGCCCTATCAGATCCCCGTATTTCGTCTCATAAACAACCCTAGCTGCCTCCAGACTGGCATTCCAGAGAGTGATAGTGCCACATCCCTAACGACCCAGCTGCCTCGGGGCGGAATTCATACATAAATTGTGAATGTAGGCCGCCGACGTTCACGTAGAAACAAAGTTGGTGTGTTGGTTTGACCAGGCGTTTCTTCATAAACATGGTATCTAAGGTACACAATAGCATAGCAACGGCGTTCATACAGGAACACCTATGTGAGTGTTAGCTTCACTCGCAACCGGAGGTCGCAAGCTACTGACGAAGGCTACGGCGAGAACGTTCTCACACATCAGCCTACTTGATGGAGTATGTGTAACAACAAGAAAGTGAGTGCTTGTGATTCGTGGTCAAAACTCAACCTGCCGGATAGCATTTATTTTTTTTATGGAAGGCCGGCCGTTTTTTCTGATTCTTTTTATTTTTTATGGAAGGCCGGCCGTTTTTTCTGATTCTTTTTATTTTCTATTATGGAAGGCCGGCCGTTTTTTTCTGTTTCTTTTTATTTTATTTTTTTTTCGCCCGGGCTTTTTTTAAAAAAAAAATTTATCTTATTTTTTTTTTGCCGGCATGGTTGAGTGGTGTCTTGCTTTTATATCACTGCTGACTGGCGTTCATGTAGGAACGGTAGACTATGAATCACACTACACTGACACACTAACTGACCTGCTGCCAGTACTGGTCCACCTGGCTGTCTGTTATCAACATACTCTGTATTTGTTTTCTGCACTGATAAATTTCTGAAAAAGAAAGGCCCAGTGCCCTGAAACTTTTTGCCGGTAAAAAGGACGGTATCCGGTAAAAAGGACGGTAAGTGTATAAAAAACTACGTTTTAAAGTACTAAATGTACCTCTGAATGTGTGAAAAGTGATTATTTAAGGAAGCTTACTCAATAATAAATATATAGAAGGAAGATTAGGTATTGTTTGTTTTATTGTAGACTATTTTCAAGACAAAATAGATCATTTCGCCATCGACACTGATCGACACGCAATTTTGTGCAAGCAAAACAACGATTTCGCTGAGGTGCATGACGGGGTGAATATTATCATACTTGCTCGATGGAGGTGTAGCTAATTTTAGATGTTTCTGTTCACTACGAGAGGATTTAACAGAATTCTTTTTGGAGAGAAACCATTTATAATTTGAAAATAGTCTACAATAAAACAAACAATACTTAATCTTCGTTTTATATTGCGCACGCTTCATTAAATTGTCACTTCACACTTTCAGAGGTACATTAGTACTTTAAAACAGTTTTTATGCGCTTACCGTCCTTTTTACCGGCAAAAAGTTGTGTTCAAGCTTTTTTTTTAAACGGGGGTTCATATTTTATTTTCAGTTAGCGTTTCGCCAAACACATGCCAAGGTGATAATAAATATTAAAACCAACCATACATCAGTGGATACAAGTTCTAGATTCCTGTAAGTCCCACCTCAGTGATACCCACATGAGCCTATTAAGACTAGAGCCCCTTGTGCTCACTCCACCAATCCCTATGTGTGAGCTCACAGTGGTGGGCCCGGAGGGGGGGGGGGGCTGAGATGCCCCAAATGCAAACCGTAACTTACTGTTTTTAACCCCCACGTTTCCTCAGGAGGCACCAGAATCGATCTCAGAGCTTCAGAATTTGAAGAAAAAAGATATCCGGGAAAGAGCCCACAACCGTGGGAGGGAATACGCCCAATTTCATAGTTCAAGCCATTGAAATATGCCAGCGTTATGTCGATCTTGCCCCCCCCCCCCCCCCCCCACGCCATTTCGAAAATATGGAAAATGGATTATATATCTAGCGGGGCGTAGCCAGGATTCTGTAATGGGGGGTGGGGGCATGATATTTGGAAGGTCGTTGTGGGGTCACCCCAGGCCTAACTAGGGCTAGACCTCCACAGAAACAAATTATCGTAAACAATTCATTAGTTATTAATTCCAATCGCCCGCTATACACATTAGTGTCTATCATACACAATATGTATAGTGAGCGACTGGCAACAAGCAATAGATTTGGAATGCTTCCAGTTACTAGATGCCCAATCCTGGAGTGCAAGTTCAAGATAGCCTAAAGCGCCAGTGTGTGTCAGAGAAAAGCGAGTACTTAGGGATTGTGTTCAGATGCCAGTTTCAATGTAATCGTACGTGCTTACTGGGCAGGGAATATAGAGAAGAGAAGTAACATGTACAGGGATTGGACACTAGCCTAGTCTTCGATTCTGGTCGCCATGCTGGCTTACCAAGCAACTTAAAAAAACAACAACAAAGATCTTTGTGAACATAATTTATTGAACAGAGTTTATCATCGTGTCGAGTAATATCAAAATAACAAACAACAGAAAAAAACATAATTTTGTACAAAATATTCTTAAAAAACGTTGACCGTTGCAAACAACTAATGACCAACCCAGTTGTAACGGCCAAAACCGGCCGGCGCTATATACGAAAATCGCCATTCAATTATTTATATATTTTCATTTTCTGCTTCCAAAACATAGCTTATGACCCCTCATTGGAACGAGCGCGTTGCGGACTTTAGGTCAAAGTTTGGACTACCGTCTCATCAGATTGATAACGCGTCTGATGGCTATAGACATACAGGCGTAACATAGTTTATTCAAGCTAATTCCCGACAGAAACTGGCCGCCAACCCTCAACTGAGGAAGGGGAACACCTCCTCCTATACCTACACCCACCCAAGGGCTACTTGCCTCAATAATGCCTGCAGTATCACTTTTCGGGCAAAATCTTCCAGCCCCCTCCAAAAAATTTGGTCCGTACACCTATGAAAATATTATTTATTTATTGGTGTTTAACATCATTGTCAGCATCTGGGCTATATCATGACACAACAGCTCGTCCTCGAGCTAATCTCGGGGTGGATTCATCAAAACCAGCAATTCAAATGCTGATTTACACTGTTTATTTAACTTTATATGGGCCCTTTTATGCTGTGGTCGCTGTGGGGCCTCCTCAATCTCCGGTTCAGATTAACACTGAATGCCACTGACCACTAAACCATGGCATTCTCTAAATACAATATCAACGGTGGCCCCCAGTGGCAGAGCGAGGATCCCCAATCGAAGGCTTAGGTGAGAGTTAAAAACAATAAGTGACAGTTTGCATTTGGGAGCCCCACCCCGCCCCACCACTGGGAAGAAGGTTAAGTTGCTAGACTCTAGGGGAACTCGATCCTGGTGCCTCCTGAAGAAAGGTAGGGGTTAAAAACAGTATGTGACAGTTTGCATTTTTGGGGGTGGGGTGGGGGTGGGGGGGGGGGGGGGCAAACCCCACAACGACCTTCCAAATATCATGATTGCCCCCCCCCCCCCAAAAAAAAATGGTTACCCCCCATTATAGAATCATGGCTACGCCCCTACTAGATAAAAAAAATCCACTTCATATTTTCGAAATGGTGAGGGGAGGGGGGGGGGGGGGGGGACTAGATCGATATAACGCTTGAACTATGGAATTGTGCGTATTCCCTCACACGATTATGAGCCCTTCCCAGGATATTTTTTTTCTTCAAATTCTGAATCTCTGAGATCGATTCTGGTGCCTCCTGGGGTAACTAGGGGTTAAAAACAGTTAATTATGGTTTGCATTTGGGGGCCCTCAGCCCCCCCCCACCCCCGGCCCATCACTGGGAGCTCACACATAGGGATTGGTGGAGTGAGAACAAGGTGCTCCAGTCTTAATAGGCGCCTGTGAGTATCATTGGGGTAGGACATACAGGAATCTAGAACTAGTATCCACCGATGTTTGGTTGGTTTTAATACTTTATTATCACCTCGGCATGTGTTTGGAGAAACGCTAACTGAAAATAAGTTATGAACCCCCGTTTAAAAAAATAGTTTGAACACAACTTTTCGCCGGTAAAAAGGACGGTAAGCGTATAAAAACTGTTTTAAAGTACTTAATGTATCTCTGAAAGTGTGAAAAGTGATTATTTAAGGAAGCTTACGCAATAATGAATATATTGTTTGTTTTATTGCTGACAATTTTCAAATTATAAATGGTTCCTCTCCAAAAAAACTTTCTGTTAAATCCCCTCGTAGTGAACAGAAACATCTAAAATTAGCTGCACCTCCGTCGAGCAAGTATGAGAATATTCACCTCGTCGTGCACCTCAGCGAATTCGTTGTTTTCCTTGCACAAAATGGCGTGTCGATCAGTGTCGTTGACGAAATGATCTATTTTGTCTTGAAAATAGTCTACAATAAAACAAGCAATACTTAATCTTCCTTCTATATATTTATTATTGCGCAAGCTTCCTTAAATAATCACTTTTCACACATTCAGAGGTACATTTAGTACTTTAAAACGTAGTTTTATACACTTACCGTCCTTTTTACCGGATACCGTCCCTTTTATCGGCAAAAAGTATTACCCCTGAACTGAGGATATTTACCCATTTCTGGCATAAGAGTCTTGAATACCAACACTCGCCTCAAGCCATTCTTTCCATGTACCCGATATTTTGTCAGCCAGTTTTTCAGTGCTGTGTAGTTCAAATGCCACACTAAGCCATTCTCCGTAATCAAGAGAGATAGAGAGAGAGGCTGAATTTTGACCTTTGAGCAAATCGTAGCCTGATTTTAAGTTATTCAATATGCTTTCCACGCTTGTAAACAAGCCAACCTCAGACACTGTAAGGCAGTTGACTGGCTCCTTTGTAGCAATTTTCTGAACCAAATATTTGTGGAGATCTTGGCCTGAAAGTAATTTTGACCTCTTTTTGTAATCCCCCAGAAGTGATTTTAAATCTGCGTTTGGTTTCTTTGGAATAAGCTTGCCCATGGGTTCTTCATTTTCAAGATTCTCAATAAAAACCATCATGTCATAGTGATATTCTCTGTAAGCTTGAATAAGCTGTAGCTCTTTTTCACCCCACTGATATGTGTACCGCACCTCTCGATTTGTCAAATCGGCACCCAAAATACTGCCATCAGGGGTGTCAATATCAATGGGAGGCGGCACAGAACTCCCAATATTTGATTGCCTTGACATAATGACCACTAAAAAACAAGCACCTACCCGAGTCGTCGGAATACAAGCTCCTAATGGGCCATATCCTATATTTACATAACCACCGATGCGCCCGTATTATCTGTTCTAAACATAGAGATGGCAACATACGACGCTCACATCATCACATGGTTGAGTACAAGGTCCACAACCTTGTCAATAGAAAACAGCAGTGTATATTACCTTAGAAATCGGAAAAAGATATCCGATTTCTATGTATTTTACCACAGATAAGATGTCGTTTTCTTTCACTGACTCGTTTAACAAGTAAGTATATGGTGTAGTAAATGCGCCATGTTGTAAATAACAAGCAGATAGGATCCCGTATGCTACAAGATCTGTCACGGCCATCCCCAGGACGACAAAGACGTTCTCGCGGTATTTCTGGGGTTCAGGTCCCAGTTGCAGCTGAGCTGCATTTTTTACTCGTGATCTGTGCGTATTCGCGGATGTCGACGTTCTGGAAAATTTGCCCAGTGTGCCCCTGACGGCGGAGCTCTTTGTTAAGCCAGTCCAGGAATTTAGTCCACTTTTTCGGGGCCAGGTTGCTTGCTCGGCCTGAAGCAATTTTTTTTCTTAGAAGACACATTTCGAACGCAGTCCCTCACGAATCGCTACAAGACAGAAAATTCCAGAGGGATCGAAAGGTTATAGAACCTAGCCCAGGCCGGACCCGCCACTGCCCGAGCGCGCGAGACAAAGTCGCCCATTCAGAGAAACGAATTCTATTAGTATATATTTATATAGCGACTCACTATACTTGCTCGAATCGGAATGAGACTTTAGGCAAGTGAAAAGAGACAGCGATTGGAAAGAGATGAACAGAAATACAATGCCGCCATAGAAAGCCTAGCCAAGGCTGAGCAACTTGAGAAAAAAAAAACCTCACAAGTTGTTCTTGGCTGAGATTAAACATCAGATCTCCACAATGAAATGTAAGACAGTTCAAAAGGCTGGGGGGGGGGGGGGGGGGATACAAAGGCTTAATGAAAGAAGTGAAAGGTGGAGACGGAGAGGTAAGAATCGACAGAGGGAAGCTGGGGAACTCTTAAAAATAGAAGGACCAAGCTCGAAATTGAAGGAGAGAAACTCCAGCAAAGAAGGAATAGTATATTCCCTCCACAGCAGCCTAAAACAATTCTATTAAAACATGCTCTGAAGGGTTATACCAAGTCATACAGAGTCTCAATTACCAATCGTATAAGTTTGGTTGAACAGCTCAACAACACTTCTACAGTCATAAATTAAACCCTCTCTCACAAGCTGAAGCAGATGGTTGGGTTGAAATCTGTGATCTCGTTGAAATAGTGTTTAGCAAACCTACAGGTGTTGATGAAGTTACATACAAGTCTGCTTATTTCAACAGCAAGGCTGTCCCCATTGTAAATAAACATGAAGTGCCCCAAATTGTCCATACCGCTAATAATGAAAGTCAGGAAAAATGTGATAGGTGGGTGGGTGAGGGATCAGATTGGGTTATAATGAAATACAGGGTCACTGGTTGAATATTAACATATTTGAGCCATTAGGTGGTTCCTCATACATTCAACTACCTCAAGAGCTGCGGAATCCCAAAAAGAGCATCATTAACATCAAAAATGAAAACGACAATGAATGCTTCAGATGGTGTAACTTAGCTCACAAATATCCACCACCTCACCACGCTGAAAGAGTTACTCGCCACAAAAATCCAAAACTCTTTCAAATATTGGATTATAGGGGGTGTTAGTTTCACAGTGAAGACAAAGGATTAAAAGAAGATTGAACTGCAAAACAAAATATGTATCAGTGTGTTTGGATATGAAATGGGGAAAACATATCCTATCTATGTGAGCAATGAAAAATTCAAAGACTGCATGGATTTACTTCTCATAACCCAAGGTGAAAATCAGCACTATTGCTTGATCAAAGATTTCAACAGTTTCATGTTCAACAAAACCAAACATAAGGAGAGGAAGCATTTCTGCAGATATTGCTTACAGTGCTTCTCGTCACAAGATGTTCTTCAAAAACACAAATCCTTATGTCTGGAGATCAATGGAAGACAGACTGTAAAGATGCCTCCAGAGAACTCCAAAGTAAACTTTTCTAACTTCTATAAGCAGCTGGAAGCGCCATTCATCATCTTTGCAGACTTCTAGTCCCTCATCGAGAAGATTGATGGCTGTGATCCTAATGGTAAGAAGTCCTACACTGAAGCTTTACAGAAACACACACCATGTGGCTATGGCTACAAGGTTGTGTGCTGTTATGGTGATAGTTTCAGCAAGCCAACACAAATCTATAGAGGTAAAAACGCTGCATACAAGTTTCTCCAAGCACTTGTTCAAGAAGCCAGTTACTGCACTGGAATTAGAAACACTCACTTCAACAAGCCTCTTAAAATGTCAGTTGAAGATGAGCAACTCTTTCAAGCAGCTATACACTGCCACATATGCTGTAGTAAATTAGGCACCCAGACGATGAGAAGCCTGTAAGAGACCATTGTCATGTCACAGGCAAGTTCAGAGGAGCTGCTCACAATGTATGCAATATCAAGTACAGGTTGACTGATAAAATTCCAGTGATGTTCCACAATTTGAGGGGTTACGACAGCTATATATTACTCCAGGAGATGGGTAAGTTTGTAAAGGAGAACCCATATGTGGTAAAATGTGAAATGATCGTCCACAAAGAGATGAATCTAAATGTTATCCATAACAACATGGAAAAATACACTCATGATGGGTCAGCATCTTGTGTTCATAGACACCTTCCAGTTCATGAGTTCATCCTTAGACAATCTTTCCGCCAATCTGAGTGATTTCCCTATTCCACAGAAGGAGTGTCCAAACCACTATGAACTGCTTACCAAGAAAAGTGTCTATCCCTATGACTTCATGGACTGTTGGAAGAAATTCGAATTGACCACCATACCACCCAAAGAAGCTTTCTACAGTCAGCTGAATGATGAAGGTATTTCAGATGAAGACTACCTCAGGGCAAAGGATGTTTGGAGCAAGTGCGGCATTGGAAACATGGGTCAGTATCATGACCTGTACATCACAAATGACGTGCTTCTCCTCTCAGATGTGTTTGAAAGTTTCAGAAAAACTTGCCTTCAGTATTACAAGCTCGATCCAGCCCACTACTTCACCAGTCCCGGGTTTGCTTGGGATGCTGCACTCAAGATGACTGGTACTGAACTGGATCTGACGAGTGACGTTGCTATGTATCAATTCATTGAGAAAGGCATGAGAGGTGGTGTAAGCTATATTGCTAAGGGATACACCAAAGCAAACAAAAAGTATCTACCAGACTATGACCCACCTCAGCCTTCGAAATACATAATGTATCTAGATGCAAATAACCTGTATGGATGGGCAATGAGCCAGCCCCTTCCCACTGGCAAATTCATGTGGGTAGACCCACTCAGCTTCAACTTGGAAGACTACAGACAAAACTCGAAGCGAGGCTGTATACTTGAAGTTGAGCTCGAATACACAGAGGAGATTAATGATCTGCACAATGACTATCCACTGGCACCAGAGCAGATTAATATGACGCAGGGTGTGCATTCGCCTTACTGTAAGTCCCTCGAGAAAAAGTTCAATGTTAAAACCCTTTACCCAACGTAACGGCCAAAACCGGCCAGCGCTATTCTCAAACATCGCGAATTAATTTTCACTATTTTCTTTATTTTTTGTCTCAAAAACATAGGTTATGACCCCTCATTGGAACGAGCTCGACGAGCTCGTTCCAATGAGGGGTCATAACCTATGTTTTTGAGACAAAAAATGAAAAAAATTAGTTATTCATGAATTTTTTTTCCAAGTGTCGTCTGCTTTTCATGTTAGGTAAAGGGTTAAAGTAGGTTGGATTCACAAGCTGATACTAAGTCTGACTACTACGATGAAGTATGTACTCCACTATAGGAACCTGTAGTTGTATATCTCCTCGGGGTTGAAGGTCACAAAAGTTCATAGAATTATCGAGTTTGTTCAATCTCCATGGCTTAAGGAGCATATTGACTTCAACACTGCAAAGAGAACTGCTGCAAAGAATAACTTTGAAAAAGACTTCTTCAAATTGATGAACAACAGTGTGTTCGGTAAGACTATGGAGAATCTCAGGAAGAGGGTTGATGCGAAACTTGTTGTGAGTGAAGAAAAGCTGAGAAATCTAGTCAGCAAGCCTACCTTCGTCTCATCAAAGATTATCAACGAGGATCTTGTTATAGTACATAAGGCCAAGTCGTGTATCCTTCTGAATAAGCCAGCATATGTTGGAATGAGCATCCTAGACCTGAGCAAGACGCCGATGTATGACTTCCATTACAACTACCTTAAGAAGAAATACAAGGAGAAAGTCAATTTAATATTCACAGACACTGACAGCCTGACATATGAGATACAGACAGAAAATGCGTATGCCGACCTTTGGAAGGATAAGCATCTCTTTGACAACTCGGGATACTCACCGTGTTCTCCCTTCTATGACCCCTCCAACAAAAATGTCATAGGCAAGATGAAGGATGGGGCTGAAGGCTGGGTATGTTGGCCTGAGATCTAAGATGTATAGCTACACCATGGGTGGTGGAGGCGGTGATAAGAAGGCTAAGGGTGTGACGAAAGGTGTTATCAAAAAGGATATCACACATGAGAACTGCAAGGAAACACTGTTCCAGCAGCTTCAGCTCCATCACAAGATGAAAACTATTCAATCCCAAAAGCATCAGCTTCATTCATATGAAGTCAACAAGATCAGCCTGAGCGGCTTTGATGACAAGCGATACGTACTGGACGATGGGGTGCACACACTAGCTTATGGGCATTACAAGAGTATATAATCCCTTATTAGAGATATGTGTATATATGTATATAAAATGGACCCTGTTCTTCTTTCAGAGTTTATTAAGAATTTGCATGTCGAAGCCTGCTCAATAGTGGTGGATGATAAATGTAAAGAATGTGGTGATGAGATGATTATCGATGACTATCAGAGGGTATGTAGGGTGTGTGTGTGTGTATAGACACTAATTATCAAGACGTAGCCATAGAATACAGTGAGAGCTACATCAGAAAACCATCATACAACCCATATAGACACTATGAAGCTGTTCTGAAAAAGTTGCAAGATACAGAGAGCACAGCGTGCTCACGATTTGATGCTGACTGTATGGAGACGCTGAAAGCCAAGCTGAATAGGTATTTTACCCCACCTAACATTCACAAACACCTTCCCAACAAAGACCAAAAATATCTCAATTACATATATTTTATGTTGACTGGTAAGAAACTATTTATTGAGTCGTGTCATAAAATATTGATGAAGAGAATGTTTTCCATATGTTATAATGAATATTCTAACCTACAGAGGAAAAGACCATGCTCTTTACTTATTTTGAAAGTCGTAGTTGATTGCTGCAAAGCTCTGAGCTACATCAAACCATTCATATACACCCCATTTAAACTGAGTAATGGTGTATACAATAAGCTGAAGGATGTCTGCACTAACTAATTTATACAAGCAAGTTCAGGGGAGGGGTGGGGGTGGGGGATCTCCTATAATAACCCTAGCGGTGATGAGTATTTAATCAAACACCCCTTTCGGTGTCTCATCTGTGGAGCTTCAGGGGGTGGTAAACCAATGTTTTGCTCAATTTGATTGACAAGCTGAACTCCTCTGAAAGATTTTACTTATTCATTAAGTTGAGGGGTTGTGATCCTTTATATGATGAGGTACTAGTACCTAAGCTACAAGCCGTTGAAGGAAAACATGGTGTGCCCATTCTAATGGAATACAGTTGTGATTTGGATGACCTTCTTGAGGTGACGTCTACCGAGATTGACAGTGGCTATCAGAATTTGATGGTGTTTGATGGCATGTTGGATGAGGATACCAAAACCTTGAAGAAAATCTCTGCCTATTTTAGTAAAATGAGAAAGAAAAATTGCTCTCTTGTCTTCATTGGGCAGGACTATTTCCAAACACCGAAACCGATCAGAAGGAACTGTAATCTCTTCATATTCACCAGGAACACCTCAGTAAAAGATTTGCAACAGATTCATCAAGATCCTGCAAGGGAGATGGACTTCGGAACCTTTAAATGTATGTTTCTAGAAGCCACTGCTGATCAGTCTGTTCTAGTAATTGACCCCATGCACCCAGAGGCTAAATTCAGGAGAAATTTTACCCAGGATTGGTCTCCTGTGTGATACTACCCACTGGGAGAGATTACACATCAAAATAGGAGGCGAGCTAAAACCAAAGACATACCTTAGTTTCTTGTGTAAAACTAACCAGTAAGCAAGATTATACATAAAATAGGAGCGGAGCTAAGACCTTGTGTAAAACTAACCAGTAGGCAACAACGTGTAGGGATTTTAGTCGAAGCATACAGTATAGTATAATTATGCCTTTAAAAGATATTGACTACAAGAAGCTTAACCAGTCTAGAGAGCTGGAGAGTGTGCTAAAGAAAAAGATAGCAGTCAGTAATAAGTCTATGGACTCTTCCCTGAACCCCAAAGGAAAACATAGCCACAGTTGAGCTAGTTACAGGTAAAACCATTCAGCCAAAAGTTCATCCAATCAATGAGCTGACCAGCCAGCAAAAGACTGCAAAAAGTCTGGCTCCAGTATTAGCTGAGATAGATGCTTTGAAAGACGAAATCCGCAATCAAAATACAGTTCTGGAGGAACAGCATCATTTACAAACCCCGCCATCAGCCACGCTGGCAATAGATGGGCCAGAACCTGGAATAGATCTTTATGAGTGCTTCCATATAGCAGAGAAAGTGATAAGGATTATTACGATGAGAAGAATCTTAGGAATAAAATGATTTAGCAAGAGACAATGACCAAAACAGTATTCAGCAATCGCTTCAGCGACTCTCGAGGCTTTCGAAAATGTTAGGAGCTCAGAAGAGTGGAATCAAACGAAAACATCACCCCGCTAAGCAAGACATGGATAGACTTGCCACTATTGAGCAAGATTTGGCATCTATAGGCAAACACAGGAACCTATTGAAGAGACAACAGACAACAGGGAAGGGACTACCCATAGGGAATTACACTATCCCACTAAAAAGATTAAAAAAACACAATATTTTATCTATGAGATATGCCAAAGAACCCAATAAAATGGTGCCTGCTTTTGGGGCTAAATGGGTGACCAACAGTGTAAAAAGTGTGGTGCTAAAACCAACTGCTAAGCAGCATCCAAACCCGACAGCTGACAAGAAGGAATTTCTGAACAAAATCTACATGAATGCAGGGCAAAGGCTATCGTCTTCTCAGGCTAAAGCAATCAGAGGTTCTGGGGTCTTCACCTCAGTGCAAGAGATAGCTGAGAGGATTCAGGTGCTGTTGGGTGAACTATGGACAGGTAACACATCAATCAAACCGAAGAACGAGCTATTTGACTTGCTTCTTCAAACATAGAAAAATCAAGAAGGCTGTTTACAAGTCAATGCTCGCAAACATTGGCATTTAGACAGAGCATAGATAGAAGCATGAATACTTTGTAAATCTCAACAGTTAATGTCAAGACTGAATCAAACAGCAGACTTAGGTATGTTCTCAATAAGCCCATGAATCTTGACAGCTATATGGCTCTGAGCAATATAAATCTCTGATATAACTGGCGGAATATTACTCAGCAACTGAACAATAATGTTGTCACGTATAAGACGCCTGAGGGTGGCTCATACCAAGTCAGTCTCCCTGATGAGTCATACACAGTAAAGACTATTAACAACTTCCTGCATCACATTTTGGAGAACAATAGACATTTTGATAGCACAAAGAACAAACACTCAGGCGGTAGGTATGCGATTCATCTTTATGAAAATGCTGCCTACAATCGAATAACTCTTAAAATTGGGTCTGGGTATGCAATAAGTTTCAGTGAAGGTCTGAGTAAGGTGTTGGGTGCTGATGCTAATACGTTCTACAACCAAACCAAAAGCTTTCCGAATGTGCTTCAGCTGGAAAATGTGTTCAAGTACATTGTAATTCGGTTTATAATAAATATCAAGCTGACTCATCTCTCCTCTATAGCTTTTCACCTAATAGTTCTTTTGGCTCTCTTCTAACAATCAAACCAAGATACCCTCAGTGGAGAGTAATGCAACAGAGAATGAGTTGGAGGTATGGCTTACTGATAAAAACGGGAAATTACTACCTCTGGAGGATAACTGTGGTGTGTAGGTATAAAAAGGGGATACCAGGACACCTGTTTGTGTACATGTACACAAGCATGTACGTTTGTGTACATGTACCCATAGAGTTCAGTGTTAAAATGTACAAAATCTCGAAAGTTATGATTTACCTTAGAATTTTCGATCGTTCATCATGGCGTCCTAGATGGTGCAATCAGTCATTGACTAACACTGTTGTAGAAAATATGAAAAATTAAGATGTTTGAAAAATTAGAATCGATGAAATTTTTGACGTTCGTCATCACGTCCTAGATAGTGCGATTGGTCGTTGACGATTGGGGATTCCAGAAGAGAAAAATATAAAAATTAAGACGTCGAAAAAAAGAATCGACGAAATTCTCTCAACGTTCGTCGTCGCGTTCTAGACGGTGGTGGGTGAGATCCTGTCGGAGACGAACGTTTGCGCATTCCAGGACAGGATGCGTGGATGAAATCAACCATCGGATTCTTTCTCAATGTTCGTCGTCGTGTCCTAGACGGCGCGATCGATCGTCGATGAACACGCTGCGGTTTCCAGGACAGAAATGTGAAAAATTGAGATGTTTGAAAAAATTAGAATTGATGAAATTTTCGACGTTTGTCATCGCGTCCTAGACGGCGCGATCGATCGTCGTCGAATGGCGAAGATTCCTAGGATGGGAAACAAATGAAAACAATCGTGAGGAGTTGAGATAAATTGTAACAGAATAGTTTTGACGAGTTTCTTCATTCCACCTAATCGTTTAACAATGCGGATGTAAATGAACGTTTTTCATTCATCTATTGAATGGTGAAGTGTATGTGTGAATAGTTATTATAATGGTTGTTTTCAAAAAAGTTTCTCATTCATCTATTGAATGGGCGAAGTGTCTGTGTGAATGGTTATTATAATGGATGTTTTCAAACGTGTTTCTTGAAGAGAAACGAGAATGAAATTTTTGCGAAGTATACTCTTTATGCAATCTACCTGCCTTTCTGTAGGTTTTATTTTGCTTGAATAAACTATTACTATTCTAAAGGTATAATATAAAAGGTTGAAAATACATTTAATCAACCTGCACCAATAACTCAAAGCGGATACTGGTTTTTGACAGCATTAAAGTTGTTTAGCTGAAACAGTTCTAAGGATGAAAGCCGAGCAGATCAAAGATTAACTCTGAGTTCTCACTGTGGGAAATAACCACTGATGTCATTTAACGCATTTGAAGCGATGAAGGTGTGCATTATCGATGTTTTATTTGTATGTTTTTTCTCTTCTTTTCTTTTCTTTTCAACTCGTTTAGTTATATATGTTAAAGACATAAATTTTTTATTTATTTAAAACATAAAAATAATCACATTAATTTTGAGAATAATAAATAATAAAAAATCGACGTTACCACACTCTAAAAAGAAATATTAATAATGGAGAGAAAAAATGTTTTTGAACATCAAAGATTCCAAGCGAAGGGACGAGCTCCCCGAAGAATATCAACGGCTCAGAGAAAGCATTCGGTCCGCCGACAGAAGAAGACGATTGGGGGAGGTAAAATTGAGACGAGAGACCACCAAACTATTCAAACCTGTGACGGACATTCAGGAACGAAGCAAGAAAGAGATCGTTGAGGAACTGAGACCCATAAAAGCGAGTTCTTTGAGAACGGGTTTGTTACCTGGTAGTTTTACGCCATTTTCCGTTCGAAGATCTCTGTCGGATTACGTTCCTGTGGGAATTGAAACTGATGTGAGTGAGAGCGATGATATAGCCTCGACTATTACTACTAGTAGCGTCGAGTCGTCGGACGATGGTAAGAGAGATCTGTTGTATGGAATTCGCGTGGAATCGGACAGTAGGAAATTCGTGGGCGACACCCAAGTGTGGTTAGATGGTGAGGATATAATCGTCAGTCAGTTCGAATAGGTACGAATCAACCGATGGATTGCGCGAATTGCTCTTTTTTGACAAGCCTCGAGAGTACACAGATCAGGATCTTGACAATTATGGCGACATTCTGGTTCAGACCCACGCCATGAAAAGGAATAATGATGCCAGAGAGACGAGACCCAAAGCCAACAGAGGTTACAAGTGGACGAATGTGGTGAGACCCATATGGTTGATGAATAAAAAATTCATCGAATCGATGACGGGAAAGTGAGTGACGACCACTTTTCTTCCATGCAATCTGATGCACTGTTCAAGAGATTGAAATTGCTGATGGCTAGTCGGCGCGCCGGTAATACGGGGGTTGATAATCAGCTAGTGAGTATATATGACGAATTGTTGAGGCAGAAGGTCTTGGATAGACGAGATTATAAAAAGTTGATGAACGAATTGAAAGATTGATATATAGTAAGTAGAGAAAAACAAAATAGATAAATAAAAGTAAATCTACACTAAAAATAATAAAAAAGTATTTAAAACAAAAAACGATTTACGAGCGAAAAACAAAATATATATAAAAATAAAAATATGTTGGTGATAAAGAACAGGGGATACGTCAGAACTTACGTTCAAGGCGGTTCTGGTATTGTGGATTCTATAATTCGACCATTCACGAGTGATGCCGGTAGAAAACTTGCATCGACGGCGATCGAGGTCAGTAAGAAGACGGCCTTGGATGCTGGTAAAAAAGCCGCTTCTGAAGCTAGTGGTAGGATCTCTTCGGTCGCGGGCAAGAGGGCGGCGGACAAGTTGATAAATAAATTTATCAGCCCACCGGCAAAGCAAGCTACGTTAGAGTGATCATCGAAAAGTTGGAAAGATTTTAAGGATGCTGTGGTACCCATACAAGATCTGGCCAAAATGACGAGTGGATCTGGATTGAAGAGAACCCACGATGGTGTAATATAAATAAATAATAATAAAAAATATAAATTTATAAAACCAAGTTTAAAACATAAAGAAACAGAGTTTGAAAACATAAAATATTGAGTTTGAAAACCTAAATAAAAAAAAAAGATGAACGTCAAAGATATGTCTTGGAACGACGCCGTGACAAAGAGGTCGAACAAGTTTTTTCCCAAGAGCAGGGGGTTTGATAGTGGGAAAATCGAATAGCGGAAAGACCAATCTGTTGATGAATCTGTTGTCGTGACCTGGCTGGTTGGATTATGACAGATTATTTGTGTTCGGCAAGAGCCTGTTTCAGATTGCTTCGAGAGTGCATGGATCGTAGATTGCCCAAGGACGTCATAGCCAGAATCTTCTACAGTAGGGAGGAATTCGACAGATGTGGAGCTTCTCTTTCGACCATTTTGGATGGTGTGGCGATGGAATTGATGAAGAGAAATACATTTTCGAATGTCGAGTGTCGATTTTACGAGAACTCGAGCGACATTCCGGACCCCAGGGAATTGAAATTGGAAAAAAAGAATCTCATGATTTTCGATGATCTGTTTTTGGAGAGACAGAACCGATGCGAATTGTATTACATCAGGGGTCGTCACAGCAATGTGGACTGTTTCTACCTGTCTCAGAATTATTTTCGACTGCCCAGACAGACGACAAAGGAGAACGCTAATTTCCTGTGTCTCTTTCACCAGGATCTCAAGAATCTCAATCACATCTACAGAGATCACGTCGCAAACGACATGAGCAGAGAAGAATTCAGGAGATTCTGCAAGAGGGTTTGGGACGGAGGACTTCACGATTTTGTCATGATCGATTTGACTAGCGAATTTAATCGTGGAAAATATCGGAGTGGATTCGACAAGTTTTATATTTCTGATGATAATAAATAGAGAGCGAAAACAAAATTAAAAATAATAATATATATCGTCGATAATTTACTTTTAAAAACATATAATAAAAAACGATAAAAATAAGACAATAATAATGTTCGAACAGCGAGAATTATTAGAACGGATAGCTGAGAATAGGCTGCAAAACAGTCCATTCAAATCATGGTGAGTGATGAATCGACTCGATTCACGATGAAATTCGAACCTTCCATCGAATTGAATAGGGAGAAAAGATACGAGATGGCGTTGGTGAATCTGGAGACTTATTATTCTTTTCCCAACATCACTGAAAAGAATAACTCGTTCAAGTATTCCGACGGAGTGGATTGGTTCGAGATACGAATTCCCAAAGGAAGTTAGACGATTTGAACAATTACATTCAGACACGAATGAAGACAGATGGACAGAGAAGCAACAAGATCAGACTCACTCCCAACCCTAATACCCTACAGACGACACTGGATTTGAAAGATAATTTCCGAGTGGATTTCAACACAAATGATTCGATCGGGAAGATGTTGGGATTCGATTGAAACATGTATCGAGGTCACGTGGTGTCCGAAAATACGGTCGACATTCTCGCCGTCAATAGTATTCTGGTGAACGTGGATGTGATTGCTGGAAGCTATGTGAATGGTAGCGCGCAACCGACAATCTATTCCTTCTTTCCAGATGTGTCGCCGGGTTATAAGATCGTGGAACGACCTCGAAATTTAGTTTATCTACCCGTGATTTTAGACACGTTGTATAGCCTCAAAACTATGTTGACAGATCAAAATGGTCAGCTGTTAGATCTTCGGGGAGAGAGGGTGATGATACGATTTCACATAAGAGAAATATAAAAGCAAAAAAAAGAAGAAGCTATTGTGTATATATATATATAAATAAGAAACAAAAGAAACGTAATATTAATTACAAAAATTATTTAATATATAATTATCATTAAAACAAAAAAAAACAATTGAATTCTCAACAACTGCATTTGAAAAATATATTTATAAAAGAAAAAAAATATGACTCGATACGTGGTTAAAAATGTGATCATATCTGAAGGACAGAGGGACAAACTTCGGAGAGCATTAACTCGAGGCGAGACGGTGAGATTCAAATTCACTCACGAAGATCTGGTGAGTGGCAGTCGCGATCCGATCACCTGGACCAGAACCCAAATCAAAAGGATGAGAAAGCGATTGATGGAAGAGGGTTGAAGGTGAGATTGAATCCCACTCAAGTGGATTATAATTGGAGAAGGAAAGGCAGTTTCCTACCGCTGTTGGGGACACTCACTGCAAAAGAATTGCCCATTCTCACGAACACCGTGTTGCCGGCTCTTGGCGTGGGAGCTCTCTTGGGATTCACGAGTTCGGGAGCTCAGAAATTAATGGGTGGTGGGCGGTTTTTGAAGAAGGGAGGAGTCATGTGTCGCATCGACACAGACGGCGGTAAAGGATTGTATCTAAAACCCATAAGAGGTGGCAACGTTTTTGGTGGAAACGGTCTCTATCTGAAGAGAGGACAGAACTTGGAGCAACTTGGTAAGGGTTTGCTGTTGGGTCCGAATTCGCCATATAAGAATATACCACTTTTGAGTATGTTATTATAAAGTAAAAAAAAAAATATAATTATATAAAGTATAAAAAATAACATAATATAATTATATAAATTATATATAATATAAAAATAGACAAAAAAGATTGCAAGGCTTTTTTGGATGATAATGATGGATATTCCAGGAAAGAACTGGAAAAAGAAGCAAAAAAAAAAATAGAGATAGACTGTGGAAATTTAAAAGAAGAAGAAGAAGAATGAGTTGTTTTCAAAACCACCTTTTGAAGAGAATAATGATATGAGTGTTGCCAAGAGATGCACCATATTCGTTCATAAATATGATGAAGGGAATGAAATGTGTTATTATAAAAAACGTAATATATCAAAAAAAAAGAAGAAGAATCACTAATGAAAGTGAAGAAAAAGGGAAACTTTATTACAATATATATGAATGATAGTGAAGAAGAAGAGGAAAAAAAATAGAATAAATTATTTTTCCCTTTTTCTTCACTATCGCTCTCTCTATTGTCTTATCATATTTTCAAGTCCGTTATTAACATGTTAATGGTCGTATCTTCTCCTTTTTCCCATATGTGTTGAATGTTTATCTTTACTTTTTTAAAATCGCTCTTATCGAATTCTTTGTTTTTGGCGATAATGATATTCTGTAGATCGCTTTGGTACTCTTAAATCTAATCAAGTGTGGCTTCATCCAATTTCAAAGGCATGCTATATTTGTCTGTAAGCCCTTCGTCTCGACTTCATTCAATTCGATACCATCATGTTGTTGTAATCTATAAATTTTACAACCGAGTTTCTTGCATGTTTCGACTCGTTTCAATTTCAATTCGCATCTTTTAGGTGTTGTTCTCATGGTGGATTATTTTTTTTGTTTTATGAATTATTGCAAATAATAATATATTTGAATTTTGTGTTTTTTGTTAAAATAATAATTTTTGTAAAAAAGTTTTTCTCTCTATATATATACAGAAAGTTTTTAAATTTAATTTCTCTTTAATGTGAATTTTTTCTCTCTATATATATACAAAGTTTTAAATGTTTAATTTCCTTTATTTTTGTCGTATTAATTCAATTTTTTCCAAGTTAAAGGAAATAAAATTGATTAATCTCCCCCAAAAAATTTTTGGGGGGAGGAATTAAAAAACAAATATATAAGAGACTATTTTAAAAACTTTTTACAAAAATTATTCTTTTAACAAAAAAATTCAAAATATATTCTTAAAAATAAAGCAAACAAATAAAAAAAAATAGAAAATTTAGATAAGTATACCATATCCTATTTAAACGAGATTTGTAAAGAATTAGAAATTCCAAATTTCAGAAATCATAGAACCAAATCAAAAAAAATTAAAGCCATACGCAAGTATCATTCCCGGGGCAATGGAAAAGAAATCGAAAGACTGAAAGTAAACAAACCTGAACAAACTAGAATGGCAAAAAATAAGTTAATGGCAGTAACATCTGATGATAGAAAATGAAACAAGGTAGTAGTGCAGAATGATTTAAAACTTAGAGAGATCATATGCGAGGAGTTACACAGTTTGCTCGATGAAAAGGGAAACGAAATGCTGATAGCAATGACGTCAAAAAACGTTCTGGTTGTAAAAAATAAGAAAAAAAGGTGGCAAAGGGAATCGAAATGCCGACGTAAAAAAAAAAAACGTTCCGGTTGTGGAAAATAAGAAGACAACCAAACGAAAAGCTGTCGAAGAACTGCAAGTTTAAAAAAAAAATAATAAAAAAAACAAAAACGAGTGATGTGGTTCAGAATCGAGATGAATGACATATAATGAACGAAATTCGACGAGCAATCGATGAAGGGAAAGGAGAAGAATATGTAAGGCAAATCATCAAGAAAGCATTCGAATCGATTCCCGTAGAACAGGAGAGTGTGATCAAAAGATTTTTTAAAACTTTCGACATGGTTTCCCCGATCAAAAAAAATTGATCCGAAATCATTCATGGAATGGGTGAAGAATAAAGTATTGGATTTGTTTCGTGAACACGTGGACATGGGGCTAAAAATTGCGATGATACTCCATTGCGTGATGAATAAAATCGCCGCGAACTCCGGCGAGAGCAACGTGTGAGATGCATATTTCAGATCCAGAGTCCAGACCGTATTTCGAGATTCTGAATTATTGGACATTTTCGAAATGATGAAAGACAAGATGTTGACGTCTCTCGCAAATTATCAACGGGGAGGTAGTAATTGGACGTTCGAAGAGGTGTTGAATCTCGAAATTCACGTGAAGAAAAACGATCCATTGAAAGCATCTTCCTACGTGGAATTACCATATTTTGTAGCTAAAAAAAAAGCTGTGGTCAATGTGAGAAATAAAGATGGTCGATGTTTTAAATGGGCAGTCACCTCCACTTTGTACCCCATCAAAATCCATTCCAAGAGAGTTTCTCATTACGAGGAGACTTGTAAAAATCTCGATTGGACTGGAGTGACTTTTCCAATGCCGTTAAAAGACATCGAATGTTTCGAAGCTCAAAATCCGACCATAGGGGTGAATGTCTTGGGATACGACAAAGAAAAACAAACGATCTATCCTCTCAGACAGACTTCGTATCTCGGAAGAGAAAAGATAATTAGTTTATTATTCATTTCAAATGGTGACAATCATCATTATTGTTGGGTTAAAAATCCGAGCAGATTACTGTCGAGACATAAAGAAATGATATGTTTATGTTGTAACTGCATGATCACATTTTGCAGCAAAAAATCGTTAGCGAAACATCCGGAATATTGCAACAAAAAACAAGGCGTCACCATCAAAATGCCCAAACCCAACACCTCCGTGAACTTTCGCAATCACAGTAAAAGGTTAAAAGTGCCATTCGTTGTGTATGCCGATTTCGAATGCTTCACTGTGAAAATGAGTTCCTGCCAACCCGACGCTCTTTGAAGTTACACTGAAAGATATCAAAAACACATGCCTTCAGGCTATTGCATTTACATGAAATGTGCTTTCGACTCGCGACACGACATGGGTCTCTTCATCTACACAAAACGATCCGAAGATGACGACGTGGCTCGAAGATTCGTGGACGAGTTAGAATCGAAAATTCAAATTTTATACGACAAATTCAAAACTCCAGTGAAAATTATCATCATGCAAGAGCAACAGGACGAAAATAACAGAGCAACCGAATGTCACATATGTAGACAATCGTTTGACGAGAATTCGTGGGAAAAGAAGAAAGTCAGAGACCACAATCATTACACGGGTCTGTATCGCAGTCCGGCCCACAGTGAGTGTAATTTAAGATATCGAGATGCCACTTTCTATCTGGTGATATTTCACAATCTCTCGGGTTACGACAGTCATCTGTTCGTGAAAAATCTCGGTACCACCCACGAAGAATTAAACTGCATCGCGAACACCGAAGAAAGATACATTTCCTTCACGAAATGGAAGGTCGTGGAGAAGAAAAGAGTAATCGATGAAGAGACGTTGAAAGAAGAAACAAAATCCATTCATAGAATCATACGTTTCATCGACAGTTTTAAATTCATGTCGACCGGTCTGGAAAAATTAGTTGATAACATGGGTGAGGATAAATTTAAAATCACAGGCGAACACTTCGGAGAATTGGTAGACGTCATGTTGAGGAAAGGAGTCTATCCTTATGATTACATGAACGATCTAAAGAGATTCGACGACACTGCGCTACCTTCAAAAGAAGATTTTTATTTGAAATTATACGAATCTAACATTTCCGACGAGGATTACAAACATGCCAAAAACGTGTGGAAATCATTCGATATGAAAACCATGAGAGATTATCACGATCTCTATCTGAAGACCAACGTTCTACTCCTGGCAGACATGTTCGAAAATTTTAGAGGCGTCTGTCATTGTGATCTGGATACGGCTTGGTATTACACTGTACCCGGCCAGGTGTGGGACGCTCTGTTGAAGACCACCAAAGTCCAGTTGGAATTATTATCCAACGTGGACATATTGCTGATGTTCGAAAAGGCCATGAGAGGTGGTGTCTTGATGAGCTCCCACAGGTATTCTGAAGCCAACAATCCCTACATGAGAGAAGGTTTTGATTCGGAAAGACCGAATAAATACACACAGTATTGGGATGCTAATAATCTGTACAATTGGGCCATGAGTCATCCTTTACCAATTGGAAATTTTGAATGGGTGACGGAACCGGAAGAGACTATCCTTGTGTTTTAGAAGTTGATTTGAACTATCCGGATGAGTTACCCAACATTCACAACGATTATCTGCTGGCCCCCGAATGAATTGAACCGGTCGAAGGAAATGACAAAAAACTCGTTCCCAATTTATATAACAAACGTAAATATGTCATCTACAGTGAGAATTTTAAACAATACGTCGATCACGGGATGAAATTACTCGACATACATCACGTCATTCGATTCGATGAAGAGCCTTGGATGAAAAAATACATCGATCTCAACACGAATCTCAGAATTCGAGCCGAGAACGATTCCGGAAAAGATTTCTTTAAACTCATGAACAACTGCATGTATGGTAAATCGATGAAAAACACCAGGAAGAGAACCGACATTTGACTTGTCACGTCTGAGAAAAGAGCTAAAAAATTAGTGGCGAAACCCAATTACATCGAACCATATTCGACGAAAATCTAGTGGCCGTTCACATGCAAAAGACGCACCTGAAGTTCAACAAACCCTATTATCTCAGACCGTTCATCTTAGATATCAACAAGCAATTGATGTACGAGTTTCACTACAATTATGTCAAACGGAAATTCGGTGAGAAAGCCAAACTACTGTTCACCGACATGGACAGTTTGGTTTATGAGATAGAGACGAAAGACGTCTACCGGGATATAACTCCGGATGTGGCCATGTGGTTCGACACGAGCAATTATCCCGTCGATCACCCGTCTAACATTCAATCGAACGACAACAAGAAGGTGTTGGGTAAATTTCAAGATGAGAGTGGTGGTAAACAAATCGCCGAATTCATGGGTTTAAGACCCAAACTGTACGCTTATCGCCTAGAAGGTGAAGAGATCAAGAAGTGCAAGGGTTCATGCATGCATGGTGAAGAAAACATCTCTTTGCAAGAGTATAAAGATTGTCTCTGTTCGGAAGTGGGCCGGTGTACAAGACTATGAAATCAATTCGAAGTGACAATCATGACTTGTATACCAAAATAATCAACAAGATTTTGCTGACGACGATAAGAGAATCGTATTTAACGATAAAATAAGCACTTTGGCGCTCGGACATTGCATTTTGGATGTAATTAATGATGAGAGGATTCCAGAAAATCAAGAGGAATTAGACGAATTTAAGACTATGGAAATCAACAGAGACATCGAGAAATTTAGTTTAAACGAGAGTGTAAAGTCAAAAAAGAAAAAAGAAAAAAATAATAAATAAAAATTACACCATTTAATGAAATATAATAAAATAAATAAAAAAAAGTATATATTTATGAATGAGAAAATACTGATATCCATAGAAGGTGTCGTCTTGCCTAATGAACCCCTATCCATCATTGATCTGTCGAATGTGGTGAAAGCCTTGAAAATCAAATGTTTTCCAGAGATGCCTTGCTGAAGAGAAGACCTCGACGACAATTGGAATGCGGAATTTTAAATCTGGACGATTTATTGGGCGAAGGCACTCACTGGGTGGCATGGTTCAAGAACGGTAAGAAGAATTATTATTTCGACAGCTACGGAATCTCTCCGCCAAAAGAAATAAAGAACTATTTCGATGAATCGGTAGTTCGTTACAATACGGAATGAGTGCAATCGCTGGATCAAGTGTTTTGTAGTCACCTGTGTCTCTACATTCTCAAGAGATGGTCGGAAGGAGATCGGTTTCAAGACATTCTCAACGATTTACATTAGAGATATTTTTTTTATAGTATATATATAAAGGGAAAAAAAATTATTTAAAAAACTCAATCGAATAGAACAAAAAGTAAAATAAGTGAGAAATAATTCATTCTTAAAAACTGTGTTGAAATATATTTTAACAAAAAACAAAAAACATGTCAGTCGATAAATTTGGTAGGAGTGAAGATGAAAGTCACCCCAAAAAGAAGAGGAAGACGCTTGAAGTTGGCGATGGTTATGATGTTGCCACTTGGACGAACGTTACGTTCGGAGATACGAACCTCGAGAGGAACCTTTGAACATGAATGATAACAATCTCTACAATCTTCCCGAACCGGTCGATCTCGCAGATGCGACAACTAAAAAATACGTCGACAGGGGGAACGCGGATTTTCAAGATAATTACGTGAATAGAGCCAGGACTGACAATCTGGATTTGAAATCCAAACGTTTGGTGAACGTCGCAAATCCCATAGATTCCACCGATACCACGACTAAGAAATACACGGACGACTCTCACGCACGATTCAGTGAACACCTGAGAGGTAGATACGTTCAGAAAACGATGCAATTGGAACTGAATGCCAATTCTAACAAGATAATGAACGTGGCCACTCCCAAAAATCCCAAGGATGCGGCGACCAAACACTACGTAGACCTGGAACGAAGAAAGTCTGCCAAACGAGAAACGAAATCGGATCAACAAGATATTGAATCTGTCAAAGATTGACGATGCAGACGAGGACTCCACCACAGTCAACAAGGGCTACGTGGATTCTGCCGTGATGCGATCTCAAGAATACATAGAATCGCAAGTGGATGATCTCTACCTGAACAAACAATCCAGCAGAACCATGAGGGGCAGCATCAACATGAATGGTCAGAATTTATTTGGTCTCCATCATGATCCCGAATTTGATTCCAGTGTGGTCAGTAGGCAGTACGTGGACAACAACTCGGTCTGGAGAAAGGGCGACATCATGGAAGGTAAACTAGACATGGGCGGACACGTGCTCACGAATCTGCCGGATCCCGTCCACATGTTGGATGCCTGCACCCTGATTTCGGTGGTGGAAAAAGTCAAATACGCCAGGCAATTGATCACCGTGTGGGCCGAGGAGAGAGGTGCATTAGGTGAGGGAAAAACCAAATGGTCTTTCAGAAACGGAGGTAGCGGATTGCCACCCAGTCAGGTAGGATATCAAATGCCGTTAGGAGGTGAAATCATTCAAATGTCTCTGGCTTCCACGGATTTGAATAACAGAGCAGTCGTCAATTTCATGGTGAATGGAGTAGAGAGCGATAGGAGATAGAGCGTTGATCTCATTACTTTTTCTTTGTTTTTTTTTGTTTTTAATATGTTATTTCTTGTAATGTTTCATCTCGTGAAATTGGATAGCCTATCTCAAAACACACATCGACATCTATTTTGGCATTTCAGATAGCTTTTATAAATTCTCGAAAAGCAGTTGGTCCTCTATACGTCAACGTGTCTAAAAGTTTTCTGGTCTTATCTTCTTCAAGATTTTACTTTTGATTTCGCGTCTCATATAGTCGGTCAATATCAAAGGTTCTGTTCCGACTAAAGTGTCTAGAATTATTGCTAGCGAATGTTGCAAAATATTTTTAATCAAACCACGTCTGTTTCTTCTCAAGTACTCTCTTTCTTCATCATTCATTTTTTTTTAATTATTACTTTTTGGATCTGTTATTTTTTATTTTTTTGTTTATTAATAATTACTTATTTTATTTTCATCGAATGATCGACATCTTATTTCCATCCGATTCGAATTGTAATTCTCTATCCGACAGGACCAGGGCAAAGACCTTGGTTTTTCTCGGCACATTCCTATCGAATTGCATCTTGATCTGAATATCTAAGATGTTACTCTTGAGTCGTTCGCTCTGTTTACTGATGTCGAATACGAACATGGGATACATCGACTTGTATTCAGCGGGAGATATATTAGGGTTGCTCATCAATTCGTCCAGACCGTGATACTTCTTTCTAAAATCCGCGGCGTCGCCGTACAGTCTGCAGAAATCGTTCTTGTCGAATGACGTGTTGTACTCGATTGCAGGATATCTCATGGCGTTCAGAAACACTTCCATGTTTCTCAAATTGCAGTGATCGAACAGCGACAATTTTTTTTCTTGAGACCCATCCCTGTCGGTCTGAAACGTGACCACGATGAAACGCGATCTCTTGGGAAGTGGATTTCCCAGTCAATCTCCAATCGAAGTGATTCGTAGAAAGCGGAATGCTAGCCATGTCACACTGTCTCATTCTAAATCCCACGGGTAATATACTCTTGGATTCTATGATCTTGTAAAGACACATTTTTTCCATGGCCGAAGGCTGCACGTGCGGAACGAACCACGATATCTTGTGTACAGTTAACTTAGCTGCATCAGTCGCAGAGAGTCTCACTATTGCATCGTCATTTCCCTTTCAAATCAACGTCAGATTGTGTTTGAATCCGTACATGATCTTGTTGTAATCGTCCGCGAATCCGAAGATGTGTTTCAAAGGTATCCTGAATGAAAATGTTCCTTTGGGTCTGGACGTCTTGATGACGTAGTCGAATATCGTGGTGGCGCCGGCGTTGGCGGGGCCAACAGTGTCTTTCACACGCAACTGATTAAGTCTACTGGATTTTGAAAAATCATCCGGATACGTCAAGAGTCTGAACATCATGGTGGCCTGACCAGGATGAAACACAGATTCTATCTCTTGTCCGGATAGCAAGTATTTTATATTACTGAATAGATGCATGATGCCATTATTGGCTAGAGTGACCGTGTCGTCGTTGGCGTATTCGCTCCCATCTTCCTTGGTGAGATGTCCCTGCACCACTATGTAACTCTCGCTAGGATGAATGAATAGATCTTGGGTTTCGATGTTGATTCTTATCTCTCCCACATTGTTCAAACTCGTTCCGGTTATCGGCTCGTATTCGTGAATCTCGTATTCCTGAATACTTTTGTCTTTCAGTATGCCTTGTGTGATATCTAGTATATTTACCATTTTTGAAGGTTTTTTTTTGTTTTGTTTTTTTGTTGTTTATTAATTCGTTTGCTTTTTTCTAAAAAGAGTTTTAATTATTTTTATTATTATTCTTATTGTTTTTTCCTTTATATATATGTGTGTAAACAAGAAAATGGTAAAGAGAGTAAATATATATTTTTTTATTAAAACTTCGTCTTCTGCAATTCTTGGTCGTAAAACTTTCCGGTGATCTCTTCGCCATCCAAAGCTTCGATTTTGTAAGTCACTGGATCGGTGTGAACTATGGTTATCACGAAGATTTCCATGGTCCATCGAGGAGTGTAACCCTTTTCGAAGGGCTTCTTCTTAACGGGGATTCTCGCTCGATCGCCGACCGCAAATTTCGGTGGTCTAGACTCGTTCCTGATCTTAGATCTTTCGCGATATAGATTCACGTAAAATCGTTTTTCGTTTCGAGGATCACTAGCTTCCATGGGGGTCATCTTGATCGATCTGTGTCGCCTGTTGTTGTAATCTTAGACCAGACCGTTCAGAGCATATATGTATTTCTTGGTAGAATTCGCCGTGAAGTACCTGTGCATCTTTTCCTTCATCGTTTGATTCCAACGTTCCAGGATGCTGGCTTTCTCTTCATTTTCGATTGAATAGAGGTCGACCAACTGACGAACATTCTTGTTGTAGAATTCCTTCCCCTTGTCCACCCACAATTTATTCGGTTTTCGAGAAGACGAGACGAACACGCTCTTCAGAGCCTCGGCGATGCAAGGTCCCGATTTATTCTTCAAGGCTCTGATCCAACCGTATTTGGAAAACACGTCGATGACCGTCAATAGATATTTGATATAGACGATCTCATGTCGACCAAGTCGGCGGACCAAATGTCATCCAAAACCTTCACGAACACTCTTCTCTTTCAAAATCTATGCACGATGGGCTTGTGTAGCTCCTCGGCCAATTCGATCATCAATAATCGCTTCTTCTTCTTTTCCAAGATGCTTTTTTTGAATGCCCCATCCGAATCGACGTTTCGTACCGATCACTTTGCCGACCAGTGGACGTTCGAGCCTCTCTCTCCTAGTCGGATTCGATATGTCTCTCAATTTCGCCAACATGTTTTTATCGCAGACGTCGTTGCGAGTCTTGGTGTTGGGATATCTAGCGTAGCACAGATCGTGATCGTATGCAGTCGCGTCCACCCTATTCACGGGTTTGCTCCAAGATTTAGGAGTCAGATCGGCATTGAGTCTCTTGTTCAATTTTGTCCCGGGTCCCGTGAAACTGTGACCCAGCAGATGCATTTCGAAAGGTAGATTATTGATCATTCTATTCGCGACGCCTTCGCCTCTCTTTTTTTGACAAATCGAGTCTTGATCGAACCACACACCTTGCAAATTCTGCGAAGCATCTAGTTCGTACTTTAAACAATTTCGTATTTATTTTTTTTAATTTTATATATAAATGTAATATATTTTTTTTCCTTATTATATATATTATTTCAATCGTTGCTCTTGAGTTCTATCAACTTACCGAATTCCTCCCTAGCCTCTTTCCTCCCCCTTTCCACTCGAGAATCCTTCATCTCTTCCTTGATGATCTGATGAGTCTTGATTCTCACGGCTTCTTTCATGGCGTCGTATTTTGTTTTCTCGCCCAATATCGTGAAGTATTCTCCGTCTGATATCCTACCATCTTTCAACGCCATCGAGATCATTTCGGATATCGTGTTGATCTTGGAGTCGGCCAAGACGCGAATCTTTTCATGTTTCCTAGCCCTCAGATATAATTTCCTACTCAAAAAATTTCCAACCGTGCTAAACAATCTGGCAGCGAGAGCCACTCCTTTTATGGTCAACACGATGGGAACGCCGGCCGCAGTCGACAACAATCTGATGCCGGCCGTGTGTAAACCCATGGAAATCGTTATGAGTGTCGTGTCGACCGCGTTGACAAATTTCACGAGTCACGAATACTTCTTCTTGAGAGAACGATGAGAGTCTCTCTCTCGAGTCAGATACAATTGGATTCTACTGATTTGATCGATGCGATACCTCTCTCCTCTTTCATTTTCTTCTAGTGACGGCTCCATTGGCAAAACGCTGTTTGGCTTCTCATCCTCGTCGTCATCTAATGACAGATACAATTTATTTCTGGTTTTTTTGTGTTTTTTTTTCTTTCTAATTGTTATCTATATTATTTACGTGTGTATTTATCTTCTATTCTCTCCCTTATTTATATCAACAAGAAAACTTAGTCATGTCATATGTCCCCTCCAGCAATAATTTCGAGACGCATCCCTTGTCTTCTAAAGCCAGACTTCTACACGCCAATTTCATTTCTTCCGAACCGGTGGGCCTGTCTCGTCCGCTACAGAAGACGAATCTCCTCCAAAACCTGATCATGTCGTTGATATATTCGAAATACTTGATGACAACATCTTCCCTTTCCATCGTCAGACACGAATGATCCTCGTGATTGAAGTCTAGATGATCCCGACACCCGACGCCTCGTTCGAACGAGATGTGAACTAATTGTTCGTTCACGCAGAATGCGTAGGCTCTCATCAATGCCTTTAGAAGAAACAACGCTCTCACAATCTTGGAATCGTTCATGATTACGTATATTTTATTATCTATTCGATTCGATATTTAATATATTTTTAAATAACTATTTATTTATATAGTTTTTTCTCCTATATTATATCAACGTTGAGAAAGAATCCGAGGGTTGATTTCTTCTGCACATCCTGTCCTGGAATCCGCAATCGTTTGTCACCAATTGGATTGCACCCCCACCGTCTAGAACGCGATGATGAACGTTGAGAGAATTTCGTCCATTTTTTTTTTCGACGTCTTAATTTTTATATTTTGCTGTCCTGAAATCCCCAATCGTTCTCAACGGCCGATCGCACCGTTGACGAACGTCGAAAATTTCATCGATTCTAATTTTTCAGACATCTTAATTTTTCATATTTTCTACAACAGCGTTAGTCAACGACTGATTGCACCATCTAGGACGCGATGATGAACGATCGAAAATTCTAGGATAAATCATAATTTTCGAGATTGTGTACATTTTAACACTGAACTCTATGGGTACATGTACACAAACGTACATGTTTGTGTACATGTACACAAACAGGTGTCCTGGTATCCCCCCTTTATACCTACTGTGGTGTAGTTTTACAAGTGGCTAACAAATACCTTATTAGGATTTAGTCCTGAGAGATATTATAGGTCGATGATGCAGCAAACAAGGTATTACAGCAAATATGGATATGTCAGTCAGACAGGCAAAGGTATGGGTGATGCGATTAGACTTCTTAGAACAAGTTTTAGTCAGCTACCTCCCTCGATGACAGTAGCAACTAAAAAAGCAGCCACAAGCATTGCCTCACGGGGAATAACAGCAGCTGGTGATAGAATCGGAAGTGAATTGGCGAACAGAATTACACCAAAGAAACAATCCCCAAAGCAGCCGGACAGAAATGAGATCTTAAAAAATTTGAAATTTGCTATGGCACCAAACTCTGATCAATATGCACCAAGCCCTGACCAATATGGATTTGGAAGAAGAAAAAAAGATGAAAGGAAGGGTAATCAAAATCTTGCTATAGATTTAGTCAGAACTATATAAATAATAAAGCATGGACTACCAAGAGCTTGCTAATTTGTATGACGAAAAAATCAGTTTGCCTAAATATTCACACAAAAGGTGGATCAAAATACAACCCACTCAGAATGCTATTGGCGATAATGGAAACGGCTTGACTAATGATATTAACTATAATTGTAAGACTGTATCGGACTTGCTGGTGAATTATGGTGATGGATATATCCTGCTCACTGCTACGGCTTCTAGAACTGATCTTGCTGCTAAGACTGTGGCACCCAAAGGTTCGTTTGCTTTTATCAATCAAGCAGTAACAAGAATTAACGGAGCCGAGCTAGATAATTCTAGGCTGAACTTGATCAGCGTTCCCATTCTTAATTGTTTGGAATACTCTAATGACTATGTAAGAGTGGCGGCACAATATTGTTTCAGTAAGGACACATCACAAAACTATGAGAATAATACTGGGCATAATACCAGAAAGGCGCAAATCCCTAACCCCAGCAACAATCAAATACAATTCAGTGTGAAAATGCCTTTGTCCTACTTATCAGTGTTCTTCAGGACATTAGATTTCCCTTTGATTAATCAAGTATTTGAGTTTGATATCACGTACCGCACTGACAATGCGTTGTTAAGAGAGGATGACAATGCTGTTGATTGTGCTATTAACTCTGCCGTTCTTTATCTTCCAAGGGTTGAGCTACCCAGGGAGTACGAGGAAAAAATGTTCAAGAGAATGCAAGGGGGGTCTATGACAAAAAATCTTGTATGGAACCGGCTTCATTATTCGGCAGAAATTGCTGGTGCCAATGGCCACCAAGACATACAGTTGGAGGCTTCATTAAACGGAATGAGGAAATTGTATTGCGTAACCATACCGCCAGCGAGATGGAATAACCAGCAGCACATTGAGAGCACGCCAAACACATCAATCACTGCCATGAACATTGTCATAGACAGTGAGAACTTTTTCCCACAGGATATCCAAAACGATGTTGAAGCGTATGAAGTGGTGGCTGGGAATTTCAATATGGGAGGAAAGGATAAAAATACAGGCGCAATACTTGACTACAATGATTGGCTAGCAGTTCACAGGTATTATGTGTTTGACCTGTCAAGGTAGAAGGTATTTGATAGCGACCGCAGGAAGGCTCAGACAATTAGATTTAGAGGTACGTTGTCGAATAACTCAAGACTGCTGTTCTTCATAGCTAGAGAAAAACAGACTACATTTAACTTTACAAATCCTTCCGCAACAATGACTGTTTAATCTGAACATAATTATAACCATGTATAAACCAGATGAATTTGCTTTAACAGAGAGTCAAATTGACAAACTTAGAAAAGGGAAAATAATGGAGAGGCTATCACCTTGTCCTCACAGCAAATTAGTGGTCAGCATGAGCTATACTTGACAGAGAGGCAAATCAAGAAACTTCGGAAAGCACCTGGAGCTGTCAGAATTACGTTCTCCAAAACACAGATGGGGCACAGAAGGGAGGCTTTCTTGCGTCTGTTTTGAACGTTGGAAGGACTCTGCTTCCCAAAGTTTTGCCTCTGCGGGGCACACTGGTGCTCAATGCGGCAACAGGGGCAATATCAGGAGCTACACATAAAGCTACCACTGGAAATGGTGTAATACCTCTCTTCTTCACGAGAAAGGACACAAATGATCTTTTGGGTATTGTGAAAGAGTTGGAGGAAAAAGGTGTGCTACCCCCAAACACCTGCCAAGAGTGTATGTTTTCCATTTCAAAACAGGAAGGAGGAGGGTTCATTGGCACTCTGATAGCGTCACTCGTTGGCAGCCTTTTACCTACAGTTTTAGGTGATAAAGGTTTAAGAAGAGCAGGGCGTGGAAGAGAGTTGGAGGGCGGGACAACTAAAAAAAAAGATGAAGACTCCCCTTACAAACCTTGATTTTATGAACTACTATGAAGGAAATGACTACTTTGGTGGGGGAGGGGGGGGGGGGGTGTTTGTAAGGGATAACCTGCCGGAACTAGAGGAATTGTTTTACATGGTGAATTTGGATACCCAGGAGGGACCTGACACTCATTGGGTAGTCGTCTTCAACCTAGGTTCTGGTTGTATTTACTTTGATAGTTTCGGAGTTTACCCACCAGAAGAAGGATGTTTTGGGGCGCATGCGCCCGTGCCCCTAGCTTATGTCATCGACGTATGTAAATGAGAGGCCAATCAGAGAATCAAGGTGATGGGCAGGTGAGGTGAAGTAGCCCCCTTAAATAAAGTAGCTGAAACATAACACATTATGTAATAATTATACCTTCACCCAAAAAATCATAACGTGTCGACGTTTGTTCAGCCCCTTGGAAAGCTGCAGCCACTACGTTAGTATGGGCTCACAGAGAAAGATGATTTCAATCTTCCCATCTTTATCCACAGTTATCACGGTAAATCAACGCGCTAAAAATGCATGTTGAGTATAATTCGTGTACGAGAGGTCCAATAATAGTTTGATGGCATAAAATCAAAATAGTTTAGAATGATACTCTTAGCCATCTGTCAGACCCGAAGCCAGTGTGGTGTCAAGGGCGCCCCCACCATAACGCTGTCTGTCGGAAATTTGTGATGTCCATCGAAAAAAAATGTTGGTGGCTCGAACGCCTACATTTTCTCTGAAAGTCGTACTTTGAACCCCCCCCCCCCCCCCAAAAAAAAAAAAACAAAACAAAAAAAACAAAAAAAAACACAGAAAACAAAAAAAACAAAACCAAAACAAAACAAAACAAATAAAAAAATCCCAAAACACCAATAGTTGACCATATGGCAAAACTACAATTTACAAAAGACCTCTTGTATTTCAAATATTGTTTGCATGAAGGCGGTCGTTATAAGTTTATAATAGTCGAATAATTTTGTACACGAAATTATTTCACATATTATTATTATTTTAAAGAATTACGATCGTTGAAATTTTTTTTTAACTGGTTGAGTGCTAGAAGCTACTTTCAAAAATAGGGTATCAGAGCAAAAGTCAACATTTTCCTTGCTCATATTTCATATTCAGCCGAACGCAAATATTTTGTTTATATAAAGTTGTTTTATTGCAAATTATTGAAAAGAGCCTGTGGGCACTCTTCAATAATTTGTAATAAAACAAATTTTGATTAACAAATTCAGACAACCAAAAATTATGTAGCCTCAACCAGTTATTTATAAATACTTACGACCCAGCTCCTTTACAGCGCCCAGAGGGCTGCTAGCTCCTGGCTCATATACAGCTCCTATACAGGTAGTCTTACATCGAACTAATCATACTGCTCGAGCAAATGAGCTTTAGAGCAATTGCTCGATCGAGTGGTTCGAGCAATGACTTTTCAGTAATTGCTCGATAGCTTAAAAGGGGAATTTGGGATAGGTATGTCTTGGGGTGGCCTAGAAGGCTGGGCCAAATAGGTAATAGAATCCTTAAATAAGTATCCTATAAAAAGTATCCTCGAAAGGTATCCTCAAATAATAGAATACCAGGTCATAGGTATCCTCAAATACAGAAATGAGGCTAAGAGTCGTATGTGCGAGTCACTTGTTCGAGTAAATACTCCATGGCTTATTTGCTGGATAGAATTGGAGTCGTTCGAGCAATGACTTATCGTTAACGGCTCGATAGATTCTTGGCTTTAGGAATGATATAGGCTTGCATGGAGGTTGTGTATCAGTTGGCTATAATCGAAAGGAGCCCCTCGGTGCTATAACACTACGTTCTACTATTAAAATCCATGGTATGGCGATCCTAAAAAGGATTCTGTTGGGAATCCGTATAAAATAAAGTCGTTTTAGTGATTTGAATGGAATATCAGGTTTATTTGGGTAATTCTGTAAAACGGGAAATTACTCTTGTACAAAGGAACACACCTTCTGAACAAAACCCTATCCTATAAGAAGCCTTTGGGTCACATAGCAACCACGTGCTACCATAGAAACCAAGATGGTGGCCTCCAGTATACAACATTGACGACGGAAACACGTATCACCCCAACAACACGCGCTGCACATGCGCACTAACACCACATATCACAACGTAGATGACGTCACAAGATGGTCGCTCACGTGGGTTACCATCACAACTAAACATGGCGCCACTGGGTCACGTGACTATGGCATCACATGAGATCACCCATGAGATCATCCAAACTATACCCGAAACATACGAGACACACTACTGTGGTTAACCTTTCACCTTACGAATCGGACGTATTCTGTTGAAAAAAATATTTCCAAAAGTTATTATATTATGTGACCCCATCACTGGAACGAGCTCATTCCAACGAGGGGTCACACGATATAGTTTTGACGGTTTTTTTAAATTTGAAAGAAAATAATTAAAATAACAAATTTTGATATCGTATGCGTTAGTGAAATGGTTAAAGCCACGATAGACTGCCGATTGATGTGGTTAGTTTCTAAGGCTTGTCCCACTCACATATCACAAAACTAGCAACCTCCAGACACAGAGGCAGAGGTTAATAAAGATGCCACTTGTCGGGTATAGTCGTACTTTGCCCAACTACTGTCCGGGAAGACAAAGACTTTTGGGGGTAGGTGAGGGCAGAGATGGTGATAGCAATCAACCCCCCCCCCCCCCCCCCCAGGGTTTACGTCCTTTTGAGTATGTTGTCAATTAATACCCGGATATGGAACTGCCTCGATGACTAATTTACAGCGATTCGATTATTTGGATGTAAACATGGACTCTGGCCAAGTAGGCAATGTTATGGTTTCAATTACAAAGGGGTGACTGTTATCACGAGAGTGTTATCATATATTTATAATTGTAAGCAAAGTGCGGCATCAGTCAAAATAAGGTGAAGGGTAACGATAAGAAAGTATTAAATTTAATACTTTTCAATGGTGGGGACGTGACAACCGTTAATTATTACCAGTTCCTTATTCGATATTCGTTATGAACCGATAGAATCAGTTGATAATACATATTGAATAAGGAACTGGGAATAATTAACCCTTTACCGAACGTAACGGCCAAAACCGGCCAGCGCTATTCTCAAAAATCGCCAATTAATTTTCAGTATTTTTTTCTTTTTTGTCTCAAAAACATAGGTTATGACCCCTCGTTGGAACGAGCTCGTCGAGCTCGTTCCAACGAGGGGTCATAACCTATGTTTTTGAGACAAAAAATGAAAAAAATTAGTTTTTCAAGAATTATTTTTGCAAGTGTCGTCTGCTTTACAGGTTAGGTAAAGGGTTGACGGTTGCCACGTCCATTTCAATCGTCTAATTATTTTACACCTGTTCTTCGATGACTGCGGTAGTGAATGTGAAATCAATCCTTTTGGGGGAACTTTGGGTATTTGGGTTACAAACATAGGTTTATTGTTTTATTGGAGGTTTAACGACACTTTCAACAGCCAGTGTCACATCGTATCGGACAGTTTTAGGGGTGGAGGAAGCCGGAGTACCCGGAGAGAACCACCGAGTAGCGGCAGGCAAATGTCTGACTCCCATACATACTAACTCTACAGCATGGTTAGCAAAGGTCGATCGCAAGTGCACCATCTACGTGCAATACGTCTAAGTACACCGTGCCATCGTGCCCTCACGTACACTTTGAAATGTGAAATGGTTAATCTTCACATCTACAAAATAAGAGCAAGGAACACTTGATCTGTTTTCCCCAATCCCAACCCGGAATCCCTACTCTTAAAATCTCTGATAATTTGTCATGACGTCGAAAGAGAACCTTTAAGAAATGGCGTCGGGGCTATCTTCCATGTTGAAACACCAGACAACAATTTTTTGCAGGTATTTGCTTTCAACATATTTCAGCTTGTTAAAATGTATATGAGTGTGATAATTGACGGGAGATAACACCTGATGAGGTGTGAAGAAAATAAAATCGATGGATGATCAGAACAGTTCCAAAGTCCAGCCAAATGGATGAGAGAAAACAACAGACGTATACCTTTTCTTCTGACGATGCCGAAAATACAGGTAATTTTCCCACTTCCACTTATTCATTGTCTTTATGCATGTTTGCATGTAAATTTATCGAGAAGAGAAAAGCATTGATCATTATAATTCTTTTTAAGCTGCAGTCTAATTTCTGACTGATAATTTGCCATGACGTTGATCCAGGCGAGGCTGAATGAAATAGAAAATGAGAAGGAGGGGTGGGGTGGTTAGACCGTGTTTCGTTATTAACCACATAACTAACGTGTAGCCTGAAAAACGTCCAGCTCATTACACAAACTGGCTGTTCCTGTTTTATTTTGTCATTTTTATTTGCTTCGAAAACATAAACTTTTAATAACATTTTGGAACGAGCTCTTCTAGCTCACCCAAATGAGGGGTCATAAACTATAAATGAGATGCAAAAAATAAATAAATAAAACATAACAAAAAAATATTAAATTAAAAAGGTAATTATTTATGAAAAAAATAGTGTGGATGTCTTCTAGAGTTGTAAGATGTGCGGGGTTAATCGCGAAGTTGACAGTTGTGAACAGCTGTTGGTCCTGGACCACGAGAGGCAGGTTTATCCCTTTACCTAACACAAATGAGCAGCGACCCTTACCCATTCTCAAACAATTAGAAAATGTCATTATTTGCCTCGATAACAGAGCCCAAGACCCCTCACTGGAAAGAGCTGAACGAGATCGTTTAATGAAGCGTCGTAAGCTATGATTTTGAGGCAAAAGTGGAAACAAATAATAAAAGTAATAAAATGGCGATTTTTCTGCACAACGACGGAGGTAAATGATCGTTAACCCTTTACCCAACGTAATAGCAAAAACCGGCCAGCGCTATTCGCAAAAATCGCCAATTAATTTCATTTTTTTTTTCATTTTTTGTCTCAAAAACATAGGTTATGACCCCTCTTTGGAACGAGCTCGTTCCAACGAGGGGTCATAACCTATGTTTTTGAGACTAAAAATGAAAAAAAAAACTCAGTTAATCAAGAATTTGTTTGCAAGTGTCGTCTGCTTTTCATGTTAGGTAATGGGTTATGTGAAGTGAAGCCTTAAGGGTTAACATTTCGTTTGATACCCACATCTCTTATTCCCGCGACGGACTGATTACCGAAAGTTTTCGAGTTAGGGTCAGCGAGTGGGAAATTTCTACCCACAATTTGAAAACAAAAAACAAAATGAAAACAATTCTACTTCCGCCTAAAAAGACCGCGACATTGATATAGCATCGTACATGTACAGCCAATCGTTTATACCCATATTGCCTATTTCAGAGGACTTCCGCCCTAGGCATTAGTTACTGGGCATTATTTTACCAGTAAAACAGAGTCCTGTTTACCACAGTAAACAACCAGTGGGTCACTTCCTGGGGTTCTCATGGGAAACCAGAAGCAGCAATTATGTTTTGAAAGTAACATGAGGCGTACCTCAGTGGTCTCCCATCACGCCTTATTGGGGTTTGCGTCATTCCAGGAGTTTTCATTTCCGGATATTAACATTAATTCGAACACATACGAGGTATCTACAAATGCGAAAGTTTCAAATTGCCAACTTGCACCTCTATCGTTGGCGGCTATGCATTCCAGCATTTTCGAAGTTATGTTGGTAACATTCGAACATCAGGGCAGGCGTAATCATGAAAGTGGTCTCTCTCGATCGAATAGCGACCAGGTCGCGATTAATATGCATCAGTGGGCCGAGATTTCATAATACAATTTCATATTCGAAAGGTCCACGGTTAGATTCCCACCAGGGGTAACTGCGTTGTGTCCTTGGGCAATGCACTTAGTCACAATTGCCCACGTGGGGGCACGGTGGCGCTGTGTACTAAGGAGTGTTGCTCGTCGTTGGTGCACTTGTCTTCAACCAATTCTAACCTTGCTTGTGTGGAGTTAGTACGCTGAGGAGTCTGTTAGTTGCTCGTCGCTGCTCGGAGGTTCTCTTCGGGTACTCCAGCTTCCTCCACTCGTAAAACTGTCCGACACGAGGTGACCATGGCTGTCAAAAGTGTCGTTAAACAATAAATAAATAAATAAATCAACAAATCAATCAATAAATAAATCGGAAAGTCAATGTTCTTGCATTTCTTTTTTCAACAAGTGAAATTCTACAGTGTTCTGGGGAAGTGGACGGAGAATTTCGACCGGATTAGCAAGTGGGTCGCGATCTGGTCGAAATTCTCTGTCCGTTTTTGCAATGAGAGTACTCTGTAATGAGGAGCAGTTTTGTTTTAAAGTAGACTAACATGGAGCGTGCCTTGGTCGTCTCCCATCACCCCTTAGTGCGGTTTGCACAATTTCGGAAGTTTTCATTCTCCGGGATATTTCCGTTTTTTTCGGATATTTACGGGGTCATTAAAAATACATTGTGTTCTGTTTACACTCCACAGAGAACACGAAGTTGTTGAGTTTAACACGTTCTGTATCGCTTGTAAGGCCGTTATTCTGATTTGTCATTCCGATATAATATGGAGAGACAACGGAAGCTCAACGAAACTGGTGTGAAGTCCAGCCAAAGTTTTACAATCAGCATGAAAAGTGACCATCTGTTTAAAAAACCTAGGATCATCCTGACGGAATGATACAGATATGGCTGCATGGTGGCTCATTGGTTTGTCATCTGGACTTCAGATCGAAAGGTCCACGGTTCAATCCCACGTTGTGTCCTTGCGCAACACACTTAGTCCGAATTGCCCAAGTTGGAGCACTATCGCGCACTGTCTTAAGGGGGTCGTCCAACAAAACTTTCGACATTTTCTTGAAAATTCAACAATGGCCTGAATACGAATTAAAGTGGTGAATACAGGCCTGACAATAATTTTCATTGCGCTTCCAGACAAAATGTCAGACACCAAATCAATCATGTCTGTCATTTAATGATATCTGACATAGTACAAAAAAGAACTTGAGTATTCGAAATAATGTGTTTTAGGTGTACATGTACCTTCATCTTAAAACTGCCCAGAATTCATCCAACCATACCTTGTTTGGCAGGGCTCAATGAGCCCTGCCAAACAAGGCATGATTGGTTTCATTCTAAATTGGAACTGAATTACCCTTCAGACATAATTCAGATACATGTATGGCTATATCAAATAGTATTCCTTCACATGATGTTAATACTGATGAGTTGTACAGTCACTTTCTTCACACTTCCCAACTTGCCAGGACCAGAAATCACAATAATTATTAATTTTAGGCTTGCGAGTTATGTACATGATTTCCAGAATGCATGATGTTCTGATCAGTGAACATCATTGATAATTTTGGCATCAGACATTTTGTCTGGTGATTTTAAACCTCAGTCAGACATTGGCCTTTTTGTACCTGACATTGTCCTTGTCTGTCCACTTATTTTCTGGTATGGGTGAATAGCGACATATTATATACCAAAATAATGACAAAAGTACACAAAACCTGAATTTATCCATTTTCTCAATTTTTTCAAATTTCTTTTGGCTTTTAACTGGTAACCGAGAAATCGCCAGTCGCATAAGTAACCGACAAGGATAACAAGGAATAGATCGGTAATTCGAATGACTGAGTCTGAAATAAAAGACTCCACACTTGGAGAAAGCATGTTCACCATTTCATCACCGACGTGTTGAAAACTCACAGGGGAAAATGAACCACAACGCTATATAGGTTGTGTTGGGAAGACAGCCTTGTTTTGATCACGTGATTATTGGGCCAAGTTCAGAAACAATTTAATTTCCAAAGATCTGAAATCTTCAAACATTTCATTGATGTTTTCGAATCTGCGAGGCGATGTCATATACAACACACAATATATTCACGGAAAAAAATATTCAAAGTTCTGACAATGTAATGATTGCGACATAAAGTCCTTAGTTGCAATAGTGAATTCGGAAACTGTAGAAAGTTACGCAAGTTTCAGCGAGGGGTTAATACGCCACCGATTCGAACTACTATTATTTGGTTGATGTCCATGAGCAAAACATAAAACTGGAAAATTATGTTTGAAAAATATATTAACATCAACATACATTACAGTCCTCACAATTGTATATTCACAAAAAAATAATTGGATTGTAACCGAACTATATTTGTGACGTAAAGAAGGATTCGTGAAGTCTGCTAATCGAGTAAGAAGAATAGCGTTTCAGAAAGTTCTTTTCTGTTCACCAAATATGGTGAAATTTAGTACCATCGTAAATTTATATTTCTTCCTCGCACAACCGCATTGTGTGTAAGATGCATCCACGCCGATTTTGATCGCTATTGGCACCAAAAGGTTGCAAAAATCTATATTGATTGTACAATCTGTTGACAGAAATGACATGAAGCCACCTGGCGGACAAAATGACACGAATAAGCAACAGTCAAGCTTCTCCAAACAGAAACTATAGAAGGACGATAGTTTCAAAACAACTGGAACATATCAAATCATGTGTACAAATGAATTAGAATCCATGCCTTCTAACTAAACAAAGCCGCTCAATGTAAGTCTTCTACCTGCAGGGCAGAGGCCATTTTTGTTATTTTGGTCATACTTGAGCATTCACATGGCACTCTAGGTAGCTGTTATTGCTCATGCTTAGGGCTGCACGGTATATCGATAAACCGATATATACCGGTATTCAAACCAATATCGATAGAATACCGGTGTAATTACAAAAATATCGGTTTATCGTCATTATTTATTTATCCACAATTTAATTTTCAAGATGTTTTGAGTTTTTTAACTGTAGCCCCGAATGAATAATATTATCCCTTTATCCAAGGAATCGTCTGCTTGTGCCCTCGTAAATATACAAATTCAGCAGTTGAAAAAATAATTTTAAAAAATTTCAACAAAACTATATCGTTTTTGTCCCATTTGAAACACAATAGAAACATAGTGGAAACAAATTTGTGGACGCGTTTCTCACGCTCCGCAATCAATTGGACCAAACTCGTGAATAATTGTTTTGTATTTACAAACGCAGAAGACAACAGAGCGAGTTACATCCCTTGGGTTTTTATTGGAAACGTAAACATATCGGAAGCTAAATATTTGATGACACATTCGCTCTTTTTTATTTTTCTCAAGTTGTTTGATTTAATTATTCCACTATTTAATTTATAACAGCAAAATATGATCGAATTGTCAGAAATCTGATGATATTTGTGACTATTTTCAGGTTGTTTGGTTCGAATTTTATATCGAGGCGAGCGAATGCAAAAAGCTTTCATTTAAAACATATACCCCTGATGTTTCGAATGCCCTTATACCCTGGATGCTGCACGCTTTCATATACCTTGGATGTTGGGTGCACTCTTTGCCATGGCTATTTGTACAAGACATTCTGACCAATCAAAAGACAGAATTTATCGGGATACAGGGACAAGAAATTTTACTATCTGGGAAATCTTTTTAATTTACAGAACTTATATGTTGTGGAAACCCATCACTTACGGAGATATTATTGTACCTATACGCGTACAGCACTAATTTAACCCTCTGCACATTGATGTCAAAATTGCAAAGCTTTCAGGAGCAAATATTCCCCATAATGCAATTTGATATTTTACCAAGTATACCTTGCTTGGCAGAGATCATTGAGCTCTGTCAGCAAGGTATAATTGGTAAAATTCATAGTTAATCCAGAGAAAAACAGGATGATTGGAGAAATTTCAGCTGCACTGACAGAGTGGTATGGGTTAAAGGAAGAATAGCACAGATACTGGTGATTCCGCTTCCTGTTATCCCTTCATCCAACGTAACGGACGTATCCGACCAGAGTTTATTCACAAAAATAGCCATTTAATTCTAGGATTCTTTCAATGTTTTGCCTCCAAAATATAACTTATGGCGCCTCATAGGATTGAGCTCTCCGGCTTTGTTCCAATGAGGGGTCATAAGCTATGTTCTTGGGGAGAAAATTGAAAACGTTTAGTAATTCATAAATTGTTTTGCAATTGTCTTTCTTAAGTTGTGTTGTTTTAATCCTTTGAACACGAGAGGTCGCTTTACCTGCCCAGCAACATGGTACGTCATACTTTCATTAAGTAGGATGCCTGCTAAGTTAAGGGTGGAGTGGACCCATCAATATTTTCAACGTGCAGTCTGGGGCTGCACGTAGAAAATATTGATGGGTATACCCCTAAATAATGAATATGGTCTCTTCTAATAGTTGCATTGGGGCGCAGTGGCGTTGTGGTAACCGGTTCTCGCCAGATCACCGATGTAATGCAATCTCGAGCCCGGTTAGTCCTTGGATGGGTGACCGTATGAGCGATCGATTCGGACTCCCGCGTTGTGCCCTTGGGCAAGGCACTTAACCCCCGATTGTCCACAAAGTGGACGACGATGCCGATGATGACGCCGTGCACTAAGGCGTACTACACGTCGATGGTGCGCATGTCTTGAACCAATCTAACCCTGCCTGTGATACAGTGCGGAGTTACGATGTTGGGGAGCCTGCAGCTGCTCGTCGTTGCTTGGTGGTTCTCCCCGGGTACTCCTTCTTCCTCCACCCTTAAAACTGTCACCGACGCGATATGACCTTGGCTGTTAATGTGTCGTTAAACATTAATAAATAAATAAATTGCTGCATTTGAACTGTCATGGAAGATACTACCAGTGTTGAAAGGCTGAAGGGCTAAATATATTTTGTTCACTGTTATTTTGCAGAGTTATCGCCCGCAGAGAGAGCATTTTCTGTCGTACGTTTTCTGTCCATACTACTCCAGGGATTCGGGTTGACTTCGACAATGAATGGTGTTCTCTACTTATACTACACAGTTCCTGATACAGAATGGCCAATGGCGTCAGGTTCAGGCATATGGGCTGGAATGCTGGTATGGTAAAAACTTCCATTTTTTATATTAACCATTTATCTAAAGTAACGAGAAAACCGACCAACGCTTCCACTAAACTCACTGTATTATGTTTTTTTCCCATTTTTGTCTCAAAGGCATAGTTTATGATCCCTCATTGGAACTAGCAAGCCCAGCTCATTCCATTGAGGTGTAATTAGCTATGTTTTCATGGCAAAAAAAAAATCTGGTTATTCAAGAAATAATTTTGTAGGTGTCCTTTTCTTTTCGTGTTGGGTTAAATGATTATCAATGACGCCGATGTTGGAGAGGCGGCCGTTTCCCCCATCCGGAAATTGAGCTCTTCTTTACGTTAACATAGGATGGCGGTTCTAAGCTAAGGGCTGTTATACAACGACTGCGATGCGCGAGAAGCTCAAAAGTAATAGCTGACAATTTGCTTCTCAGTTTTTATAACTTAAATCTGACCCTTGCTGAAAAGCAAACCTCAAATCTTATCCTTGTTGTGAAGCAACGCGCATATTATAATGAACCCCGACCCCAGAGTCAAGCTAATTGCTCCATTCAAATGTGAAAACTGAAAAAGCTCCAACACTGTCTCGAGTCCCCACCCTCACACCCGCCCTCCCACAGGATTGAAAAGATGTCACACTCGGACTACGCAAACATTTAGGCCCGAAGCATTTTTATTTATGCACAGGATCCCTTTCAACTTCTCTGGCAGTGTATTCACTGAGTCATATCCTGGCTGAGAATTTTTAGTCATCATTGTCAGCGATTTTCAGGAAAGTTAGCTCCCTTTAATTTTCTCGGTTTGCCAGTAAATTTAAAACTGAGGATGTGGGGATTTCATATAAAAGATGAAATTTCGAAATGTTAGCGACGTTGTATCATCTATGTGTGCATCATTTCCCAAATTCAAGGCATTTTCCTGTAAAAAATTCAGAAGCTGGCATTTCACAATTTTGTTTCCAAATCAGTTTGAACGTTCTACTATTATTCTCTGAACCCATTTAAAAATAAGATAACGGCGCTTTCGCTATCCTTTGATGTTCTGTAACTTTCTTTCTGTTCATTATATCAACAGTGTGCGCAACGTGACATATAATACAGTTACTACAGTCACTATCCTTTCCATTAAAATAAAAGCCTGGGGGGGGGGGGGGGGGGGGTAATATTTGTTAATTCTTTTCGGAGGTAAGATTTGCAATTTTTTTTTTTTGCAAATTACTGTAAAAACACTTCCATTCAACAAAGAGCCAAAGTGTCCAGTTACTTAGTTGCGCCTACTTAGCCAAGTTTCCTTTTGTAACTTTGAATAAACGAAAACAACAGACAGCTCCGGGAGCTGTCTGTTGTTTTCGTTTATTAAAAGTAAGAAAAGTAAACGTCGCTTTATTTTCTACTGATGTCATAGGCGTTTTCTCAACAATTACTTGCGTCTTAATATAACCTTAGCCCGTCTAATACCTTCAAGGGAGATAACGAGATTATTATTATTTTTTTATTTATTGGTGTTTAAGGCCATATATTTATGCACAATGGCTAATCATGACCGTGACAGATTTACAAGTGGGGGAAGCCGGAGTACCCGGAGAGAACCACCGAGCAACGACGAGCAGCTGCCAGTATTTTTGCACAGGCTGCCATAATCTCTCCCGACTGCTCTGGCACTGTACTCCATAATTCATATCTTAATGTGATACCGCAATCTATTTCATGATTCTCATTCTGTAAGATTTTATATTTAGCAGGGAAGATCTATTCCAGCAATGTGCAGCTTGCTGAGTCGCCTCTAATCGCCTGTTACTTAGTGTTTCAGGGGTTTTCAAGGACTGTTCACTTTCAATATTACAAGATTGTCAAGGCCCTCAGCAAGGGATTTCTAAATTCCAAAATGTTACAACGAGCCCCGCGAACCCAGTCTGATTTCCTTGGGGACGCTCGGACGGCATGACCTCCATGATTTGGACCTTTCATTTTTCCATAGCAATCGAAGCCCATGTCTGGGACAGTTTTCTAATAATGTAAGCACGAATAAAAGCCCCAATTATGTAAAACGCGACCAGCTGGGCTTGTTCTTGTTAACCCATGGCTGGGAAGACATTAATCCTTTACCGGTACCTAATGAATGGACAGGAGCCGTCATTTACAAATTCAATTGAGCCGTTGAAATATTTTTTAGAAAGATTAAAAAAAACCCTTATCATATGACCCCCCCCCCGCCCCCGCCCCCCCCCCCCCCCCCCCCCCCCCCCATTGACCGGCGGTTCTGACTTGAATCTCATCTCAATATACTCCTTTCAAACAATAATAAATGAAACAGGTCAAAAACGTTCGTTTATTATTATTTTAAATAATTTCTTTCATTTAATGAATTTCTTACATTTCACAAGTAATTCTTTAAAATAATAATAATAACGCCTCCCCAAAGTAGATCTTCTGTTTCTCAATTCATTTTTTGTTGTAAAGTTGCAAGTGGACAGGTTTTTTTTATTTACTTTTTCATATTTGTAATTATTTCTTTGCCATTAAAAGTCCATGTTCTTGATTTGTTTTATGTTTTAGGCCTCATAATCTGCAGAATAGCATGGGTGATGGTGTATTTTGTCCAGTGAGTGCAAGAAGGCTTTGAAATGCTAAAGCATTGAAAAGCCTTGTTGAACTCAAGGGACAAATTGGATAAAAATGTCAGACATAAACCATTTAATTTTTATTTTCTTCTTAAGTTTGCATTGTTTTTAAAAAGAGGACTATGCGGGAGGGCCTGAGAAACAGATTTTTCACTTTTTAGCCTGATACACGAAATATTTTCGTATACATGAGTACTCGACTACTCGATTGTGATATAGTTAGAACAAACTCTTTCACGCAAACAAATGATATGTGAAAAATAAGGGGTGGTTTGTATAATGAAATCGAGGCTAAAGTCATTTGGGAAACTTTTTTTTCAAATTAGGGCTTTCAAAGAGAGTGTTGGCTTTCGAGCGACAAACAGGTTTTTCGACGGACAACAAAAATTCATGACAGATAAGTTCGTGGGGGTAGTGTGCGAAAGACCCTCAGCTCCACTAGCTTCGACCTGGGTGGTGTACGTTTCATATATATTCCTTTGCCTAACCTAATGGTAATATCCGCTCAGCGATGTTAATAAAATTCGCCGTTCCGATTTTATATGTTTTCAGTTATTGCCGAAAAATATAGCTTATGCCCCATTGGAACGAGCACATCATACCCCAAAATACTATTCCAAGGGATTTTCGTTCCAAACATGACAACATATGCTCCAGTGGCTCATGTCAAGAAGTCATTTCATCACATAATCACCATGAAAGAGGCCATTACGAAAAATATCATTCACATCACGTCTAATACGGGAATGACAAGAGACGTCACCGTCGGCGTTGTAACGCTGAAAGTGTGTTGCTTTCAGAAGAAGGGTTGAATTAGTCGTCTCTGATTAACCCTTTGAACTCGTAAGACCGATTTATCGCCCATGGCATTATTTCGTCCCACTTTGTCTCATTATAGGGGGCACAGATGATAAAATAATAACTGCAGTCTGCAGCCAGACGGCTGCAGACTGCAGTTATTATTTTATCCTCCCTGTGTATTAATATTTGACTGACCATCTCAATGTAATCGTACACAAAGGCAAAACCATTCCAGGAAACGAGGGGTCAAAGGGGTTTATTTATTTATTGGTGTTTATGGTCACATATTTATGTATACAATGGCTAATCATGACCATGACAGTTTTACGGGTGGGGAAGCCGGAGTACCCGGAGAGAACCACCGAGCAACGACGAGCAGCTGCCAGCTCCCCGACATCATAACTACGCACTGCAGCACAGGCAGGGTTAGATTGGTTGAAGACATGCGCACCATCGACGTGCAGTACGCCTTAGTACACGGCGTCATCGTGCCCCCACACGGGCAATGGAGATGACGTGTCTTGCCCAAGGACACAACGCGGTTGCCCCAGGTGGGATGTGAACCTACTACCTACTAAGCCACCGCGCCCCCGTTCAAAGGAGTAACTGTCTATCTGTTACAAATAGCAGACGACATTTGCAGAAAACATTACCAGAACAACTAAATATTTTCAATTTTTGCCGTGAAAACATAGCTTATGACCTCCATTGTTTCATCGTTTCAACGTGGTGCTATAAGTTATGTTTTCGAAGCAAGAATTGAAAAAAATAAAATTAGATCTCGGTAAACATCGGCTAGGATCAATTTTATACCCTCTAGATGTATTTTCTCTACAATCCATTGTATTGACATTCTGGGCTCCGTCTAACCACAAACATTTAACATAGTGGCTTAAATTAAGAAACTACAGCTCATCGCATCACATCCCTACATATATCTTCAGATGCTCGATTTAAACAAAGTTCGAACTCATTTTGACGATATGTTGTATATTAAATATGAAACAATGAGACCCATCAGTTTGTGGGAATCTGTTTGTACTTGCTTGGGAATAGCAGTGACTAAACGTAGACCCACTCATCTCAGAATATGACCCATGGAGCTTGATTTGAGCAAATATATTAATCATAACTACAACAATGTTATATGACGAGTATCTAAATTTTGCCACGGGATTTAAAATTAAAATTAGAATTACTTGATACCCTAAGTATAGCCCCAGGGGCTTGATTTGAACTTAGTTATAACTCACCATTTTGAGTCTGAAGTGTGTCAAATTATGAACAAAATTAGCACAGGAGTTTATGAGAAATGGTTTTATCACTATTCTCCATTATCAATAATACTAAAATATCTCCTCCTCCTTAAATATTATAGAAGAGTAAATTGGAAAAACGAATAAAGGTCTCTTTTCATTAATTTACTGTAACATGAACTGAAACGAATCGAGAGTATCTCGCCCCGTTGATTGAGAACGTAGACATTGAATAAAGGGAAATCACTCCAGTCTGTTATGATAAAAGTTAACACCTTACCGAAACAACGTCTGCTTTCTAATATTCGCTGTGCAACAACAAATTTTAAAATGATTCGAATGAAGCGATTTGTGTAAGACGGGACATATACGTTATTCTGTTTGTTGACAGGGGACATGGTCTCACGTTCCATGCATGAAACATATATTCAACCTCGGCTAACGCCTCGGTTGAATATAAATTGCATGCAGGTAACGTGAGGCTATGTCCCCTGTCAACAAACAGAATAACTTATAATGTTCCAATCAGAGTAAAATCCTCGCCCTCTGATTGGATAAGAGCTGGCGTAGTTTCTTTTATGTTTACGGCTCCAGTAGCAATTGTTACCGTCTGACGTCACAACGCGATATATTTGAAATGACGTCGCCCTTTCGTAATTGCTTCATCAACGGAGTGACCAGCAAACCGCTTCATTTTCTGGATTTTTCACACGCGCAGCAGACGGTGTTCCGGGTAAAGTGTTGTTTAAATTACAAACCGATTTACGATTTGAACTGAGATGGACTGAATTTATCTAGTTATTGATTATTTATCCAGTGCCGTCGTGGGTACACGAGAGGCTTATTTACTAAACCTGTGATCGTTAAAAAGTTGCCTTGAACAAGGCACCTTTTAACGATCACAAGTGGGGCGCGGTGGCTCAGTTGATAGAGATGCAGGCTGCAAGCTGAGAGGTCCTCGGTTCGAATTCCACCTGCGGCAACCGCGTTGTGTCCTTGGGCAAGGCACCTCACCCCCATTGCCCACGTGGGGGCATGGTGACGCTGTGTTCTAAGGCGTACTGCACGTTGATGGTGCACCTGTCTTCAACCAATGCTAACCCTGCTTGTGTGGAGTCGGTTGAACATAAGCTCCGAGCCGCAAACCTCAGACCATGTTACCATCAATTCATCACAATAATTTATAATGTTTCTCCGTTTACACATTGTGGAATGTGGTGCCCCAGAATACCCCATAATTCGAATCTGCTTGGCAAGATTTGAACAAAACACCATCCCCAAAATATTGCATCTATAGGTTTATGAGGGGAGTATTTTTAATGCTTCTAACATTACCATCAGAGATAACCCTTTACATAAAGTAACGGTAAAATTCGCACAGCGCTTTTCACGAAAATCACAATTTAAATTGCATTATAATTTAAAATATTTGGCTCCACCATATAGGTTACGGCCACTCATTGGAATGAGCTCGTTAAGCTCGTTGCAATGAAGGGCCTTAAACAGCGTTCCTTAGGCAGAAAAGGAAAATATTAGTTAGTCAAGAAAGTTTTGTTCAAGTGTCTTCTTCTAGTCGTGTTAGGTAGAGGGTTAAAGTGTGAAACCCCAGAAGCTTGATTTTAACAAACTTATAAATCAGCGCTACAAAAATCTTATACGCCAACTTTCCGACCAGAGCACCATTTCGACCAGTGGTTGAGTTTAAATAATATTTTGCAATACATGGCTGACAACTGTCGTCACTGGAAAGGATTTAAGGGAACAGTAGCCCCCCTTAATTTGTCAATAAATTTAACACGGAGAGCATGGGTATTTCATATAAACACTGAAATTTCGAAATGTTAGCGAATTTGTATCATCGAGGTACGCATCATGTGACAAACTTCAGGCATTTTCCCGTAGAGTGGTATAAAAATACACAAGGTGCCTTTTTCACAGTTTTTCACCAATGAACTTGACCGTTTGACTATTATTCTCTGTTGAAGCCCTATTAACCCTTTACCTAACGAATCGCCCGCATCCGCCCGCGTAATATGCAAATTGAGCAGTTGAAAAAAATAAATTTTTCAAAATATTTCAACAAAACCATATCATGTGACCCCTCATTGGAACGAGCTCATCGAGCTCGTTCCAATGAGGGGTCAAATGATATGGTTTTGTTGAAATTTTTTGAAAAAATTAAAAAAATGATATTTAAAATAATAAATTTTGATATCGTCTGGGTTGGGTAAAGGGTTAAAAATAAGAAAACGGCGTCTTCTTTGATGTTCTGTAATGTTTTGTTATTCATTATAATAGCAGTGTGCGCATCGTGATATATAATACAGACACTGTACTTTCTTGTATATAAAAGTCTAGGAGTGCGAATTGCAATTTTTTCCCGGGAAGAATAAAAACTTGCAAATTGCTGTAAAAACACACTCGTTAAACAAAGGGTCAAAGTGGACATTTTGGAATTGGTAGGTGATATTCTGATGCATATTTTTATCTTACAATCAATATGTATCTTGTCTGTATTAACTCCGCAACTGTCGTGCATCCGACCCCCTGATACAGATGTTTGTATCAGGAGGTCGGATACAAGCACGTTCCTTTCGCGTGAGTTCCATTTTTTTTCTTTTTGTTCATCCGTACGAATAAATAGTTCGTCTCGCTCCGGGTTTTAAGGGTAGATCACGACTCGTCTTCGACTCGTCGTGATCTGCCCTTAGAACCCGGAGCTCGACTCGGATACATATTTTGTACATCCACATAATGGTAATAATCATTTTATCTTACAATATATTTGGGATAAGTCAAGAATGTAGACGAATATATAACGAACTATTTATTCGTACGGATGAACACGTCTTCGACTCGTCGTGATCTGCCCTTAGAACCCGGAGCTCGACTGGGATACATATTTTGTACATCCACATAATGGTAATAATCTCTATTTAATAGCGGATCATCTTTGAGCTAGTTACTTCTAATTAGCTTGCCATAAAAAGCTTTCCTTTTGTTACTTTTTAATTAACCATATATATGCCCCCAGCTACATGCACATCTTTGGGTGCTTGACGTAAATAAATTTATACTTCATTTTGTTAAATATGTTTTATATCAAAAATGAAAAGAATTTGGCCGACTGCACTAATTTGTGTGATACCCTTGAATATGACCCAGGCGGTTTGTATGAAGTAACTGTAAATCACCATTACGAAGATTAAACACGTCAAACACCTGGGTATTTGACGAACAATAAATAGGCCATGAGCTTCTAGGTACCCCCCCCCCTCCGAGAGGGGGGGGGGGGGATTTCGTACACCCAATTTTTTCTAGAGTATTCTCCCATTTGCCACTTGGCGACTGGGGCTTTTGTAAAGTGCAGTGTGTAATATTTCTGACCACAGAAAGTTGAAAGAAAAAAAATCTAAAATTTGAAGGTTAAAAGTAGTAACTCGATTTTTCTCGAAAACAGCAAAATTACTTTATTTTATGCATTAAAAAGTATTGGCAACTTGATTATATAAAAATAGTCTCTCTTTTTGCCTATTTTGTAGATTGTTTTGTTTAAATTCATTGTTCAATACTTTACTCCCACTTCAGACGGACGAATTTTAGACGAATCTAATCTAATATTAGGTTCTATTTGAATTATGTGCGGCGATTATTCGTCTGTCTGAATCAAATAAATAGGCGAATCTTCATCTGGGAGCAACACATTCGATTATATGCGTCGTTTGATTAAGACACTCGAACTAGCGACGAATCTAATATGATGTTCCACTGTTGTTCGGTTTTGTTCGGGTATTATCGTTCGCGTACCTGTTTAAGCTAATTAGGGAATTTCTATTACCAGGGTTTATTAACCCTTTACCTAAAACGAAAAGCAGACGACAATTGCAAACAAAATTCTTGAATAACTAAATATTTTCATTTTTTAGTCTCGAAAACATAGCTTATGACCCCCGCATTGGAAGGAGCTCAACGAGCTCGTTCCAATGGGGGGGGGGGGGGGGGCATAAGCTATGTTTTTGAGACAAAAAATGAAAAAATAATGAAAATTGAATGGTGATTTTTGTAAATAGCGATGGCCGGTTTTGGCCGTTAAGTTGGGTAAGGGGTTAATAATGATTGGTTTATACAGGATAATTAAATTTGAATCGACGGTAATGTGTGCGTCTGAATCAACGGGTATTGGATTCGTCCAAAAAGCGCCCGTCTGAACTGAGGGGTTACCTCAAACGACAAGGGGGACCTTTTCATTTATTATTTTTTTCTAAACACAAACACACATTATTAACAAACAACTGAAGCATAATCAATGAAATGAATTATATTTGGTACCAGTTACTTGAGTATTTTACCCGTGGACACCCCGGGGAAGCGGAACAGTGCTCTTAAACAAGTTTTGTTTTACTGGTAAAATTGGACAAGGTAACCAACGCCTGGGATTGAAGCTCTCTAAAAGTGGACAATACAGGTATACACGGTTGGCTATACTAGACTCCTTGCTCATGTTGCGGTCGTGATATAGTGGCTGAAGTGGTCTTTGAGTAGTATACTTTACTGATAGAATTACATTTGGTGCAGATTATGTGCATGTACGTAATTTGTCATTACTATCATATATATTTGCATAAAGCTGTACAGCTGAATGTAGATAAACATCATTAGAAGAAATCGGGTAGAGTAAAATCCTCTAAACTGAATAGCTGCTTTGTCAGTGATTTTTGTTTCAAATAACAGATTCCCACAGTCACAAACAAGCATTCGTTTTAACCCTCATCCCAATCTCTCAATAGCTATACACACTTGAAGGAAGTTGTGTTGTTGAAGATAGACACCCCCAGAACCACTTCTCATGTTTCTAATATACAATGTAAACAACACTTGCTTGAAAGTCGAAAAAATACGTTACCACACGTTATTTCTTCAGTGAATGCTCAGGATACTTATATTCCAAACATTACCCAAATTTTGTCGTCAAAAATACGGACAATGGGTGCCATTTGGTAGCCATTTACATATACTTTTAGAAAACGTAGGGAGTAGAGAATTCCCAGGTGGTATGTTGGGGGAGGGGGGGGGGATAATTGGTAGCCCAAAGTCTAAAATACCACTCAGTTATTACCCGGAAAGGTTCCTCCAAGTGGAAAAACATAGAAATTGCTTACTGTGTTTCGCGCCGTTGCATGGTGTGGAAATTTGTTTTCTGTGGTGCATTATTCTTCTATTTCATTTTTCTTCTGTTTCAGTTTTGCCGGTTTTCAAACAAACGCAACGTTACGCTAATTTTGAATCTGAAGTTACTGTGATCTGTGAGAAGAAATGTAAAAATGTTTCCATCAAAATCTACGATATTTAAAGAAGCTTCCCACACCTCTCTCTCTCTCTCTCTCTCTCTCTCTCTCCCAACAGCCCCAATGAAGGCACCAGAATCTTTCTTGTAAATTGTTACTGGCGAGCGAAAGCGACCCGCAGGGTCGCAGGCAATTAGGCAACACGTATGTACTCAAAGCCAAGTTCATCTCAAAGGCATCAACTTCAAAATTTTTCAATGGAAGTGGTACACAAGGACGCTGACATGTTTGCGCATAGCGGAAATTGACATTCGCAATTGAAGAAATGAGTTATTTACGTAGGGAGTAGTTAACGAGATGAGATTTTCACGATAATGACTCTGGCTGATTAAACGTTTAGGAATTTTTCCCAAAGGAACCGGGGACAAATGAGGTTACATTTTTTCAAGGATACTCGGACGGTAGAACAAGTGATGACTGTCCACCATTGCTTTCACCCTCACTGGGTCAAGGGATCCTTAATATATTGGGTGGAGGGGGGTGGCGGGGTGGGGGGTGGGGGCTAATAGGCCATTGATTATGTCACGTGACTTCCCTAGCAACCGGAGCGCCCCCTTAGCAACGGGCTAACTACAGGTCCGATTTTGACCAAATTCGGTATAAGGACCCAAAATGCATTGCAAATGAAAACAGACATATCAATGTTGACGTCACGTGACTTCCCTAGCAACCAGAGCGCCCCCTTACCAACGGGATAACTGCTGCGCCGTTTTTGACCAAATTCGTTATACGGACCCAAAATGCATTGCAAATAAAAACAGACAGGTCAATGTTGACGTCACATGACGTCCCTAGCAACCAGAGCTCCCCTTAGCAACGGGCTAACTACTGGGCCGATTTTGACCAAATTCGGTATACGGACCCAAAATGCATTGCAAATGAATGCCGACAGGTCAATGTTGATGTCACGTGACTTTCCTAGCAACTAGATAGAGCGCCCCCTTAGCAACGGGCTAACTACTGGGCCGATTTTGACCAAATTCGGTATACGGACCCAAAATGCATTGCAAATGAAAACAAACAGATCAGTGTTGACGTCACGTGACTTCTCTAGCAACCAGAGCGCCCCCTTAGCAACGGGCTAACTACTGGGCCGATTGTGACCAAATTCGGTATACGGGCCCAAGGTGCATTGCAAATGAAAACAGACAGATCAAAGTTTACGTCTCGTGACTTCCCTAGCAACCATAGTGCCCCCTTAGCAACGGACTAACTACTGGGTCGATTTTGACCAAATTCGGTATACGGACCCAAAATGCATTGCAAATGAAAACAGACAGGTCAATGTTGATGCCACGTGACTTTCCTAGCAACTAGAGCGCTCTTTAGCAACGGGCTAACTACTGGGGCGATTTTGACCAAATTCGGTATACAGATCCAAAATGCATTGCAAATAAAAACAGACAGATCAGTGTTGATGTCACGTCTTTTCCCCTCTTCCCTGACATGCACAGGAAGCACAGGATTAGCTGTTTCATAATTACTCTCAGAATTATCTTTTGTGATAACTACGTCGGTATTTTTTTCAGTGAACTTAATGAAAATGGCTTATTGAAATTGGCACATAAAGCTCTAGGCCTATTTAATTCAAACGACAAGTCTCTCCTGTCTTGTGAAGTATGTATGTCTGTGCTGGCTTGTGTAGTTTGTGTGTCTGATGGGCAAATCGCCCAGAAACCTGGTCCAAATCGTCCACAAACATGGTCCGAATCGTCCAATAGTCTGGTCCGAATCGGCCAGAAATATGGTCAGAATCGTCCATAGATCTGGGGCCGAAACGTCCTATATAAAAATCTGGTCCGAATCATGAAACTACATTTGTGATACTCAGTCTTATTATTTTAAAGATGGTCTTTTCAGGAAAACTGTATTGGCATATTATCATCGTCCTTTTTTGCACAGCACTGCTGTATTTTCTTGTTGTGGCTACTAACAGTTGGTAATATTAACAAATGCTACACGCTATTTGTGAAAAAATAAAAATGAACGTAGCAATTTCCGGAACTCCTCGTATAAATTCTGGAAAACAACGACGCCATAAATATATCTTCCAATCAAAGCAATGATAAAATTATCTTTCAATCAGAGCACTGGAAAATAATATCTTCCAATCAAAACGCAGATAAAAGTAGTTATCTCGAAATTTGGTTGGTCCCCTATTCTTTACCAGTAAATGTAGGCCTACAACACTTTAGACCTAATGCATCACTTTCGATCGCTTTAGGTTTGCTCAAATTTCATATTACATATGTAAAAGAAACGTTGTCGGGGAAAAAGTTTGCCGACCATCGTCACGGGTTGAGCAGCACAAGTTACCGTTAAGCGATAGTTCGATAATGTTAGAAAACAAAATAGCTGTGCCACTAAAATAAGGCGAAAACAAAAAAAAAAAAAAAAAAAAAAGACACCAAAACAATCCCAACCATTATAACTTTGAGCGACATTCTCTATGGTCAGGAAAATAAGTGTAGTGCCTACATCTCTATGGCCATGTGTGCATAACGCAATGGAAGATTGCTCTGACTCAATAGTCTGTCGGAAGCACTGCACTGAACGAAATGTAAGGGTGCTCCGTCTCAAAATTCTGCCGGGAGCAGAACACCAATCGGAAATGGAATGGACTTCCGGCTCTAAAGTCTGTTGGGAGGCAAATGTTTTCTCGTTATAACGAGATACTTTCTCGTTAAAACGAGATGCTAAATCGTTATAAGGAGAAGTCTTCTCGTTATAACGAGATGTTATCTCGTTATAACGAGACACTAAGTCGTTATAACGAGACGTTTTCTCATTATAACGAGATGTTATCTCGTTATAACGAAGATGCTAAGTTGTTATAACGAGATGTTTCTCGTTATAACAAGAAAGTAGCTCTTTTTATGGGATAAAAAAATCCTTATGTCCTAAACCAGCCACCTTATTATTTATATTTATATTTATTTATTTATTGGTGTTTAAGGTCACATATTTATGCACAATGGCTAATCAAGACCAAGACAGTTTTACGTGTGAATGAAGCCGGGTTACCCAGAGAGAACCACCGAAGAACGGCGAGCAACTGTCAGCTCCCCAACACACTAAATCCACACAAGCATGGTTAGCATTCGTTGAGGACAAGTGCACCATCGACGTTCAGTACACCTTAGTACACAACGCCACCGTGTCCCCATATGGGTAAAGTGGGTGAAGTATCTTGCGCAAGGACACAACGCGGTTGCCGCAGGTCGGATTCGAACCGTGGACCTCTCGGAATGCAACCTGCACCTCTATCTACTAAGCCACCGCGCCCCTCAGCCACCGAAAAATGAATTCCAGAACAGGAACGTGTTTCTTTTGTCTTCATACATTTTGTTTGATAAAATGTCGATGTGATGTGACGAATACAATGATCAAGTTGTATTTCTGGTGATATACATAAGGACATTTTCCTTTAGAAAAGACAACTTTCCAACAGAAGTTTCGAGTCGACTTCAGTCAATAATTGCAACATGTTTTTGTACTTTCAGGCATTCGTAGCCGGAGTTGTGGGTTATGTTGGACATAGGACATCCATGGTTGCAGAGAGCACGTACGGAAAGAATATGGTAACGTATACAAAAAATATATAGAGAGTAATCGTTTGACTGGACGTGAAATAATTCATGAGAGGTGAGGGGCTTTGTACAAACACGAGTGCGCGAATGCGCACGAGTGTTTTACAATATAGTCCATCGCCTCGAATGAATTATTCCACGTAACCAGTCCAGTCAAGCGATTACTCTGTTTATTACTTTTCATTATTAATGATAATTATAGGATTTAACCTTTTACCTAACGTAACGGCCAAAATCGGCCAGCGATATTCTCAAAAATCGCCAATTAATTTTCATTATTTTCTCAGTTTTTGTATCTGAAACACAGGTTATGACCCCTCATGGGAACGAGCTCGTTGAGCTCGTTCCAATGAGGGGTCATAACCTATGTTTTTGAGACAAAAAATGAAAGTAATAGTTATTCAAGAATTATTTTTGCAAGTGTCATCTGCTTTTGATGTTAGGTAAAAGGTTAAATAAACAAAAAAAAAAAACAAAAAAACAAAACAAGGAAGTCCCCATTATACGGTGGCTGATTTAGGCCACCCACAATACTTTTTTTATCTCGAGATCTCGAGATAATATCTCGAGATCTCGAGAAACTATGTCGAGATCTCGAGAAACTATCTCAAGATCTCGAGATAATATCTCAAGATCTCGAGAAACTATCTCAAGATCTCGAGATATTATCTCAAGATCTCGAGATAATATCTCGAGATCTCGAGATAATATCTCGAGATCTAGAGATAATATCTCAAGATCTCGAGAAACTATCTCAAGATCTCGACATAATATCTCAAGATCTCGACATAATATCTCGAGATAAGCATATATAATCGGTGTCACCCTTTGATCATTAGCATGAATTCACTCCTGCCACACAAACTGTTTATTTACTTGTCGCATCTTTTCCGACTGCAACATATTCATGCCTCCCATGACAATTACACGAATCAACTCCTGTCACTCAGCAAAGTGAATAACTTATCAACCAACCACTTTGTTGCGTATCAGTTATGAGAGCCCACCAAATCTCAATCCAGCTTTAATATAAACCGAGTCCCGTCATCCGAGCTTGCACTTGCTGGTGCCTTGTTCCCATTCGAATCCGAAAGTGTCAACCCACCGCCCGGTACCTCCCAATACCTGCTGTAGAGCCTTTTACCCTAAAACACAACGTTTTGTCATTACTTTACAAGATGAAAAGTTTGTGTCTGTCTAACACTCCAAATCCAAAGTGTTGATCCAGTATCCGATACCTCCTAGTGCATACTGTAGGGTTTTTTACCCTAAAACTCAACGTTTTTCTCACTTCTTTTCCTTCCAGTCCCATGCTGATTGTAGTGATGTTTACCCTAAAACACAAAGTTTACTCGCTACTTTACAAGACACACCCCCATAAATACCAAATATTTCCTTCCAGCTCCACAGTCAATGAAATGATTTTTACCACAACTCACGAAGTGTACTCACTACTTTGCAAGACACAGACCCGTATATACCAAATAGCCCCCCCACCCCCACCCCCAGCTCCACGCTGAAAGGTTTTATTTCCACAGTGAAATCAATCACCCACTCCCTCGGTGGATTTTTCACCTACTTTCCACTTTGGTGACTGAGACACATCGTCTTTTGACACGCTGTTATTCCACGGACCCGTCATACAGCATAACTTTAACCCCATCCGCGCGTCCGTTTTGATCGAGCAAAGCGATGGTGCTACTCGGTGTATAATAACCTTACACCAGCGACAGCTATAAACATACCGTCGGATTCCCTTTCCTCTCGTTGGTTTGAATATTTTGAATAGTCTGGATTACGCCCTGTGGATACTGCTTCCGGACGAGTGATTAAGGCCCTCACGTATTACCAACGTCAGTTTTAGAAAAGGGCTTGCCCAGTACAAGGCCGCAGATGCTAGACTAAATCGTGAATTTATAGTCAATACTCAGCAATCTCCTGACCCCCCAGGACCAAATTGAGACCCATAACCCCGAGCCCAAGAGGCGAATGGAATCGCCCCCCCCCCCACTCTCTCCGGTGAATCTGAAACGTGGCAGGATGGGCATGACTAACATTGTTTCCACACAAAACCCAATTACATGTAGTAATGAAAAGATTGACCTGTCACCCGACAAGTCTCAACGGTCCATAGACCTTTCACACTTATCCGAAAGTGACAACTCCAACAGTGAAGTATCCAGTCCCACGCATATAAAGACGGACAACGTGAACCCGATTCCCAGTATGTCCGAACAAGATGAAGCCCCCTCAACATCATTTACTGCCACCCTTAACCAGCTACAACATGGCACCCTAATCAACAATACGTTCCTCCATGATCCCATACTCTCACCCGGTCACGGGAGAACCCCCGTACTTGTGACCCCCCACCTTCAACGTCAACTCATGAACCGATGTAATACAGAACATCCCGTATCATAAGATTAATTGGACCTGGGGGAGCCGTGGCTGAGTAGGTATAGGTGCAAGCTACAAGCAGAGAGGTCCACGGTTCGGCAACCACGTTGTGTCCTTGGGCAAGACACTTCACCCTCATAGCCTACGTGGGGGCACGGTGGCGTTGTGTACTAAGGCGTACTGCACGTCGATGGTGCACCTGTCTTCAACCAATGCTACCCTGCTTGTGTGGAGTTAGTATGTTGGGGAGCTGACAGTTCCTCGCCGTTGCTCGATGGTTCTCTCCGGGTACTGCGGCTTCCTCCATCCGTAAAACTGTCATGTTCATGATTAGCCATTGTGCAGAAATATGTGACCTTAAACAACAACAAATAAATAAATTGATTGGTCTCCTATGTTCTTACCCATACGATCCTCTGTGATCACATACTCTCACCCGCTCACAGGAGACCCCCCACCCCCAGTACTTGTGATCCCCACCCCCAACGTCCACTCACGAACCGACAGTAATACAGGACATCCCCTCCCATAAGATTGATAGGTCCCCCAATGTTTCCACTTTCTGTTTTGCAACTCCCGGCCCCATAAAGCTGGAATAGCAAAACAGAAAGTGGGGTGCTACTTGTTATATCAAATGTCGCGGGAACATCTTTTCAACACAACATTGCGGGGTCACTGTTTGGCGGGAGAGACACTTTCGCTCATTTGGGAGGACCGCAATTTGGGTCAAACATTTTTTGGGAGCTATAGCAACGATAGGTCAAACCGGGCGGTATGTTGACGGGTTTGAGTTTCGACTATCACTGCAGGGAGGTTCGCAGTGGTGTCGTTTTGAGGGATATTGTTGCGAGTCCCACTGAAGGAGTATGAAAAGTGTATTCATAGTTGGGTATTGTCGGAGGACAAACCAATGGTGTGATTCGCTATCGGGGTTTGGTTGGGCAAGATGTTGCTCTCATAAATTGGGTGTGTGTCTGTGTCATCTTATGAGTTAAGAAGGAGTGGTCTGTGGCGCGTGGTCCTGGTGGAACTATGCTCTCATGGATGGCTAAATTAAGGTTTCTCAGCTTGGAATGGGATTCAGCCGGTGAGAACATAGGGGACCAATCAAGCTTATGGGACGGGATGTCCTGTATTACTGTCGGTTCATGAGTTGACGTTGGTGGTGGGGGTAACAAGTACTGGGGGTGGGGGTCTCCTGTGAGCGGGTGAGAGTATGTGATCACGGAAGATCGTTTGGTTAATTGGGGTACCATGTTGCAGCTGGTTACGGGTGGCAGTAAACGACGTTGAGGGGGCTTCTTCTTGTTCGGAGATACTGAGAATCTGGTTCAAGTTGTCCTTCTATATATGCGCGGCACTGTATACATTACCATTGGATTTGTCACTTTCGGGTATGTCCCTGGAGGAGTGTGAAAGGTGTATGGACCGTTGAGACTTGTCGTGCGACAGGTCAATCTTTTCATTACTGCATGTAATTGGGTTTTGTGTGGAAACAATGTTAGTCATGCCCATCCTGACATGTTTGGGATTCACAGGAGGGGGAGGGATTCTATTCGCCTCTTGAGCTCAGGGTTATGGGTTTCAATTTGGGTCTGTAATTGTGAGAACAGCTCCTGGGTGTCAGGAGATTGCTGGGTACTGACCACAAATTCACGGTTTTGTCTAGCATCTGCGGCCTTGTACTAGGCAAGCCCTTTTTCTAACACTGACGTTGGTAATACGCGAGGTCCTTAATCACTTGTCCACCTGCGGCAACCGCATTGTGTCCTTGGGCAAGACACTTCACCCCCATTGTCCTCATGGGGGCACGGTGACGCTGTGTACTAAGGCGTACTGCAGGTCGATGGTGCACCTGTCTTCAACCAATGCTAACCCTGCTTGTGTGGAGTTGGTATGTTGGGGAGCTGACAGTTGCTCGCCGTTGCTCGGTGGTTCTCTCGGGGTACTCCGGCTTCCTCCACCCGTAAAACTGTCACGGTCATGGTTAGCCATTGTGCAGAAATATGTGACCTTAAACACCAATAAATAAATAAATAAATAAATAAATAAATAAATAAATAAATAATCACTCGTCCGGAAGCAGTATCCGCAGGAGGTAACTAGTTACGCCTAATCCAGACTTTTCAAACCAACGAGAGGAAAGGGAATCCTCGGGTAGGTTTATAGCTGTCGCTGGTGTAGGTTTATTATACATCGGGTAGCACCGTCGATTCGCTCGGTCAAAATGGACGCGGGGATGGGGTTAAACTTATGCTGTATGTCTCCGTCAGCAAAATGGAAAGTGGGTGAAAAATCTACCAAGGGAGTGGGGATGAAGTCGTTCAGCGTGGGAATGAGGGAGCTATTTGGTATTTACGGGTCTGTGTCTTGTAAAGTAGTGAGTAAACTTTCTGAGTGGTGGTAAAAATCGCTCCATTCAATGTGGAGCTGGAAGGAAATATTTGATATTTATGGGCGTGTGTCTTGTAAAGTAGTGAGTAAACTTTGTGTTTTAGGGTAAACATCACTAGAATCAGCATGGGGCTGGGAGGAAAATAAATGAGAAAATGTTGAGTTTTACAGGGGGGTGGGGGGGGGGGGGGGTGTCGCAAAAAAATGCCAAGATACAAGGTCCGTGTGGGTGGGTGGGTCCGAGCCCCAAAGTGCAGTTTTTGCCGGTGTCAAGCAATTTTTTGTCAAATATCATTTTACAGACAAGTAATTACAACCAAAGTGAATTCAAGTGCTTAGATTCATAACTTAGAACAGAATAGAGCATTGATATGTGTTGGGTGTTCCATGTTAGAATTTTCCCCATGTTTTACACTTCATTAGGGGGTGGTTCCTGTTCTGGGTCTGGAAAAAATTTGCAAAACACAAAAGTGATTCCCAGCTATTTGGTCATGATTTTCACTCCTTTATATTTCTACTAAGTCAGTCTTTGCAGCTCCTATTATTTGATTCTTCTGTAAGCCTCAGGGTGCCTCATGCCATTGGTATAGTGTGCTTCCATGTATGGAATAATTGGAAAGATTGATAGAATAAAAATCTTGATTGTGGAAAACGTGTATAATTTCAAGCAAGGTAAATATGATTCTATTGACACTAACATAAAAAAATAAATAAGAGGCAATTCATCTCAGACAAGCCACCCTGGCATGGGTCAAAGAACTTCAGTATTAGGTCTCTCTCAGACCAGCTGTACAAACTAAACATTTAACCGAAAAGTAATGAAATGAAAAACAACTATTTCTTGTGGACAGTTGAAGATATCCAGGTGGGAACAATATATTTTGGGCAGGGCTTCTTGGTGATGGGATTCGACTGGTGTCTGAACAGCATATACATGTTGTACATCGGGGTAAGGGTTGTGTTGCTTGGAACATGAATGGGTGTATATCTGCAATACAATTGGTGGAGGCGGGTTCCAGTGGTTACCTGGGGGTCTGATGCTGCATTTCCGTTGTGGCTTTATAAGCAGAGAGATTGTTTTGGGGCCATCTGTGGCTAGGAATGCCTTGGATGCCCAAGAGCAGGGCTTGGATATCAGACAAGTTGGTTTGCGGCACCTTTCATGTTTGGGAAAAGTGTTTATTTATTTATTTATTTATTTATTTATTTATTTTTTTGATTAAGGTAATTTGAATACTTCGTTAAACAGATTTTATAAATTGGGGTGGGTCCCCAGTTGCCTTTGGGGAAAAACTGTGTGGGAGGGTTGGGTGTCCAAGACATGACTGACAAAAATTTGCATTCCGGGGGTGGTGGGTCCCAAAAATTGAAAATGTAAAAATTTCCACCTTGTATCCGTAAATTTTTGCCTGCCCCCCCCCCCCCCCCCCCCCTGAGTTTTAGGGTAAAAAACACTACAGTATGCACTAGGAGGTACCGGGTACTGGATCAACACTTTGGATTTGGAGTGTCAGATAGACACAAACTTTTCATCTTGTAAAGTAGTGAGAAAACGTCCTGTTTTGGGATAAAAGGCACTACAGTACGTAGTGGGAGGTACCGGGTGCTAGGTTGACACTTTGGGATTGGATTGGGAACAAGACACCAGCAAGTGCAAGTTCGGGTGACGGGACTCTGTTTATAATAGTGCTGGGCTGAGATTTGGTGGGCTCTCATAACTTCGTTACAAGGCGATTGGTTGATAAGTTTTCTGAGTTCCAGGAGTGGATTCGTGTAATTGTCATGGGGGCACGAATATGTTGCAGTCGGAAAAGATGCGACAAGTGAATAAACAGTTTGAGTGAATTCATGCTGATGATCAAATGGTGACGCCGATTATGTATGCTTATCTCGAGATCTCGAGATATTATCTCGAGATCTTGAGATATTTTCTCGAAATCTTGAGATATTATCTCGAGATCTTGAGATATTATCTCGAGATATTTTCTCGAGATCCTGAGATATTATCTCGAGATCTTGAGATATTATCTCGAGATCTTGAGATAGTTTCTCGAGGTCTTGAGATATTATCTCGAGATCTCGAGATAGTTTCTCGAGATCTTGAGATATTATCTCGAAATCTCGAGATATTTTCTCGAGATCCTGAGATATTATCTCGAGATCTTGAGATAGTTTCTCGAGATCTTGCGATACTATCTCGAGATCTTGAGATAGTTTCTCGAGATCTTGAGATATTATCTCGAGATCTCGAGATAAAAAAAGTATTGAGGGTGGCCTAAATCAGCCACCGTACCATTACACCCACGGCAAAACGTCTTCGTTTGTGCGCACGGATACATGACAGAATTGTTGATTGCATAATTCACTTTTGAAGTTATCGTTTATAATCAAACTCGGAAATCCCAGTAAATCACACTTTGGGAAGTAATAAACTTGTTTCAAAAACGGACACTACCAATCTTTTTCACCACGAATATCTAACGATTAGATTGTTCACCCATTCTATCAAAACAAGCAACACAGCTATAGTCTGTGGTGATTGGATTATCACCCGGGATCGGCCTCCCCAACCAGCAAGAACTCATGTTCTGTGGAAAAAGAAACACATGCAAAGTTTCAGCTAATGTCCATTGGCTGAACTGTGATTGCACTTCTTGTTCTTCAACACAGTCATTGATATATACTCGCCCAAAAAAGAAAGTGTGCATTGCAGATATTGATCAAACTCCAAAAAAATAATTTCGTAGGTGTAAAGAGTGTTAACCTGTTCATGAATAAGTTATATTGAACACAAAAACAGCTTTCCCCCGTTAAAATTGCATTAACGTTAAATGACGTTCTGCACGTTTGTGAAAAGGCATGTTTTGCACGTGGAGAGTCTGGAAATTCATGCAGCAGTGTGAATCCTTGGGTATTTAAACACTAAAGTAAGGCCTTCCTATCGTTCACATTCAAACTTGCGCTGCTGTTAAAACGACTCCACATTAGCATGCCAAGATTGACAATGAATCAACGTCTCCTTGCCCTGGGTATGATTGGAGCTGGCAGAACACACAGAGAGGTTGCCACCATTTGAACTGCCACCGTAACACTGTAGACAGGCTAGTCCATCGACATGCACAACATGATGACGTTCGAGACCGACCCCGCTCTGGGAGACCCTGAGTTACCACCCCTGCACAAGATCGGTATATCCGTGTCGTCCATCTCCAGAACCGGCAACTAACGACAACGACGACAGCCAGGAACATCCCTAACCTGAGACGGATACATCCTCAAACAGTAATCAACCGGCTGAGAGAATACGGCTTACGTCCTCGAAGACCTGCAATTCGTCCGATTTTGACGTTACGTCATCGTCGTGCTCGACTGCAGTGGTGTAGAGTAGGGTTAGGGTTAGGGTTAGCCTAACCTTGCCCTAACCCTACCCTAACCCTACCCTAACCCTAACCTAACCCTAACCTACCCTAACCCTAACCCTAACCTAACCCTAACCCTCACCCAGCACTACCCTAACCCTACCTAACCTAACCCTAACCTAACCCTACCCTAACCCACTTCCATGCTAACTTGTTCGCTTCCATGAGGCGTAGATGCACAGCAGTAGTCGATGCAGACGGAGGTCATACCAGATATTGAGTGTGTGACTTTTGTGTTTGACCCTTAGTGTCTTTGACTCTCCATGGCACCAAGAGTATTTGTCGTAGCGTAATGAAATTTCTCGTGTTGATCACAAATTGATTGATCTGTGATTGAATAAAATTTCCATGAATGAAAATGATATATATCTTTTTTAGTGTTATTTTTTAGCATGCACACTTTCTTTTTTGGGAGAGTATATTTCTTCTAGGTTGTAATTTCACTCCGTCATTTCTACAGTTGAACTGTACTGCCCAAACTAATAAACTGCGATATTGCCATAAGGAAATCACAGCTCATCGTTATTTGTCACTGTTCGGGAAATCAACCCAAGAATTATTGTTTTTCACTTATTACTATTTATACGAACCCTGTCCGGGACAACCCGCGTTGTGTCCTTGGGCAAGGCACTTTATCCCGGTTGCCTACATGGGGGCACGATGGCGTCGTGTACTAACGCGTACTGCACGTCGATGGAGCACAAGTCTTCAAAAGCTGTAACCCTGCTTGAGCGGAGCTTGAACAGAATTAAAATGTTGAGGAGCTGACAGTTGTTCGTCGATGCTCGGTGATTCTCTCCGGGTACTCCGGCTTCCCCCACCCGTAAAACTGTCACGGGCACGATTAGCTATTGTGCGTAAGTATGTGACCTTAAACACCAATAAATAAATAGATATTACTATGTACAAGAATGAGGCAAAACCGTGCAGAAAGAGAGAATGGGAAAGAAAGGAAGAGAAAAGGAAAAACGTCCGAATTCATTGAAATTTCTTATACACATTGATAATTTGTTTAATATCATTGTTAGTGCAAATTGACAACATCAAGTATGAGCTATTGGGATGGGATGCGATCCGTTGCCCGTCCGTATTTCCGTACGTCAATCCGTACGTTCCTCTGTTCACCCACAATTCCTTTAGCACTCTTTACAGGCCTCAGCTCTCACCCGGTCAGTTTCAACTCCATATGTGGCTTTGGGACAATTTCTAAATGGGAGCTATTGAATTTTTCTGAATTTCGTTGAAAAACATGGCTGCCAGCGGTCATCTTAGTTTTGACACATACATTGTCAACAATTCCATTGGCACACTCAACAGGCCGCATCTCTCACTCAATCTTTTTTCAAATTTCAGATGTAGCTTCGGTGTGATGTCTAAATGGGAGCATTCAATTTTTTTTGAATCGCGTTGAAAAACATGGCCGTCAGTGGCCATCTTGAATCTGGCATAAAAATTGTCAACAATTCCATTAGCACACCCTACAGGCCGCATCTCTCACCCGGTCGTTTTCAGATTTAATAAATAGCTTTGGTGTAATGTCGAGATAGGAGCTATAGAATCTTTTTCTGAATTTCGTTGTGAAACATGACCGCCAGTGACCATCTTGGATTTGACATATGAATTGTCAACAATTCTAATACCACGTTCTACAGGCCGCATCTCTCGCTCGATCTTTTCAAATTTCATATGTAGCTTCGGTTTGATGTCTAGCTGGGAGCATTTGCATTTTTGTCTGAATATCTTCGAAAACATGGCCGCCAGTGGCCATCTTGAATTTGGCATATAAATTGTCAACAATTCCATTAGCACACCCTACAGACCGCATCTCTCACCCGACCTTTTTAAAATTCCATATATAGCTTGGGTGGGATGTCTAGATGGGAGCTATCGATTTTTGTCTGAATTTCATTGTCAGATATGACCGCCAGTGGCCATCTTGGATTTGGCATATGAATTGTCAGCAATTCTATTAGCAGACCTACAGGCCACACCTCTTACCCGAACTTTTTCAAAATTCATGTGTAGCTTTGGTGTGATGTCTAGATGGGAGCTATCGAATTTTTTGCTGAATTTCGTTGTGAAACATGACCGCCAGTGGCCATCTTGGATTTAGCAAATGAATTGTCAACAATTCTATTAGAGACACCCTACAGGTCGCATGTCTTGCCCGATCTTTGCAGAAACTCCCGCGTTTCTGTATCTTTAACCCTTTGAACCCGAGGGACCATTTTCCGGCCCGGGAACATAATACTTCACAGTTGCATAACGTAGGATGGCTGCTTAGTGAATATGTGGGGATAGACTAATCAATATTTTCAAAGTGCAACCCCAACCCTACACATTGAACAACTTAATTGGTCCATCTCCAGATAATGAATATGGACTCTTCCAACTGCTGCCGCTGAGCTGACATGGAAGATACAACCAAGGTTTAAAGGGTAAATGCACAATTAACCCATGTGTAGCTTGTCGTTAGACACGAACAGGAGACAGCCATCGTTGACACAATGCATATATGTTGTTTTGCTGTTCTTGTAAAAGTCAAACTTAAGAGCCAAGGCAGACATATTTACAATTTGGTCAAGTTTTATTCAGTTCGGAAAAATGTTTTTATCCCCCACCAAAAAGACAATGGCATCACTTTTTATGTACTATAATCTTCAAAAACGCATGTTTCGGCTCTTACGTTGTTATTTATTTATTTACTACCTTGCGAATATACCCGGCGTTATTGTGTATTTGTGTTGTCGCACCTAAAATTCCCCCTTCCCGTGTTGCTTCTGATAAACAATTATCCCCAGCTACCAACTTCCAGCTCTATATCTCTGACAATATTGGACTGCATAAGTAGCAAAACGACAGACAAATGAAACAAACAAAGATATATAGTTTATAGTATAGATTGATGCTTAACGCCACATCAGCACATATGGCTATATTGTGGCGATAGAAGATATTCTGCCCTTTACCTAACGAATCGCCCGCATCCGCCCGCGTAATTTTACAAATTAAGCAGTTGAAAACCATATCATGTGACCCCCGCATTGGAACGAGCTCATCGAGCTCGTTCCAATGAGGGGTCACATGTTATGTTTTTGTTGAAATTTTTGGAAAAATTCAGAAAAATAGTAATTAAAATAATAAATTTTGATATTCTCTGCGTAAGGTAAAGGGTTAAACTGTAACATTAATTGTTGGATTGCTAAGTTATTTTTGGTCGTCGGAATTTGTTCACATGTCTTTGCCTTGTTACGATTTATGGGAGAGTGCCTATGGGTGTTTCGAAATTCAGCCTACAGTAGCAGAATTATGCTGATCCAAGTGTTAAAATGGGTCAGTAGAACCCCTAGTAAATTGTAATAAAGTATTAAGAGAATGCTTGAATGTACTGAATGGGCAGGTTATAATTTGTGGCACTGATACACACAGCAGGTTTGGCGAGATTCAAACCTTGTTATTAATACCTGTCGATCACAGTACCCATTGTCTTAGGTCGAACACCAGGTGTGCTTGTAGGTGTGCACACTAATGGGTACAATACCGTCAAACTATTGTTAGGCAGTTGACGAAAGGTGGGGCGAAGACCTCAAAAACGTCAATTATACCCAGATAAAGCAAAACTGTTTAGAAGTGATGATTTTCGGACATTTTGGTATGTTAAGTTGTCAAGTTTGATGGGTTGTTGTTTCTCTCTTGAGGAGGACGAATTTTAACTTGGCACCTAACTGTCAAAGTATTCCATAGTTCTGTCACGTCAGAGCTGATTTGCAGAAATAGAACAGTGGCCTGATACTTAGTCAGCACTCACCGGTTTTAACAAAAAATGGCAAAACTATCACGTAAATATCTAACAGAGCATCCTACAGGCTAACAAATGTTGATGCTTGGATATTCTTGTTAGAGTAAGGGAACTGACTGGTAGAGGCACTCCTTTGGCTTCATTGGCAATGGGTGCCCTATGTTCACTTGTGTCACTCGAAATAGCTTGGTGCTTGTTCAGCAGCAATTATGCAATTCTGCTCAAGGCCAGTCACGTTCCACTGGCTATAAAAGAGCCAGAAGAAGCCCAGATCAGACACTCTCGGGTCAGCGCGCACTGCCGGCGGACGTGTGCTTATCAGAATCATGCTGGTAAATTTGTGGCTGAACAGATTGTGACTGCCTACAGAAATAACTATCGTCACTCAGTATAAACAAACTTTGTTGATTTTTCTTGTATTAAATTATATTGATGTATAGGGAGCGAGGGGGCTTAGTGGTTACGGCATGTACTTCAAACCGAAAGGTCCAAGGTTTAATCCCCGCCAGGAGTAACTTTGTTGTGTCTTTGGGCAAAGCACTTCATCCCGATTGCCCATGTGGGGACACGATGACGCTGTGTACAAAGGCGAACTGCACGTCGATAGTGCACTTGTCTTCACCCAATGCTAATCCTGCCTGTGCGGAGCTAGTACATTGGGGAGTCTGACAGTTGCTCGACGTTGCCCAGTGGCTCTCTCCGGGTACACCGGCTTCTTCCACCGTAAAACTGTTCGACATGAGGTGAACCTGGCTGTCGAAAGTGTCGTTAAACCCCAATAAATAAATAAATAAATAAATAAATAAATAAATAAATAAATAAATAAATTGAATATTGTTGAAGGTTATATAGACTTATAATAGAAGAAATATATACACCTGGATTTAATTAAGCACCCCCTGAAATGTTACTGATTATTATGTTTTAATGATTGCTATGTCTTGCAGTGCACTTCATATAGTGAAACATTATGTTTCTGGTTGATAGCGTACCCCAAACACATCCCCTCGTGCACGTGAAGCATGCTCCCTACCACTATCACAAAAACAGTATCATCCACATGCAATATCTTGATATAAAACAAGAAAATTTTTCACTGCTTTTATCAACAAATCGTCGCCTGAGTGCTAGAATGTTCTATGTCCCATAAGGGACATAGAACATTCTAGCTCTTAGGCGACGAAATGTTGACATGACAAGGAGGAGACTGTCAGAGGCGCTAAGATGGCAAATCGTTGGCATGCATGCAACAGGCATGTCATTCAAAGCTATTGGAAGGCAACTTTGCTATAGTCATTCTGTCGTCAGCAGACTCGCCCGAAAACATCAACAAACCAACGATGTTAAGGACCAACGAAGGCCTGGACGACTCCAAAAAACCTTTCCTCGGGAAGATCGGAGTCTGGCACGCCTCGTTAGGCGTGAACCCTTTGCTTCAAGTGGGGTTTTGAAACGCTTTTGGCTCCCAACAGGAATTTGTGCAACAGAACTGTCCGAAACCGTCTCAAAGCACTGGGTATTAGGTCCAGATGGGTCATCAAGCGTCCAGCTCTGTCGGATCAGCATCAAAGACGACGTTTGGAATGGTGTATGGCACGACAACACTGGAGGCTCATGACGTGGAGGAGAGTCCAGTGGTCAGACGAGGGTAGGTTTCTTCAAGTCACAGATGGCCGCAAGAGAGTGTGGAGGCATAGGAATACCGCTTACGTGCCCAGGAACATCAGACCTACTATTCCTTATGGTGAAGGATCAGTAATGATCTGGGGATGCCTCTCTCTCATGGTTGTAAAATTGATATGGTGGCTGTACGGTGGGAATCTCAATGGTCATCAGTACATCCAGGACATACACTATCCGGTTGTCGTGCCTCATTTTGTCAACCACCCGTTGGCTACTCACCCTGTATTTATGGACTACAATGCAAGGCCACATCGCCCCCATACTGTAAGAGCATTCCTCCAGATCAACGCTATTACAACACTACCTTGGCCTGCAACGAGCCCCGATTTGAATCCCTTAGAACACATCTGGGACTTTCTTGGACGTCGTGTGCAAGCAAGAGATCCGCCTGTACAGAATTTGGCCGATTTGGAAGCTGCATTGCATGATGAGTGGCTGCAGTTGCCTCTGGGCCGGATCAGAAGGCTCACCGGTAGCATTTGGAGGAGGGTTCAGGCTGTCATCCGGGCACGTGGTGGATACACTCGCGACTGACGCAGACACTGCTATTGTATTCAGGAGATCACAAGTTACATTGTTGTGTCAGTAATTACCGGCATTGTTTCATCATGGACCGTTCCAGCACCATACTTGTCGAGAGAATATTTTTCCATCAAAAACATTGTCTATTCCTCGCTTTGTGATAGTAATTTTAGTTTCCCATACCACTGTTGGAAATCAGATACTGTGATTTCTATTGAATAGTCTTTATAAACTCCCTCATTTGCCCAATCTACCATGCCTGAATATTAGAACTCCTTATAATATTGAACATCAATTCATACCATCGACTGTCGGAATATTTACCAAATAATTAAGACAATGGCGACGCCAGGATTTCGATTTTTTTTTTTTGGGGGGGGGTTAAGTAAGATATGGGAGTCCAAGGTCAAGGTGCCTTCGGCATGTCGAAGGCATCTCCCGAAGACTGTAGACATGATCTGGGGGAGGGTATGGGACCCCTCTCCTATTGGTGGGAGTCTGGTGGATCTTCCCCGGGAAAAACTTTTATATTTGGACGTCCTGGGAGCGATATCTGAGTGTTTCTAAAAACCTGACGTGGTCTTAAAGGCCCCCAGAATGTGTCTAAAATTGTGCTCACATCATTATTTGTAAACGCTTCCACGTTGTATTCTCATGCAAATACATATTTCTCATATTGCTGCAATATCAGCAAACTATTTTCACTAAAAGCACATTAAACTTGATCGGTAAATAATAATTCTGCCAAAATAGACCAAAAATTGTTTGTAGAAAAGGTTTTCCAGGCTGACTATCAATTGCTCAAAACAAAGTGAGAAGCTTGAGAACTGGCATGATTGAAGTTTCATTGATGAAAAAATAGGTGGACAGGCGGTTTAAAACAAAGTGAGAAGTTTGAGTAAAACAACAACCAAAACACTGTTTCTGTAAATCAAAAATATTTCCTGGCATTTTGTCCGCTTTTGCCAGAAAAAAATACTACCTGGGATTTTGTCCGCCTTTTTGTGAAAAAATATTGCCTGGTGTTTTGTCCGCCCATGTCTGGGATTTTGTCCGCTTGGATTTCGTCCGGGTAAAAAATCTGGGATATTGTCCGGATGGGATTTTGTCCGATGGGATTTTGTCCGCGCACCATTGCACACAGCTCAATTACCGCTTCGCACAATAATCAGACTGGTGGGGACTGTAACTCTGTCATGCAGATTGGCGTCGATTGCGTAAGGGGGGTAACTCTTTATATCTGGTGACGTTGATTATTTTAAATATCACCAAACACATATAGAGTTACATCGCTTACGGTTCTGTTCAAATATTCATAATTCAACATGCAGTCTGATGCAGAGCTTCCTATCTTCTTGGTAAGCTAGTTCGAGGTACGCCTCGCAACTCTGTCAACTGGGTTCACACCCAAGTAACTTGCAACTGAAGACAAAGTGCGCCCCAAATGATTTTTTAACAACCATCCAACACAAAATGTGCTTTACATGCAGTACCCGTACATCGAAGTGCATTGCGATTGTGAACTGACATCATTAATGTAGCCTATGAGATTGGAAGTCTGGAAGGGAGCATTGGCTTTCGTGTTTTTGTCTTTATCCTGTTCATGGTAGCGAACCTTCTCCCGACTCTACAGGTTTTCATAAGTAGAGTTACAATGTAAATATACAGTTTTCGCAAACATGGGAATGTACAGTAGTCAACAATATTTACAAAGGACATGCATATTCCGCGTCCGCTTTAATTCTGCGATTGGTCATATTTTTGAAGATGTTATTTCTGTGGGAGTATCAATTTCATTAAACCCTATCTTGGCCTTTTCACACAACGATTTTATAAATCTTTCTTCCATAAAGTTGTCAGATTCCAGTCGCAGTGCACATGTATTTTCTATGAATATGGTTTGTGTCTCTCTGAAACACCGATTTAGTTCGCCAATTATTGTGTCCATTGCGGAGTTCCATGTTTTCCGAGTTTATCATAGTCTTTCTCATGGAGTTGGGCGCATCCCTCAATCAAAACTGAATCAGCAAAGTGCGCCGATATTTTCATCTTTCTCTTGTTCGCTGGGGGATTTAGAGGCATGTTGTATTTTTGGTACAACTCATCAGTTAGCACTTTTATTTTTTCGTAACCTATTGTGTCGTCGCCCCTGAAGGCAGTAAGGATTTCTCTTACATTTGCGATCAAATCGGTAGTTACATCGACGGTGTTAACCCTTTGAACCCTGGTGGTATCTTCCATATTAGTTCAATGACAGCAACTGGAAGAGTTCATGTTGATTATTTAGGGGTAGACCAATTAATATTTTCAACGTGCAGCCTTGGGGTTGCACGTTGAAAATATTAATTGGTCTACCACACACATGCACTTAGCATCCATCCTATTTAATGAAATTATGACGTATCATGTTCCTGGGGGAAAAACGGCCGCTAGGGTTCAAGCACTTTCTGCAAACTGGTGATAGCTTGGTCGGTGCATTGGAAAATGCGATTGAACATAACATGCAAAAAGATGAATTCAATATGAGTTTCAAAGCCCTATCGGCGGAAATGGAGCGTGACGACAATCGAGTGTCACAAGAATGTATTAACTCAAGCTGCTGTGAATTAGGTTTGAGTTCCTTTGTAGCGACACAAATTTTGCATACCCCTTCGAGCCAAAAAAAGGTATCAAGTTCGTCAAGTATATCAAACAGTTTTCTAATATCAGTATCGCGTTCACATGCAATTGAAATGACCAGATTTAATCGGTGGCTGTGACAGTGTGTATATATGGCATTTGGATACGCTTTGTTCATTTCAGCTTGAACCCCATTCTTTTCACCTGACATGTCGTTTGCCCCACCAAAAGAGAAACCAATACACTTTTGCGAAATGGCGCAAGTATTTTCAGAATTTCCTTGGGCAAGTGTGGCGGCTTTTAAATTAGCTGTTTCTACGACGTCTACGGCCCTTTTCTTGATGATCCTATCCCTATAATATCGTGCGGACGCTGCAAGTATCTCCAGCTTCGACTCATCCTTGTATCACAAGACTTTGTGATATTTGATTTATTTATTTATTTATTGATGTTTAAGGTCACATATTTATGCACAATGGCTAATCATGACCGTGACAGTTTTACGGATGGAGGAAGCCGGAGTACCCGGAGAGAACCACCGAGCAACGACGAGCGTCTGCCAGCTCACCAACTTCGTAACACCGCACTGCAGCACAGGCAGGGTTAGATTGGTTGAAGACATGCGTACCATCGAAGTGCAGTACGCCTTAGTACACGGCGTCATCATGCCCCACGCGGGCAATGGAGATGAAGAGAGTTGCCGCAGATGGGATTCGAACCGAGGTCCTCTCGGCTTGCAGCCTGCACCTCTACCTACTGAGCCACCGGGCTCCCCAGGCTTTGTGATAGAATTCTAAGGACATTAGATATGAAACATTTTACTCCTGTGTGGCAGGTGCTATGTGCGAATGATTTCTATAATATTTGCAGGTGTTAATTCAGGTAGCTCAAAGCAGCTTTCCTGTGCTAGAGAAGTCGAATAACTCTAACTATGATTGACAAACGACATTGATTACCAAAACCTGTAAGGTGTTAATTCGCGTAACTCGAAGCAGCTTTCTTGAGCTTGGAAATATCTCAGCCCTAGTTATGACAAAAGACATTGATTAACAAAGCATTTGATCACCTTAATCAAGAGCATTAATTTTTTTTAAAAGTGAGGTGAGCGTTTCATTATAAGTTTTAAGAAATTCCCCTTGTTCAGATTTTCACCCTTTTCTCGGTAACCACGTAATGCAATATCTTGCCTAGCGCAGAATAAAACGATATCAAGAAAAGACTTTAAAACAGATATATTTCTCTCTTCAAAAGCGTTCTGTGAAACCAAGGGGTCGACCTGATTTAGAACGGTTCCCCGACCAGATTCAAAATTTGCAAGCATTTCTCGCAACCCTACGACCCAGATGCATCAGGGCAGTGGGTATTCGAAGAATCATATTTCGAAAGTTTCTCTCCAAGCTTTATCCAGTTCTGGAAACCATTGTTAACAAATAGCTTGTCTTTTTCTGGTGGAGCAAAATACCGACAAGCTTGACAATAAACAGCGCCATGCATAATGCTGTACTCCAACCAGCCGTATTTCAGATACCATGATTTGTTGAAGCCGCGGATTTTGTTGGTCAACTCTGTGATAGGGAAAACATCTAGTATGGGTTCACATGGTGGGTCTGATGGATTTGTTGATATGTCAGATACCTTAACTTGACACGGAGTAGAACTTGAAGGAATATCTACATCTGGGTCTGGTTCAATTTCATGTACTGGTAAAGCACTTTGCTCATCCGCTGTTTTCAGTAATTTCATTAGATTTGTTTTCACTTTCAGCATCAATAACAGTATTGACGTTGGCAGAATCGGATGTATTCGTTGAATCATTATTTTTTGATCAAGAAATGCGCTTATTGGTGGCTAGATGGACTCGATGCGTCTTCTTTTATTTTTAGACGATTTAAAACTCATTTAGAAATTTCCGAGTTCTAAATTTCGCTGTATTTTACTTTTGTAACCTTGACGTCACTTTTCGAGAATTACAGTTTGCGGAATGGACAACGGATAATTACACCGCCTAATCTCTAATGTCAACATCGCCAGTAGAATGCTGTCGTAAAGAAAATTCATGTTAGACATTGTAATAACTATTAACGGGACATGACATGATGTGTATTATTGTGTGCAGTTTGTGGGTGTGATATTGGGTGGGAAAACCACGGTCAGATAGCAATTTGAAGTTCGATTTTCTTTTTTGAGGGGGTGAGGGAAAACGGGGGCCCGGACCCCCTAGCCCCCCCTCATATGGCTCCACCCCTGAATTAGGATAACAGAGTTACATTTAGTCTTTTTTGTTCTTGATCCTCATCCACTAAAACTGTCCCTGCTTGCTTCCAGCGCTGCGACATTACTCGACCCTGTAATCCAACGACCTGTATGTTTCTGAAAAGTTTCCAAACTCTTTGAAACCGATTGGTTTAGATGTATCACGTCCGTATCATGGGTTATACTTGGTACACCTACCATTTCCAAATGGTTTCCCCGCAAAATCCTTATTGAAGTTTACATCCATAATTTATTTTTGTAGTTTCGGTGGATGTTTATATTCCACCCCCCCCCCCCCCACCAAATACTCATAGTCACCCCTCTCCTCTACACTAAGCAGTTTGCTGTCACCTTACGTAATAGAGATCTCCCCACTCTTCACCTCCGAGTAGCCTCCATTTGACGACCCACAGGTATAACCTTAATTTTGTTTTCATTCAGTTAGAGTCTCGATTTATTCACATATCGCCCAACAGTTGTCAGCACATTATCTGACCCTCATCGCTTTCTGGCTGATATACCACATCATCTGCGAAAACAGCCCTTTGATTTTCAGGTCTCCTACTGCTACCCTCTCATCTCCTAAATCTCTGATGTACTACGCAAAAACAATCGGCGCAAGGATACACCCCGCCTGAGGCCTGTCTCCATAGACCCAGGTTTTTACTGAACGCTTGAGTTCACTTTGTACATCTTTATACAGGGCTATCAAACTTCCAACAAACTCGCATCCCACGATCAAAGTCTCGAGCTTTCTCCACCCCCGGGTCTGTGCCTTTTTAACATCTAGAAAAGCCATAACATCTTTTCCTTTTCGGCTTCTTTGCTTCTAACATTTTGGATAGCGTAAAAGAATGGCTCGTGACTTTAGTTTCCTTTCTGGACAGAAAATCGAAATCTTCTCTAGCTAGATACTGAATCTTCCTTACTTCAAGTGCGCTTATGTTGTATTGTTCATTTTGTACATTCATAATTAGGAAATAAACACAGTTTAAACTAAATTTTCTGTCGCTCTGGATACTGCAAACAAGTAACAGAGTGTTTAATCAGAGACGCCGGAAGCACGGGGGCTGAGGTGCCAGTTGCCCTCCCTGCTTTCGAATCATGGGGGCGAGGAGGCAGATAATGCCCTTCTCAGGTTCGTCACTCAGTTTTTTTCAACGCTTTATTCTCGAAGTAAAGCTAAAATAACCCAAATCCGTTCTGAGAGCTTTCAAAATCCAATGGGGGAGTTGGGAGGAGGCGCCCCCTCCAATCGGGGGCACCTTTCATACTCCCCCGTCTGTGGACACGCAGTACTAAAATTAATGGTGACTTGAAATACGAGAAATATCGCGTATGACGCCCTTTCATATTTTGGAAATGTCCATTTATATAGAAAGTAACCCTGTATCTGAACTCAGCCCCCATTACACCCCACAGCCTAACATGTGCTCCGACGCCTTTGAAGGTAAACCTACTGAACATTTTTTACTGACATCTCCCATTCCGTAGTGACAGATTGGTTGTTATGGTATACCATCGATTGTGATGTTCTGTTTTCTGGCTCGGAGTTTTACGCCAACGAAGTGAACCGGAAAATATTAACTGCGGCCCCCAATTATATTCACTCCTCGAAAAAGGCCCAGTAATCGCGGTCTGAGCCGTCAACCTGTACCAATCTCATTCTCGTGATGTTTGCCGGTTATGGGGACAAGTTGTTCTGCAGTAGTTGTTTGGTAAGACACGTCATTGGTTGTTATTATTATATACTTCTTAGTTGTTTTTTGATTTAAATAATATTTATTGAAACATTGTTAAGATATCCAATCGATTGTGTTCTTTTGCTGCATGTCTGGAGTTTTAATCGAAGTGAACCGGGAAATTGGTATTGTCTTCCACAATTATACGTTCTACCAAGGAAAAGGTTCCAGTAATCGCAGTCCGAGGCGTTATTCTGTGACCATCTCCTTGTAGTGATGTTTGCCTGCTGTGGTGGCCCTGACAATACACGTCAGTGGTTATTAACATATATATTATTTCAGTTTCTTTTGTTTAAAAAATATTCATTGAAACAAATTACGTTTTGTTTAGACAAAATGGAATACTTACACATGACAAAATTTGTTACAATATTATGCAGTATACCAATTAACCGACATCCATGTTGAAGGACGAATTCGGCAGAAAGTTTAAAACTTATTTAGGTCGTCTTCGTAGCTCGTAAATATGTTTACACAAAAAGATGATTATGATCAGTAGCTAAGCTCATGTATCGCCACCAATGAGAAAAAATATCTAGTATGTAACCCACCTACCGAGATCAATCACCAGCTAGCTATCCATCTACCATACACAAAACCAAACGCTACATCCAACACAAAAACGTAATCAAACGGAAACGTGCGACCGTGAACTTATGTCCACCGATGCAACGCCATTGGTGAATGTAGGGATGTCAGGGTCGTTTTCTGTGATGTCAGAAAGACCTTTGATATAAGGTTTGTCATGAAACCCTCTCATATCTATCATATAAATGGGGAGTGTTTGGCTCCGTGACTCACGGATTCAGTCCGCATCCAGCTAGAAATTGATATACAGTGCAATTAGAAATTTCCGTCGCATGTACGTGGCTACCCGTCCCATTTTGCGGACAGAATACGGAGAGTAGTTTTACACTCTGAGGATTCCTCTTGGCGTAAAATCAGGGCAGGTGTCTCACAGGGATCTATTCTTTGACCCTCAATTTTTAACATTGAATCTAACTAGCAGTATCTGAATATTCGCGGACGACGAAAACAGGCGAAATTGGGTGTTCGATTATATCATTGCCACTTGTAAATTTTGAAACCCAATTACATTATATATACCATTTTTTGAATAAAGTTGGAAAGAAGCAACACCAAAATAGGGACATGTCGAAGTTCTCTGGTCTGAGTTGCTGATCAAAAATTATGTGGATGTTGTGGTGTTTTGCTACCAAATCCCAGAGATTTCGTTTGATTGCTGTTGTACAATCTTGGTGGAAACGGCGATATCGGTGATATCGTTATCGATGACAGTCTACACGCGCTTTTAGTTATTGATAAGGTATCTCCATCGATTACAAGTTTAACGAAAGAAAAACAGAGACTGCCATTCGTGTGCACTATGAAGTACCAATATGTTCTGTCTGTTTTGGGGAGTATTTTATACGATACCAGCGTTCTAAGAATGGTTTTAAAACATTTCCTGTTTGCTTGAACAAGTGAAATATCCATAAAATACGGAATGTACTTCAGTTGGGTACAGGAATTTACAGAACTTAAAAATATCAACAAGTCAATAAGTGATTTACATTGTTCCCCCTTGCATGGCTTTAGCCCTTTACTCAACGAAACGCCCGCACCCGCCCGCGTAATATGCAAATTCAGCAGCTGAGAACATATTAGTTTTCAAAAAATTTCAACAAAACCATCTCATGTGACTCCTCGTTGGAACGAGCTCGTCGAGCTCGTTCCAACGAGGGGTCACATGATATGGTTTTGTTGAAATTTTTTGAAAAATTTGAAAAAATAATAAATTTTGATATCGTCTGCGTTGGGTAAAGGGTTAGAAGGAATAAATTATAGTATTGACATTTGACATCATAGTCTTATGTATTTATTCCACACGCCCTGTTGATACTCACACTGTAATGTCACCTCTTGTCGCGATATTATCTGAATATATTATATCTCACGTGACTTCCTTGCATTCTGATTGGCTGAAAGATGATACCCTATTTCGTGTAGTTTGCATCCACAGAACTGACCAGGCACTACACCCAGGCACTACACGTTTTCTATTTTTAGCACACTACAATATCAGTTTTCTTTTCATTCTGGGCGAATAAAATTGATCAGGCTAAATTTAAAAATCGATTCACAGAGGCACAACATCCACAAAACGACCCGGAAAGAAATCTTTGTGGAAAAATGTATCGCTTTTCCATTGTTGAAGTCACATTTTTCGAGGCGTTCATTTTATTCCTTGAGAAGATGATCCATATCTCGTTTCGAAGAGAATGATCCATACCTGGGTCCAACTTTCATGAGAACGCGTCCGGATATGAAAAATCGTTTATTTCGCTGCTCATATTATTTCGCTATTTAATTGTATGTTTTGTGCAGTGAACGAATAAATAATGGAATTCAATTGAATCTTCGGAATTTGTATCCCGTACTGACCCATTCGGTAATGTATATGTGTGACAAATGTGTGGAAATTATCAAACTGCGTTGTCAAATTTCGAAAATTTTAGTTTTCATTCGCGAGTTGCGCGATTCTAGAATACACAGTTCCGTTTGGGGGAAATGTTTTGTTTACCCTTGCCGACCGATTCAAAATCTGTCTTCTGTTCATATCAATAATCTAAGTTAGCCGTGTTTTGGAAGAAGAAAATGTTTTTTAAAAACTACATGGTATTTTTTTTCTATATAAGGCTGGTTGGTAGGGCTGCTACCTTGGTAATAGATTAACAAATCGGACAGATGTTTTTCTTGATGGGTATTCGATATAATATAAGGATTAGTGCATGTCTTGTCGTTGACTACGCCCATATAGTGCCCAGTGAGGTGGTGTAGTTCCCTCCGCTTCGCGGCGGGAACTACACTACCTCACTGGGCACTATATGGGCGTAGTCAACTCCAAGCCATGCACTATTCCTTAAATATTGTCCAAAAGCCTGTTTAGACATTCATAATCTTTACGGACATGTTATCCAATTTTGCGCACGACGTGGTCCTGTTTACGCACAATTGCTATCTCCTGAATTTCCAGGTGAGCACATATTTATTTGCTATAGATTTTGGAAATAGTATGTTTTGTGAGAAAAATGTACGATTCAGTGAGCTCAACAGATGAAAACGGCGTCTAATAGAACTTACATCATAGATATGTTAAATATTACGCCAGGCCATTGTTTAGCATCACCTTTGACAAATCAACAACTTGGGTTGATACAAACGATGCAAAACGAAACATAATACATGTCAAATGCCTGCTTGAAATTCACGTCAAGACTTTTTAGGAGCACAAATGTCCACTGATGTGGCGAAAGTCTTTTCGAAAACAGAATTCGTTGGCTTTGAATTGGCAGTAATGTAATAAACGAGGGGTTTGGAAGGACAAGCATTGTATTTCGACGTGACAGAATCCGTTGAAAATGGCATGGTCACGTGTTTGTGATTCCCGACGAAAAGTTACTTTATATGGAGAGTTATCACTCATTTGTTCTTCCCTAAGCAGTTTGTGTCAAATGCGCACATTCAATCCTCCGCGCACGGCCAAGTCGGATAACGGGTGTGTTCCTGCAAGTTCTGATATCTGGGCTTTACGCAAAATGTGATACAGAGAAACCTAAAATGAACAATTCAGACCAGCGTTGCGTAAATGAGCTTCTCGCTCAACGTGCTCCAAAAAAAAAAAAACATTGATTTTATTTGAACACTCTGACATAACAAATATACATCAAGGGGTGTTTAGTTGAGGGATATGAAATCAATATAAGGCTCGGTTGGAACGATATGGTATTCGGCTCCACTTTCCCAATATTATTACCACTTCTCCTCATGACATCCATCCTACAAACAAGAACCCTGTTACTTGTACTACAGAACAGCCACCGTGGACTGTCGTTGTAATCCACGTGCGGGCAGTGTTGTTATCCATTCGTGCGTTTACCAGGTAGTAAAAGTTATCATCAGTAATATTTTAATTAATGAAGCACCTGGTTGTACCCGGTGCATCATTAATTAAATTGTTGATGCTTATTCCAATAATTACTGTTTGGAATCTAATATTATTGTGTCCGAAAGTGACCAGTCCATGGCGGCCGTATCATGAGGTGGAGCAGCACTTAATTACTGTGGCAAACATGTTCCACTGTATTGGTATACATTGTATAATGAAATATGAAGCTTGTTGGAGCGATAGCCAGATTGATTTTGCTAACGGGGAGCAAGGGCGTATCTGAGTTATTTCAAAATTTGTAGTGAAATACTTTTCGTCTGCATCACTTTCCATGGTATTTGCTGTCTTTATTACTTTCCAAAGTGTGATTTACTGGAATTTCCGGGTTTGATTATAAATGATAACCTGACAAGTGAATTATGCAATCAACAATTGGGTCATGTATCCGTGCGCGCAAACGAAGACGCTTTGTCGTGGGTGTAATGGGGACTTCGTTGTTTTTTGTTCTTTTTAACCCTTTACCTAACATGAATAGCAGACGACACTTGCCAAAAAAAAAAATTCTTGAAGAACTATTATTTTCATTTTTTGTGTCAAAAACATAGGTTCTGACCCCTCATTGGAACGAGCTCGACGAGCTCGCTCCAATGAGGGGTCATAACCTATGTTTTAGAGACAAAAAATGAAAATTAATTGGCGATTTTTGAGAATAGCGCTGGCCGGTTTTGGCCGTTACGTAAGGTAAAGGGTTAAATAATAAAATTATCGTTAATAATGAAGAGTAATAAACAGAGTAATCACTCGACTGGACTGGTTACGTAAACTAATTCATTCGAGGCGAGGGACTATATTGTAAAACACGCGTTCGCATTCGCGCACTTGTGTTTTTACAACGCCCCTTACCTCTCATGAATTATTTCACGTAACCAGTCCAGTCAAGCGATTACTCTCTATATATTTTTATTGGATTTTTTGCTCCGTGGAAGGTTTTCTGTAGAGTATAGACTGGACTGAGAGTTCGACACTTGTTTTTCTGTGCAGCTTGGTACTAAATGTATATGTGATTTTTTTGTTCCATCAAAAAGGTCAAATTCAACCCTCAACCCAAATAGAAGTTATTGTTTTTTGGTTAAAAATTCTATAATTGGCGCAAAAGTGCCAAGTTGTTTGTCAGATGGCTAAAACGGTGGTCAGACAATGCGGTAAATTGGTCTCTAAAATGATCTTTTCCGGGAGCATACTCACATTAACAAACGCAAACGGAATAGATCCGAAAGGGAGAACTTGATTCCAAAATTGTCCAATGGATCAAACACCCCGATCAGTTAATAAAAAAAAAATAAACAAATGGAGTCAAAATAGCATAGGAATTAAACACCCCCCCCCCCAAAAAAAAATTTCTGACTTCTCAGGTGTAGTATTCTCTGATCCTTTCTCTCGTGGAAACACACTCAACTTTATAAGTTATTGTGATGAGTTGAGGTAACAAGGTCTGAGGCTTGTGGCTCGTAGCTTATGTTCAACCGAGACGCTTCGCGTCTCGGTTGAACATACGCCCCGAACCGCAAACCTCAGACCATGTCACCGTCAACTTATCACAATAACGTATATGTTCCAATAAGACACTACCCTTAGCCCAAAACCTACATTGTGAAACACGAGAGATTTATTTACTAAATCTGTGATCATTAAAAGTTGCCTTCTGGAAGGCAACTTTTAACGATCACAGGTACAGTAAATAAACCTCTTGTGTACCCAAGACTGCACTGGATAAATAATCAATAAACCAGATAAACTCATTCCATTTTAGTTCAAATCGTAAATCAGTTTGGAATTTAAACAACGCTTTATCCGGAACACCCTCTGTTGCACGTGTGAACAATCCAGAAAAAAAATGAAGCGGCTTGCTAGCCACTCCGTTGATGAAGCAATAAGCAATTACGAAACGGGCCACGTCATTACATATAATTCGCGTTGTGACGTCAGACGGTACCATTTGCCACTTGAGCCGTAAACATAGAATATTCTAAGCGAACTCTCGTCCAATCAGAGGAGGAGGATTTTAGTCTTATTGGAACATTATTCTAAGTCTTCTTGGCAATAGTTTTTTTTTCCTAATGCGCGGCGGCGTAATTAGGGCCCTACGAATCTCAACATTTGGGATCGAATCGAATGAGGCAGAGGATTTAGAATGGAATCGAATCGAATCTAACCTCGAATCTTTCAACTCATCGACTTCAAGCTTTAAATATTGCACCTTCTTACAGTCGTAAATACTTGGAGGTTAATACTTGGTTGGTTCCATATCGGCCGAGATATGAGACAGAGATAACTTCATATCAGCCCGAGACCCAAGGTTTTGGTTGTCATGGTAGCTCTGTGAGCATCCTTCTTGTGGCGTCATTTCCATAGTGATACGTGGTCTTAGTTCGCATGTGCAGCGCGTGTTGTTAGGGTGAAACTTGTTTCCGTCGTCCATTTTGTACACTAGAGGTAGCCATCTTGGTTGCTATGGCTGCAAGTAATTGCTATGTGACCCAGAGACTTCCGATAGGACGGGAGTATGTTATAAGGGTGCGTTCCTTTATATAAGAGTAGTCTACTGTTTCGGATTTACTCCAATTCCTCGTTTACTTCGTAGAATTACCCAAATAGACCCGGCAATATCCCCAAATCATCAATATCCAAACAAAATTACCGAATTGTGTTCGGATATCCCTAGAATCCTCTTTTTTCAAATAAAAGGCGCGTTCCTTTGTATAACTTTATTGGTTTCGATTAAGCACAAATTCTCGTTTTTCTGCCTGTCCCAATATATTCTGTGAATTATTCTTCTATTCCCGGACTGTTTTGCCTATTACTGACCCTGTTCTGACTATCCCAGCATTCTCTCTAGTCTTAGTTTTCTTTGTTTCTGACCTCTGACCTCTGCCTTCTGCCCTATGCCTTCGTCCTAGTTTTATAATCACCAATCAGATTGCTTCATTTCCTATAATCTGTACATGCCCATACAGTTATCGCCCCAGTTTAACGAAGTCCTGTGTGATTCTTACGGCCAATAGTCAAGCCAGCGGGGACTGACATTGCTTGAATGGCTCTGATCTTATCGAGCAAATAAGCCATCGAGTAATTACCTGAACGAGTAACTCCTCTTACGACTGATGTGAAGTAACCAAGGGCTGATATTTCAGTCGATATGAAACTAACCAAGTAACCTCTTTATTTATTAAACCCCAAAAAATAATTACTAAATGTTCTTAGATCTGTTACTTCTGACAGTGCTATTATTTCTCTTCTTTTCACAAAGTCTCAAGTTTCCTCTTCTACTTCTAGTTCAGCTATCCGAATGTTTCTGCTTCCCCACGCCGACAAATCACTATCCGAACGTCTCGGCTTCCCCACGCCGACAAATCACCATCCGAATGTATCGGATTCCCCACGCCAACAAATCACTATCCGAACGTCTCGGAATCCCCACGCCGACAAATCACTATCCGAACGTCTCGGATTCCCCACGCCGACAAATCACTATCCGAACGTCTCGGCTTCCCCACGCCGACAAATCACCGTCCGAACGTCTCGGATTCCCCACGCCGACAAATCACTATCCGAACGTCTCGGATTCCCCACGCCGACAAATCACTATCCGAATGTCTTGGCTTCCCCACGCCGACAAATCACTATCCGAACGTCTCGGATTCCCCACGCCGACAAATCACTATCCGAACGTCTTGGCTTCCCCACGCCGACAAATCACTATCCGAACGTCTTGGCTTCCCCACGCCGACAAATCACTATCCGAACGTCTCGGATTCCCCAAGCCGACAAATCACTATCCGAACGTCTTGGCTTCCCCACGCCGACAAATCACTATCCGAACGTCTCGGATTCCCCACGCCGACAAGTCACTATCCGAACGTCTTGGCTTCCCCACGCCGACAAATCACTATCCGAACGTCTTGGCTTCCCCACGCCGACAAATCACTATCCGAACGTCTCGGATTCCCCACGCCGACAAATCACTATCCGAACGTCTCGGATTCCCCACGCCAACAAATCACTATCCGAACGTCTTGGCTTCCCCACGCCGACAAATCACTATCCGAACGTCTTGGCTTCCCCACGCCGACAAATCACTATCCGAACGTCTTGGCTTCCCCACGTCGACAAATCACTATCCGAACGTCTCGGATTCCCCACGCCGACAAATCACTATCCGAACGTCTCGGATTCCCCACGCCGACAAATCACTATCCGAACGTCTCGGATTCCCCACGCCGACAAATCACTATCCGAACGTCTCGGATTCACCACGCCGACAAATCACTATCCGAACGTCTTGGCTTCCCCACGCCGACAAATCACTATCCGAACGTCTTGGCTTCCCCACGCCGACAAATCACTATCCGAACGTTTCGGATTCCCCGCGCCGACAAATCACTATCCGAACGTCTCGGATTCACCACGCCGACAAATCACTATCCGAACGTCTCGGATTCCCCACGCCGACAAATCACTATCCGAACGTCTCGGATTCCCCACGCCGACAAATCACTATCCGAACGTCTCGGATTCCCCACGCCGACAAATCACTATCCGAACGTCTCGGATTCCCCACGCCGACAAATCACTATCCGAACGTCTTGGCTTCCCCACGCCGACAAATCTCCGCACCTTAGATTGCGATGAATTGTCTGTCCAACTCTCTTCTTTCTTCTCTCCACCCACCTCATTAACCCTTTACCTAACATGGAAAGCAGACGACACTTGCAAACAAAATTCTTGAATAACTACTTTTTTCCTTTTTTGTCTCAAAAACATAGGTTATGAATCCTCGTTGGAACGAGCTCGTTCCAACGAGGGTTCATAACCTATGTTTTTGAGACAAAAAATGAAAAAATAATGAAAATTAATTGGCGATTTTTGAGAATAGCGCTGACCGGTTTTGGCCGTACGTTCCGTAAAGGGTAAATCATCTAACGAAGTTAGAATGACCTATTGGGATCGTTCACCTATTTTTTTTATTTTTTAAATTTTCTTTCAGCTTTTCATTTCCACATTTCTAAAGTTACGGTCAGCAGATTTGGCACATATCTAAATGACCATTGCTAGTTAAATTTAGCGGATTTTTTTTTATTCGTCCTTTACCCAAACAACGGGGGGGGGGGGGGGGGGGGGGCACAACAGTGCTTGGTACTTAGAAATACTTCACGTCGACAGTGCACTTCCCTTCAACCAATGCTAACCCTGTTTGTACAGAGTTAGTATGTTGGGGAGTCTGACAGTTGATTCTCTCTGGGTGTCCGGCTGCCTCCAAACAACAAGCAAACCCTCTGCAGATTGATGTCAAAACAGCAAATATAGCAACATTTTTTTTATCATTTTGTCCCATAATGTAACTGGAAATTTGACCAATTCAGTCTTGTTTGACAGAGCTCGAATTTATTTGGTTAAATTCCTGGTTGGATTATGGGAGAGACGTAAAGTCTAAACTTAAAATTCGTCTTCAGTATATAAAGGGTGAAAGATATTAATTAATTGATCCAGTCTTCATGACGACTGAACAAACAGCCTTCTTGCGTTTAATTAAACTCGTGTGTGCTCGAACTCGAACCGCGACAAATCAGCGGCCGGCCGAAGCGATATCCCTGGTCAAACAAAAAAGGATCGCCATTGCCAAAAATACGTTATTTCTACGGTAACAGCGTTATAATTATAACTTCATGGAACCCCCATTTTCATAACGACAGTTGGAGAAACAAAATAAAAAAAAAAATAAAATAAAATAAATTACTTTACGGTAACATTCTGAAATATTTCTTTGTATTGCAATTAGCACGGTGGCTATTAAGACTTTTGGGCGCCATTTAGAAAACAGGCACCAGCTCAGCGGAACTGCGAATATCTTTCAGCAAGTCCAGGTAAGGCTGCTCTTCAACAGCCTTCACTGGGCTTGTTGAAATATTCTTTGAATATTTCTTAAATCTAACTAACTCGAGACATATGGGGGCACGATGGCGCTGTGTACCAAGGCGTACTGCACGTCGATGGTGCACATGTCTCCAACCAATCTAACCCTGCCTGTGCCGCGGTGCAGAGTTCAGAGTTACGATGTTGGGGAGCTGACAGCTGCTCGTCGTTGCTCGGTGGTTCTCTCCGGATACTCCGGCTTCCTCCACCCGTAAAACTGTCACCGACATGATATGACCCTGGCTGTTAATGTGTCGTTAAACCCAAATAAAAAAAAAAACAAAAAACAAAAAAAACTCGAGACACTGAATCATGCGTTATCAGTGAATAGTTTTGAATGTCCTTTAACAAATCCTGCTCTGCGACTGTCATAGCTGCTCTGCGGCATGACTGGGTCTGTTGTAATATATTTAAAATTCAACTCAATTACCACTCGAGATTAAATGCAGCTATCAAATACCATACAGTGAGATGATGTAATACCTTTGTCAACATGATTCTAAAGCAACGTTGACGCTTGCCCCACCGAATATTCTCGTGACGCATTCCCCCAGGTCTAGCCATGGTTCTATGACATTATGAAGTTCAGGTGACACTATCCAACAGGATTACGTTAATATCCTTAGTAAACTGTCTGGTCGATCGTACTCGTTCGCTGGATGAGCCCTGCAAACAGCCATGACTGGGTTTGTCGAAATATATATATATTTTTTTTTATTTTTTTAATTTTTTTTTTTTAATTTATTTATTTATTTTTTTCAATTGTGTCTTTTAAATTTAACTCACTTGAGGCACCATATTATACGTTACTAGTAAATACTTTTGAATGCCTTACAACAAATCCAGTTATGACTGCTTTGCGGCAGCCATGATCGGGTCTGTTGTAATATTTTTGAAATTCATCTCAATTATGACTTGAGATTAAATGCTGCTAATAATGACTAAAAGTGATATGATGTAAAATCTTCGTCAACATGATACTGGAGTAACGTTGACGCTTGACCCGCCGAATATCCTTGTAGCACATTTCCAGTCCAGTTATGGCTGCCCTGCAACAGCCATGATTGGGCTTGTCGAAATATATGTTTTTAAATGTATTTCTTAAATTTAACTCACATGAGTTACTGGGTTGTACGTCGGTAGTAAATATTTTTGAGTGGCTTACAACGAATACAGTTATGACTGCCCGGCAGCAGCCATGACTGGGCGTGTTGAATTGTGATCACAAGCCAACTGTGAAGTTGTGTATGATAACAAGCCAACTGGCGAGATAACGTTAAATTATCTGGTAATTTCTCCGATCAACCACACTTTTTGACTAATCTAAGTCGAACATATCCAGGTTACGTATTTTTCTAACAGTTGTGTGGGTTTTGAATGTCTTTCAACAAATCCGGTTATGACTGCTTTGCATCAGCCATGGCTGGGTTTGTTGCAACATTTTTGAAACTCATATCACTTATTAACCGAACATATCCAGTTTACTTACTTTTCTATCTGTTGTGTGAGCTTTGAATGTCTTTCAACAAATCCAGTTATGACTGCTTTGCATCAGCCATGACTGGGTTTGTTGCAATATCTTTGAAACTCAAATCACTTATTAACAGAGATATAGAGCTACTAGTAAATACTATGTAGCGAGATAATGACAAATTTGTGAGAACACGATTCTAGAACAAGTTTCTAGAACGTTTCTAGAACAAAGTTGACCCATGCCCCGTGGAATATCCTCATAGCACATTCAATCAGTTCTAGCCAGGTTTCTATGTTGTTATGAAGTTTGTGTGGCGCTATCCAATCAGGGTAAGGTTAATATTTTTGGTGACCTGTCTGGTCAATCGTACTTTTTCGCTAGCTGAGCGGAATTGTGAATATCTTTTCAACAAGTCCAGTTATGGCTGCTCATCAGCAGCTTGTCGAAATGTTTTTTCAAATATTCTTTGAATCGAACTTAATTGAGACACTGAATTATGCATGTGGTGAATACTTTTGAATGTCTTTCAGCAAATCCAGTCATGACTGCTTTGTGGCAGCCATGGCTGGGTTTGTTGTAATATTTTAAAAATTCTAATCAAATACGACTCGAGATTAGATGTTACCAATAAATGCTATGCAGCGAGATTATGACAAATCTCTGTTCACATGATTCTTGAACAATGTTGACCCATGCCTCGCTGAATATCCTCGTAACACATTCCCTCAGATCTGCCAGGGTTCTATGGTATTATGAAGTTTGTGTGGCGCTATCCAACAGGACAACGTTAATATCATTGGTGACCTGTCTGGTCGATCGTACTTTTCCACTAGACTCGAGACTAAGTGTTGCTAATAAATATTATAAGGCGAGATAACGTAAAATCTTTGACGACAGGATCCTAGAGCAACATTGACGCTTGCCCCGCCGAATATCCTCGTAGCACATGTCTCCAGATCTGTAACAGCCAGAATGGTAGTTATTACCAAAGAGCTTATTTTATCTCATCTTCTATTTTATCACTTCACTTTACTTTCACTTCGCTCTAGATTACTAATCCATTTTATATCTGATGATTACTTCACTACCCGGTACATGCACCTACCACCGGTCGCGGGAATCTAATGTTCTTATCTAGTTCGCGGCAATGTCCCTACCTCAAAATTATACACAGTTGCATGATATTTGCGCGAGACATCTTACAACTAGTGGGATGTCCCCTTCTCCTCATTGCAGACAACTTTATTAGAACTACATATACAGCTCGGACGTAAACAATTATTATTATTATTAGTTTTCTAACTATTATTACTATTATCATTATTACTATTTTTATTGTTATTAGTATTAGTCATAGGCTCTATCTGTTGCAAGGTGGATGAGCATAAGGGATAAGTCCCACTTGCCTCTATACACTTTAAACACAGCTGGAAGTCCTTCCTGGCAACTTTCGACTTTTCGTGCCGGAAGGACTTCTTTTCTTACGAAACTTACTAATTGAAAATTGGGGTTCAGATAGGGTCACTGTTTTGTTCTGGATGGGTACTCCACTATCAAGTACATACTCCTTTTACTGGTTGCGACTATCTAATCTCTCATTAGTTATATTTGCTACGTGCTAAGCCTTGTCCTGATTGCTCGTGCAAGTAATATCCACCACAAAGTTCTATGTTGTACGACTTCGAATAAGCAATCTACCCCTATATAAACACTCAAGTTATTTTGTAAATATTTTATTACTCTCACCTCTGTTTTAGTGTCTTTTGTAACTTTTACTTTCAAGTCTAAAAATCTAACACTTTTTACTCTAGATTACATTACTTCTTTTCACGCCAGCTTGAATACATTTTGCCTCCAATACTACAATTATATTCCATGTGCTCACTCGAACAATACCGTGCTCGGATAGGAAATTACAACCTTGCAGTTTATTCGAGCAGCTTAAGGCATTGCCTGCCGAAAGATAGATTTATATGCATCTTAATTTATTTGCTCTTGCGTCTCAGTGGTGCTGAGCTGCATGAAATCTTCACTGCCTTGTTTGCTCTGTTCATTGGACAATCAAATGTGCTTATTACCCCCAATTTGAAAATTCCACTGAACCAATTCCACATCACTACGGTTGTTTGAATGCCTCGAGGGCTACGTCATCAATAAAAGTGTTAACTACATCTCTCCTATTAACGTCATTTTTCTTTTTTTTGGTCATAAGCTTATTATTGTCAGGTGATATTGAAACCAACCCTGGTCCAAATTCTCTTAACTCAGACCACAATCAGAAAATACTAAAAATTGTTCATCTTAACATTCAAAGCCTCAAGCCTAAACTGGAGATTGTACAATGTGAATTTGGACCTTTTGATAGTGTGGCTTTGAGCGAGACAATGATACATCATCCGATGTCCAACTTCATGGGTTTCATGAACTATTGCGATTTGATCGCTCTTCAAGGGGAGGTGGGGTTGCCATTTATATTAAAGAGGGTATCTCGTTCCGACACAGACCGGATCTTGATACACCGAATACGGAGTGCCTATGGGCTGAAGTATTTACGAAACAAAGTAGATCGTTATTATTGGGAGTATTTTACTGTCCATCCAACAGTCCTCCAGACATATGGGATGCCATATCAGCATCCATCGAAAAAGCTAGAGACACGTCAGTGACCTAATTATCACGAATGATTTCAACGATAACCAAATGGTTTCCTCAAGAGGTGGCTTCTCTGAAATAATCAATTACTTTAACCTCAGACAGCTTATGATTGAACCAACATGCTTTACTGAGACACCCGCTTCATTGTTAGATCTCTTTGCTGTCAGTGACACAATCAACATGAAAACATGTGAAGTCCTCGAACCAATTATTCCAGACATGACCCGCTATCACTGCCCAATTTCAATTGAAATCGAATTTTTGAAACCAAGCCCTCTTCTTTCAGGAGGAGGATATGGCTTTACTCCCAGGGTAACTATGATGTATTGAACGAGGCTTTCTCTAACACTGGAACTCCATCTTTGATGTTTCAGGTCTCGATACCATAGTTACCAATCTCACTGACAAAATACTCTATACTGCATCCAAACATATACCCAACAAATTTATTACTTTTATTACTTCGAGAATGGATCAACCGAAATGGATGCATAATGAAATAAGACTATTAATGAGACAGAGAAAACGTCTGTATCGCACTGCCAACCGTACCAATTTCCCATACGCCTGGGCCAAATACAAACTTAAACGGAATGAGGTTGTATCGGCCATCAGGAAGGCCAAAGCCCAGCATTCTTAAAAAATCATGTCCACATTGAGCAGCAATAACACCCCAGCATCACTGTGGTGGAAAACCCTAAAAACACTAATCGGTAGCGGTAACGCAACAGAAATCCCCACCCTGATTCATCGAAAGAAAATTTATTCCTCAAGTGTCGAGAAAGCTGAAGTAATAATAATAATGATAATAATATATCACTTATATAGCGCCTATCCTAATAGAAGCCCTAAGCGCTTTACAAAAGAAATCACAAATAAGATAGATAAAATCAATAAAGTCACCCGGTTTGTGTGTCAGCGAAGGGATAGCCTGGGAAGTTCCTCTGGTATAAGTAGGTTTTTAGTCCCTTTTTAAAACTTTCAAGAGATGGTGCATTTCGTAAGGTTTTGGATAACGAGTTCCACACACGGGGCGCGCTGATCCTGAAAGCCCTGTCACCTACAGTCTTCAAATTCCCCGCGAACTGAGTTAAAAGCCCTTCGTCGCTGGATCGCAATGATCGCTGCGGCTTGTATGGTATGAGGAGTTCGCTAAGGTAGCCTGGGAAGTCAGCCGAATTTCTCTAGTAGGTGAGTATTGCTAGTTTATATGTTATGCGGTCTTTAACTGGGATGTAGTGCAGCTTGGCAAGGGCGGGTGAGATGTGTTCCCTTTTCTTCGTCCGTAGAGCAATCCTAGCAGCAACGTTGATCAGCCTCTGTAAACGTTGGAGCTGGTTATCCGGGACGTCGAAAAGCAGTGCATTACAGTAATCTATTCGACTCAAGATGGATGATGAAATCAGCTTGTTGTGGCGTCTAAACTTAAATATTTTCGGATATGACCTAGCCTTCTAATTTCAAGATATACTGACTTACATATGTTTGATATTTGATAGGACATTGAAAGAGTGGTGTCCAAATGAACTGCGAGATTTTTCGCACTATCGGTGAAATGGATCAAGTTCTCGCCTATGGAAATGTGCTGAATTGTGATGGAATTTGCGACAGATAGTTTTGCGCACCACATCGCTTCGGTTTTGTCATCGTTGAGTTTGAGTTGGTTTGCCAACATCCAATACTTTACCGATGACAAACATTCCTCGGCGTTTGAAACAAGCTGGGCGAATCGGTTAACTGTATCATGGTCATATAACTGTGTGTCGTCTGCGTACATGTGGCACCCAACTCTGTGGCTCCTGATAATGTCACCAAGTGGTTGTGTATACAGGAGATATAGCATAGGGCCGAGTACTGAACCTTGTGGGACTCCAAATTTCAACGCACGTTCATCTGAAAGCGAGTTTCCAACTTGGATTTGTTGGAACCGGTCGGATAGATATGAGGCAAACCATTTAAGAGCGGATCCACGGATGCCAAAAGTAGTTTCGAGTCTACGAAACTACTTTTGGCATCTGTGGATCCGCTCTTAAATGGTGTTCAATGAATACTTTTGTTCCATCTCTACAGTTGATGATTCGCATGCTTCCTTACCAGATCCACCAGCCCACGTTTCTCAACACATTGATAGCATCACCCTACATTGCAGTGAAGTGTATGCCGCAGTGAAGTCGATAAAGGTGACCAAGGCGTCTGGTCCCGATCAAGTAAACCCGCGTCTTCTAAAAGAATGTAAATCCTCTCTCTGCGAACCACTCTCAATCTTATTCAATATATTACTGAATAATTCATACTTTCCTTCATTATGGAAAAAGCAAATGTCTCCCCAATCCTAAAAAACAACCCTCAGATACAGTCACAAATTATCGCCCGATATCGTTGATCAGTTGTGTTGGTAAATTATTTGAAAAATGTGTCTTCAAACGCTTGTGGCAGTTTTTGAGCGAAAATAATGTCCTTAGTCAATTTCAGTCAGGTTTTACACCTAGAGATTCAACCGTCCTCCAACTGACTGACATTTATGATGAATTCTGTCGCGCGCTTGATGAAGGCAAAGAGGTTAGGGTGGTTTTCTGTGATGTCAGTAAGGCGTTTGACAAGATATGGCATGCTGGTCTTATCCACAAGTTGGAGAGTATTGGTGTTTCAGGAGAACTTTTTCTATTTCTAAAATCATATCTTGCGGATAGGTCGCAGCGAGTTGTGATAGCCTCGGAGTCATCTTCACGGATACCCATTAATGCCGGTGTACCCCAGGGGTCTATACTTGGACCGTTACTGTTTTTGATATACATGAACGATATAACCAGCGACTTATTCAGCAGTATTCGCCTCTTCGCAGATGATACGTCCTTATATCTAATTATTGAAAACCCAGAGCAAGCCGCGGTCATAATCAGTAACGATTTGGCTACAATCGAGCATTGGTCCAAAACATGGTTGGTCGAGTTCAATCCCAACAAAACTGAAAGTATGTGCATATCACGCAAAAGCAACCCCAACTCTCACCAACCTTTATATTTAGGTAACTCACAGATATCGGAAGTTCGTCACCATAAACACTTAGGACTCCTACTAAATAGTACATGCACATGGAACAACCACATTGACCACATATGCTCCAAAGCCTGGTCTCGCTTAGACTTGCTGAGGAGGCATAAATTTAACCTTGATCGTAGTGTCCTGGAAAAAAAAATATTTTGCCTTTATTAGGCCACTTCTTGAATACGCGAACACTGTCTGGGATAATTGTTCTGTGACCAACGTCGTGGAACTCGAAAAAATACAAATAGCAGCGGCAAGAATTATCACCGGAGCAACAGTTAGTGCCAGTAAGTCTTTGTTATATCCTGAAACACGGTGGGAATCCCTGCAAGAAAGACGCCAAAAATATAAACTAATTCAGTTCTTCAAAATGTATCATCACATGTCACTCCATATATTTCCAACAAAGTTCCCCCACTTATCTCCTGGACGCATTCATCACGTAGTTGCCGAACGCAATTGTATCATTCTTCTCTTATCCCCAGTGTTACTGACCAGTGGAATAAGTTGCCGTTACCCTTCCGCGAGAACTCATCATTGATTAACTTTAAAACGTTTCTCAGTAATGGTAACCAAAGACCACCAAGGTTCTATAGTAACGCGAAATCTCGCAGGGCTCAAATATATCATTGTAGGCTGCGGTTGCGTTGTAGTTGTCTTAATTCTCACCTTTTCGACAGTCACTTATCAACCAGTCCCTCCTGTCAGTGTGGTGAACTTGAAACTACTGATCACTTTTTCTTTCATTGTCCTTTGCTCTCAAACGCTCGTAATTATACGATTAATTTACTCCCATATGTAGCTGATACATCCACACTTCTATTTGGCTCTGAATTCTTGAATAACGATGACAACCGCCTTATTTCCGAAGTTGTCCATGACTTCATTTTATCAAGCAAGCGATTTCAGTAAGCTGAAACTCAATACTACGCCCCATCCCCCCTCTACGTGGGAAAGTCAACACTGAAACAGTGATTATTCACTGCATCAAACAGGTATTGTTTAGCTGGCATAACATGACCCATTCGACGAATGCCTGTTGTGGAATACCCCCGCACGCCTTCAATCTTTTAACACCTCGAGGTTTATTTACGCCTATTTACGCCTAATTCGCTATTATAAATGAACCAAAAGTAAACAAGTTGCCTACCTGCGATTCTCTTGAGTGTTAAATCTATTTAACATATATTCAACATGTATCTCGTTTGTATTAACTCTGATTTATTCCTAAGATATTGTGGGGTGAACACATTCTTGCCATCTGTGTGTATGTGAAGGGTGTGTGTCGGAGTCTTGCTCCGGTTTCTGGAGACAGATCGTGACTTGTTTTAGACTCGTCGTGAGCTGTCCTTGGAGGCCCGATTGTGACTTCGATACGTGCTATTTTGCATCCGCATAATGGTGATAATCTCTATGTATCAAGTATTCAAGCTGTTTTCAGCATATTAGTTTCTTTTCTTTTTACCTTTTATCTTTTCTATTTATTAGTGCTTCTTTCTTCTCTCTTCGTTCTCCCTTTCTTTTCACGTTGAAGTTTAAACATTTCCACAAGTCGTTGCCTGGCGGTCGATGTGCTTCCCTCTGCCTCGCATCTGCCCCGATGTGACGCTTAACCTATCCTCCACTTGACCTCCGATCGAAGCAATTAATTTGTAACTTGTAAATTTATAATGGAGTGAGGGTCTGGGCTTTGTTGCGACGGCGCGTGGGCTCTTCTGCTGATCTCTACCACCTACAGGAGTAAGTCATAATTTGTCAGGGAGACGACTTACATAAGCTTCAGCTTTCTGTCGAATCCCTCCTCTACGTAGTAATCTGATTTCCTTGTTTTTTGTATACTATTGTATCTAGTGCTGTTCAGAATTTTTTGTTACCCTTCTGTTATTGTGATATGTATACACATGTCAATTATTGAATAAATACTGTTTTAAGTAAAGCAGATAAGCTGAATATCACTGAATAGACTCAAAGTTGTAACTTCGGGGGCGAACCCTCCTTGAACTCTTCTTTTATCATCTGGTCACTTGTGCAGGAGAACTGATGATAGTAGACGAATGTAGGAGTAGATACGTGACAGGAATTTGTGAACATCTCGACGATTCGGAAATCGAATCGATACGAATCGCATTTAGAAGCTTCGCAGGGCCAGAGGCGTGAAACTTTCCTTCTTATCGTGGACGTGACAACCGTTACTTATTCCCAGTTCCTTATTCGACATTCGTTATCGACCGATAGAATCTGTTGATAACGAATGTCGAATAAGGAAAATCGGTTGATAACGAATGTAGAATAAGGAACTGGGAATAAGTAACGATTGTCATATCCAGCTTCTTATGTCTCATGACGATCTTGACTATTTTTTTCTTTTTCAGACGCTTGCCTTTAACTCTTTGAGTATCATTGCCATAACAACAGGTGCCTTACAGTCAGCGTATTCTATATATGGCTTCATTGCCTGTGTAATAAAGTCAGCTGCACTATGTCAAGATGACAAAAGATTTGTACAGATCACGACAATAGAAGCACTGAGTGTTTGTTTTGGAATTCTGATCACAATATTATCCATTTCAACGATAGTTTTCATGACCTACAACAAAACACTGAAAGCGCAATTAAGTACATCAAAGAAGTACCAAGGTGACCATTTACTGGCGAACAAGCAATAGTGGAGCTCAGAAACGTTGTCCTGTGACCAGGGAATTTATTTATTCATTTATAGGTGTTTTAGGTCGCATACTTATGCACAATGGCTAATCGTGACCTTGACAGTTTTACAGGTGGACGAAGCCGGAATACCCGGAGAGAACCATCGAGCATCGACGAGCAACTATCAGCTCCTCAACATTCTAACTCTGTTCAAGCTCCCCTCAAGCAGGATTACAGCGGTTGAACACATGTGCACCATCGACGTGCAATACGCCTTAGTACACGTCGTCATTGTGCCCCCCATGTAGGCAACCGGGATAAAGTGCCTTGCCCAAGGACACAATGCGGTTCGTTCCGGAGGCGGTTCGTTCCGGACAGGGATCGAACTTGGGACCTCTAGCATAGAAATCCAACAGTCTACCACTGAGCCACCGCGCTCCCTGTCACCAGAGAAAATACTTAACGTGAAAACTCCCAACTCTTATTGGTTTTCCCTTTGAGTCGGTGGCGTGGAAACGGGGCGGCAGAGGAAAAGGCTCCTCACTTTTAGATCAAAGATTTTTCGCTGAAAATAATGGAAAAAACCCACTGACATTCTAGTTTCGCCGCCACCTAATGGGATATGCCACTAAGCCAACCTTTCCACAATATCTACATTTATCAATCATAAAATGTGGTTAACCCTTTACCTAACATGAAAAGCAGACGACACTTGCAAACAAAATTTTTGAATAACTAATTTGTTTCATTTTTTGTCTCAAAAACATAGGTTATGACCCTCATTGGAACGAGCCCGACGAGCTCCTTCCAAAGAGGGGTCATAACCTATGTTTTTGACACAAAAGATGAAAAAAATAATGAAAATTAAATGACGAGGTGAATAGCGCAGGCCGGTTTTTGCCGTTACGTTGAGTAAAGGGTAAAGAGCGCAGAAAATAAGAAATCCGAGTTCACTGGCATGCTGTTCCTGTCAGGCCCAAGGTCCAATGATATTCTTTAGTTATGAGCTACTTTTTAAGGTGCCTAGCGGTAGTATATTCCCGAAAGTGTAAGACATGCAACAGATTAAAAATGATAAAACAAAAACACAAACCGGACTGAAAAATTATGGAACGATTTTTCGTATGCTCTGATCAGATACTGAAATTTGATTGTGAATTATATCCAGTGTGAATACGTGGTTCGCTCGGAAGTTCATACGTGCAGATTGTGTGAATAGAGCCCGACAGGTTCAAGTTTTATTTTACATCCGCCGTGTTGACCAGAAACTGTATGTAAACAGGGTCTCTATTAACCCCTTACCCAACGCAGACTAATATCAAAATTTATTATTTTAAATATCATTTTTTAAAATTTTTCAAAAAAGTTCAACAAAACCATATCATGTGACCCCTCATTGGAACGAGCTCGTTCCAACGAGGGGTCACATGATATGGTTTTGTTGAATTTTTTTGAAAAATAATAATTTTTCAATTGCTGAATTTGCATATTACGCGGGCAGATGCGGCCGATTCGTTGGGTAAAGGATTAAGGATACTAATCTTTGGTAGCACAAAGCGATATTTAAGCAACATAATTCTGTCAGTGCCGACGCTAGACAGGACGAGAGGAGGAGGGGGGGGGGGGGGGTGAACGTTTCCGACAGATAAGAATACCACACAGTGAAACATGATTGGTTTGGAGACTGTGTGTATTTCATTGGTGGGCATATGGAATCTATCCCCAGGAAACCTTTAAGAAATCGCACATAAATAGCAGGCGTATAGCCAGGATTCTATAATGTGGATGTCCTAGCAAAGTTTTTTTTGGGGGGGGGGAGGGAAGGTGATTATGTGGGGTTACAGCGGCCTCCCCTGGTACTAACTAGGATCCAGTCGTTGCTTCCTCCTCCCACTCCCCTGAAGGGAAACGGGCGGAGGGGACGACCACCAGAGGTCCTTATTAGGACTGGGACCTACCCTCTCCGAGAAAAGCTTGCAACATTTCGTGCTCTAACAGCGAATCTCAGGCATTTGTAGCGCGTGTGGCCCCTATATTGGGAACTATTTTGGAGCTCTATGTTGTGTGAAGGTTGCACTGGGCCCCAGTGTTTTGGTGGGGCAGCGAAAAGTTTAGGGGCGGGCAAGCCTCCCTCCTCCGCGTAGCTACGCCACTGGTAAATAGTGATGTCTGGAGTTATCCCAGGCATTTATATATCCCACTGTAAAGGAATATAAGTTCCAGGATAATACTTGTTCCAAAGATATTTTGTTATGTAATAAAAGTCCCACCGAGAAATTGCATTATATAATATTTTATCCATTGTCATAAAGAGATGTACGAGACATTGGAGGAAATAATATATAATGGAATATTTATTTATTATTTATTTATTTATTTATTGGTGTTTAAGGTCACATATTTATGCACAATGGCTAATCATGACCGTGACAGTTTTACGAGTGGAGGAAGCCGGAGTACCCGGAGAGAACCACCGAGCCACGGCGAGCAACTGTCAGCTGCCCAACATACTAACTCCACACAAGCTAGGTTAGCATTGGTTGACGACAAGTGCACCATCGACCTACTGTACGCCTTAGTACACAACGCCACCGTGCCCCCACGCGGGCAATGGATTTGAAGTGTCTTGCCCAAGGACACAACGCGGTTGCCGCAAGTGGGATTCGAAATATAATGGAATTTTTCGGTGGAACTTTTATCACACAACAAAATTTCTTTAGAACAAGTATTATGCTGGAACTTTAGTTATTGTCAGTATTACAATTTAACACATAATAAATAGGGCAAATTAAAAGTAAGACACTACATTTTGTAACATTTGTAAAAAAAAAATGGGTTTGAAACATGTTTCATAAGACAATCGGGAAATATTCATATATGCTGTTTCTACTGTTGTTTTTGGCATTGACGTTTTGGCCATGTGTGGACAATTTGTAATGTAACATATATTTGTAATGTAATATCAATGTGGAATATTTGTTAAACAAAAGTAAGTTCCATATTGAAAGATTGCTTATCATCATTATTTATTTGGGACTTTTAGTTGTGAATGGTCTTCAACTTTCTCATTAATTGGCTATCCAAAAGTTTAGGTTCTATTGTTGCTGAGAATAAATCAAATATCAAACCACTCGTACTACACACTGAATCTAGATTTGGTATCTTGGTGTTTTCTAACGTGTGTCAGGTAAGGGAAGTTTAATAGTGAAAGACAAATTATGTAATGGAAGTTGCATGTTGACAAATTTACTGTGTATAACGGATGTTCCACATTGGAACAGTTACTCTGTAAGGGAAGTTCCATATTGCAATGTTTGTTATGTAAGTGAAGTTCAATATTGGAATGTTTGTTATGTAAGGGGTGTTCAATATTGGAATGTTTGTTATGTAAGGGGTGTTCAATATTGGAATGTTTGTTATGTAAGGGGCGTTCAATATTGGAATGTTTGTTATGTAAGTGAAGTTCAATATTGGAATGTTTGTTATGTAAGTGAAGTTCAATATTGGATTGTTTGTTATGTAAGTGAAGTTCAATATTGGAATGTTTGTTATGTAAGGGGCGTTCAATATTGGAATGTTTGTTTTGTAAGGGGTGTTCAATATTGGAATGTTTGTTATGTAAGGGGTGTTCAATATTCGAATGTTTGTTATGTAAGTGAAGTTCAATATTGGAATGTTTGTTATGTAAGTGAAGTTCAATATTGGATTGTTTGTTATGTAAGGGGCGTTCAATATTGGAATGTTTGTTATGTAAGGGGCGTTCAATATTGGAATGTTTGTTTTGTAAGGGGTGTTCAATATTGGAATGTTTGTTATGTAAGGGGCGTTCAACATTGGAATGTTTGTTATGTAGGTGAAGTTCAATATTGGAATGTTTGTTATGTAAGGGGCGTTCAATATTGGAATGTTTGTTATGTAAGGGGTGTTCAATATTGGAATGTTTGTTATGTAAGGGGTGTTCAATATTGGAATGTTTGTTATGTAAGGGGTGTTCAGTATTGGAATGTTTGTTATGTAAGGGGTGTTCAATATTGGAATGTTTGTTATGATAAGGGGTGTTCAATATTGGAATGTTTGTTATGTAAGGGGTGTTCAATATTGGAATGTTTGTTATGTAAGGGGTGTTCAATATTGGAATGTTTGTTATGTAAGAGGCGTTCAATATTGGAATGTTTGTTATGTAAGTGAAGTTCAATATTGGAATGTTTGTTACGTAAGGGGTGTTCAATATTGGAATGTTTGTTATGTAAGGGGCGTTCAATATTGGATTGTTTGTTATGTAAGGGGTGTTCAATATTGGAATGTTTGTTATGTAAGGGGTGTTCAATATTGGAATGTTTGTTATGTAAGTGAAGTTCAATATTGGATTGTTTGTTATGTAAGGGGTGTTCAATATTGGAATGTTTGTTATGTACGGGGTGTTCAATATTGGAATGTTTGTTATGTAAGGGGCGCTCAATATTGGAATGTTTGTTATGTAAGGGGCGTTCAATATTGGAATGTTTGTTATGTAAGTGAAGTTCAATATTGGAATGTTTGTTATGTAAGGGGTGTTCAATATTGGAATGTTTGTTATGTAAGGGGCGTTCAATATTGGATTGTTTGTTATGTAAGGGGTGTTCAATATTGGAATGTTTGTTATGTAAGGGGCGTTCAATATTGGATTGTTTGTTATGTAAGGGGTGTTCAATATTGGAATGTTTGTTATGTAAGGAGCGTTCAATATTGGAATGTTTGTTATGTAAGAGAAGTTCAATATTGGAATGTTTGTTATGTAAGGGGTGTTCAATATTGGAATGTTTGTTATGTAAGGGGCGTTCAATATTGGATTGTTTGTTATGTAAGGGGTGTTCAATATTGGAATGTTTGTTATGTAAGGGGTGTTCAATATTGGAATGTTTGTTATGTAAGGGGCGTTCAATATTGGAATGTTTGTTATGTAAGGGGTGTTCAATATTGGAATGTTTGTTATGTAAGTGAAGTTCAATATTGGAATGTTTGTTATGTAAGGGGCGTTCAATATTGGATTGTTTGTTATGTAAGGGGCGTTCAATATTGGAATGTTTGTTATGTAAGGGGTGTTCAATATTGGAATGTTTGTTATGTAAGTGAAGTTCAATATTGGAATGTTTGTTATGTAAGGGGCGTTCAATATTGGAATGTTTGTTATGTAAGGGGCGTTCAATATTGGAATGTTTGTTATGTAAGGGGTGTTCAATATTGGAATGTTTGTTATGTAAGGGGCGTTCAATATTGGATTGTTTGTTATGTAAGTGAAGTTCAATATTGGAATGTTTGTTATGTAAGGGGCGTTCAATATTGGAATGTTTGTTATGTAAGGGGTGTTCAATATTGGAATGTTTGTTATGTAAGGGGCGTTCAATATTGGATTGTTTGTTATGTAAGGGGTGTTCAATATTGGAATGTTTGTTATGTAAGGGGTGTTCAATATTGGAATGTTTGTTATGTAAGTGAAGTTCAATATTGGATTGTTTGTTATGTAAGGGGCGTTCAATATTGGAATGTTTGTTATGTACGGGGTGTTCAATATTGGAATGTTTGTTATGTAAGAGGCGCTCAATATTGGAATGTTTGTTATGTAAGGGGCGTTCAATATTGGAATGTTTGTTATGTAAGTGAAGTTCAATATTGGAATGTTTGTTATGTAAGGGGTGTTCAATATTGGAATGTTTGTTATGTAAGGGGCGTTCAATATTGGATTGTTTGTTATGTAAGGGGTGTTCAATATTGGAATGTTTGTTATGTAAGGGGCGTTCAATATTGGATTGTTTGTTATGTAAGGGGTGTTCAATATTGGAATGTTTGTTATGTAAGGAGCGTTCAATATTGGAATGTTTGTTATGTAAGAGAAGTTCAATATTGGAATGTTTGTTATGTAAGGGGTGTTCAATATTGGAATGTTTGTTATGTAAGGGGCGTTCAATATTGGATTGTTTGTTATGTAAGGGGTGTTCAATATTGGAATGTTTGTTATGTAAGGGGTGTTCAATATTGGAATGTTTGTTATGTAAGGGGCGTTCAATATTGGAATGTTTGTTATGTAAGGGGTGTTCAATATTGGAATGTTTGTTATGTAAGTGAAGTTCAATATTGGAATGTTTGTTATGTAAGGGGCGTTCAATATTGGATTGTTTGTTATGTAAGGGGCGTTCAATATTGGAATGTTTGTTATGTAAGGGGTGTTCAATATTGGAATGTTTGTTATGTAAGTGAAGTTCAATATTGGAATGTTTGTTATGTAAGGGGCGTTCAATATTGGAATGTTTGTTATGTAAGGGGCGTTCAATATTGGAATGTTTGTTATGTAAGGGGTGTTCAATATTGGAATGTTTGTTATGTAAGGGGCGTTCAATATTGGATTGTTTGTTATGTAAGTGAAGTTCAATATTGGAATGTTTGTTATGTAAGGGGCGTTCAATATTGGAATGTTTGTTATGTAAGGGGTGTTCAATATTGGAATGTTTGTTATGTAAGGGGCGTTCAATATTGGATTGTTTGTTATGTAAGGGGTGTTCAATATTGGAATGTTTGTTATGTAAGGGGCGTTCAATATTGGAATGTTTGTTATGTAAGTGAAGTTCAATATTGGAATGTTTGTTATGTAAGTGAAGTTCAATATTGGAATGTTTGTTATGTAAGGGGCGTTCAATATTGGATTGTTTGTTATGTAAGTGAAGTTCAATATTGGATTGTTTGTTATGTAAGTGAAGTTCAATATTGGAATGTTTGTTATGTAAGGGGCGTTCAATATTGGATTGTTTGTTATGTAAGGGGTGTTCAATATTGGAATGTTTGTTATGTAAGGGGTGTTCAATATTGGAATGTTTGTTATGTAAGGGGCGTTCAATATTGGAATGTTTGTTATGTAAGTGAAGTTCAATATTGGATTGTTTGTTATGTAAGTGAAGTTCAATATTGGAATGTTTGTTATGTAAGGGGCGTTCAATATTGGATTGTTTGTTATGTAAGGGGTGTTCAATATTGGAATGTTTGTTATGTAAGGGGTGTTCAATATTGGAATGTTTGTTATGTAAGGGGCGTTCAATATTGGAATGTTTGTTATGTAAGGGGCGTTCAATATTGGAATGTTTGTTATGTAAGTGAAGTTCAATATTGGAATGTTTGTTATGTAAGGGGTGTTCAATATTGGAATGTTTGTTATGTAAGTGAAGTTCAATATTGGAATGTTTGTTATGTAAGGGGTGTTCAATATTGGAATGTTTGTTATGTAAGGGGTGTTCAATATTGGAATGTTTGTTATGTAAGGGGCGTTCAATATTGGAATGTTTGTTATGTAAGTGAAGTTCAATATTGGAATGTTTGTTATGTAAGGGGCGTTCAATATTGGAATGTTTGTTATGTAAGGGGTGTTCAATATTGGAATGTTTGTTATGTAAGGGGCGTTCAATATTGGAATGTTTGTTATGTAAGGGGTGTTCAATATTGGAATGTTTGTTATGTAAGGGGCGTTCAATATTGGAATGTTTGTTATGTAAGGGGCGTTCAATATTGGAATGTTTGTTATGTAAGGGGCGTTCAATATTGGAATGTTTGTTATGTAAGTGAAGTTCAATATTGGAATGTTTGTTATGTAAGGGGTGTTCAATATTGGAATGTTTGTTATGTAAGGGACGTTCAATATTGGAATGTTTGTTATGTAAGGGGCGTTCAATATTGGAATGTTTGTTATGTAAGGGGTGTTCAATATTGGAATGTTTGTTATGTAAGTGAAGTTCAGTATTGGAATGTTTGTTATGTAAGGGGTGTTCAATATTGGAATGTTTGTTATGTAAGGGGTGTTCAATATTGGAATGTTTGTTATGTAAGGGGTGTTCAATATTGGAATGTTTGTTATGTAAGGGGCGTTCAATATTGAAATGTTTGTTATGTAAGGGGCGTTCAATATTGGAATGTTTGTTATGTAAGGGGCGTTCAATATTGGAATGTTTGTTATGTAAGTGAAGTTCAATATTGGAATGTTTGTTATGTAAGGGGTGTTCAATATTGGAATGTTTGTTATGTAAGGGGCGTTCAATATTGGAATGTTTGTTATGTAAGGGGCGTTCAATATTGGAATGTTTGTTATGTAAGGGGTGTTCAATATTGGAATGTTTGTTATGTAAGTGAAGTTCAGTATTGGAATGTTTGTTATGTAAGGGGTGTTCAATATTGGAATGTTTGTTATACAAAGGAAATTTCAATATTGAAATGTTTATTATGAAAAGAAAGTTTCATATTGGAATATTTGTTATGTAAGGGAAGTTCCAGACTGGAAAATCATTTTCATAATTGGAATTTGATATTAGCATATTTGTTCCATCATTAAAAATTCATATTGATATGTGTGGATGATTTGTAATGTAATATGCGTTTGTAAGATTTAGATAACGATGTATATATGTCTTGGAATGTGAAGAGAATTCATTTTACCTAGTTCCATCTATTGTTAACATAATTTGTTTGAGTCTCACAAAAACCCACTATAATTAGAATCTTATATGGTATTAGTGGTAAATTCTTGCCTTTAACTGGCAGAGTGCTGGAAGCCCATATTTGGGCTTTACTGTTAAGTACAGATACCACAACTTAGAGGCCTCATATTCAATGGATGTGCTTCGCTTTATCTTTGAAGTGAAATTATTTAGTCTGTTAGGATTTGCCTTGTTACAATTTATGGGAGAGTGCGTATTGGCACTCTCCCATAAAGTGTAACAAAGAAAACAAAGACACATGAACAAATTCTGATTGCCAAAAAATAATTTAGCACTCTATCAGTTAATGTATGTCTCATCATTCAGATAGCAGAAAAGTTTATTACGTTCCCCCGAATCCATAATAAAGCAAATTGAACAGTAACAAAACCTTTTTGAAGTGGTATAGAAAGCATTCGACTATGTCTGATCACATGACTTACCTGAAGACAGAACTGTAATATGATTTGTCTGATCACTTGACTTGCCTGTGCACAGAACTAAACGACTCAAAGTTTTCTGAGCACCAAGTACATCCAACTGCCTGTTTTACGTTTTAGTTTAAATATGGTGATGAAAAGTGTATATAGTTTTTATTTAAATATATCTTTAATAATTTAAGTACAGCAATTAAGATTTTATTTGTGTTTGAAATTATTTTTTAGCTTTTGAATACGATAACCATGGAAAATGGATATTTTTGGTAAAAGACGAATTTTTTCAATATGCCAAAAAGTTGACGGAGCGAACTGGTATGGCTTCAATATCGAGTACGAGACCCATTACTGTTAATTACAGCTTGACAACGCCTTCTCATGCTCCCAATCAGGTTCCTGGTGGTCCTCTGTGGGATGTTGTTCCATTCTTGGACCAGCTTGGCACCACGCTCCTGGACACTTCTTGGCTGGACTGGACGGGCTGAAATTGCAAGCTGCAACTCATTCCAGACATGTTCGATTGGATTGAGGTCAGGGGATCTTGCTGGCCAGTCCATACGCTCAATCCCCTCCCTCTGTCGGTACTCCCCGACAGCATGGGCAAATTGAGGACTGGCATTATCGTCCATCAGAATGAATCTATCACCCACTGCACCTGCATACAATCTGACGTGGACATCCAGGATCTATTCAAGATACCGTTGTGCAGTCAATGTACCACATTCAAGGACACAGAGCTCTGTACGTCCATCCCAGCTGATGCTGTCCCAGACCATGACTGACCCTCCACCACAGGGTCATACTCAGCAATGTTGGCTTCATGGAATCGCTCTCCTGGTCTTCTTCATACCCTAGAACACTTATCCGTGTGGTTTAGGCAGTACCTTGACTCATCTGAAAAAGGACAGGTCTCCAATCTTCTCTGGTCCATCCAACGTGGTCCATGACCCATTCATATCGTGCCTGGTGGTGGTTCTGGAAGAGCGGAATGCGAATACATGGTCTTCTTGATCGGAGACCACCTTGGTGCAACCTTGCCCGGAGAGTCTGCGTCGACACATTTACCCCGGATGCATTCTGAAGGTCACTGTGAAGCTGGGTTGCTGTAGCAAAGCGGTTCATGTGGGCCTGAATGGTCAAAAACCAGTCTTCAGCTGCAGATGTTGCCCTGTCTCTGCCAAAACCATGCCGTCTTACTAATGTGCCATACTGCTGAAATCTTGCTCAGGCTCTGGTAATCACCATATGGTGTACACTAAGGGCTTCTCCAACCTGACGATGGGTAGTCCCTTGCTCCACCAACCCAACAGCCCGCCACATTTCTGCTTCAGACAAATGTATTCTTACTTTTGCATTTGCCATATTCAATCATTAAATCACAAGGGTTTGTGTTGAAATGAAGATTGAATACCCTACACATATCATGTACATGAAGAGAGTACACGAAAACATCTTGAAAATCAAGGGGTACATGCTTTCCGTGACTGTCTCGAAACGTCTGTCTGTCAAGAGAGCTAATGTAAACACTGGGGACCATCTCAATACATTCCTCAATCATATCCACCCAAAATATCGCAAATATGTCACACGCAAATTTCATAATAATGTATCAAATATTTGGTACTTAGCAAACATTGAGCAGTATATAATATTATTACCTGTAGACTTAACTACAACATTATTACCTTTATATAAGATATAAAATATTATAAACCAAGGAATAAATATCACATAATATTTTCCCCAGGAACTTTTGTTATATAGTAATTTGTTCTGATTGGAATAAATATTATGTGGAAAAAAATATATTCACAATATAAACTCGCCCCACTATTTCCAATGTAGAGATGTAAAGATTTGTACATTGTTAACCCAGCCCTGTGGCGGAACATTTCTAATTGCATCGCATATCAAGGGAGATATTGAACACTTGAATTTCTAGCTGGAAGGGGACTGGACGGACACGGACACACACTCCCCATTTATCTAATAGGTGTGCGACATGTCATTTGTCAGAGAGTTATTGCCCTTTATTGGGGCATGGTAGCGCAGTGGTAAGATACTTGGAATTTAATCGGAAAGATGAATGGTTCGATCCTGACCTGCGGCAACTGCGTAGTGTCCATACGCAAGACACTTGACTCCGATAGTCCACAGGGTAGCACGGTGGCGCTGTGTTCAAAGGTGTACTGTACGTTGATGGTGCACTTACATTTAATCGCTGCCAACACTGCTTGTGCAGAGTTAGTAAGTTGTGGAGCCTGTCAGGTGGTTCTCTCCGGGTAATCTGGCTTACTCCCCCGTACAACTGCCCGACACGATGTGACGCTGGCTGTTGGAAGTATGATTAACCCTTTACACAACGAATTGGCCACATCCGGGCGCGTAATATGCAAATTCAGCAGCTGAAAAAATACTATTTTTCAAAATTTCAACAAAACCATATCATATGACCCCTTTTTGGAACGAGCTCGTCGAGCTCGTTCCAATGAGGGGTCACATGTTATGGTTTTGTTGACATTTTTAGAAAAAGTTTAAAAAATAATATTTGAAATAATAAATTTTGATATCGTCTGCGTTGGGTAAAGGGTTAAACCTTAATAAAACAAAAAACGATTGCCCTTTATTGATTTTATTTTGGCGGACTGCATGTTGGGTGCCTTCATGGTGTAATCAACTCCTACTACAGTTCCAATTTAGAGAACGTAGCCAATTGAAACTATAGGGCATGGGTACACACAAATAAAAGATATGCAACGTATGTACAGGTGACGGAAGCAATAATGTTTGACATATTGTTTTCTCTTTATGATATCGATAGAGCAAATTCCCAAATTGTTATCTTCCAGAATCATTCAGCATTTTCCAGCTAATAACAGACTTGAAACATTCCAATCAGCATATAGACCAAGGCATAAGACTGTGACAGCTTTAATTCGTGTTAGCAGTGGATAAGTTCTTACTTAAGCGATCGCATGCAATCTGTGAAACGTACGATACCTTCTCTGAGTCCACCGAGCTAAAATATGGAGTTCCCCAAGGCTCAGTACTCGTACCCTACTGTTCCCGGTTTCTACCTTATCAATCGGTGATTTCATAAGGAAGCATTCTGCAAATGTTCATCTGTATGCTGCTGATATCCGGTTGTATTTGTCTGCCGACCTCTCTAAAATGAATGACTCATTAACTACACTGGAGGCATGCATCGAAGATATTCGGCAATGGATGGAGGGATATTTTCTCAAATTAAACGATGACAAGACAGAACTTTTACATGCCAAACATAGGTTAGACAAATCTCCGATCAACTGTCTGAAAATATGTGACGTCAATGTTAACCCAAGCGAAACTGCTCTGAACCTTGATTTTACTTTTAATAATAGCTTCGATCTGAGCAACCAAATCACTAAAGTGAGCAAAAGCTTCTTCTTCTTCCAGATAAAAAAAGATCAACAAAATTAGAAAACTACTTGATCACACACATACTAAAAACTGTTATACATATTATACAGACTATGGTGCTGCCCCGACTGGACTACTGCAACTCTCTTTCTTTTGGACTAATGCTGAAATCTATTAACCTGCTTCAGTGCATTCAGAATACAGAAGCCAAGATCATTACTGGCGCCAAACATATGATCACATTACACCACTCCTCAAAATCTTGCATTGGCTACCAGCGGAGTCTCGCATCAGATATAAGTATTAATGACGACACACAGCATCATTCACGGATATAATGCCCCCCACCTATCGGGGGAGGAGGGGGGGGGGGCGGAAAAAATTTGCAGTGCACGATGCCGTTTTTCTAATTTTCCGCATATTTTTCGGTCATTTTGAACACCCACCCCATATCCAGCAAAAAACAATTTCAGACATATTTTTGGAAACCAACCCCTCTCAGCATCATATATAAATATTTTTTATCACTTTTCCAGTTTTTGTTGAGGACCATTTTCTAGTGTTTCTGGGCATTTCTTATGTGACCCCGAGATTTTACAGATGCATTTTAAGACAGGGAAGAATGTCGGTGCGGTTGGTTTTATGGAAACCATTTTTTGACACATGATCCTGCATTGGCCCTTTAAATTGTGACTATTTTATCCAAATGGGACATGAGAGTTTTGTTTTAATTTTTTCGTTATGTTTATTATTTATATTAACACTGGTTGGTGCAATTGTTATATGAACCATTTGTTCTACTGTTAGTTGTATCTTGATTCTTGATGTATGTTAAAAATAATTAACATGTACTTAAAGTCTTTATTTCTCAAGAACCATGAGGAACCTAAATGACCTTTGTTTATCTGTGATTATAAGAAATGTTTAAATCTGTTTAAATACAGAAATAAGATATGCATTTAAGAAATCGAGACACTCAATGCCGAACAGACTGCTGGTTCAAAAGATCATGGGCCCAGCACTGGGCCCAGATGAGCCAGATAGCTCAACATACTCACCAATGCAACCCCCTAATAGAGCTATAATGTGTACATATTAGCCTAAATCATTTGAACCCTTTACCTAACGTGAAAAGCAGACGACACTTGCAAAAAAAAATCTTGAATGACTAATATTTTTCATTTTTTGTCCCAAAAACATAGGTTACGAGGGGTCATAACCAATTTTTTTGAGACAAAAAATGAAAAAAATAATGAAAATTAAATGGCGATTTTTGAGAACAGCGATGGCCGGTTTTGGCCGTTGCATTGGGTAAAGGGTTAAAGTGTTTAGTTTGACATAAAATGCCACCACGAAACCTTCGTGTTGTGTTTTGCTGGTAAAAACATCACTTATGCTCACTGTTTTGATGTACTCCAGACTTAACAAAAGGTAATAGTTACCTCTAGATTTATGCATAAACAATCAGTGGCGTAGATAAAGGGGGGGGGGGGGGTCGGGGATCGGAGCCCCCCCCCCCCCGCCCACCAGAAGTTTTGTCGGAATTTTTTTGGGACCATTTTTAGGCGAATTTATGCCTAATAACATTAAAATGCTGGCTTTGGGGATAAAAACATGCCATTTGGGGTAAATTTTGGGTAAAAAGACCAATTTTCAGTACATTTACAGTAAACAACAGATTCTTTCTGTTTGTTAAGGTTTTTGTTGTTGTTACACTGTCGGAAAATTTTCGGTCTGTCGGAAAATTTTGGGCTTGCCCCTCCGCCAGCGAAAAGCTATCTACGCCACTGTAAACAATTTTCAAAAATGCAGTTCGCCTGTGAATGCTTTTGTTTTGCTCTGCAGACCGAAAGTGAAGTACAATGCTCACGAATGAAGTTAAAATCGAAATGGTTACGAACAAACACAACGCAGTTACCGGTGGTCACGGTCGAACAGTGCACCTTTCGGTTTGAAGTTCAGCGCTCTAACCTCCGAGCTACTGATCTCCAAACTGTTTATTTAAAAACTGTGAAGGTGTCGTGTAAGTGCATGATGAAAGATTGTGTGAGACAGCTAACACACAACTTACTTACACTGTACTCTCTTAGAAGTTAGGCCATAAAACAAACTCTTTCACCAGCAGAATTGGTGAAACAAACGTCGATCTGTATTGCACAGACTATTGCACAAAATATATCATATCTTTGTCTAGCCAGGACAAGTAGAAAATTCAGAGTATTGAAAAGAAAACTTGTGGTGCTTCTCGATTTGTGTTTATCAGCGGTATTCAAGTTGTAGTTATTTCACATCTATTATATAAATATAGAATATACCCAAAGTAGCTTGGTGTACCAAATGTTCACCACGAGTAGTGAAATGGTGTTAACCGCGAGCCTTCGGCGCGTGGTTAACACCACTTCACCACGAGTGGTGAACATTTAGTACACCAAGCCACTTTGGGTATATTTTTGTTATACTATGATCGTCAGATTATTAAGAGTCGCTTTTATTTTTTTCTCGATTTTACTGAACAGCAGCCGTACATACGTGCGAATTTGTTTTTGTTTACATGAGCATCCGTAGGCGGTACTTCCGCTGTCAATTATATCACCGAAACGAAATAGAAAAACAGAAAGGTCCTTTTTCATTTTAACATAGTAACATACTATTTCGAGTTATGGGTACTTTATTAAGATGAGACACTGCATGTTTGTTAATTTTTGGAGTTTTTTGGGGTAAGCTCATGTAAAAACATAATAAATAATTGCCACTTTCATTTCACTCTTCGCGAGGCGACGTGCGATAAATTTAGAAACATTCGCATTCAGGCCGACGTCACCAAAGGTCAAGGATGTAGTTTCACCGATGGTGTGAATTTTAACTATTGAAATCCCATTGCTGGAGTGTTCACCACAGTTGGTGTATAAAGCTAAAATTTATGTCATAGGCTTTTCATGTAAAGTAGAATAGGTAACCGTGATATAAATATGAAGTTCAGTCCATGTCCGTTCAGTCCTCGTCCAGCCATAACCTTTACGTCGCATGGACAGGGCTAGCTGTATCGGGTCGAATAGGTCCGCTAATTGTTATATATAACTTTAAATACTGTCCGTCGCCATTATTTGTTTATTTATTTATTTATTTATTTATTTATTTATTTATTTATTGGTGTTTAAGGTCATATACTTATGCACAATGGCCAATCATGACCGTGGCAGTTTTACGGGTGGAGGAAGCCGGAGTACCCGGAGAGAACCACCGAGCAATTACGAGCAGCTACCAGCTCCCCAACATCGTCCCCAACATCGTAACTCCACACTGCAGCACAGGCAGGCTCAGATTGGTTGGAGACATGCGTACCATCGACGTGCCGTACGCCTTAGTGCAGGGCGTCATCGTGCCCCCATGTTGACAATCGGGGTTAAGTGCCTTGCCCAAGGACACAACGAATTAATCGCTCAGACGGTCACCCATCCAAGGAATAACCGGGCTCGACGTTGCTTAACTTCGGTGAGCTGACTTGAACCGGTTACCACAACGCCACCGCGCCCCCTACCCGCTAATTGTTATATATAACCTTAAGTACTGTCCGTCGCCATTATAGTATTGCAATCAACGACAACTCGTCAGAGTGGGCAAGACAAATCAAAAAGCTGGATATTCAAGAAAAGAAATCAAAGTAGAAGCGAAACCATCTCAGGGGCGGCGGAACGATTTTCAAATTGGAGGGGGGGGGGGGTGGGAGGGGTGGGAGGGGTGGGAGGGGTGGCGGGGGTTCGTGCTGGATCGGGCGATGGATGGCCGTCGGTATGAAAAATTTAAATTCCAGGGTCCCAAAACCCCAATTTCCACGCATCTGAGTGGATATTTTGAGATTTTTCAGGAGATGTATTTGAAAGATTTCACACTTTGAGAGCCGTTAAAAAACGTCGGTCAAGCATACAGGTGAGGTCTATTTATCAGCTTTGGTCGTAACGACCAAAGCTGATAAATAGACCTCACCTGTATGCTTTACCAGACGTTTACAGCAATTATGCTGTCTGTGGATTATCTTGTCTGGGGTGGATTTGGTACTTGTATGACTGTAAGATTACGATCTATTTCAGTTAACCGATTTTAGTATACATTTTGCTGCCACTTACTGCAAAAAATGATCCGAAATCCATTGAAACTGAACCGGAACGAGAGAAACATAGCTGGTGAAAATATGGGGGAGGCTCTGGATCCGCCCCTGGTTTCACCAGTCTTTGGTTGTGTTAAAATATATGCATACAAAAAAACATGAGCACCAGCCCCCCACCCCCCCCCCCACCCCACCCCCCACCCCCACGGTTCCGCCGCTCCTGCATCCTGAATTCTTCTTCTGTCATCAGATCTCCTGTTGAGGTAACCTGATGACAGAAGAAGAGTGTAAGACGAGACACTTGATAGTATTTTGAGAACATCTCCACGATTCAAGAATATCCAAATCATTGCGACTTGAATCGAGTCGAATCATTGGAACGATTGGGACGATTTCGAATCGAACCAAATTCGAAGCTTCGCGGGGCCCTAGTTTCGAATACAATAAATGACTCGTGGAGTGGGATTCCACGTAGAAAATAACTTAAGGGCGCAATGGGCCAATAAAAGTTACCGGAAAGTCTGATGGCGGATCCCGAGAAAATTTGATTTCTCGAACTGAAAGAACGCTGCTTCCTATCATCTGAGCAATCAATGACTGTCCATATTGCGGGCATTTCGATGACATTTTTGTGTCCGCTTCGTCGCTAATTTGCCAAACAATGGTTGCAACAAAGGGGGTGCTATTGGAAAGACGATAGTTGGGACAAATGTGAGAAAAGTTTGATTTTTTGAACTGAAAGAACGCTGTTTCCTTACATCTGACGGATCAATGACAAACTAGACTCTTGGTATATCGAAACGCCCTCCATGTGGACTGCTAATGGCAGTCCACATGGAGAAAATTTAGATAAACCGACACTCTGTACAATCAAATCCATTTCGCTTTTTGGTCATTTTCATGAAATTTCATGCACCAGCAGGTGTTGGACTGCATCATTTTTTTTTGGGGGGGGGGGGCACAAGGGTCCTCAATAGAGGGGAGGGGCACCGGTGGACTACACGGCCAGTAATAACTTGCATTTTGTGAAGAAAGCATCAGAAACAAAAGCGAAGTTTCGGCCAACAGATTTTCTGTTTACCCTGGTAACTTCGGTAACCCGGTACCTCCCGGATGCCACGGGGGTTTATTGACAGAATTTTCGCTTGTGCTTCTTCTTTTGCTTTTTCACCCAATTTGAAATTGATTTACTGGTGGAACTCCACAAACTGTGAGTTTCCATGGTAAGTCGCTCTACGCGTAAGGTCCTGAACGTGTAGCTCAAAGGTTGGCGTGATGAACTGTACGTCGGAAAGTTGTCGGTTCGATCCTGCCTCGCATCACCGACATTTTGTCCGTGGACGAGACATTTATCTTATTTGCCCACGTAGGGGAACGGTGATGTGATGTGCTAAGGCATAATACAGCACGTCGACTATACACTTTGCTTTCAACGAGTCCGGACCCTCTTGTATCGGATTAGTAAGCTGGAAAATCTGAGAGTTACTCGGAGCTGTACGGTGGCTCTCTCAGAGTACTCTGGCTTCGTCCACCCGGAAAACCACCTGACACGATATGATCCTGGCTGTTGAAATTCCTTTCAATTCCTCCTGGCCGAGCTGCACAAGCAGAGTTAGCAGAGGTGGAAGGGAACTACACCATCAACGTGCACAACACTGCGCCACCGTGCCCCAACATTGGCAATCGGGATAAGGTGTCTTGCCCAAGGACACAACTAAAGTTACCTCTTGTCAGGATCGAACCGTCGACCTTTCGGTTTAAAATCCAATGCTCTAACCACTAAGCCACCGAGCTCCCAGTATTTCCGTTATCTGTCGGCCTATTTCTGACTATAAGAATGGAATGTCCATGAATCTCAGAACTCCACGGGCATATCTATGTGGGTGGTGATACTTACCCCCAATAATATTTCCAGTCGGGTTGTTTTCTTCAAATTTGGAGCCTAAGATATCGATTTGGTCTGCTACTAACCACACACTTTCTCACGAGACTACAATTTACTACTTGAAATTATGTCACACACAGTCGGTCATATAAATGGAGGCCGGTGATACCCGACTCTGGCTGTTGGGGGTGGGGGCAAATTTATCTCGACGTATGTCGTATTTTTCATCTACAAAGGAATTCCGAAGTTTTTAACTGTAGTTCTGACTGACAAATATCCAAACCATATAATCAAGGCATTTCGCGATGCCCCCCTCACACCTCCCCCCCCCCCCCACACACACAAACCCCTTAAATCATAGCAATCTATACATTTCCACAATGGTGCAGTATATTTACTTTAACCCTTTACCCAACACAGACGATTTCAAAATTTATTATTTTAAATATCATTTTTTAAATTTTGCCAAAAAATTTCAACAAAACCATAGCATGTGACCCCTCTTTGGAACGAGCTCGACGAGTTCGTTCCAAAGAGGGGTCACATGATATGGTTTTGTTGAAAATTTTCGAAAAATAATATTTTTTCAGCTGCTGAATTTGCATATTACGCGGGCGGATGCGGGCGATTCGTTGGGTAAAGGGTTAAAAAGTCTGTACCGATGTCAGTTGAGATATTGAGCGCTAATGAGTCCATGGCTTTATACATTCATTTTCAAATTTACTCTTGGAGAAGAGGTGTGAATAGGGGAGGAAGAAGGCACTCTCTACACGTCTCCGAACAAAAGACCCAACTCTCTGTACCTCCACTTTCTACTGGAATTAACTATTTATTTCAACTCCATTCGGGAGAAATCTCCACAGACTTCTGCGTTCAAGGTCGCACTTTAAAAGAGATCTCAGAGAAAAAAACGACAGAACGGCGAAAAATAGTTCCCTATCAAGTTTATTCTGCACAGGTGTCAAATACACATTGATTAACTGAATGAATTGATGAAAAAAATTAGTCACATTAGTCCACGTGCCGAAGACAAGGTCAGTTATCCAATCGCGGTTCTTTTGATTGGAGTGATATCACCAAACAATAAAATTAATCATCCATGAATGGGCATTTAGTTTTATGATGGGAAGACTTTAGTTAACCGTTGTATAAATTCAATCTGACATTAGATGTATCCCAGGTTGCCTTCCACCACAGAACAACTTGATAAGCTTGGGTCACTCGGGGGTGTTATTTGAAAGGAAACAATACACAAGTAAGGAAAGACATGAGTCAGAACTTATCACAAGACAACAACAATGCAGACGACCCGTCCAGTGTGACCAGTGACAACTATTTTCTTGACGATTGTTATTTCAACTCAAGTGTGGAAACACAACAAGCTCTCAGTCCTGCAGACACGTGGGTGAGTACTGCAATATTTTTTACCATAAATATTGTCAATTTCATGTCTGATTTCATAAATGTACAAATACCCGTGCGAAATCGTCTGTAAACAAAAACATCCGTGAAATGTTTTAGTTTCTGATCAAGGAGCGTTGTATTGGTCGAAATTCATGCGACATAAATTCAAAATTTCATGGTTCTGTTTATTCGGGAACAACAAATCAGCCGATGTCCATTTTTCACAATTAATTAGATGGGCTTCATCTAGTCTCACATTTCTGGCCGCAATGGGTGAAAATGAAATGGGATTTCGATGACCAGAATTCCTGAAATTTTTATTTGGCCAAGGTTATCGGAAGCATCCAAGAGCAAGGGGGAGTTTAGGTGCGAAATAAGTGAGAAAATTAGTTTACTTTGGCATTCACAAATCTGAGATTCCGAAAAATATAAACTAAATAAACACAAAGTATACATCAGAATAAAGGTAATGATGAATTGATCACCAAACATACATGGAACCAACTCATAGAGTTGACTACAAGCACCAGTTGTACCTAGAAATCTGCTGAGTTCTGAAATATTGTCAGTTATGGTACGAATACGGTAGCAGTCTTCCAGGAGCCGTTTAGATCTGTTGTCAACTCCAGGGGCGGCGAACCGATGGGGGGGGGGGGGGGGGGGTGCTTCAGCACCTCCACTTTTTTGCCGAGCCATGTTTTTGTTGTATGCAAATATTTTAACACAACCAATGACTGGTGAAGCAAAGGGCGGATGCACAGCCTCCACCATATTTTCGCCAGGTATGTGTCTCGTACTGGTTCAGTTTCGATGGATTTTGGATCATTTTTTGCAGTAAGTGGTAGCAAACGTAAAAATGTATTCAGTCTGTTAAAAAATCGTTCACTGAAATAGATCGTAATCTTACAGACATACAAGTACCAAATCCACCCCCAGACAAGATAATCCACAGACAGTATAATTGCTGTAAACGTCTGGTAAAGCATACAAGTGATGTCTATTTATCAGCTTTGGTCGTTACGACCAAAGCTGATAAATAGACCTCACCTGGATGCTTTACCGACGTTTTTTAACGGCTCTCAAAGTGTGAAATCTTTCAAATACATCTCCTGAAAAATCTCAAAATATCTACTCAGATGCATGGAAATAGGGGTTTTGGGACCATGGAATTTGAATTTTTCATACCGACGACCATCCATCGCCCGATCCAGCCCCCGCCCCATTTTGAAAATCGTTTCGCCGCCCCTGAACTCAGAGTTAGTTGTATATAGTTTTCATGTTCTGTTCATCACAACTTTTATGATGATATATAATTTGTGTATATTTAATTTGAATCTATAGAATATCAGAGGTGGGAATTTCAAAGTAAACAAATTTTCCTCACTTGCATAGCAGGAGCGAGAGATTACAACATATCATTTTCTCTCACATGACACCCAATAGTATTGACATTATATATCGCTCCTTGAGAGGAACAAGGTTCCATCTGCTTTCCCCCTGTCGAGTGTTTCGCTTCTTTGTTTAGTGATTATCGACCAAACTCCGTCATTATACTGGTCCCCCCCCCCTCCCAGTGGTACTGGCATACTTTAAATACGTAAGAAACCCATAGATGAGAGTTTCTCAGTTACAGTCCACCAGTGCACGTCTGGCGAAAAAAGGGCTCGCGCTCCACCCTTGCCTTCAGCCTCAGGGCTAGGGAGCAGCTGGCCCCATGCCCCCTCCCCCGCTTCCATCGCCCTTGTATTTAGCAGTTGATCGCGCCATTTTTAGATGGACCGTAATCGATAATTTCGGATAAACGATCTCTTTCCCATAAAAACATGGATATTTATATATACATATTAAACGCCTTGCAACGAGGACATCCCATCCATCAGCACGCCGAAAATACTTCAGATCATCACACTTTCTCACAGGTTCTTCCAACTTTATTTTTACCGTTGAGTGGCGAAGCAAAGTCATTTTGGCGTGGGAAACCCGGGAAGTGAAGCAGTGCTTGTTTACTGTGGTAAACAATCTCTGTTTTACTGGTAAAGTAGAGCCCAGCCACCAGTGCTCGGGATGAAATCCTCTAAAATGGCAACAAGCTGAGGTCCCGGTCGCTGGAACTTAGAGGAAATATTAAGGAGTAGCGGATACCCTGAACACCTATTAGAATGTCCTAAATATTAGGATAACAAAATAAGATTCACTGAGAATACAATGGGGGAGTGGGGTGGGAGAATGAAGGATATGTGGTCAGTGGGTAACAAAGGAAAGAGGCAGTATGCGATCGGAGAGATTGGGTGGAATGAGGTACGGGATACCATCAAGCAGTTAGTTTCTGGGTGTTGGGAGGAGGGAAGAGTTGTAGGGATTGGAGGTATTTGGGAGATCAGGGTTATTCGAGGCCTTCTCACACCAGAACCGCGACAAAGCAGCGGCCAGCCAAAGTGTTATTTTTATTATGGGTATAAACGATTGACTAAACTTGAATTTATCTCCTTGTTGTGGTCCCGATTAGCCATTGTGCCAAAATATGTGACTTAAAACATAAATATATAGAATAAAATAAATAAATGAATAAATAGTACCGCCAACAATAAAGTGAAAACCTGGTGGTCCAACTATAGCTAATTTGTCAGCACAGCTTTTATGATTTCGATACCTATGGCTCTTTGTTGCCGGCAACAAGAAATGGCAGCGTCGCAATTAATATTAAGAAAGAAAAACTCGGCTAAACCTCGCGAAACGAAAAGTAAAGGAGTGTTAATCGGGTAGTTGGTATGAAGATATTTTGAAATTACTGACGTAATTTATTAGGAAATATTCCTGCATATTAGATTCTATGTCGGGGAGGCAGAAGCTTATGAAGTGCAGGCTAGGGTTGCAGGAACCCGTGCCTCTCGGGGGACGTTCTCATAACTGTTCCGGAATTACAGTACGTGGAGAGTGGATTGTAACGAAATCACCCGGGGAGTGGAGTAATCACCCAAAACATCACTTTCAAATTCTGCACATGTGGACAAAGAACACAAGCAATGTTTCAACCAATGGACCTCCGGGTATAACCCGGAGGTCCATTGGCTGGAACTTTGCTTGTATTTGTTATGCTTTGCAACAAATTTGCAATTATTGCTGGGGTGGAATATCCACTCTGCGGGTGATTTAGTGATAATACACTCTCCACGTACTGTAGTTAGAGAGAGAGAGAGAGAGAGAGAGAGAGAGAGAGAGAGAGAGAGAGAGAGAGATTACAGTACAGTCGTTGTGTGGGCGAACGCAACAAAACAAATGTATTAGATTCCAAACGGGGGCGCGGTGGCGCAGTAGATAGAGGTGCAGATTGCAAGCCGAGAGGTCCTCGATTCGAATCCCAACTGCGGCAACCGCATTGTGTCCTTGGGCAAGACAATTCACCCCATTGCCTACGTGGGGGCTCGGTGGCGTTGTTTATTAAGACGTACTGCACGTCGATGGTTCACTTGTCTTCATCCAATGCTATCCCTGCTTGTGTGGAGTTAGTATGATGGGGAGCCTGACAGTTCCTGGCCGTTGTTCGGTGCTTCTCTCCGGGTACTCCGGCTTCCTTCACCTGTAAAACTGTCGACACGAGGTGACCCTGGATGTCGAAAGTGTCGTTAAACCCCAATAAATAAATAAATTGGATTCTAAACACTTATTATAGGAATAATCATCAAAAATTTACAACCCGGTGCTTCATTAATTAAAATTTTGCTTATGATAATTTTTATTACCTGGTAAACCCATGCGTGCACATTACTGCCCACGCGTGGATTACGACCACTCCACGGCGAGTGAACTGTAGGCAAATGTTTTCTATAGCAATCTGTCATTGCAATCGTATTGCAAATTAGAAGGGAAAGGGGTTTAGAGATTCTTTACGTTCAACATGTGCCCGAAGATTCACTCGTTTGATTTGTCCCTATTTCGGCTTTTAAAGTCACCAAAATGCATATTTCTGGCTCTATACAGTTAAAACTAGAAGTCCTGTCATGAAATTCGCACAAATAGTACGTCGATCGATCTGCGCGTTAGTCTACGCGTTATGACCAAAGAAAGGCTATCAAATTCTGTACATATGGCCTGTGCATAAGCAATGTTTCAGCCAAAGGACCTCCGGGTAACCCGGAGGTCCATTGGCAGAAACATTGCCTGTGTTTGCTCTGAGTTACCAGGAGAACCTGCCGTGCTTTGGATGCCGTTCGATGTGGCGATTGCGCGGAATTCATACGCGCAATTAAGCCTAGATAAGCGCACAGTTTGTGACAGGACTTCTAGTTTTAACTGTATTTAACATTTTCCCCCATCAGGCCGAAAATGTTTTCTGGAAATTTCTCAAATGTGGAGCATTAAATGTGTGCTTTTCTCAATGTAGAAATGCGTGTACTGTATTCCAACTTGACACAAAGCCACGTGGGCTGCACTGATAAATACAGTACGATCGCCGCAGACTGGTCACTTTTCACGCGTGGGCAATATTTGCTCGGACGCAGTAAAATTAGATTCAAAAATCTAATTACAGGAATAATCATCAAAAATTTAATTAATGAAGCACCGGGTACAAGCCGGTGCTTCATTAATTAAAATTTTGCTGATGAGGGTTTTTATTACACGGTAAACCCATGCGCGGACATCACTACCGACACGTGGATTAAGACCAATGCACAGAAGCTGTACCGTAGCAGGGGGTGGATACCCATGTATCCCCCCCCCGTTCGAAATGCATTCAAAGACACTAGCAAGCATACGTTAATAACGTCTGATTACTGCCTTATGCAATCTGACAACAGTCGGACGTTATTAAGGGAGTAATGTTGCCCGATGGCACACATTTTAGCTTAACTTTACAAAGACAAGATAAGCTATTGCCATCACGCGTGCGGAATTCTGTTAGTCTGTGAGTCTGTAAGTCTGTGAGTCTGTTCACATTTTCTTTTTGCACAGGCTACACCCCATAGTTCTTGTCCGATCGTCACGAAGTTTCATATGCAGGTTTGCGATCATGTCCAGATGAGAACGTCCCCTTTTGTTCGCGATCGGTCAGCCGTGATGGCTTCCCGAGCCCAAAACCCGAAAACCTCTAGCACAGTCTACAGGTCGGTTTTATGAGGGGGTATCATTGTAACTTGGTAAGATGACTCTCTATAATGTCTAGATGAGAACGTACCCTTTTAATCTGTCAACCGTGACGACCACTCAAGCCCGAAACCCCCCAAAAAACTTTTACAGTCTACAGGTCATATTTAATATGGAGGGATTTCATTGTAATTTGGTAGAATGACTCCGTATGATGTCTATATGAGAACTTCCCCACTTGGTCGCGATCTGTCAACCGTACCGGTTGCCCGACCCAAAACCCGAAAACTTTAGCACAGTCTACAGCATATTTAATGAGCGCAGGACTATTCAATCATCGCACGTTCTTCTGCAAACAAACAACATGGTGTCACGTTTCGGAAATATTAGCAGACGAACGTTTGTCGAAGAAAATAGAAATAAAAACACAGACCGCAAAACCAAAGGACACTTTACTTTTTCATTTGAATTTTTGGACGAGCGCCATTATGAGTGGAGTGAGTTGCACGATTTCCCGTCGAAAAGTTATGCGAATACATTGCAGAATTTATAATATGACGTCATCGGAATCAGTCGATGTTCATTTCGCTACAAATTTTTGTGGTGTATATAGAACTTTTGTGCGCTCTTTCCGATAAGCAAATCAGTTTTTTTCAGAAATGGAGAACAAAATTGTTCGATATAGCTGCGTGCCTCTGTATTACTTTTGACGACGTCAGACTGTTTTGGTAGGGGGAGAAAAATTATCCCTGATGGGGGCGGGTGTGAGATGGGAAAATCTCACCCTCAGGACAAGATATTTGGTCCAGACACTCGGCAAGCCTCGTGTCTGGCCCAAATATCTAGCCCACGGGTAAGATTTCCCCATCTCACACCCTCACTCACCGGGGATAATAATAGGCTTGGGATGGGGAGGGAGAACTAAATGTAAAAATTCGGGCAACATTTTTATTTTTAAATCTTTTTAAATACAGGCATTGGGGGCGCGGTGGCTTAGTTGGTAGAGGTGCAGGCTGCAAGCCGAGAGGTCCTCGGTTCGAATCCCACCTGCGGCAACCGCGTTGTGTCCTTGGGCAAGACACTTTACCCCATTGCCCACGTGCTGACATGGTGACGCTGTGTACTAAGGCGTACTGAACGTCGATGGTGCACTTGTCTTCAACCAATGCTAACCCTGCTTGTGTGGAGTTAGTATGTTGGGGAGCTGACAGTTGCTCGCCGTTGCTCGGTGGTTCTCTCCGGGTACTCCGGCTTCCTCCACCCGTAAAACTGTCGTGGTCATGGTTAGCCCTTGTGCAGAAATATGTGACCTTAAACACCAATAAATAAATAAATAAATACAGGCATATTAAAATGTAGAATGTACATGTGGTCAGCGGTATTATTATATGGACCATACTTTGACTCGATAATTGTTAATGTATAAACTATGAAGACCATACTTTCAAACAATTTAACCCTTTGAACTCTGGTGGTATCTTCCATGCCAGTTCAATGGCAGCAATTAGAAGAGTCCATATTCATTATTTGGGGTAGACCAATCAACATTTCCAACGTACAGCCTCGGGACTGCACGTTGAAAATATTGATTGGTCTACCCCACACATTTATTGAACAGCCATCCTACATGTATATAATGACGTTATGCCGTATCATACTCCTGGCTGGAAAAGCGCCCGCTAGGGTTCAAAGGGTTAATTTATGAAAAGAAGTATGAATACAGAAAACAAAAGTGCAATGAGTAAAATATACAATAATGCCACACAGACTAAACACAAGATGGGGTTCCGCAGCAAGCATTACTGCTTATATAAGACGTCTCCAACTTAAATGTGCAACCTCTGATTGTTAAGGACGCTGAATAACATGCGTTTAATATAGAGAGCTTATAATTTCACCCTGCGCTACATTTTGAACAACTTAAACGTCCGACACGTTGTTGGAGAAAAGTGATCGGATAAAAAGAAAAATATGTTAATAGATAGAATGGGAGGGGGGGGTGGGATGCCCAGGATGAATTGAGACCACGTTGGCAACTTGTAAAGTGAATAAATGTACTCGCTGGTTGCAAAGCCGTGGTGAAGTGTAAACTGAGTATGCTTACCTCTTTGTCACACCACAGTCGTGCAATACACATAAACGAGGCAGTTATGCCCCCACGACTTTTGACCAACAGTGGGGATAACATACTTGGGTAAAATAAACTGACTTTCATGTAGTTGGCGATTAGTCCGTGGGGCCTTTCAGAATAGGGGCCCAGTTGGACATTTCCCGATAATTTACAATGCCATTGCGCCACCGAGTCAAACTGAAAGAGTTAATTAAATGGAAGTGAAGCAGTGTTTGTTTACTGTGGTAAACAAGTTGTTTTTGACTGGTAAAATAAGACCCAGTAACCAATTCCGGGCTGAAAATCCTTTAACCCTTTACCCGACGTAACACCAAAAACCGTCCAGCGCTATTCACAAAAATCGCCAATTAATTTTCATTTTTTGTCTCAAAAACATAGGTTACGACCCCTCATAACCTATGTTTTTGAGACAAAAAAATGAAAAAAATTAGTTATTCAAGAATTTTGTTTGCAAGTGCCGTCTACTTTTCATGTTAGTTAAAGGGTTAATGTTAGTTAAACAATATTTTTTTGTTTCAAAGAAAAGACATGTTATATCTGTACATCATATTGAATAAAAAAGAAATATCAAAGCAAAATGTAAATTTATGGTACACAAAATAACAAAAAGAAAATCGTAAGAACGGGATTCTACATTAAGCTGGACACTTTTGTGAGTCGTCTCCTCTGTAAACTGGTGTATTTACACAATGTTGAATGAAGATTTAGGCTTAGGGCAATTCTGGACATTATAAGAAATTGTTTAAACTGATATGAAGAAACAAAACAGACTCACCAAAGTACTAACTCCACACAAACAGATTCAGCATTGGTTTAAGACAGGTGCACCGTCGAAGTGCAGTACGCCTTAGTGCATAGCATCACCGCGCCCTCACGCGGGCAATCGGGAGTCCGTGCCTTGCCCAATGACACAACGTATTTACCCCTGGCGGTGATCGAACTGTTCGAAAGTTCATTGCCCAAACCACTGAGTCACGTGCTCCCTGCTGGCAGAATAAAAAAACTGGTAACTTACGCGTGGGTCTAAGTGGTTAACTTGTGCAGTATATGCAACTCAGATAGATATACACAATATATTGGATAAAATCGACTTTAAACTTGCGTTGCTCTGCTGATATAGCCATTGATGCTGAAAGTGATCTTAACAGGCCTGGAAATAACCCGCGAACGATCGTTTGGGTTACATTCGGGTTACCTCGATTGTTAAATACGCGAACGAACTACAGGTTACGACAAAATTATACAACATAAGCTAAAATGCTAGTTCCGCATGTTCTCGTAGTCTGGCTTGACAGTCTTTCGGGACTAACTCGACTCACACAAATGTTGCGCATTACATTAACATAGTGCGCGCACTGCAACGGTCTTAACATATTTTCCGCCAATAGAAATGGCAATAACTAACTATTTTTTTGCGGAAATTCAGTCAATCCTTTGAACGCAAAAGGCCGTTTTTCCGGCCCAGGAACATGATACGTCATGATCTCATTAAGATGGACGGGTACCTTGTGCATGTGTTGGGTGGACAAAATCCTGTTTTCAACGTGCAGCCCCAAGGCTGCACATGTGTTGGGTGGACAAAATGCTATTTTCAACGTGCAGCCCCAAGGCTGCACGTTGAAAATATGAATTGGTCTACTCCCAAATAATGAATATGGACTCTTCCAATTGCTGCCATTGGACTGACATTGAACAGCATAGTTGGCGTAGTAATAACAGAGAAGGATGTAAAGTATCGCGACTCTGGGCCCCTGTACGTTGTCACCGCGTTATATAGCGTAACCTGCTGACGGGTTACGGTGTGAGCTCTTTATTTCAAGAGCTGTCTTACCCCCCCCCCCCCCGTACCCCCACACCCAATAAAATAGATCTAATGCTGCGAGTGCTTTTCTAAGAAATGGTAACGTACATATGGATTATCGATCCAATTGCGTCCATTATATTTTGCTGGTATATTTAATTATATATTGGGGGTCACCTCGTGTCGGACAGTTTTACGGTTGGAGGAAGCCGGAGTATACCCGGAGAGAACCACCGAGCAACGGCGAGCTACTGATGGAGGCCCCCAACCTACTAACTCCACACAAGCAGGGTTAGCATTGGTTGAAGACAACTGCACCACCAGCGTGCAGTGAACCTTAGTACACAGCGTCACCGCCCCCCCCCCCCCACCCACGCGGGTAATCGGGATTGAGAGCCTTGTCTGACACAACGCAGTTACCTCTGGCGGGAATTGAACCACGGGTCTTTCGGTTTGAATTCCAATGCCATAATCAATGAGCCACTGTGCTCCCGCTTGGGTAGTTAAAACAGAGAAGGGTTGAAGTATCGCGTCACTGAGTCTAAGTTATCATCACGTTATATATCGTAACCTGGTAACAGGTTACGATATAAACTCCTTATTTCCAGTCCTGTCTTAACCCCCCTTCCCTTCCACCCCGCACTCCACTCCCATCAAATAGATCTTCTGCTGCGAGTGCTTCTCTAAGAATAATAACAACCATATGGATTATCGGCCGATTTGCCACCATCTTATTTCGCTGGTATATAAAACACCCTCTACGTAACACACAATTACATGTATTTCAGGAACTGAAGGGAAAAGAGAGTGATTGCTCTCAGTCGTCATCACTCTCCTAAACGTTTTACTAGGGGAGCAATTAATTACTCGCCTTCATGATGTGTGTAGAAATTATGTCTGAACATAAAGTTATTTATTGCATTTCAATCACCTGTTACCTGAACAAACTAGGAGAAGATACATGCAAAACATGATATCGCATAACTAAATTCTTTCATTTTTTCTCAAAACATATCTTAAGACACCTAAATGAGCTCCTTCCAATGAGGAGTCATTGGCTATATTTTAGAGCAGAAATGAAAAAAATAACAAAATTTGTATGGTCATTTTCATGTATAGTCCTGGTCAGTTTGGGCTGTCATCACAGGTAAGGAGTTAAAATCACTCTCCTGACTTTTCCACTCTCGCAGAATCAAAATGAGACGAGTGATCATTCATTTGCCTGCATTTTCTTCCCGGCAGTTACTGATATTTGGTCTCAGACACTAAACAGTGGACATCCACTCATACTATTACTTACAAATGTAGGGAAAAAGCACGAGGACAAAATAAGCAATCAGAAGTTCATACTTATTTATTGGTGTTTTAAGGTTACATATTTCTGCACAATGGCTTACCATGACCGTAACAGTTTTATGGGTGGAGGAAGCCGGAGTACCCGGAGAGAACCACCGAGCAACGGCGAGCAACTGTCAGCTCTCCAACATACCAACTCCACACGAGCAGGGTTAGCATTGGTTGAAGACAGGTGCACCATCGACGTGCAGTACGCCTTAGTACACAACGTCACCGTGCCCCCACGTGGGCAATGGGGTGAAGTGTCTTGCCCAAGGACACAACGCGGTTGCCGCAGGTGGGATTCGAACCGAGGGCCTCTCGGCTTGCATCCTGCACCTTTACCAACTGAGCCACCGCACCCCAATAGTTCGTACAATATACAATGTATGGGAGGGAGAATCGATGGCTGATTGATTAGAACATTGGACTGCAGGCGGAAAAGTCGACCGTTCCGTCCCGACTTGCATTTTCTACATGAGTGGGATACGTGCTCCTGAATGCCCAAGTGGGAATAGGTGGCGGCTTGAACTGAAGCGTACAGTACGTCGGTATTACACTCTCCAACATATTTCAATGTAAAACGTCACAAACAGAGTTAGCATTGGCTGGAGCAGCCAATGCTAACCCTGCTTGTGTCCGCAACCCTGTGGTTTCCTCCTCTTGTAATACTGCCTGATAAATACTGTACGTGACGCTGGCTGTTGAAAGTGTCGTTAAACCATAAAAACTTAACAGGAGTTCACCAATAGCTGACCTGAGTACCTGTTTAATACTTGTTGTTCATAAGCAGTAAATTGGCTTTTTAGGGGTATTCAGTTTTTGCACGTCTACTCTAGGAAGTGACGAATAAATATCGAAGCTTTATTAGCTCACCTGACTGAAAGTCAGGGTGAGCTATTCTGATCACTTTTCGTCCGTCGTCCGTCGTCCGGCGTCCGGCGTCCGTCGTGAAGGTGGTGTTTGGGCTTTTTCTCCCAAACCACTGGCCGCATATTAATGAAATTTCATGTGAGAAGGGGTTATGTATGCGGACTTTGATTTTTTGTCAAAAATAGGTTTCGGCTCAAATTGAGCAGAGGGATGGGGCAAAAATGCTCCAATTCTTAAAAAATCTTCTTCTCAAGAACCAGCAATAGCAGAGACTTGATATTTGGTATGCAGCTTCCTTTTGAGGTGTAGGCTCAAGTTTATGCAAGAGAAGTTGGAGGGGCTATATTTGACGATGTTAAAGGAGGGGCAAACATTTTGGCCCCGCCCCAAATTTCTATTTTCCAAACCGCGAGGCCGATTTGAACCAAATTTTACATGAGTGCTTATTGGGTCGTAAGTACCTAATTTATGCCGAATTTTCTTCCCCATAGCCCCGTGGGAACCACAGGAGCTAAAAATAGAAAAAATGAAAACGCCCATATCTCCAAAACTACACGACACTGAGAATTCTTATTTGTTGTGAAGCTTCCTTAGGACCAACAGAATGGAATGATCAAAAAAAAAATTGCCATCGGTGTTATGATGGGGTACTTTTTGAGGACTTTGAAAAAGTGCTGAGTCAGCATTTTTTAACACTTTGGGTAATGGGAAAAACATAAGACTACTTTTCTCCGCAACCACTGCTCCAAAAGCTTTAAAATTTCACATATAACATCTTTGGAAGATTGTTTCACACGTTTATTGAAATCAATTGCCTGGGTCGATATTTGGGCTCTCTATGGGAGCCCAAATGTTTAAATTAGTGCAGTATGAGGAGTATTTTTGAAAAATCTTCTTCTTCAGATCTAGCAATAAGAATGTTTTGATATTTGGTATGCAGCATCCTTAGGGGGGCGAGATTCAAGTTTGTTGAAGCTAAATCCCTGGGTTCATATTTAGGCTGAAAATTTGGTGTCCCGTTGCGGACTTCGAAATTTTGGACCAAAATCCGAAAATTTTTTTTTTTGTTTTTTCTGCCTTTCGGTCAGTTTTAAGACAAAAAAAAAAAAATTTTTTTTCCCTGAAAATTCGGGGTGTGGGTGGGACTTAGAAAATTTTGGACCAAAATCCAAAATTTTTTTTTTTTGTTTTTTCTGCGTTTCGGTCAAATTTTTTCCCCTGAAAATTTGGGGTGCGGGTGGGACTTAGAAAATTTTGGACCAAAATCGGAAAAAATTTTTTTGTTGTTTTTTCTGCGTTTCGGTCAATTTTAAGACAAAAAAAAAAAAAAAAATTTCCCCTGAAAATTTGGGGTCCGGGTGGGACTTAGAAAAATTGGGACCAAAGTCTGAAAAATTTTTGTTTTTGTTTTTTATGCATTTCTGACAATTTTAAGACAAAAAAATTTTTTTTTTCCCCTGAAAATTTGGGGTCCGGGTGGGACTTAGAAAATTTTGGACTAAAATCCGAAAAATTTTTTTTTTGTTTTTTATGCATTTCTGTCAATTCTAAGACAAAAAAAAAAAAAATTTTCCCCCTGAAAATTTGGGGTCCGGGTGGGCCAAAATCTGGAATTTTTGGTTTTTTGTTTTTTATGTTTTCTGTCAATTTTAAGACAGAACAATTTTTTTTTTTTTTACCCTGAAAATTTGGGGTCCGGTGGGACTTAAAAAATTTTGGACCAAAATCCGTAAATTTTTTTTGTGTTTTTTTTATGCGTGTCTGTCAATTCTAAGACAAAAAAAAAAAAAATTTTCCCCCTGAAAATTTGGGGTCCGGGTGGGCCAAAATCTGGAATTTTTGGTTTTTTGTTTTTTATGTTTTCTGTCAATTTTAAGACAGAACAATTTTTTTTTTTTTACCCTGAAAATTTGGGGTCCGGTGGGACTTAAAAAATTTTGGACCAAAATCCGTAAATTTATTTTTTGTGTTTTTTTATGCGTTTCTGTCAATTCTAAGACAAAAAGAAATTTTTTTTACACCGGAAATTTTGGGTCCGGGTGGGACTTCGAAAATTTTGGACCAAAATCCGGAAATTTTTGTTTTTGTTTTTTATGCATTTCGGTCAGTTTTAAGACAAAAAAAAAAAAAAATTTTTTACCCTGAATATTTGGGGGTCCGGATGGGACTTCGAAAATTTTGGACCAAAATCCATAATTTTTTTGTTTTTTGTTTTTTATGCGTTTTTGTCAATTTTAACACAAAAAAAACATTTTTTTACACCAAAAATTTGGGGTCCGGGTGGGACTTAGAAAATTTTGGACCAAAATCCGGAAATTAGTTTTAGCGTTTTTTATGCGTTTTAAGAAGAAGAAAAAAAAATTAGGCTGAAAGTATTTTGTTTGGGAACTGTTTTTTTATGTGTTTATCTCAATTTTGGGATGTAAAAGTGCAGGAACTGAAAATAGAAGGAAAATTCTGTGTATTGTGTGGGCACAATCGCTTCATCTAGTTGGTATATGCTTTTCTTAGGAGGGGCGTATGCAGCTTATTCAAGTCAAGTCCCTGGTTTGATATTTAGACTACCATGTCAGGTGAGCGCCCTCAGGCCCCCTGGGGCCTCTTGTTTATATCATTTTCTATCACTAGTTTGTTCATAGTCAAATGTTTATAATCTCTCTGAAACTGCCGCTTAAGTAGCTTTCCATTAACTTTAATTAGATTTAGTACTAATTTTTAATGCAATGTTCAGGGACGTCGCAATGCTGGAAGGGCAGGCTGAGAGGGGGGGGGGGGGGGGGGGGCTAACATGATAGGATAACCTGAACAGAGGGTCAGAATGTTCCAACTGGATACCTGTAGTAACGAGGTTCATATGTTACGTTCCCAGTGCCTAGTTCAACGAATCAATTTCTTACTAACGTTCCCTTCATCGCTTTTTAGCTCACCGGAGGGAGCTTAACTTATCACTTGCCGTCGTCCGTCGTCCGTCCGTCCGTCATCCGTCGTCCGTCGTGACCTTTACATTATGGACTACTCCTACCACACTACTGGATCAAATTGAACTAAATTTGGTGTGCATGTTCCCCATCATATGTCAATTCAACTTGTACAAATAAACTTGCCATCCCCACAGGGAGCACCACAAGGGGCATAACTCTGATAGCACCCATGAATTTCTTTCCAAAATTCAAAAAAATCTTCTTCAGATCCACCAGGCAGAATTCTTTCCTATTTGGCATACATCATGTCTAGGGGGGTGGGGGTGGGGGGGGGGCAGATTCAAGTTTGTTCAAATCGGCTCCCTGGATTCATATTTGGGCTCACTATAGAAGCCCGAATCTGAACTAGCCCGAATCTGAACTTAGTGCATTTCAGGCAAATTTCTTAAAAAATCTTCTTCTCCAGATTCAGCAAGCAGAATCCTTTGATATTTGGTATGCAACATTGTGGGGTGAATCTGATTCAAGTTTGTACAAATCGGCCCCTGGGTTCATATTTGGGCTCAGTATAGGGTCCTGAATTCAAACTTAGTGCATTTCAGGCAAATTTCTTTAAATATCTTCTTCTCAAGATCCAGCAGGCAGAATCTTTTGATATTTGGTATGCTACATTGTGGGGTGGATCTGATTCAAGTTTGTTCAAATCGGCTTCCTGGATTCACATTTGGGCTCAGTATAGAAGCCCTAATTTGAACTTAGTGCATTTCAGACAAATTTCTTAAAAAATCCTCTTCTCCAGATCCAGCAAGCAGAATCTTTTGATATTTGGTATGCAACATTGTGGGGTGGATCTGATTCAAGTTTGTTCAAATCGGCCCTCTGGATTCATATTTGGGCTCACTATAGAAGCTCGAATTCGAACTTAGTGCATTTCAGGCAAATTTCTTAAAAAATCATCTTCTCCAGATCCAGAGGGCAGAATCTTTTGATATTTGGTATGCAACATTGTGTGGTATATCGGATTCAAGTTTGTTCAAATCGGCCCCCTGGGTTTATATTTGGGCTCAGTATAGGAGCCCAAATTTGAACTTAGTGCATTTCAGGCAATTTTCTTTAAAAATCTTCTTCTCAAGATCCAGCAGGAAGAATCTGTTGATATTGGGTATGCAGCATGCTTAGGGGGTGAGATTCAAATTTGTTCAAGCCAAGTCCCTGGGTTCATATTTGGGCTCACTATGAGAGCCCGAATGATAACTTAGTTCAAAATGACGAATTTTCATTAAAAATCTTCTTCAGATCCAGCAGTTGGAATGTTTTGATATTTGGTATACAGCATCCTTGGGGGGGGGGGGGGGGGGGGGGGGGGGGGGGAGGGGTGAGATTCAAGTTTATTATTCAAGCCATGTCCCTAGGTCCATATTTGGGCTCACTGTGGGAGCCCGAATGATAACTTAGTTCAAAATGAGGAATTTTCTTTAAAAATCTTCTTCTTCAGATCCAGCAGTTGGAATGTTTTGATATTTGGTATGCAGCATCCTTAGGGGGTGAGATTCAAGTTTGTTCAAGCCATGTTCCTAGGTCCATATTTGGGCTCACTGTGGGAGCTTGAATTGTAACTTAGTTCGAAATGAGGAATTTTCTTAAAAAATCTTCTACTTCAGATCCAGCAGTCGGAATGTTTTGATATGTGGTGTGTAGCATCCTTGGGGGGGGGGGGGGGGGGGGGAGATTCACGTTTGTTAAAGCCAAGTCCCTGGGTCCATATTTGGGCTCCCTGTGGGAGCTCGAATTATAACGTAGTCAATACGAGGAATTTTTCTTAAAAATCTTCTTCAGATTTAGCAGTCGAAATGTTTTGATATTTGGCATGCTGCATCCTTAGGGGGTGAGATTCAAGTTTGTTCAAGCCAAGTCCCTGGGTTCATATTTGGGCTCACCGTGGGAGCCCGAATGATAACTTGGTTCAAAATGAGGAATTTTCTTTAAAAATCTTCTTCAGATCCAGCAGATGAATGCTTTTTATATTTGGTATGCAGCATCCTTAGGGGGGTAAGATTCAAGTTTGTTCAAGCCATGTCCGTAGTTCCATAAAATTTGTCTCACATGACTTCATTCCTTTGTAGTGTTGATGAACCATGTCTAACTGAATGTGATCCCAAATACTTCTTTGAACCACTTTGGCCGGTGAGCGATTAATGCTCCGTGGGGCCTCTTGTTTTATCAAGAATTCAAAAGCCTCATGCGCAAATTTGACACTTTGAAGGTCGGATTAAAAACAAGCATTCTTTTGAACGTTGCAAAAACAGGCAAATTACAGTGATTTTATCTTATCGCAGCTCAGCCTATTACCGCTGAAGGGGCACGAATTATCCGGCTGCCCTAGTAAAGTGCAAGGGTGTCGATTATCCCACGTGCACACAGGCTCCTGCGCCTCTGGACATAGTACTATTTTAGATACGTGAACGTGAAAATATCCATAATATAACAGGGACTGATTCTAGCCCTTAATAAAGAAAAGAAATGATGCCGTGTTGAGGTGGAATGGGGGATGGGAGAGGAGTAATGGTTTGAGTGCAATCAGATTCCATACTAAACCAAACTATCGGTGGCGAAAGGTTCGGTGTGTGTGTGTGTGTGTGTGTGTGTGTATGTGTGTGTGTGTGTGTGTGTGTGGGTTTGTCTTACCAACTTGACGAGGTAACTAGACAAAAGAGTTTGCGTGTTTCGCCTTACCGAGGTACAAAAGACAAAAGAAACCCTTTACCTCGGTTGTTTTCCCAGAACTGTACCGGCAAAACGAGGTAGAAACCGTTAGTACACACAAAGGACAAACAATGGGGTACCTCGGTATGTAGGGTAGACAAGACTGCGTTTGTCTTACCAACTTGACGAGGTAACTAGACAAAAGAGTTTGCGTGTTTCGCCTTACCGAGGTACAAAAGACAAAAGAAACCCTTTACCTCGGTTGTTTTCCCAGAACTGTACCGGCAAAACGAGGTTGAAACCGTTAGTCCACACAAAGGACAGACAATGGGGTACCTCGGTATGTAGGGAAAACAAGACTGTGTATGTGTGTGTGTGTGTGTGTGTGTGTGAGAGAGGGTCAATCATATCCCCGCCCACATTTCTTGGAAAGATCACTCGCAGGGGGGCGATATTCGTGTCACGCCACAGAGCGAATATCCCACGTTAAATGTTGAAAAAAAACGGCAGTTCTTATAAGTCGTTATACCCCCACAAACAAAACGGAAGTTTTTTTTTTGGGGGGGGGGGGAGGGGGGGGGGGGTATATAGGAGTCAACTTGTCCGTCGGTCGGTCTGTCGTCGTCGGTGGTCCGTTGCACATGTAAACTGTAGAGCGAACTACTTCCACAGTTTTAGCCACATTTTCATGAAAAAATGATCAACATGATGAGGAGCAGTGAGTGACATAATTTGTTTACTGACTGGATTCAAGATGGCTGGATGGCAGTCATATTGGATTTTGCAAAATACTTGTAGAGCGATCTACGTCTACAGTTTTTGCTGCATTGTCATGAAACTCAATATAAATGATCGACACGGTGAGGAGCGGTGCGTGACATAATTTTTTTCCCGATTGGATTCAAGGCGTCCGACTGCCGGTCATGTTGGTTTTTTCACTTACAAAATTTGAATGCCTCTTTCAGTCACCCCCATTAGGCGGTATGCCACGGTGGTGGTATAGCGGGTAACAGACCATCTCTAGTTTTGGTCTGAGACCATATCCACTGCTAGAGTAAAGACTTCAACAATGGACGCGATGCAAGCGTTGCGCACGATGCGATTCAGTTGTCATTTATGTTTTTTTCTTCATTGATTAGAATGTAAAGTAGTGCGATGCGTCTAATTTGAGCATTGCTGTCTACCATAGACATCCTTGCATCCTGAAGATGATTGCACACTAAGTACTTAGGCGTACTGCACGTCGACAACGCACTTGCTTTCATCCAATGGTAACTCTGTTTGTGTGTGGTCAGTACCATGGAGAGTCTGTCAGTTGCTCGTTGGTTCTCTCCTGGTACCCGGCTTTCAATGAGTGGTTATATGCTATAATTACGAGACCAAAATTTAAAAAAACGATTTTTGGGAACAGCGCTGATAGGTTTCAGCCACCACGTTAGTTAAAGCGGTATATTATACATGATGTGGTGAAAAGATTTCCAAATTCGTCACGATTTTATATGAAATTTCTAAACTTCTTTCACCAAAATCGGTCTGAGACTCGGTCAACTTCCGCTAAAGGCGATTTTGTTTCCTCGGGTCCAGAAATTTCATATTAAAATTTGACTCATTTGTATGTTTTTGTGGCGTATGCGTAGAACCCTCCAGCTTCCGCAGCCTTGATGTGGGATGGAACCTACCGCTCCCCGATGCCAGTGCAAAAGCGTATATATACATGTACGAAAGCACCTGCGTTGCTGCCTGTAAAACACCACATTAGTAGTATGTCTTGGGAATTTCAGGTCATATTGGCAGGACCCCGGAAGTGACGTCATGTCATGTGACCCAGTGGCGCCATGTTGTGTTGTCATTACTTTAGTGATACGTGGTTGTAGTGCGCATGCGCAGCGCGTGTTGTTAGGGTGATACGTGTTTCCGTCGTCCGTTTTGTGTACTGGATCTAACTTACCCCCAGGGGGGGGGGGCCCTCTCGGTACCACGGTATGGCGGTCCTAAAAATGATTCTGGGGGAATCCGTAGTAAATAAAGTCGTTTTTGGTGGTTTGAAGGGATTGTCGGAATCATTTGGGTAATACTACGAAACGGAAAATCACTCCTATTCAATCGAACATACCCTCCGAACATACCCCTGTCCTGCTGTAAGCCTTTGGGTAACATAGCAACCACGTGCTACCATAGAAACCAAGATTGCGGCCTCCAGTATACAAAAATGGACGACGGAAACACGTATCACCCTAACAACACGCGCTGCGCATGCGCACTAGAACCACGTATCACTATGGTAATGACGTCACAACATGGCCGATCACGTGGGTTACCATGACAACACAACATTGCGCCACTGGGTCACGTGACATGACGTCACTTTCGGGGTCCAGCCAATATGAACAGTAAAGCATGAGACATACTATTCACATTGTAGATGAATAAAATTTCAAGACAAATGAAAGGCAACCAGCAACCCAAAGGCCCACTGACTGAAATGGGATAGAGATAAAATCTAACAAAATCTCCCCCGCCCTCGGAGAAAATCCCACTGAAAAAATCCTGTATACATGTACTTTTCACAAATGCAGACAAACCCTCCCCCCCCCTCATCTTCAAAATTCATATCTTATTTTCCCTTTTTTTTGTCTTAGATTTATCTATAGTTTAAAATTATTAAAATTATATATATATATATAGTTTATTCTCTAATGAATATTATTTATTTCATTTTCAATAATGGGGGCGCGATGCCTCAGCGACTACTGGAATAGACTTCAAACGAAAGGTCGGCGGTTCGATCCCCGCCAGGGGCAACTGCGTTGTGTCCAGCTGCAAAGCACTTAATCCCCATTGACTACGTGGGTTACGGTTACGCTATATACTAAGGCGTACTGCACGTCGATGATGCACTCTTTTCTTCAACCAATGCTAACGCTGCTTGTGTTTTGTTAGTACATTGGGGAGTCAGACAGTTGTTCGCCGTTGCTCGGTGGTTCTTTTCGGGTACTCAGGCTTCCTCCACACATAAAACGTTCAGACACGACACGAGATGACCGTGGCTGTCGAAAGTGTCGTTAAACCCAATAAATAAATAAATTTGCAGTACATCATTTTTTTTTATTTGAACCTATTTTCTAAATTTTTATTTCTTGTAATGTTTCATGTCATATTGTAAGCCATACAGTTCGTCAGTCGGAACAGATCACAAGTACTAATTGCATTTATTCACGAATTAATTACCAGGAACTCTCGAGTATTAAACCATGATCCAAAATGACTGATATCGCAATAACACCAACACCAACACCGCAGACCTTCATTGAGGGGATGCCTTGATGTAGAAACAATATTAGTCATCTGGGACTCGGGCTATTACAGCCGGGACAAAACACAAGTACTGCGTATATTTATTCGCCAATTAATTTACAGGAACTTTGAATATTAAACTGTGATCCCAACTGACTAATATCCAATCTACATCAACAGGGCATGCCTCTGAGTTTAAACTAAAATTAAAATCACAACTACGTTATGTAGGATCAATGAATTACTTAATTCCAACAATGGTGTACCATTCTTTTTTATTTATGACATATTTTGCAATTATTTGGAGTGAATAAAAACTCAATAAGTTCCAGATATCATTACAGAACAGCCGCCGTGGACTGGTCTTGACCCACCCATGGGCACTGATGTCCACGCATATGTTTACCAGGTAATAAAAACCATCACGAGCAAAAGTTTAATGAATCACCGGGTTGTACCTGTGCGGTGTTTGGAGTGTTTTGCGGGATGGAATTTAAGCATTTTGTTTGTGTGTTCATTCCACACGAAAAACATTTTTTACACATTCTGTATTTTTCATTTTGAATGTCAAATAAAAAAAGTCTTGAGGAATGAAACTGTAATCTCAGAACATCATAGCAGGGATTTTGTTTTCCTTTCCAGCGGTCGGACAACATGTCTTCGTCCACGTTAGTTATTGGAGAAGGAAGCGGGGCGACAACATTACGAGATTCGATCAAAAAACTTCTTGTGTCTCATGACATTCAGTTAACCAAAGATGACGATGCATTTGAATTGTGTAATCAGAAAACTTACCAGTTGATATGGCTTCTCATGAGCGTTCCTGTATCTCAGGAACTTGTTAGCTTGACAACGTCTATCAGGTAAGTGTACTCGAATCTTCTCTATTTTATGCCCCCCCCCCCCCAAAAAAAGTCGGATGAGCACATAGTTACTGATTTGTCCATCCGCTCGTCCTTCCGTTTCCGGTCCATAAAAAACAATTCAATGGACAGATCTTGTTCATACATGCACTTCCCTTTATCCTTTTCAGGATTCATGCTTACGTAATGACCTTTACCCAAGGTCATGAGTGAAAGCTTAAGGCCACTGGCCATTCATTCGTCCTAACTTGGTCTGGTCCATAACAGTGATCGAATAGGCAAATCGTGTTCATACTTCACACAATTTTAGTTCATGACCCAACGATGTATCTATCACTCCGAGTATGAAACTGTGATAGCTCACGGGTCAAGGTCACAGACCGTTCCTTCTTCCCAACTTTGCCCAGTCAACAAAAATGATCCAAGTAAACAGATCTTTTTTTTTAAACTTAACACACACTACTTGCTCATGACGCAAGTATGACCTTGCTCGTGACGTCGTGACATTCACAAAACAGAAACGTGTTTGTTTCTTTGCACAAGCTATTTTCACTGAATTCATGACTTCTACAAGAGTCCTGTTTAACAGAGTTTCTTTGCAATGTACTGCTGACTATTGCTGGCATGCCTTCTCTTTTAATAAAGCTCATTTTCGGGGAGCATCTACAATCTCTCGCTTGTTCGTTGTGTGAGCGGAACAAGCAGCATGAGGATTTGATATACACCGACCCGCAATTGTTACTCCATCGCACCGCGGCATGTTATTTATTTATTTATTTATTGGTGTTTAAGGTCACCTATATTTGCAACATGGATATACAGTCTAGTCCAGCCAACTGTTTATATCCCATTTTAGATTATTTCCACCCAAGCATTGTTGACTGGGTCATATTGTACAAGTAAAACAGATCTTCTTTACCACAGTAAATAAGCACGGCTTCATTTCCCGGGGTTCCCAAGGGGATCCCCGGCATGTAATACCAAAGATATAGTCATCACATATTCTTCCGTCCATCTGGTCGTGTGTTCACCCGTCCGTCTGTGCCATTCATTAAAGGAACATTTCTTGAAAACCGTTATAGGTGCAAACCTTACATGTGGCATGTTTTTTATGTCGAGTTGTGCCTTTTGATGGTTTTTAATTTTGAGTTCCTTTTCCATTTTTCAGATATTCTGGGGTTTAAACTTGGACTTATAGGTTTTCATACCGATTTATCCAGTTTGTTTTAAAAGAATATCTTGGTAACTGTTATAGATATACAGGCCAGGCATTTTCATGAGAGCTATTTATTCGCTCGCCTACTGCTCGCCTTAAAAAATTAAGGAAGGCGAAAACTAGCCCCCCTGGCCTTAGAAAAAAAATGATTACCATAACAGCCTATTCATGAAACCCACATCTTTTCAGATCTCTGCTATGTTAGTGGTCTCTGTAAGACGGCCACACTGCCCCTCTCACACCTCCGTCCTTGTCGAGGCCCGGAGGTGAGGGAGGGGCTGTGTAGCCGCCTGGCAGAGACTACCTTGTTAACAGCACCAAATAAAATGAACAAAACTCACAAGGCAGAATTCATTGATAGAAAAACTTCTTTTTGACACGTTTAGCTTTTGTAAGGTTGTATTGAGGAGATCTAATCGCTCCCCTAGGCCATGCAAGGGGAGCGATTTTTAGCCCTCCTGCATTTTTAAGAATGCCAGGCCTGGATATAGCCTCCAAACCTAGTATGCTTTTTATCATGTCCAGTTTTGCCTTTTCTTATTTTACATTTTTTTTCTTTTTGTGCCATAGAATATTTGGGGTTTTAATTTGGACTTGGAAATGTTCATACAGATTCATATTGGGATTCGTTTCTGGAGCATATCTTGGAAACCGTTACACGTATAGACTCCAAGCTTGAGACGGTCTTTTTCGTCATGTCTAGTGCCTTTTGACATTTTGTGTTTTAGATTTTTCTTTTTTCCCTAACTTTTTGGTTTTTAATATGAACTCAGGACTATTCCATAGTTGGTAGATTCTCTAGCATATCTTGTAAACCATACAGGTATAGACTCCAGACATGGTGGGCTCGTTTTCAGTGTACAAGCTGTCGTGTGTCAATTTAGCCAATTGTACTAAAACATTTTGATTTGGCAAAAAAAGTCTTCGCTGGGTAAACTTTTGGCTTCAAAAAATTCCTTTTACTTGTGAGAGGAAGCCATTGTAGCAGCGAAGAGCGTGATCGATGTTGAAACAAACAAAAAATATTTTTTTACTTCCCGTTCAAGAAAACCATCAGCTGGCAATAAAAGCGGAAACAATCGATTTTCTCAAAACACACTCAAACACAGTGATTTTGTCTATAGGGGAGTTTGAAATAGTATTTAGATAAACATTCCACGTTATATATCAGTTAGCGGGAATGATTGTTTTTTCTTCAGTAAAAAACATGGTAAGTTAACAACTTTATAAAAGGCAATATTTAATTAGATAAATATTCCATAACGTCGCTAGTGAGTCGCGACAGTATGAAGTATTTATCAAATTAAATGCTACCTTTTGTACGGACTCGTGACCCTCTAAGCCCAGTGGATCAACAGTAATTAGTGGATTAATATCTTATTGTCTAAATGCAACAATAGGTGTATGTACCGACATAATTCATACTTACCATTAATTGAATCAGTGTCATATATATAACCAAGGTGATCGCCCTTTTCGCCTACCGAACATGTCGTCAGGACTTTCGGATTCTGTCTGTTTGTTTATTGACCAGTTGTCCGTTCACTCCGGAAATTATCGCCAGTCATGTTTCAAAACTCGTTCAATTTATTTTCATCAGACAACGAACTCCCATCCCTCTCATTAGTATTTTGGCATCAAAACACTTTGTTTGGCACTACAATATCCAGAATGGCAAAAACAAAAACAAAATGGCACCAGACAGTTTCGAACCAGTGTGAACATTGAACACTGCTTGTTTTTCATTATGTCTAGCTGCGCCTTGTGATATTCCGATTTTGTCCATTTTCAGAATGTGCACTTTTTCAGACCTTTTTTCAAGCAGATATACTGAGTGAAAAAAGAAAGTATAATAGAAAGTATAATAGAAACAAATGTGAAAAAATAGCATCAAGGATGAAATATAATAGTTCTAATGTTGCATGTTCGTGGACAAGAAGTCGTGCAAAGAGTTTAATGACATGTTGTTGTCCACCCAACCGTATACAATTTTGCTACGGATTTCAAAATAGCACGAGAATGTCAAATTGAATGGGTGACCGACGATTTTCTTTGTATTATGTTGTGCTAGAGAGACTGGGTTATTGAGAAAACACGCTAGTTTTTGTCTTCCGACATTTTAAAAAATGCCAGTGTTAACCGAAAATCAGAGGTTGCGTATGCATGAGTCTGGGATACCTCCAGATGAGCTCACTGCTGAGTTTGGAGTCACTGTGGCCTACTGCCGACCGACCGCGTTCGACCAAGAGTTACGACCCCCTGCACAAGACCGGCACATCAGGACGTCTTACCTCGCTTCCTTCCGGCGACGAGGACAGCAGCACAAACTGTCTGCAACAGACTCGTTGAACACGGCATCCGAAGTAGGCGTCCATACCACGAGCCAATCCTTACCCATCGTCACCGTACCGTCAGGATGGAATGGGTACGTCAGCGTGTTCGTTGGACTCAGCAACGTTGGAGCACAGTTCATTTTAGTGATGAATCACGATTTTGTCAACGACGCGCTGATGGTAGGGCAAGAGTGTATCGCCGACGAGGAGAACGGTTTTCTGATGCTTGCGTGTGGGAATGCGACCGTTTTGGCGGGGGTAGTGTAATGGTTTGGGCAGGAACGTCCCTGCACCATCGAACGCAGTTGATCTTCATCGATGGTAATCTGAATGGACAGCGATATAGGGACGAAATTCTTAACGCTGCTGTCCCGTTGTTCAACGCTAACGTCGGATTGCAGTTATTCCAGCAAGACAATGCCCGATGTCACCTGGCGGGTATCTGTCGTGACTTTCTTGAGGAGCAGAGCATCGAACTTCTTTCCTGGCCCCCACTTTCGCTAGATTTGTCTCCAATCGAGCATCTTTGGGATCAATTGGACCGTCGGGTACGACTTCATGATCTTCAGACGTAAGGCGATTTACGTAATGTTCTAAGGCAGGAGTGGAATGCAATACCACAGGGTGACATCCAGAGACTTACCAGGTCCATGCGCCGTCGATGTCTTGCCACCCAAGAGGCAAACGGTGGACATACACGCTATTGACTGCATGTGTGAACTTTTAATCTTACCCCATGTTTGAATTGCGACGTCCTGATGTGATACTGGCAACAGTAAGAACATGAAAGTATGCAAATTCATACAGCCAGCCTCGAAACATGAATTCACAACAATTTGTTTGGGATTAAAGTCGATAATACTAAAAAAAATGCTCCTCAAAGTTTATTATACTTTCTTTTTTTGACTCAGTATATATATAGGGGTTTGTTTCCAACGTATATTTTAGAAACTAATATAGATGAAGACTTCAAATTGTTAGGTTTTGGTGGTATATAGTCATGCATTTTGTAGTTTGCTTTTGGTTTTATTTACTTTTGAGGGTTTTCAGTTTGTATTTAGAATTTTCCATAAAGATTTATATAGGCGTTCATTTCCGGCGCAAGTCAAGGAAAACATTTTTCATAAAGATTCCAACTTTTTTTATCACGTCTGGATGAGCTTTAGTTGTGCCTTTTGATATTTTGGAATGGGGGTTGTTATATTTTCTGATTTTTTGGCTTAACCCTTTGAACACTATTGGTATCTTCCATCTCAGTTCACTGACAGCAATTGGAAGAATCCATATTTATTATCTGGATGTAGACCCATTAATATTTTCGACGTGCAGCCCTTAGGCTGCATGTTGAAAATATTGATTGGTCTACCTCCAAAATTCACTTAGCGGCCATCATACGTTATGTAAGTATGACGTATATTGTTCCTGGACCGAAAAAGCGACCGATCGTGTTCAAAGGGTAAACGTTGGACCTGAACTTGTTCAACTAGATTTGCAGCGGTTTTTTTTCCAAAGCATACCTTTGAAACCATTATAAATGTAGATTTCAAACTTGGTATGCTATTTTTTCATCAGGCCTGGATATAAAAAGATTACATAGTAACCCATTAACAAGTTACGACAAATAACGTGGTTGTAATCTATAGGAATAATGTGTTCTGATTCTTTTCCGTCTTCTCTATTTTACTACGCCAGTCATGCTGTTTACGTCATAACAGAACTTCTACGGCAATAAATACAATTGACGCTCGATCTCGCTTTGGCGAGATCACGCTTTAATTGTTTCTATTTATTGTGGCGAAATTCTGTTAAGATATAAATGACATGCCATTCTTCTCTTGGATGAAATGCGCCTCCAATGAGTAGAGCTAGTCCCGAGAGATTCTCAGGTCTGACACTCAAAACATTCCGCATTTGGAATTTAATTTATATTGTATTATTTTGTCGTTGTTTTATTTTATCGCCACCTGTAGTTCGTTCACGTTATCTACAACTAACGCAGTTAATTAACAAACCGTTCCGGGGTTATTTTCAGCCCTGTCTTATCTCTAGTGGTGGCTTTTAGCATTCCAGTTTTGCAATCTCTTCCCAGAATTTTCAAGGTTTGTTAAATTCAGACTAAAATATTTCCATGCCGATTTGTACAGTTCGTTTCTGATAATATCATGGAAACCCCTGAAGATATACACTCCAAAATTAGTTTCCTTCTTTCGCTTCCTGCTTGAGTGTTAATTTGAGGATATTTTGGCTTTAGGTTTTTTCCGAATTTTCGTCTTTAAATTTGGTCTTGGTCTTTTCGGTGCTCACTTAATGTACCCTTAATTCCATTGAATGTTGTGTATACTTTTTTCCTTTACTCTCATACTCTTACCATTTGTGATATGGGTTTTACGATTTTATATTTTTGTTGTGTTCAGATCAAGGTTGAATTCAAAATTTCAGAAGCAGGGAGAGTGTTTGTAAAGCACATTCTGGAAAACATTGAGGGACATTTTCCAGAATGTTCTCTCTTTTCTTTTTGCTGAAACGTTTCATTTAGCTGGTTTGGCATTTGGAAGAAATCTGCCGGGATATGCCATTTTCTGGTGAAACCTATTGATACAATACAGTCGCCATGGACTGGTCATAGGTGAACGCATGGGCAGTGATGTCCTCACATACGTTCACCTGGTAACACAACTCCTAATCGGCAAAATTGTAATTAATGAAGCAACGGGATGTATCCGGTGCTTCATTAATTAAATGTTTGATGAGTATTCCTACAATTAGTGTTTGGAATCTAATATTATTGCTTCCATGAAAATATTGCTCATCCGTGAATAGTTACCAATCCACGTCAGCCGCACTGTAGTTGTCACCATTAGCGTATAAGCTTTTTTTCATAAAGCACTATAAAGACGTGGCATACTCAGAAATATTTTGCCTCAGTATAAAAGAGCCTTGAATATAAATCAAACTGATGGTTGTGTTGCATAGAACCGGAACGAACACGTGTCTTTAACTAAACTGACAGGCGCTGATTTAAGTTATTCCCTAAAGTCTGCTATCGTATTTAGATTAGAACTGTTAAAGGACACAAAGTATATCAAAACCATATATGGCTTAAATTGCCCAAATAAACAATATAAACAAGTTCATCAGATCAGTTGAAAATATTCAGAACCCAAATTATTTTTAAATGGTTAAAAATGTGTGTACTACATCATTTTTTTGTGCACAATTTATTTATTTAATGGTTTTTAATGTCACATATTTCTGCACAATGGCTAATTATGACCACGACAGTTTTACGGTTGGAGGGAGAGAACCGCCGAGCAACGGCGAGAAAACGTCAGTTCCCCAACATACTAACTCCACACAGGCAGGATTAGCATTGGTTGAAGACAAGTGCACCATCGACGTGCATTATACGCCTTAGTACACGACGCCACCGTGTCCCAACGTGGGCAATGTGGGCGAAGTGTCTTGCCCTCTTGCCCAAGGACACAGCGCGGCTGCCACAGGCGGGATTCTAGACGAGGACCCCTCGGCTTGCAGCCAACATCTCTACCAACTGAGCTACAGCACCCCTCCCCCTTTTCTGAACCAGAAAAATAATTTTCATGGAATATTGACGAATTTATAACAGAAGAATAATAGTGTTTCCAAAATGCTTTTGTAAAAACATGTAAGTTTCTTTTACATTCCAGAGGGTGGATGTATTCCGGTACCCAGTACATCCCACTTGGATCCAGAATGACAGCCCGTGAGTTCCCATGGTATAACATAGAATTGAGTCCAAACAGGTCCGAAGCCAGGACGTAAAAAGTTTGGCAATAGTTCAAATGGTCGGGCGATAGTTAGGTGTTGCTAAGTCATTGACCGTCAGTACGAACTTGAAACCTTACTCAGTATACTTCTTAAGCCCTTTATCTAACAAATCGAGGGCGTCCTCTCTCGTCAGTTACAAATTAAGCAGTCGAAAATAAATTTTCTAACACATTTCCAGGAAACCATTTCATGTGACCTCTCATTGGAACCAGCTCGTTCCAAGGAAGGGTCATATTATATGGTTTTGTTAAAATGTTTCAAAAATAATAGAAAATAATTAAAAGAACAAATTTTAAATATTCCGTGGGTTAGTCAACAGGTTAAAATGGGCATTTTTTAAAGCTCAACTTGACAATGTCCAGAATGAGCTATTGGGATGGGATGCGATGCGATCCGTCCGTTCGTCCGTCAACAATTCATTTGGCACGCCCTGCAAGCCGCAACTCTCTCCCGATCAATTCCAAATTTTTATACGTGGCTTTGTGGCAATGTCTAGATGAGAACTATTGAATTTTTCCGAATTCCGTTAAAAAACAAGACCGCCAGCGGTCATCTTAGATTTGGCATATAAATTGCCAACAATTCCATTGTTAAACCCCCTCAGTCCGCATCTCCCATCCGAACTTTTTCAACTTTCATATTAGCTTTGTTGCGATGTCATCAATTCCATTAGCACTCCATACACGTCACATCTCCAACTCGATATTTCTGAAATTTCATATATAGCCGTGGGAACCCCGGGAAGTGAAGCTGTGCTTGTTTACTGCGGTAAACAAGCTGCTCTGCTTCACTGGCAAAATAGGACCCAGTCACTAATGCTTGGGATGCGAGTCCTAAAAAATAGGCAACATGGGGTATAAACGATTGACTGACCTTGCGTTTATCTCCACACTGTGGGCATGATTAGCCATTGTGCAGAAGTATGTGAACTTAACACAAATAAATAAATAAATATAACTTTGGAATGTTGTCCAGATGGGAGCTATTGAATTTTTATGAATTGCGTTGAAAAACGTGACCGGCTGAGGCTATCTTGGATTTGGCATATGAATTGTCAACAAATCTATCAGCAAACCCTACAGGTCATGTCTCTCACCGGATCTTGTTCGAATTTCATATGTAGCTTCGGGGTGATGAGGTATTGAATTTCAACGTCAACATGGTCATAGAGAGGGAAGGGAGAGGGAACCGCCCCGGGCAATCCCACTAGCTTCGATCCTTGTTCCAAATCGACTGTCTGTGCATTTCTATGGGAATTACAGGATCCAGATGGTTTGCGTACAGATCGCATTCTCTCACCCCACTTATGACCCTCATTGGAACGAGCTTACAGAGTTTGTTTCAATAAGTAGAATAGTAGGAGAGGCGAAAATAGTCCCTCCATTGTCAAGATTTTGTTTGTCCTGGCCGTCATTGGATTATGACTTTAACATGTGCAGGAGTGTCCACTTCTCCGATGTTAAAAATCACAGAGCAAATGGCAAATCATCGAGTTTATCAATGATGCCACTGCCCCAGTCAGTTTGAGCGGCCTTTTGTTGTTTTTTGGGGGCGATCTCACACAGTATCCAGCTATTAATAATGTTATTTCACATTTCAGATATGCCAGTAAGAGTAACAGAGGAACAGTTATAATCGGCGTAGCAGACACAAGCCCAGATAGTAAGTAGTATTAGTCGTATTTTGTCTTTAAGCGGCAAGCTGCCTCTCGTGTACGTCTGGTTCGGATGTAAACTAGGGTTGAAAAAGAAGACCAGATACTCTACAAAAACGGGTCCATTCCTAAAACTGCAATTAGTTCACTAAGTTGGGTTGGTACTGCACTAATTAGAGACAGTATTAGAAGCTGTAGCAGCAGAAGACTATTACAGTAATGGTAAGATGTGATATAGTGACATCATTCGATACTAGTAGAAGTGTGCTTTGAATACCAATATACCAAAACATAACATACAAGCCTAAAAAGAAGCAATCGGTCATTTTCAGAATGAGGTCCCCAGAGGGTGAATTTGCTGGTGCTATCCCAAACAGTGTGCCAATTTATCCACTGGGTACCTCTTGCTGTTTAGGCTTGAGACATTGATTCCGAATGTGGTTCAGAGAGGGTAAATTTAGTGATGCTACCCTGCTGTGCAGAGTAGCATCATCGATTCACCGCCTAGGGTCCTCATTCTACATATGACAGTCTGCTTATTTTCCGACTTGATAACATAGTGAAAAAGAAATGAAAGAAATAAAAAAAAGAAAAGTCCCTCTCATCTCTGAAGTATGAATGAAATGAGTTAAAAATCACCTGATCCTGTAGGTATATCGGCACATATGTATAGATTGTTTTTTACCGTAGCTGCTAGTGAGGTACATGTGAGCGCTCCACGTCTGTTTTTATCTGTCTCAGCCCACTCAAACATATAGATTATTACTATTTGTACTGATACGTACCAATTATTATCCACCACTTATACTTTTTGTATCTGTACATGTGTACGTTCTGTTGCAACAATTCGATGAAGTTTGTATGTGTATAAGAACAGGCTTTGTTGTGACAATTTGAGGGACGTTTATAGCTACACCCCCGCCACCGCCGCGCCCACTTTTTGCGTTTTGTGGGAGACAGATATTACGCGTCTACATTTATATTATAAATTCATGCTTGACCTAATCAGTTATGGTGTTATAAACCAAATGGACCAATACGTGTAGCATGAATAAGTCGACATAAAGGTATCTTAACCCATTATGCACGATGGAATATTTGGTAAGGTCTTTTAGGACACACTTATTGCTAACTCTTTGTGTTGATCCAGAAACAATTCCCCCGGCTACTCACAACATCTGTTCTCCCTATTGAAATATGAACAATACGTTAAAAAAGAAACCGTGTTACGTTTTGAAGTTTGGAACACTTTCTCGGAGACTGTACGAAATAGTTCGCCGCTTGTGGAGTTCAGGACGTCCATTACACCGCTGTATTATAAGCCTCCATCATACTTTGCGATCTGCACAAGAAAGTACAACATCATTCACGCTAAACCACGAACTGGTTATAGTGACCTTTCGTAATTATGTGTCTAATTCCCCACTTTGTCCTTGTAACGAGGGTACTGAGGATGCAGAACATCACTTCTGAGTATGTTCTTTCTATTTCGATATTCGTAATAGTTGCATCGGTGACGTGTCAAAATTTACACCCAACTGGACATCAGTGAAGTTAATATTGTACGGTAGCTCAACAGTATCAGAAAGCAGTAATACATGTAGATCTATTTTTTCAACTGTGCAAAAGTTTATTCGTGGCTCTCCCAGATTCGAGTCTTACACAGAGATGCCCCCATAACTAATGTATTTGTAACTTACACTAGGTATAGACAAAAGTATTCTAACTGGTAGGTCCTTTAATCATGCTGCAGTACTCTGGAACCATGGAGTACATGTGCAACACTGTCTGGAACTAATCTGATCTGGTAAATGAACTGAAAATAGTAACAAACAATTCTACGCCAAGTTTAGGGCGCTTCTGTACTGTCGGAAATACACCCTAGAACAGCAGAACACATCTTTTTGAAGAGTTCCCTACGGGTCTATAGTACTTCACCCGCCAATCAGTTACAGTCCAAGGTGGCAGTCGAAAATTGTAATTATTGTTGAATCCCTTTTCATTAGTTGCATTACTCCCATCGAATCGAACATACACTTAGAACATATCTACATACTGTACTGTGCCTTTGGGCCTCAGCAACTACGTGCAAGCATCGAAACCAAAATGACAGCCTCCATAGAACAAAATGGACAACGGAAACGCCTGTCATCATAACACAGCGTGCTCACTGACACCAGGTATACCATGATAATGATGTCATAACATGACTGCTCACGTCGGCTACCACAACCTCCCTGGCGATGTCACTGGTCGCATGAATTATGACGCTACTTTCCTCTCACTCATTCTCTGATCCAAATGAAGCACGTCTTGCCCTTGAATAATACTTATAATTTTTTAATTGTGATCTAAACTGTCGCGATGGACATTTGTGACGATCTTCGAAATATTTCTAAGATTATTGTGAGTCATTTTTGTGACTCCCCCAGCAATTAACACTTCAAATTGTTAACGTTTACAAGTGTGGCAAAATTATCAACCCCAAGTTACCACTTGCATCTTCGAGAAGAGAGTAACATATGTAAATTTTTGTAAACTGATCTGAAAATAAGATCGTAATAAATGTTCTAATAACATTCAATTAAGCAGTATTATTGATCTTGTGTGAGAACTTAAAATACGTTATCTTCTAACCAAACCTTATTATTATTTTTCAAAGTCTGATTTACTGGGATTTTCCGGTTTGATTATAAACGATAACTTAACAAGTGAATTATGCAATCAACAATTGGGCAATGTATCCGTGCGCGCAAACGAAGACGCTTTGCCGTGGGTGTAATAGGGACTTCATTGTTTTTGTTTTTTAACCCTTTAGCTAACATGAAAAGCAGTCGACACTAGCAAAAAAAAAAAAAAAAATTCTTGAATAACTAATTTTTTTCATATTTTGTCTCAAAAACATAGGTTCTGGCCCCCATTGGAACGAGCTCGATGAGCTCGTTCCAATGGGGGTCATAACCTATGTTTTAGAGACAAACAAAGTGGCGATTTTTGAGAATAGCGCTGGCCGGTTTTGGCCGTAACGCAAGGTAAAGGGTTAAATAATATAATTATCGTCAATAATGAAGAGTTATAAACAGAGTAATCGCTTGACTGGTCTGGTTACGTGAAATAATTCATTCCAGGCGAGGGACTTTATTGTGAAACACTCGTTCGCATTCGTGCACTCGTGTTTGTACAACGTCCCTCACCTCTGATGAATTATTCCACGTAGCCAGTCCCGTCAAGCGAGTACTCTCTATTCATTGACCTTGTGCGAGAACTTAAAATACGTTATATTTTATCCAAACCCGGTTAATATTGTTCACACCCCTTACAAGTTACTGAAGTCGCTAGTCGAATGGAACGACAAATGACCGTGGATGTTGACGGATAGGCTGGCGACCTTACTTTGATTCCCAATCTGTTCACCTTTTGTTTTAACAAAATTTATGATATAAGAAAGTTAGTGTATCTTTCAACTTTCAGTTGATCTTCGTCTACATGGTATCGATGAAGTTGTATTAGGCCCAGTCAATGCTGCTGTGATCAAACTGAAATATGCCAAATGGACGTCAATGCAAGTTAACTTTGGTATGTATGGAATGGTTACCATTTCTTCGTCGTATTTTTAAGTTCGTGCCTTGCATATATTTGTGATCAGCTGTCGTTTCTTGTCCTTGAACATTCAATCGTTAGCCATCATACATCCATAACCGGTCTGCCCGCAAGAAAATAGTTTTTGAATGTGATTATTTTCATTTTTTTGCCTAAAAATCTAAGCCAAGTTTGATGCTGTTTCTAATAAAATATTGTACTAGTACAAACTAGGCATTTGAGGAACCTATCACTGGACATGGGTTGCATCACTGGAAAGGTTCCCCAAATGATTTCACACATTGAACCATGTAAAATAATCCTGCATATTAGACCTTCGGATTCCTTTGGATTCTTGCACGGGTCGTGCTCAGATAACCGGACCTATAAAATAAGTTTCAGTGTGGTAGGCGGTACGTGTATTGTAGAAGGAATTTACACTCCCTATAGTTGGAAGTTATTACTTGGTTATTTTTTTCATATCGGTAGAGATATTGACGCGAAGTAACTTCATATTAGACTGAGACCGAAGGCTTTGGCTAATATGAAGTTACTTCAGGCTGATATCTCGGCTGATATAAATTTAACCAATAGCCTCTTTATTTATTGAACCAAATTAATTACTAAATATTCTCAGATCTGTTAGTTTTCTGATAGTGTTATTGTTTCTAATCCTTTTCATAAAGTCTAATGTTTCATCTTCTAGTTCAGCTATCCGAATGTCTCTGCCCCCACCCCCCCCCCCCCTACTTGGAAGCCGCGACGTTCGGATAGCTGAACAATCTCTTCTCTCATTTTGACGAATTTTGTTGACATCTCACTTCTTTGTTTCTCTTTACCCATCTAATCCTTACTTATTGCCATCATTAATTCCTCACCATACAAAAATAACCCCTTTTGCATGGTAACGCTATTTACTGATTGATTGCGATCGACGAATAATTGTGAACGATATCGCTGTAAGCAAAATGGTTGCACCTTGTTACTCATGGAGGGACACCTCTAGCTGGGTTCTTATCGACCGAGAACGGCATTGTATCATCCGGGTTTTAAGTCATATCAGCCGAGTTTGATAATGGGCAATTCTGGGAAAGAAACCCAATAAATTATGTATAGGGCTACACAAATTTACAACGGCTAACAATAAAAGTTTTGGTTAACGCTCCGCACTCTGATGTCAAAATACCAAAGTTTACAGCAGCAAATTGTTCCCACAATGCAACTGATAATTAAAAAATGTATATCGTTCGACAGATCTCAATGAGCTCTGTTAAAAAGATATATGTTAAATTTTTCATGCTGCATTGGTAATATGGAGTCCAACACCAAACTTTTGAAATACTACCAGAGTGCTAAGGGTTAATTTGAAATCGATTTGTATTCGTCGGCAACACAAAGAAGAGTGGTTTTGTGTTTACCCAATATCAAGTATATATCTCTTTGGTACTGGACTTCGCGGCGGCTCAGTTGGTAGAGGTGCAGGCTGCAAGCCGAGAGGTCCGCGGGTCGAATTCGACCTGCGGCAACCGAGTCGTGTCCTTGCGCAAAACACTTCACCCCCCATTGCCCACATGGGAACACGGTGGCGTTGTATACTCAGGCGTACTGTACGTCGATGGTGCACTTGTGCAAACAATGCTAACCCTTCTTGTGTGAAGTTTGGTATGTTGGGAGCCTGACAGTTGCCCGCCGTTGCTCGGTGGTTCTCTCCGGGTACTCCGGCTTTCTCCATCCGTAAAACTGGCCAACACGAGGTGACCCTGGCTGTCGAAAGTGTCGTTAAACCCCAATAAATAAGTAAAGAAGTACTGGACTTGAAATACACCACATTACGAGCGAAGGTAGCGGTTTCAGCCGATTCAGTGCTGGGTTTACTTCGTAACAACTTACAAAGTCAGTATGTCTTACTGATGAATCACAACACTGTTTGTGCTAATTGTATAATATATACATCACTGGCTCTTCTATGAGGAGTGTATCAAACCCAGCCACCAAATTTAACGCATAATATACTATAATTTTAAACATCTACAATACTAGTAGGGATGAGTTAGTAATGAGTCCATTAAAAAGTATAAGAACTCCACCATTTTCTTCCTTTGTTAATAACCGACCCCTACACCATTTGTTAGAAAACTCTCCGTTGACGTTTCCCCGATACCCGTGTCGGAGATTAGGTTGTTCATGAATAAGTGGAATAATTTAAACGACTGGCAAAAACTTGACGTTATATTTAAGTTTTTTTTGCAGCGGCAATAAAACCGTACACCCTCACCCTGGGAACCCCAGAAAGTGAAGCAGTGAAGTGAAAGTTTACTATCGAAGTCATACTCCATGGTAATCCGTTTAAATTTTAGTCGTTCAGTACTTCTGTTTGCGATACCATTCAAGAGTACATTATGAAAACAAAGATGTTTGTTGTATCTTGTTTTTTTATGAAAGTGGTAATTGGTCTTAACATTAACATGACATGGGAATTATCCGCCTTCGTGTCCTATATCCGAGTCTTCCCAGAGTACAAGGCTATGTATGCTATTGCTAAGCACACGTGTGTTCTTATACATGACTACGTAATGAATACACACCAACTCATGATTGCCTCACGGATAACTTATTTTAACCGGTTTGGTACGCAAAATAATCTGAGTAGCCGACAAACAACAGTTCATTCCTTGGATGCTATGCTGTTGTATGACACATTACTGGAAGCGACTCCGGGAGCCCTTACCGATGATGTGTCGCATAACGGCAAAGCGTTTGCCAGGCCTCTTTAATTGGGTATCGCACGATATCATAGCATCAGTACTACACTTTGGACTAAGTGGAGAATTTATATCATATGCTGTCTACAAGTTATGATTAATGAGTAATTCAGGAAATGCCTTGTAATGTTCTGTGGGACATGTTATTAAGCTTTCCATTAATATGAAATTTGGTCGTATTGATATCTGGTTACTTTTGCACACCTGCTGAAGTACCAAACAATGTAATTTTGTCGCTCTGTAAGGATACTGCATTAAGGTAGGCACAACCTGTTCACCAAACCTGATTTCAGAATAACGAGATAAAAATATTCTTTAATTCTTAACCCGCTGTGTATTTTGTAAATATTTTTCATCAAATCTAGTCATGGCTGCTATGAAGCAGCCATGACTAGATTTGATGAAAAATTCATCAAAATTCAACTCTTGAAATCATTGGTCAAAAAGTCAGTTCAATTTACAGTTGGAAAATATGGTTAAATATTCCCAGATTATAATTATTTTAGTGACAGGTCATTTCTCGTTCTGGGCAGGAATATCAACCAGCAGCATGTTAGGAGTTAAAAAATAAATCACACAATGAAAGAGTTTCGAAAAGTTATCTGTGTAAATTTTTTTATTTTCTCGAAGTTCCAGAAGACCCAAGTTCTCCAGTGGATGATATTAATTTCTCATCTCCATCAACTCCAGTCTCTGACGATACAGACAGATCAGCACTAAAGTAAGTTAGCGATTCGTAAACTATTATTGGCCAGTAATTATTTCAAGATACTGAGGTTTGAGTGGAAGGGGGTGGGGGTGGGGTGGAGGGTAAATCAACCATGCTTGCCTGCCATGCACAACTTTACTTGTGTGCACACTTCCATTCTGCTATGCAACCTATTCAGAGAGTGAGACAATAACCCAAACTGGCAAACAACTGCCACGTCTTTTACCGCGATATTGCCCACTGGCCTTACTTATTTCGAGAACTGATCGGCCTCAAATAACATCAAACTAGCAATCGACCTTTGGTGCGTCCAGGCAGGAGGGGGGTGGGTGGGTGAATGGGGATGGGCCTCAACACGCCGTGTTTTGTTGTAATGCATATTTTTCACAAGCACGGAGAACATTGGACACGGCATTATCTGCGATAATGGTCAGATTTGGAATATTTCTGTAAATCATTGCAGAATATTGATCCTCGAGTGGAGGATCAGTTATTAAACTGTTCTTCTATTGCATGCATGATTGAATTGAACTGATATTTCTGTCCATTGGTTAACATCTATACGTCTGTATCCCGAACTGTATGCGTTTTGTTTGGAATTCTGGAACATTGGGCTAAAGCGGGCAGGTTGATATATGGTTTTCCCATCCCATTTTTGAGCTAGTCCGCCATTGGCGTAAAACAAAGAATTGTATTATAATATCATGTATATTTCATTTGATTGAATCCGTTCTTCTAACACATGGCAGCATGTTATAGCTATGGTATACTATAACGACAATATGCCGCGCAGCGGCGTATCTACGGAAAATAACGTCAACACCATACACATATGAATAAATGTACATGCTGTTTCAAAATAAATAGCTACAACTAACGCCCGATCTCGCTTCGGTGAGATCACGCGTTAGTTGCTGATATTTATACTGACGTAAAAACCATGACAGTTGAAGTAAAACAGAGAAGGCGGAAAAGCAACACAACCTCCTTAGTTTGCTCAGGAGAATGGTCTTCCTGCCAACTGGCACTGCGGATGAATAGTAGTAATTTGAGGCATGTGGTCATGTTGTTCCCAGCACTGTTGTTTTACCTAATAATATATAAGTGGTTTAACAATCCGGCCACCCCTAGTACTTCTCACTCATGATAATCAAAAACAGATCATACACCCGAAAAAAAAATCTTTTCTTCGCTATTCGAGGATGGCTTGTCTGACTTTAATAGAGACTGCTCAGTGGCGCCCCCTTCAAGTGGCTCCCAAGGTTCATGACATACTTGCCATACATTAGGTACGTCACTGATGCCGCGAGACATTATATAACATTTTTAAATGTAATTTATGATCTACATATCACTGTTAGGTTGTTAAAAATTATCAGGTTTATAAATATATATATAGATTACACTTACTTGATAATTGCTAAACAATGACATATGACTTGCAGTTGTGTATGAATACACTGTTGTAAAATTGCAATCATTTTATATTCAAGAGAAATCAAAAAACAAAGAATGTGTAGTTGGTGTTGCGGGTTCTTGTTAAAAATTTATCCGATGATTACACCTCCCAATTTCTTACCTTTGGTGTAGCTTAATTTGTATTGGTCGTGTCATGACATTAAAGCATGACAGAAGCCGCGAAAAAGGTACATACGTATTTGCTCTGGATGGATACAGAGAAGAACACACATAAATATAATTACGGACGAATTTTTATTTCCACTGTTGTGAATGTTTACATATCAGTTTGGCATCACACGAGTTAACAGTTTCAGTCGACAGCCCAACAGTCGTGCGGCCGGATGTCGAACCATCCTTGATATTGTGATCTAGTTTTACTACTGTAAGTGTAAAATAACACGTCCCACAAACAACGAAAATCGTTGTAAATAAAAAAACCTTTAGAGAAAAAACTGCAATTAATCACATCGTTGGTAGCAGCAGCAGCAGCAGCAGCAGCAACAGCAATCACAACCACAACAACCACAACAACATAGTCGAATTCATGTATCTAATACCGCGTAACTCAGAAAACAACATTTTCGAAGAGAACTGTTATGTTCGCCATTTAGAATACGGACAAATAACGTGCGACTAACAGCAAGAAAGATAAGACTGCAAGCAAATATGAAATAGTGAGTTGAGTATATCAACGACCGGAAGTTTTCTCAGGATGCTAAAAGGCCAAAATTGCCAGGCAAAACACGGATCACACGGTATGGTCTGTTGAGTTACAAGAGGCTCCGAGACTGATTACTTAGATGCTAGACGTCCGTCAGCCTTATATTATTATTGAATACCTCTGTCAGACGGTTGTGTAGTCAGGTTCTGTTGCTTGCATTGAACGGACAGAGCTTTGTAAAGGCTGGTTACTTCCCATCAGTTCAAAAACCATAACCCAATACACCAAGTACACCATCACAGACTAGTTGTAAGTGAACATGGATATCGGGTGACATCTGTTCAGCTGGATCAAGTGTTTAAATCTTTTTCCTGCCTCCAGAAATGGCACCCTGGCGAACAAAATGGCACTTGGGCGAAAAAACCCTATGAAGAATCCTATGTTAATTTTTTCGCCCAAGTGCCAACACTGGGGTATGGGGAATTCGGTGCTAAATGCTTTTCGCTGGAGTGCCACCCATAGGGTAGGCCTCCCAATTACTTTATGCTGGCAAATATGTGGATTTTGCTTATTAATCAATCTCTCCATACTTTAAACCGTATAACACTTTACTGTATGGAAGGATTGGTTGATAAACATACAATCTCTTACCCACAGTGGAAAAGAGAAGTATCTCTTAACTCTTTTTCACTTATGGGATAGAATGGTGAAACAAGAGAAGTATCTCTGAAATGCTGGTCCCTATAGTGTCAGTCACGGGGTAGAGGCCTCCCAATTACTTTATGCTGGCAAATATGTGGATTTTGCTTATTAATCAATCTCTCCATACTTTAAACCGTATAACACTTTACTGTATGGAAGGATTGGTTGATAAACATACAATCTCTTACCCACAGTGGAAAAGGGAAGTATCTCTTAACTCTTTTTCACTTATGGGATAGAATGGTGAAAAAAAGAGAAGTATCTCTTCTCTTTTTTACTGCTATGGGGAGCTAGTGGGCACCACTACATTGCAACAGACAATAAGAATTAGTTTTAGGTATCAATATTTAATTTATGAAGTGAGAAGCATATATACACCGAGATCTGAGTTTGCCTATCTAAAGAAAGCCTTTTACATCGAGATTTTTTGTGTGATACCACTTTATTTCAAGATTCCATTTTGCTGAGAAAATATTTATAGCCAGAATTTTGTCTTGAAATAAACCATTATCGCTTAAGATTTTTAAAAAACATTGCTAAATATCCTATCTGTGATACATAATAGTGATTAGCAAAAAATATACAAGAGAAAAAATGTTTTTATAAAAAAAAACTCTGTGGGTTGTTTTGACACCTAATCTTGATTACATAAAATAATGTCTATAGTTTTGCTCAAACCATTGACAAACTCCTCTGTCATTCTCTTGGAAATTTCTTGGGTCGAAATTGATAGTAAGAACTGTCTCTAAATCATATCCTTTAGCAAGATTATCCAAGGCAAATATACAGTACATTCCACACACCACAGTATGAGCACTCTGTACTCTCATTGTGTTAATAGTCCATGAATCTGTGTTTTTCACTATGAATTTGTAAATGTCTTTATCTAATGGTGGTAAACCATAGGAGTCAAAGTAGATGCACGAATAATTGTCTTTGAAATATATTACCACCCAATGTTCTCCTGCTTCTCTTGATGAATCTGTGTTCACAATATAAGCTTTTCTATGATTAGGTTTTGGTTTTGGTAATAAGTCTTTTGAACACACTTTTCCATTCAATAATGATAACCTTGGAGAATTGTCCAGAATGTATTGTAGTTGAGTGGTTTCCATCTCTTCTTAGCTCTGAAAAGGGCTGTTATAAAGTTGTACTTTTCAATCAATTTCTTCGTCTTTATTAAGTGGTGTATAGTAGCCCCATTCTTTCTCTACTAAATCCGCCCACCTCTTAATGTCTTCATCAGTGTTAATTTCAAAGTTCACATTCACATTTGCAAAACATCCTTCAATATTCAGCTCCTTTGCTTGTATGTGCAGTTTATATAGTACACTTGATGGACACACTTTTTCCATACACTCTTCCATATACATGTCAATCCATATTCTTATATCTTTTTTATACAAAAGTCATGTTCTTGTCCAGGTATTTCTTGACATGCACCACACAGATTGTTCACTTTTTGTTTTATCAAAGGTGTCACTTCACCCACAACAATTTAAATAATCTAAGGAACAGTCTTTCATTGCGAGTTTTCTCTTTCCTTATTTTGTTTATTCTTTTTTCTCATCTCCCCGGAATATCTTGCAATGTTCACATTTATTCATTGTTAATAGTCAAATATCACTTCTCTGAATTTGTTGATTTCTATCTCACTATCAAATTCTGCATAGACAACAACGTTGATTACCTCTGTGAGAGCTTGAGCAAACTGAAGATCCAGTCGAAGATTACCAGACTTTATAGGGTGAGCTAATGGCCCACTACCTGGCTGACCGGGTGTCAAATCAACTCCCCAGAGGGTATATCCTTTTGCATAATCCTGCATTGGTATATTAAATGTTTGATTTTGTTCAGAATAGCCCATTGATTCAAATAATGATAAATATGAATTTAGATAAAGTCCACCTTCGAAATTCGGTTCAAAGGGACGTGCTTTAATGGAATGTCCATCTATTGTGACTTCCAACTTGTTCAAATTGAAATGTTGAAAATTAAATGGGCATGTGCCAATATCTCCATTTATATCTTTATTCGAAACTAAACCAAGAATTAATCGTTTTGGCATCTGTTTATGAAACCGATGGTCTTCTATTTTTTTACCGAAGACCATTTCCAATGATAAATGTTTTCATTTCAGTATGTCTTATAGGCATTTTATAATTTGTTCTATCTATTTGTGCATTAAGATCATTTGCAAATTTAGGAATTAAATCCAAGGCCGGTATTCTGAATATGGCTTTTTGAATTTCTATTTTTCCATCTACACCACCAATCAGACAAAATTTAGTTGGGGCACGATGAATTTTAATTCTCATCTCTACGCCATTTGGTAAATATTTGTCTTGCACAAATAGATCTAAATGTATATTTCCTCTTATTTGTACAGATTTACTGTTTGCAATTAATTTGTGACGTTCAACCAAACCTTTGTTATTTGAATCGTTCGCAATTGCTGCATGCTGGCCTGGGGTATCTACATACCACATCTCACTAGCAGCTAGCTGTGTTTTTTCACATCTTTTGAATAGCTTAACAGATTTTCAAAAAATGCTCGATAAGGATACATGTCTGCATTGGTGGTTATCAAAGAACCGTTCAGTGTAACATCAATTTTACTGAACATACTGTGAAAGAAATTATTGATAGGAGTAATATTTGTATCATCTTCCAATACACTCCCATCTTGCTTTGTAATTTTGAATTGAACCTCAAGTGTAGATGATTCAAGAGCTGACCACTTGGTTGTTTGTCTTGGGATTAAAAATTCTATTGGTGAAGAATTGTTTAAAGATGCAATAGGAAATTGCTCAATCTCACCAATATTTTCGACACCACTTGATGTTGGTGATACATTATCTGGATCAAATCCACTACAAAAATGCTCGCAAGATCCATGTAACATCATAATTTAATCAAATATATCAAGCGGTCTTGAAGTGCGTTTTGAATAAGCTTGTCTTTTACGTGTCTTCCCTCTTTGAGAATGAACAACAGAGTGATGTTTTGGTTCTTGTTTCTGTCTTTTTTATTCCCAAAGCAGCTTTATCCACTGATGTCATAAGATCTTTTGCATGAGTGAGCATTACTTTTTTTTAGATGGTTTACGATTTCTCACCAATTCATTTGCTATTTCTAAACCATGTTTTAATCCTTCTTTCTTTAAAGTTCGAAATGCATTTTTTTTGCAATTGGTTTTATTAATGGTATTGCTGATCTTATTGCTGAGCGAAAATAGACCCTAATCCATATCCGTATTGCCGTTGTACGCCTCGATACACTGGCATCATTTTTATAAATTGAATTTATGTCGCTCTCTAAAATGCATCTTGACAACACTCTTACCACTTGAAAACTGAATGTTTTTACCAATATTCCAATTTATATTTAAAGTGATCTGATCAAAAGAAGATTTTGATACTGGTACATAATGTACATTATCAAATTCTTCATGAGTGTGCAGAGGTTTGTCACGTGTTTCAAACGGTAACACACGTAAAATAGGTGCTTCTATATCACCAAGAAATGTATAATCTGCAATATCAGAATAAATAAAGAGTTGATTAAAATCCATATTTAAATCCACGTTATATTTAAATGCATCTTTTGCTGTGTTAGGAAAAATTACTGGA